>CM063109.1:3962820-4562820 GCA_031841125.1 Acanthococcus lagerstroemiae
GTACTGCATTTATTTCACATTTTTTCCTGATTTTTGCACCAATATGAAAAAGTGAAGTATTATAGTGTAGGAACTCGGTAGTCAACATTTGTCTGAGAAAGAAAAATTTCAAAGGGATGGGGCGTCCCACAGGACTCCCATTCAGGTCCCTTGCTTTTCAACCTATTCATCAATGACTTGCCACCTGTATTGAACATTCTAATGTACTTATGTACGCTGAAGACTTTAAAAAAAATAAACCATAAAATTGACAGTGAAAAACTCTAAACTGATTTGGATTCCTTGAACACATGGAGTATCCACAGTAATCTGTCCCTAAACTTACAAAAATGCTTTCAAATTACAGTAACTAGAAACAAAAAACCTGTTATCACCAATTATTAAATTAATGGGTATACATTGGATACTAAATCTGAGATAAGAGATTTAGGTGTTATTATTAACTCCCGGTTAACATTCATTCCGCAATGTAATTGGGTTATTAAAGCCAGATCTATGTTTGGTTTTATCGATCGTCAATCTCACTCTTTTCACAAGTCTGAAACTCCTCTAATGTTATATTTTGCCTATGTGCGTTCCTATCTGAAGTTTGCATCTTCAATTTGGTACGTAAGTACTATCAAATCAAATCACCAAACTGAACAAATTCAAGAACGATTTTTAAAATTTTTATATAACAAACAATTTTAATATTATCCTGTGGATTTGTCATACGAAGAATTTCTGGAGGGGGCACCAAGTCTAATCTCTTTCCACTCGAAGGAAAATATCATCTATCCTATTAATTAATAACCTGCTGTCCAATAACGTGAGTGGCCCATAATCATTTTAGATAAAATAGGAATTAAAGCTCCTCGTATCTCAAACCGGTTTACTGAAATTCTGAACATACCTAAGACCAGAATCAAAATTCGAAATCAGTCACAAATTCTGAGAGATCTCATTCTATTAACTGAGCTTCTGAGGAAAAAAAAACGAACATTGATTTATTGGATTCTGGAGGCAAGAAAGACCTCAAAAAATTAAAACAATGGTTCTAAATCTCAAAAGAAAAGAAAAGGAAAAAAAACACTAAGAGAGAATGTGAGTATATTATGATGATTGTTGATTATGTGGTTTGGAGTGAATGCGATAATTGTTATCGAATATCTGGTGAATATTTGTACATGGGTTGAGTGCATGCGGTAACAACTGTAATTGAATGGTATGATTGTGGTGTTAACGAAGTACAAATGCTGGAGTCAAGAGAGAAAATAGAAGACATTTTTAAATTTTAATTATATCGATTTTCCCCTCTCCATTACTATTATTCTAAGTTTGTTTTAAGTTTAAATCTTAATTTCAATTCTGAATAATGTAATGCCCCCTGCCAATAATTGGGTTTCCTCTAAGCAGGGGAGGATAAAATACTGAATAAAATAAAATAAAAATAAACTTTAACATGGAATTCCTCATAAGTTGTTTAATACGCGCTCAACAGCTTAGGTCATATAGTTCGATAGCGATAACTATGCGAATTTAAAGACATTTTCGTTGAGAAAGCTAAAAAACCTGGACAAGAATTGTAGGAGGGAAAACAATAACTAGTACTGAAATAATCAAAAATTCAACAATATGAAATATAAGAAAAAATAACGCAAGTTGCAACTTCTCTTCGGAACATCTTACATATAGTTTCCCAAAAAGAAAGAAAAGCAAAAAACTTTCTATAACATTTCGACAGAAAATTGTTTTCGAAGATATTTTGCGCAGGGGTGCACGGAGGCTCCAGAATAAGGCTGCTGGAGGTTTACTATTGCATTGACGTATTTCACTCAATGTTAATCAAATAAACGTCACGTGATAACCTATTTCTACGGTTTGCGAATTCGTTGAACCCATTTTTGAGGGTTTCTTTAAATACCACCCCGACCTTCAAGGAATCTACTGAGGGTTAACACAACAAAATTTGGGTTAGTAACGTTCTATATATTGATTATAGGATTTTTTGAGTATTCTGATTCCATTTCCGAGATCATTTCATCCGTAACTTCTATCCTATAGGGTTTACTGAGGGCTAAACCCTGAACCTACTTACTCAAATATCAATATTTCAGATTGTAGTCTCTCGTGGAGTCTTCTGAGTAAAGGTTAGAACTGATGAATAGTTATTTTTTCTTCAATTCTTACCAGGCTCTGAAAATTTTTCTGAATCTTTAAGAAATCCAGAAGGATCTTAAACGATGCTTAATGTGCCTTATAACGATGTTTTGAAGAGTGTTAAGCAATGTTAGACGCATATGAGGGCTAAAAGAAAAGAAAATTCTTCAGGTGCTCAACTAGAAAGAGACGTTTGAAAAACTAAGCAAGAGAGGAAGAATAATGGAAGGAAAGAAAAACAAAAACAAAGAAAATAATGGGAAAATCCTTTAGTGGGGATGAAAGGAGCTTTTTAATGATCTTATTCTCATCTATACAGCTCATGGTATAAGCTGCAAGTCTGAACTCTCCCTTCCCTCGTCATGAGTTTTTTCTATGTTGCTGTTGTAGCCTATCCACGGGTGCCAAGGACCCAGATGCATAATATCGGCGCAAACAGCTTTATAAGACAATGATTCCCTTTGATTATCAACAGCTCCGTAAGTTATTCGATTTTCCTGACGCTGACACGGAAAACTACAGGTTAACTAGTTTTCAATTTTACGACCAGGAGAAGCTAATAACTTACAGATTTGCTGATAATCGAGAAGAAGGTGACATAATTTTGGCGTCATTACCCTAGTCTCGTGTTTGATCCAATTTTATGTTGATTGGGGTCTATACACATGCAATCTCGAAAACATGAGAGATTCATCCGAGAGAGGGAGAGAGAGACAAGGGAGAGGGAGAGAGAGACTTCAATCGAGCTATCCAAAAATGGCATCGTGTCCTTGACACATACTCTCGTTGACGATAAGGCTGGAAAAATTTTCTCGTCCCTTTTGACGTACGAGCTCGATAAAATCGACTTTGAAAAATCAGTCGCCGTTCGGCAGCAATTGCTTTCGCCTGCTTCATTTATGTGTCGTCTATATGTACATATTTATTGTATGGCTTAGCTTATCGACTTGATATATCGCGTAATAAATGCCACTAACTCGATATATCTCCAGCGTGTACATCGTCGCAGCAAACTGGGTCACATCCCGGAAAAATGCCGACTCCGGGAAATCACTGATGCGAGCGAGAGAATATTTCGTAAATTCGTCGCGCTCCTGATTTAGGTTGGTGTCGCAAAAGCCCTTTTCGCAATTGTTTGCCGACGACAGGCACGCTCTCGATGTACTTTTTGCGTTACCAGTATTTTGTCTAACATTAAACACGAGGAAATTAATGGGGAGGGGGAAACCAACTGGATGCTTCTGCTACATTTTACTGAATTCAATACTGCGAATTTATCGTAACCGCCCAAATATGCGTTCAGTAGGCTCAGTACGTGGTACGGCCAGAGAGCTGATCGTCCAACAGTGCGTCCTGTGGAGAACGAAAACACAAATTCAAATCAAATGCTTCAAGAAGGGCCGAGAAGTGAGGCACGCTAGCTCGAGTCTTATTCATTACACGAACTTTCAGTTCCAATCTCTGACTGCTGTAGGGTCTGATTTAACCGAATCACATGCCATTGTCTCAACCCGAGTAAGATAATGTCTTCTTTGAATGTTATATGTTAGACGCACCGCTTGTCTCTTCAAATGATGAACTTATCACAAAGCCCGACCTTATGCCACGAATCGGAGAAGCACGCAGTCGATGGATTATCCAGGAGCTCGAAACATCGACATTGTCTGCGAGAGGTCAAACTAGCGTGACGAAATTTCTTTCCACATTCGACGAGTCCCTCAGTTTGTAAGTTTGTATCCCAAACCATTTTCAGCTCAGAGCGAAAAATGATGTTGAGAAGCACTAAGCCGTCGCAGAACAAACGACCGCAAAAAGGAAAACAGATGTCGGTGAAAGGAAAATGGAAAAATATCGCGATAAGGCCGCTCCGCGTAAAAATATCTTTTTTTTTGCTTATTCTTGCGTTTGTATAATACTTCATTAGTTGGAGTATTTGGTCGGAGCATTTTTTTACTGAGTTATGTCAACACCGTACGATGTATGAAAATTATTTTTAAAAAAATCTATAAAACGAGAATGAAAGAAAATCGAAACTGATTTTCAACAACATATAATGTAAATCCGCATACACAAAGCGGCGTTTGATTCCATGAAAATCCATACAAGCCATGGAGTTATAAGCTTCTTGCTTTGAAGGTGGGTTAGATTGTATTTCCTCGTCGCTGCCACGTTCTTTTTCGGATAACAAAAGGAACAGGTTTAGATTACGATCCTTGTATTACAAATCAAATAATTGTGGTTTTGTACCCCTAGTTATTTTATAGAGGGCGTGACAAGAAAATTCTCCTTCTCTTCTCGTAAAAATGAAAAAAGCGCTTGAGCCTTCACCTTCTTCATAATATTTCGAATGAGATTATGTATATCCTTACGCATATTATGCACACTGCTTGGAATTTCGCATCACTCGGCTTCCGTTTTCCGAAGATAAGTTTCTTTGGTAAATTAACGCGGGCAGTGCAGCGTGACAATTCTGAATTCTTGATGTCGAATTCAGAGATGATCTTGAGAGCGAAGCATTTCTGATGATTCCCCAACATTCTGCCATTAACCAATACGATAAAAGTTTGTTGGTATTGTAACTGGGTGTGAGGAAGGGAGCAGAGGTACAAACAATCTTTGTACCGCTCTCTTTTTCCACTTCGATTTTTTAATTCAATTTTTTTTAAACTGATTTTCCAAACTATTGTCACTTGCTGTTACAAATTCATTACGTACATGGAAGAACTCGTATTCCTCAGCCATTCGTATGTAGACCTTCACCCTCCTCGAGGATGAGTTAAAACAGTTTGATAACTCGATAAGGCAAATGTTCTTCGTTCATACAATAAGTTCATTTTTGCCACCACATGGTTTATAGGTTTTACTCGGAGACTGTGTTCATATTACATTGCGCTATGGACGATCAAACGACCGAAGAATCTTCTTTCCGGAGTTCGAAAAGTAACAGAGTTCTGTTCGAAGGGTTCATTTACTTCGATATCCATTCCTCGAACAACTACATAGATATAGCTATTTGAAATGCAGAAAACCAATCCGGCAACCGATTTATACACCCATACCGGATACGAGAGAAGCGTATTATTCGGAAAACGTTCGACATTCAGAAAACGATTCGGTTGTGGGGGCATAAGGGCCAACACATCCGATAACCGATTCTCGGAAATGCAGGAAGCGTCCTCAAGTTACCTAGTTAATTGTGAATTACCTGTGTACCGCCGATACCTACCGGTTAATTAATTTCCGAAGAATAACACGCGACGGAAGCACTATTTCTAATTTTTTGTAGACGCGTTAATGATAAGAAGCGTCTTTGAGGGGCGCGGGTAGCAGTTCAATTGTCGACGGCGAAACGAGACGAAAGCTGAAGCAAGTCATTAGTATTGATGACTTACACGAAATTATACATTCATCGCAGTCTGGTATTCCCCTGCTAGTTGGCCGCACATTTTGAAATACCCTACAGAGAATAACTACTAAAACCTGTTGAATACGCAACCATTTGTACCTCATCTCTTCTTTTTGTTACACTCAAGCTAGAGTCGTATTTAACTTCATCAGAAAATATTTGAAAAAGCTTCTCGTACTTTTTTACATCGGAGTGCGACCCTTCTTTATTAGGGATTCTCGAATATATGGCCGGAATCGATGATAGAGGGGCGTATGGCGATGCACTGCATGCCAAATTGGCCCCGGGACACCGCACTCCCTATCCCGGAAACGCCCCAAATGGGCCTGCATTAGAATATGGGGGATTGCTTTGAGGTAGCTCCTGCTACCCCCATTTCTCCTGTCTACACCCTAAGGCGGCGAATCTACGGCGTCTTATTCTTCATCTTCGCTGCCGAGTTGCACCAGATCGTCATCTTCGTCGGTTGATGGCTGCTGCGACATCGTCGTCGTCGTTCTCGTTGGGCCGAGAGAGCAGCGACGGAAGATGTACGTGAACGTCATCATGTCGGTCCTCCTATACGGGGCGCCGGTATTCGCCGAAGCCATCAATATACCATACAGGAGAGCGGAGATGGAGATCCAGCAAAAAGCCGCGATGAGGTGTGTCAGTGCGTACCGCACTGTTTCTTTGGATGCAGTAGGCGTGTTAGCGCGTATACCGCCAATCGAACTCAAGGTCGGAGAACTAGCGGAGGTATACGGTGCGAAGAAGAAAGCGAAGACGAAACGGGAGGCACTTCGGGTCAAGCGAGTCATCCAGCAGGACACGCTTCGGAAGTGGAAGGACGCGCTCGCCCATTCGACCAAGGGCGACTGGACCCGAGCGCTGATACGCGACCTCGACGGATGAGTAGGAAGAACGCACGGAGCGCTCAACTTCCATCTTACCCAAGTATTGAGCGGCCACGGGTGCTTCGGCATGTACCTACATCGGATGTCGATAGCGCCGAGCTCCGTGTGCGCGCACTGTGATCGAGGGGCGGAGGACACACCTTGACACACCCTGTTCGAGTGCGAGGCCTGGGAGCAGATGCCTGAATGGCTTCCAAACGCTTGTTTGAGAGTCCAAAAAAGCTTGAATCACAATTTTAAGAACTCATTTGAAATCAGAATACAAAAGTTTAGAAACAGTCAATGCATGTTTGATCATGTAAAATTCTAATATTGATAATTTGGCATTTCAGCGTCCCTCCCCCCCCCCCTTACAAAAAATGAGCTGAAATAGAAATTTTATTGTCAGATTTGAAATTAGGATGAAAAGTTGGTCTTCCGATTCAACTGGTTCCAGCGACAATCTTTTAACTTTGAGTACGAGTTCTAAAAGTCCGAAGTCCAAGTCACACCCTCTAAGAGTCGCGCTTAATTTTAGAATTTTACTTCTCTCTTGAAAATAATGCAAATTGCGAATGCAATGTTCCACCTCGAAATCTCCCATTGTCCAGAGCTAGTTCGTAAGAAGAACACATGATCAGTACTTCAACTCTGATTTCCCATTGTGTACATTTGGCTCCTGTTCACAGTACCTGATTTCCAGACAGGCTGCAGAGTACAGGCTACAGGCTTCAATTAAGAGAAATAGGGACTCTGTAGAATGTAGCTTGAAAAATTATTGAATCATCGATTTAAATCGATCTAAATCGATAAGGAAGGACAACAAGTCGATTTAAATCGATAAGAAAATTTTTCGATTTTGGACAGCCCTAAACAGCAGTCAGAAAGTAAAGCGCGCAACCTTTAAAAAGGAGCACAGTGTTGGCAAGGAAGTTAAGCTATAAAGCTACTATGAAGCAGAGCCCCAAATTTCGATTAAATGATCAGTTAATGAGATTACCTTAACGAAGTTTTCCACGTGAATTCTCATTCAACTGACGCCAGATACACAGGGCTAACCCAGGCACACATCATATTATACGACTTTAAGTCACGAAATTAGACATAATATCTATACAAGTGGCATTTGCATTGTGAAAAGCTCGTCACCGACAGACTCTCACATGTCATCCACATCGTACACGCGAGCCCGATGATGTACACATACGTATTTCGCACAAAAATGTTCGACGTAAGTGGAAAATAGGATACAGTCAATATAATCCTGTTTAAATTGGATCCGGTACAAATACCGCGAGGGCTTCGCGCAGAGACGAAAATAAAGGGGGCAAGGGGCAGTTCGCCCTCCCTAGTCCCCGCCGGAGAGAGAAAATTTTATCAGATGGATCAAAAGCTGAGGAAATCCAACAAGTCAAAAGGTTTTCTTTTTTTTCTTTAAAAAAAAAATGTTAATACAAACAAATTTTGATACTTGGGAATTTTGAGTTGAGTCAGTTGGGAATTTAATAATTTTTTCTCCCCCAGAAAAAACTCTTGGCTACGTCCCTGGCTTCACGCAATTCTTTTTTCAGCTGGGAGGAAGCCACGATAAGCTCAGAGGCCAACGAGTATATAGGTACGTATAAAATATTAGCTGCTGTCTACCGAAGTACAAAAACCTACCCTTCAAAAATCCCTCGGCGATGCGATATGAACTTCATATTCTTACATAATAAATACTAGGTGGAAGCAGCGAAAAGAAATAAGTGTAGAAGAAATATGAAGAAAGAAGAATTTAAAAAAATGAAGATTTATAACGTGTAAAAATTCACGACGACGATGTTTAAGGTTGGATGCCTGCGAGCTAGTTATCGGTGTTAATTTCTTACGGCGGTTCAGGGATTAAATTGGTATTTTACGAAAAAGAAAGAGTCCGCAGGTACCGTAGTGGGTTACGAACATGAATGACGCGCATTCGCAAAATGTTTCTCGATTTCAGACATTTATTCTGACAATTTAATTCACTTTAATAAGATTCGCTCCGGGTGTTTGTAGCTGTACCCTTAGAGATTACATGTATAGGTCCGTAGGACATCCCGGTCACGTTTAGCGGGACACAGGGTCGTTACAGAACAGTCGATCTACGCAACCCGTGTTCCAACAGTCCGAAATGCAGTCTGAAAAATTGAAGAAAATGAAAAAGAAAAGCAACTATCGTTAAATGAAGTAGACGTAAACTAACGGAGGTAATTTTCGGACCAAGGTTTCCCTCGAGCAGTACAGCGATCCTCGTATATCCGTTTCATTTGACATCCTGATAAAGACTCGACAAGCCCAAAAATAATACACTTAATAGTTTGTCATTTCTCCCGCGTCGTCCTACCTAAAAGTGAAACCAGCGAGAAAGCATTCCCATTGTAAGATGAATGTTAACATCGGAATAAGGCCTAGCAAGCAACTTATAATGCTCGTTTAATCATTCCAGCGAGGAAACGGTCAAATCGTCCGCTGTCGCTGGTGAAATTTGATTCATCGTTTTCTTCCCTCTGCCGTACTGAGAAAAAATTGAACTCTGGTACTTTTATTTTGTGAGAACGCGCAGAGGGTGGTGTTCTCGAACTTGGATAATCGGGACCACCAAAATAATCATGCAGATAGGTCAGTCACGTTTATGGTTGGAAATAGTAGAAGGACCTCCCCTTCAGCTCATATAAAAACAATAAAAAGATACTTCCGTTTACAGAATTCTCAATCGGCATTGTTTTGTCTTACATAGTTCCATTCGAACGGTAATCTGTGGCGGTAATTTTCATTCGGCAGAGATAACACGTGTTACACTTTACTGACAGTAGTGTAATTAGGGCTCAGTTGTTGGTCCCTTGTCAGCTGGACCCAGCTCAAAATGGCCAAAACAGTCTCAAAGATAGCTTTCAAAAATAAAAAAGATTCAATAAGTGACCAAGAGATCATTAAACACTCAAATTCAAGTGACTTGACCAGTGTGGATGTGTGGATACGTTACAAGTAGAGACAATGGGAACAAAGGTGCGAGGGTCAGAAGCGTAGCTAAACGGTAGAAACAGGAATGAGAGTCCCGAAAAAATTATCGTCTTAATTGGCTAACTAACGTGACCAGTAAAGGCTCGAAAAGTTAATTGATTTTTAAACTTTCTACTGAATAGCCCAATCGGATCCGCAGGGAATTAGAAAAGTCAAGGTTTGTTTCGTGTCTCTGCTCGCTTTCAATTTCAGGGTGTCTAGTTGTCTATTGAATTTGGGAAACAAAATATCATGACTTTTTATGACATTTTTTCACGACTATCACAGAGGATATAAAAAGAAAATGGAATGGGGGCAAACTCGGTGCTTCGCGCCTCACCGGAAGCTTCAACGTTTGTCCCCCTCCACTACCCCATTTTGAATAATTTTCAGATAAACCATAACCTGTATTGTGGAACTTACATCCTGCACCTGATTTTCCAATAGGGGGATACCTGAAATAAGAGAATATTTTGAGAGTAAAAACTTTTCAACTCCTATAGGAAGGCACAAAGCTTAGATTTTTTCTCCCGAAGAATCACCAGAATTATACATGTTGCATGCGTCAACATTTTTCCTTTAATGACATTATAGTAACATGAATTGCAATACAAATGAAACAGTCTTAAGAGAGTTAAAAATGTCACTAGTTTTGCCTCTCTTTGTGGGTGGTTTGAATTTGAACATGCAATCTTCTGCATTTAGAATGCAGAAAAACAGGCAATATTCCATTTATATGAAACTGGTGATAAATGTGTTCCGTATCTAATAACTGACAGGAAAAATGAAAGACTAACCAATATTAGATTCATTATGTATTGATTTAGAAAAATCATCAATCACTCTTATTTTATCAACAAATTTCTGAAGAATATAAGCAATAATAAACATGACACGAACAACTTTGGAAAATATTTTTGGAAGAAATTACAAAATACTTCTAATTTATACCAATAATTACAATGACAAGAGCATTGATTGGAATGAAAGCAATACAGAACAATTCCTTATTGAAGTAATTTTGAAATACCAATTTATCAACAGACACGCCATTTTTTATCTATTACGAGATCATTCAATACTAACTCCCTATCAATACAAAGCGCGCTAAAATTCCATAATAAATATTCACTCGATATTTTTTTCTCATTAAATGAATAAAACTGTTTTTTTTGTTGTTTTTTCTTTATTTCTATTGGTAATAGAAATATTGTAAACTATGACATGATGAAATTGCATAACTTTTTCGAGTTTTGGTTAAAATATCATAACTTCTCATGACTTTCATGACAATTTTTTGAAAGCATGACTTTTCAGGCCAGTAGACACCCTGAATTTATCCCTTCCACCGAATCAACATTTCGAGGTGAAGAATGAGGATACCTTTTCCCCCCACGCTCAGCGAAATCGGTCTAGTAGGTCCTCAGCTAAAATGTTCAAGTGAATTTGCTGGATCATGTACTTGAAATATGCGCGCGAGTCATGCACTTACACCACAGTGGATGCGATTTCGACAGTGGTTTCTCCATCTTACTCAATTATTCACGTTTTCTAAAAAGTTCAACAGGAGAAGCCGATTTTTGAGAACTAATATTGTTGAATTAGTTGACTCTATAGAAGACTCTAGACTTTCAAAAGTTGTAATAATCAATCACAGAGGAAGATTACGATTGCACAAATTTTAAACACAAGAAAAAAGAAAAAAAGGAAGAGGCGATAATAATGCCACCTTAGTCAGGTTTTGTTTGTTACTAATAATATTTCGACGCTAAATTTTTTCATTCCTTCCCTATTCCGTATAAGTAGTCGAGTACGTGTCTGACCATACGAAATACCTGATGAAAAGGAATACTATTCGTCGAAGTGTCCTCAACGATACCATTTAATCACGAACATTTTCCAGAATATTCTTAATCTGTCATGTCCCCTGAGCGCGTGCTTTCGTTTCCAACATGAGAATAGACCAACTTTGAGCTGTCGACGGTGATCAGGGGCGGAATCAATAGGGAAGCACACAGATGAGTCTTTTCCAGGAAAGGCTCTTCGAGATTCCCCGGCTACTAAGATAACAAAAACCTGCTCTATTTCCCAAATTTGTAGGGTCGCACACCACCTGGTATTTTCTAGGAGGCTCTTATCAGAATCGTGCGATCTTTTTTTGCACACATAAAGAATCCCAGCAGAATCGTCGTCTGACTTAGTTTGTCTTTCTTTAGGTGACATCTACTAGAGTCACGCATTTTTTTTTATTTCCTTTTTTTTTTGGGGGGGGGGGGAGGTTTTATTGGCACGTTAAGCTAGATGAAAAGAACGATAACGTAATAGCGATAAAATTACGTGTATGAGCGATAGGAAATGCATTAATGCACGTTATGTCACGCACGATACTTACGTATGTAGGTATGAACGTTGAGTTAAGGATAACAAGCGATCGGAAATTACGAACCACGATTAAATTCTCATCTAACAGGTATTATCATGAGTCACACTTTAAAAGAAATGAATCAGTTATTATTATCGATTGAAGCCCGTTGAAAAAATGAGTGAGCAATATGCAACAGTGATTGTACCGGTAGAAACGGGGGAGCGCGCTCCAGTCGGTCAATTTTTGAATAGTCTGGTAGACCTTGTCACGCGGTGGTCGGAGGTCAGGAATCCGCAATCCATAAATTGTGTGCTGTTCCACAAAGTGCCGTCGATCCCTTTTGTGGACTGCTGCATACCAGTGGGTTCTCCCAAATCACAAAGTTCTCGAAGAGGAGTGTGGCGGAAATTCAGGAGGTAGACTCTCTTTCACGTTTGTTTTGCAGCCAGCAGAGAATCCATTACCCGCGACCTCCTCCAGACCCACAAGCAGGACACGTGGATTACGCTTTCAGATTTCCAAACACATCGATATCGTATCCACACAATCCGCATAGCTGAGGATAATTCCACACGGGCGTGTCCTTGCTATGTCAAAGACTTACAATGCAAGCATGCTTTAGGTATGAAAATTAAATTGAAACTCATAGATATGCCTGCGGCGGCGAAAACGGTGCCCCTCGGGCAAAAGAAAAAAAGAAGCCGTCCTACCCAAGCCAAAAAGGCTCTAATTATACTATAGATAGTTTGAATTTTTTAAATTTTTTCCAACTTACATTTTATATAATTGTAACGTTCCAGTATACTTTTCGTACTTCTATTTTTTTAATGTGCAAGAACAATTTTAATATCGCTATGTAAGTACCATGCGTTCCCATTTTGAATGGGTTCATTATTTTTTAAATCGTGAATTCTATTTTATAGCATTAGAATACATCTTTTATTAAGGTTACCTATTTTTTATTGTTCGTTCATTTTTCTAACCAGCCTCTCTTTATTTTATCGTTTAATCGAATTTCACTATCGTGCCTTCCCTCTATTTTGACGTGCTGATAAAATGTAAGCCTCAGAGGTCTCAGCAAAATCGTTCGACACCTAACTTTTCTTCCAGGTGTTCCTACCAGAATCATGCGATTTTTTCTTGCACACAATGACCCCGAAAGAATTATCTGCTTGTTTAGATCGTCTGATCACGGTCAGTTTTCTCATTACAGACCTTTGTTAGAATTATACGATCTTCTTTACACACAGTGAGCTCCCAGCACACCCAGCAGAATCGTCTTGACTTTTTTTCCTATGGGTGGTAGAGGCGTGACCTTTTCATAACTACTATAAAAACGATGAGTCCCCCAGAAAATTTGCTGAGTGGTCCTGTTATCTTACACTCATCACGGTCAAGAATCTCGCCGTGAACAAACCAGTTCAGATAGACAACTCACGAAACTTTCAAGTTGTTTAGCTGATTTTTCAAATTAGTAACTGGTTTTATCCAAGAAATCAGAGCCCTGGGAAAATCTAGACATGCCTGAGCTCGCAGGCCCTCCGGTGACTCATTATCATTAGACTGAGTAGGTTCACGATTACCGACTAAACGGAACCAGTCCACTTCCATCCGTTCTTCTTTTGAAATTTCCTGCAGATACAATTCGAGGAACCTGAGGATGTGACAAAAAAAATCTCAGGAAGGAAACTGAGGCGATAACGAGTCATCGATGATATCACTGCAGTGAAATTTTGAACTATGATTATAATTACAATTTCGAAAACTTTAAAGATGCTAAAACCTCTGTAGCAGACTACTTCTTTCATTTCAGCAAACGCAGACTGCACGAGCCAATAGCCTTACTGCATTTTGCGTAATTTTTGCATTATTACGTTCAATATTTCGTAAGATGAGAGTCACGTTTCTGCGCGGAAGCATAAGATCCAGTTCATCTGTCAGCCGTATTTATCATACGAGTATATTTGTTACACACATGTATTGTATAGGACTTCTGGCAGAAAAAACTGGACAGTTTTCACCGAACTCACGAATTTGCCTTTCTACGTATAATTTCCGATATGACAAAAGTTTATATAAGCATACTTTTTTAGTCATATACCTTCGAAAGCGATTAATGTGACCATGAGTCACGTTCACGAGGCAACCTAAACGACAGGAAATGAAAATCTAATCAAAACGGGCTAACATGAGGCGGAAAACTAATTATTAAACTTTCGGCGACTAAGGATATCGCGAGACCGAGGAAAATACTCCTACAGTAATTTTAATCTCGAAGTAGACATTATAATAAATGATCTGCTGCTCGTTACTGTAATACAGGAATTATTCTCTTGCACGGACTTTTTCGCTAGGTTTCAGTGCTCCTCTAGTGTTCCGTATCACAAGTCGAAATTGAGAATTCTTACACGGAAAGCGGAAAGCATTTAATAATGCTATACATGCATCGGTAAAATTTGAATCTTGGTTTTATGATTGGGAATACATTCACAGTCGTGAGAACCGATCAACCAATAACTAAATAGAAATGAAAATCAATACACGCATATAGATATTATTGAACGACTTACCCATACTCCATGTTTTTTCCAATAAATTATGTCAAGACCTCTTTTCTAATTTTGTTTTTAACCTGTGTCCTGAAATCCGCCCTTTCGAGCACTACCTTCAGAGACGTCGGGGAGGTTGTAAGGGCCATTTTAGCCTTCTTCACTTCTTGCCGAGAAACCAGCCTATATCGAAATGTAGCGAGTTGCTACGTGGGTTCGAACCCGGGACCTTCGGATTCCGAGACCAGTCCGCTATCCACTCGGCTAACCAGATCCCCATGGCGACAGTGACGGACCTGCCAACGTGTTTGTTGAGATGTATACTGGTTGCTGGGCTGCCTGTCTAATTTTTGTAGAAATACAACGTCAAAACCCAGATATTATTCAATAATTATTATTGGCTACTGAATTGTGACTGATTCATCGATTTGCATAGTCAATCTCGGAAATAATGTTGACGTTGAAAGTAAATTTAAGAAATCTTCGTTCAATATATATGTGACCGGCTCAGAAGAAAGGTCAGTAGGCAAAATGCGTTTTTGCGAAAATAAAGTGTTTTGCACACTATAGACCTTTCTTCTGATCCGGTCACATATGAATAATTCTTTGTTCTGATCGGTAATACATAATTTGTCAAGAGTCGAACCGTTATTTTCGTTAGTTCGAAGTTCGTTTTTTGACTTATTTTCTGTAATTTTTTTCTCTTCGCCTGAATAACTCCGTTCATAATTAATCCGATTCCAATCGGCAATTCTCAAATATTAATTTGAAAAATAATGAGCTGGCAATGAATGCATCAATTTTCATTAGTATCGAAGTAAATTTCATTTTTATATCGTAGAAACAATTCTCAACTTATGAATGAACTATGGTCGTAAGAGAGGATTTCATTGTACTACAAATTTCAGGAACCCAAGATGCATTCTGATTCTAAAGGCTGATCAATTAATCTATCACTGAACACAAAGAAAGGATGGGTTTACACTACAAGGAAATGAGGAAGGAAAGTATTTCAAACCTTCAATCAGAAAACATCGTAGCTTCCAATTGAAAAATTATTGAAGATCACAGCACTCGAACACTCTGATGAGTGGGGGAAAAAATAGAACCAAAATATTGATAGCGGATTAATTTCAACAGGTATGCACACAAGGTATTTCACAAATTAATCCCTTCAGTTATTTTTAATCATGGAACTGGATCTTTACAGGACAAAAACGGATCTTTAAGTGGCAAGGTTTAGTTTCTTTTGGGGAAAGAAATTTACTCTTCCCCAAAAGAAGCTCAGACGTACTATCAGCTTGGGAATATTAAATGAAAAGGCACCGAATAACGTGTATCGAAATAAGGAAGGGGAAGGATCCCTTATTTCGAACATCGTATCAAATTTTTGATCCGACTCTTTCGGACCTAAAAAGGATAAATATTACATTGCAAGAAATTGGATAAATTATAAAAATTGTTTTTTAGGGGAGGGGTTGTTGATTTTGAATATCGCATCAGTCTTCTAACATGGCTCTGATTTGGCCCACAAGTTCAGCACTTTCTCCATGAAATGGAAAAAATTGACTCCGATCAGAAAATTGAACAAAGCCGCAAATGTAGAACTCTATATTCTAAATTTAATCTTGGGGGGGGGGAGTGAATTTAACTTGGAGAATCTAACGAAGTATAGTGATAAGTTTTTTTATGGCAGTAACGTTTGAAATATTTCATTACATTTTACATCAGGTTCATTATTTCCAATTTTCAGAATACAAGTGACAATAATTTTCCAACATTTTCTCAAAGTCAATAGAAAATTATTTTTCGTTAACGTCACTAAAAAGCTTGAGAAATATCGGGATCGAATTGCAAATCTACTGAATAAAATTATAGCGTTCCGTTCTTTTCTTTGGGGGGAAAAAAAAATCGCAGTACATTTAAATGTTTTTTATCAATGCATAGTCTCGTACTTTTTCCTACAGCGAATGAAATTACCGAGCTAAAACGATGAAAGTGGAAGAGTTATGACAGTTGTTCATAGAAGATAAAACTAGCTCATCACGCAAATTGGAGGGGGCTCCAAAATAGCACATCCCCTTCTCTCCAATAACGTATAATGAGAACAATAACTTATTCGAAGGAAAGTTTTTTAAATCTGTTCAAAATGGTGCTAAATACGCTGTCTGGTAGGATCCATTCTTTCGGAAAATCTCCACGAGTCTTGATCAAACCTGGACAGCCTTAAGTAAGTTCGAAAGAGATTAGCAGCGTATTAGGAAGTTTCAAATGAGGTTAAAGAAGCATGTATGAGTCCACAAGAGAATTAAAGAAGTTTAGAAATACTTTAAGCCAACAATCATAAAATAACAAAATTGAGGTTTTTAATAGTCCTGAAATAGTCTTACACAGTTTTAGGCGAGTTTGGAAACGGCTTGAAGGGCTTAAAACTGTTTCAAACGGGTCTAGAAGAGTTTCCGAACGTTTAAATCAAGTTGAAAGAGTATTATAGGGTCCTGATCAAGTCTGGAAAAGTACTGTATAAATTGGGGAGATTCCGAAACAGACTTGATGTACCCTAAATAAATTTAGGAATGAAGACTCTTAGATGCATCTGAAAGTATCTTAGAAAGCTTTAGGTATAGCACCTAAGGCTATATTCAGAAATAGTTTGAACTTGGAAGCATCTGAAAACGTCTTGCAAGGCGGGCGAGTTAATTCTCAATTTTGTAGTGTGTATCAAATCGATATTTTTACAGCATCTTAGGCAGCAGGCATGTATCACGTGCTACACCTGTTTTGGAAAAATCGTCGCAACCGAATAACCTGAGTTCCCTTCCCCGTAAATTCTAGAGCTCCAGCATAGCTCCAGCAATTTCCAACAAATTGGGGCGGTGATATCTGAAGATGAGGCGAAATTCCACAGTGAGGGTGTCGTTAGTTTTAGCCGCAAGAAATTCTACGCTTTTTACGGCTTTCGGTTCTCACCAGAATGCTGTCGTAAAACTCAATTATAATCGTAACGTTTTACTTCCGGTTAAAACATTCCAGCCAGCATTAACGCTTACACATATGTACGACGAAGAAAGCGCCAACAAATGAATAGAAAGTTTTGCTAAGCTCGAACTTCCGATGAATTATGGCTAAGATTTTTATATTATACATGCCAGCGAGTTTTCTTCAGTGCCATCGAAAAGATCACGAAGGTGACTCGTTAAGAGCGAATTCTTGTTGTACTGAAAAGGAGTAGTTGAAGTATGCGGTTGTACTCGTATCATTTTTATACCCGAGTGCGAGTTATATATTTTCATTTCCCACCAAGTGAATAGTGCGGTGCCACGTTGGCTGGAGAGAAGTGGCGATATGGCGGATTTCTTGGGAAATAGTTGCGAAAATGTGTACCCGAGATTGTGTGGGTTTACAAGTTTCCTACTCCAACGATGCCAAAGCGGTGACAGTGTTCTCAGACAGAAAATCGTATCAAGATTGCGGTTGGAAAATTAAAGATAAGAGTTTTTGTTACGGTTTATTGGGATAACGCGTTCGAAAATGAGTAATGATGTGGAGGGCAGGTACGCGAAAGGTTGCAAATTGAGAAGCCTCTCGTCCTACATTCGTATACAACAGCTTCAACATCGAGTTTCGCACTCTGTAAATTTCAATCAGCGGAATCCGTTCTTTTTCAGCCCCGATTCGAATTCACAGAGTAGGTACATACGTAATGGTGGCTTCCGTTTCCCCAAAATAATTCGGCTCACTTTTGATTACGTATATTTTACGAAATCGAATGCAGTCCTTTAGCAAAATGAGTAGCATATCGGTCGCCAAATTCGCTCGTCATGAAGAGCGGTGCAGCGAATCATCTCAAATAACGCGAAAAATTAAACAACTTCCTCAGGACGTCGTTGACGAAATCCGTTAACGAGCGAGTCGAATTTTAATTTTCCTTTATTTATGAATACGCAACCGTCACGCCTTCTTACACGCCGTACACATTAAACACAAACATAACTCCGACGAAATCACTGGAAAAAATTTCAGCCGTCTCGAGCGGCCGAAAAAGTTTTCCACTATACACGCGACCGAGTTTTCTAAACACATTTTTCATTCGAGTTCCCGACTACACACACGTACCACATTTTATTAACGGAAAATTTATTAACCGTAAAACAAAATTTTTCTTCTGTCTTTCTAGTGGTATCTGGTGTACATGCAATTGAAAGACAGACAAGTTTATACGCCGGAATTCGTGCACACTTATTCGGAAGAGATACTCAACCGTAGAGGCAAGCAATTTAGTTGCGCTTCGTTAATTTTATAATCCACTGAAAATGTTAATAAGCCGGGGGAAGTACTTGAGAATAATTTTCCGTAGTTGTGTGTATGGTGAAGTGAATATAGTTATAAAATGATAATATGCAGTTTTGGAGGTCGGTAATACGCTAAGGTATAGGACGCACAATTGAGCAACTGCACACTGAGAGTGACGCAGATCAGTTACTTTGTCTGCGAGATCCGGGAGGGGGGGCACAAGAGAAAGAGTAGTACAAACAAAAATTGAGAGAAAATAAAAACGAAAGTTACCGAATAATAAACACGTTGTGCATTAGTGTGGATGGATAACACACATATACCTGCAATACATGAGCTACGCCGGAAAAGTACGGGTTTCTGTACAAGTTGGTGGAATAAAACTCCCTTTGGAGAGTTACAATTCGAAGTCATTCCAACCACGTAACACTACACAATGGCGTTACGTGGTTAGAATGACTCCGCATTACAATTCGTCAACGCATCAAATGCGCGTCTACCAGCCTGTTTAGACTCAATGAGCGAGTGTTCCAGAATGACAACTTGAAGATACCAACCAAAATGGCGGTTTTCCAGGCGGTCGTGCTAATACCGACACCACCTCATGGCTCCGAGAATTGAACACTCTACAAACAGCACATCAACGCCTAAGAGAGGAGAAATTTCAATTTCGCCAGCTGCGACGCATATGCTGAAAATCAAATGGAATGACTTCATTTCCATAAAGGCAGTTCTTAAAGCGTGCAGGCTGTGCTATCATCGAAAGCCTCCTCGTGCGGGACTTTCTAAGATGGATCGGGCGCTTAGAATGGATCAAAGCGCTCCTTTACAGTAAACTTGCTGAAGGTTCTAGGACAAGCGGAGGAAAGTTGAAGCGGTACAAAGTGTACTACATCAGTATGGCAGATCCTCAAAGTCGAAAAGTCTTGGCAAGAATTGGTCAAGAGACTGAAGTGGCGGGAGCTGAACAATAATCACCAGATCCCTTTGTAACCTCCCGCCAGGGCCGGTGATCTTTCATTTTTTCACCTGGTGCAAAGACAAAACTTTTAAACAAGGAACACTGGACGGACCCCCCGCCCCCAAAGAAAATTGAAGAACAAAAATATCCAATAAGTCCCAATAAGTCCTAAGAAATTGAATTTTAAAAAAGGGGATTTTTCCATCTGGTGCAATATACTAGGTGGAAAATCCGACTTAGTGCACATGCTCCAGTGCAACTGGGCTTTCACCGGTTCTGCCTCCCACTTCGCCACACGCAGCACTGCTCGGGACACTCCAGCTAAGGAGTTGATTTGCGACACATGCGGACGAATCAATGTCAGAGATCGGCATAATCAGTCATTTCTGCGCTCACCAGAGAGCCACTATCACCGTCAACTCGGTCAATACCATCTCTGCCACCATCACCACCACTGTTGCCTGGGACGATTACTCGATTACATGAGCCGACGTAACATGTTAAAGGAGAGCGGGGGGGGGGGGAAATCTAGTATCTCTCATGGCATTTCCTCGAAATTGCGAATTTTAGCTCATTACATTTTATTCGTAATAATATTGTGCTTTTACATTTTTCAAACAATTCGATTCTTTGATCCCGATTTTCGATGAGATTCTTTAAGGTTTCTCTAAACTTATTCAACGTTTTTCACGTCTTCCCTTTGAGTCTTTCAGACGCCTCCTGACATGTTCTAGACTTGTTCAAGCCAACTGTTAAAATTCCTACAGAGTCATTTAGGAATATTTCAAACATGAGGAAATATTTCAAGAATCATCTAGAACGATTTGAGACTTCAACACTCCACGTCTCTTTTAACACTACGACAAATCTACTTAGGTTTCGTCTGGAGACTTGGACACTAAAACGAAGTGGAGAAAAAATTTGAAAGGACTCCTGCAGAGGCTTTAACCAGCTTTACAGAGCCTTATAAAATGTCAAAGTCTGAAGTCCGCTTGACTAAAAATTAAAACACTTTTACAAAAGTCCAGAAGAGTCTTAAAACGTATCACCAAGCTTATACAGGTAGACACTAGATAGGATGTTAATCTAAAGAATTTTTCAAAATGGGGGAAGGGAAAAGAGACAAAATTTACAAACAGATAACAAACAAAACAGAACGAAAAGAGGGGAAATACTTAGTAGTGATGGAAGACAGAGCTGTGAGTTCGAAGGTAAAGATTGATTGATTTTTTTCTATTTCTTTTCTAATTTGCTCTCAACCCGAGCCCTGAAATCCGCCCTTTCGAGAACTACCTCAGAGACGTAGGGCAGGTTGTTAAGGCTGTCTTAGCCTTCTTCCCTTCTGGGCGAAAACCCGGTCTAGGTCAAAATCTGACGAGTTGTTACGTGGGCTCGAACCCGGGACCTCCGGATTCCGAGACCAACGCACTATCGACTCGGGCAACCAGACCCCCGAGATTGATCGAGTGGGCTTTAATTTGCAATGGAAAAATTTGTTGTTCGTAGAGCAAGCACTGGATACAGAGAAATTGGTTTTAGAACCATAAGGGAAGTAAATAGCGGTAGAAGATTGATTTTGACATTTTCATGTCTTTGCTTTGGCACATAAACGAAATGACTGGACTGACTGACTGACTCAACACCTAATTCGCCGGCGAGTACCACACTGCTTGTATCAGCCTGTATTCCCTTGCGAGCATCACGTTCCTTGTACCATCTTGCGATCACTACGCTCTGCTAGCGCATCATCTTGCAGACGAGTTTGCAACCACGGGAGAGCATTTTCATGTCTGCTTTGCGGACTATGTCGACATGAGGAAGAATGTCATCCGCGACGCTCCGCAGTGCAAGTTGCGCTCCATATTTTTTGGCGCGCTCATTTTTTGGACGCCACGTTTGCTGGACAATGACATTCTCATGTCGACGCAGTCCGTAAAACAGACATGAAAATGCTCTCCCGTAGTTGTAGACTCGTCTGCAAGATGAGGCACTAGCAGAGCGTAGTGCTCGCAGGCTGGTACAAGGAACGTGGTGCTCGCATGGGAATACAGGCTGATATAAGGAGTGTAGTAATGGCAGGCGAATAAGTGTTGAGTCAGTCAGTCAGTTAGTCAGTAGTTTTATTATTATTATTCGTAACGCTCTTTTCGTCACGCTCTAAAGTAACGTTTTTTTCCATTATGTGCCAAAGTAAAGACATAAAAATGTCAAAACGATTTCCATGGAAATAATAATTCCTTTTCGCTACTCCTTTTCGTTCCTCCTCAAATGTAACGTTTTCTCCGTTGGTGTTATACCCATGGCTGGAATGTGCCAAAGTGAAGACAAGAAAATGTCAAAATAAATTTCCACGGAAATGATTATTTCATTCCTCCTCAAATGTAACGCGTGAAACGTGGTGCGTGAAAGGAACGTTTCTCCGGTTTGTGTGCCAAAGTAAAGACATGAAAATGTCAAAAACAGAGATAAAGGAAATAACAGCTTTAGAATTAATAAAATTCTAGCAGAATAGGATACAAACAATATTTACAAACGAAAATGTTTCCAATTCTCAAAGTCATATTAATTGAAAAAGAGGTACCGCATATCGTCAAAGGGTGGGGGGATTCTCGAATAATCATTAAACATTAGTTTCAAAACATTTGCCTGGACTCCAGGACGGACAAAGACAATTGATGTTTGGCCTTATTTTACTGTATCTGGGAAAGCCTGGGGTTATATCGATCGTCTTATTCTGTAGTCTAAAAATGTACACCACACGAAAGTTGGAGAATACTGTAAATTATAAGTCACAGTATTCGCACGAAAAAGTACTACTAAAACTGAGAATACTATTGAAAAATTACTGAAAATTGCTCAATTTGAGTAGTTTATTGATAGTATTTTGATAAGCTCATTAGTACACTTTACGCGGCTACTTTTATTGCGATACGAACTGCCCATATTTCGAAGAACCAAGGACAAGTTTGTGATGAAAATACTTAGTTTACCCATACGGGAACGCTGAATCGAGTTTTTACCATCGGCGGCAAAAAGATATAAAACATTCAGTCAAATTCGGCGCACTAACTCTTTTACGCGAAACGAACACCAATATTTTCTTTCCGCAATGGTTAATTATATCGCCGGAGGGAGGTTCCCGCCAATTTATGGCACCGTCGAAGAGGCGCAGCCGCCGTCGAGAAATTTTACATTATTTATTAGTTTCAACGGATCACGAATTCGCGTACATCGAATATACAGCGCTAAGCCATTTTAATCGTAAAAGGTATCTGGTAATCATTTTTAAACCCGGAATTCCGACATTTCGATTTGAATAACTGTACGATGTCTACAACGGCTGTATATTGCGTTGCGTCGTAAACCCATTCGTAGATTCGTACATCACTTGAAAATTCCGCACTCACTCTGAATTGTACGTTGATGTCGTTTGCTAGAAAGGATACGTCTAACTCTAAAAGCGATGAATTACAAGTGCTCTTCTCATTCGTTATACATTCGCCCGGTTTTATTTGTAATCGCGCCCGCTTTAAGTATCATTATTGCACGTTTGCGATCTGCGTACCTCGACATCCCGAGTGAAACACAAGATACAGGAAGAGAGAGGAATACAAATTAATAAAACTCGCGAGTTCCTCAATTTGTTCGCCGCGAATGTAAATAGCATGCGAATGGCGTTTGTAAACCGCGCGGAAAAAGAGTCACGATTTAAAAGTTTCCTTCCACCAGAGACCACCTATGAAAATGAAAGCGTTTCCAGACAAACAGAGTTTTATTAGTCTGCCTATAATTCCTTTCACTATGAATAAATAAATGAAAAAAAAACCACCATATGTTAGCCCCTGTTGTAGATTCTCTAAAACATATCTTCTGCTACAAAGTCCGACACTAGTACACCTCCTCCTCCCATTTCGGTAACGCAGGCTGTGAAGCTCTTCAAATGGCGCGGTCCAGTTTCTTTTCAGGTAAACAAGTTCCTTTTATCAAGGGGAGCCACACGTACCACAAAGTATTAAAATTGAACCATTTTTGATCGCTGATTACGAACATCCCACCACACTTTCGATCCAGCTCCGATCTGAGTCCGCAAAATTCATTTGTCTTCAAAAATCAAATCAAAAGTCGAAATAGGGGTGCTTTGGATAGCTAATTAGGAATATCGTATCAGATTCTTAACTCGAGGCCTAAAAAGCCGAAATTCACCCCGAAATGAATAACACTGATCTGACTTGAAAACTTGTATCGCGAATCGAAATAGTTTTTTTTCGAAACTGATAACGAATACTGCACCGGATTTTTGATTGGGCTCAGAAGCCAAATTTTCATTTCAAGTCTGAGATTCGGATTCTTGGTCACACCAAACACTGAATGCTATACTTGTGGTCAGACCAACAGAACCCTTATTTTTATACTTATTTAATTTTCCCAGTCAAGTTAATATGCTGCCCATTTCAGGTCTGAAATTCGAATTTTCGGGCCAAACCCGGGACCAAGTTCAAATCAAGTGCTATATTCGAAATCAGCGACTCGCAAAACTCGCCTCTTTCCACAACTTTATTTGATTTGTTAAGTCACCCATTTTAGGCCTGAAATTGAGATTTTTGGGCCCGAATTGGGATTGGATCAGTAATCAGATGCGATATTCATAATCAGTCACTCAAGCTACTTCTATTTCGATCGATATTTTTTGGGGTGCGTACGGACCGCATCGGGGAGGGAATTTTTTACTCGAAAATAATCTAGACCTCGCCACTTGAAGATCCTTGTCCATCCCGTATTGATCCTATTTCACGCGCGCGCGTATACACACACATATGTATACCAAAAAAAAAAAACTTTCTATAGATTAACGTGGTCCAAAAAAGTTTTCCCCACGAAAAGTTGCATTCCTACAAATAAATTTGTTCTCTAGTAAGTGTAGAAACGCACCAGCCACTTTTTTATTTTTTATTTATTAAATCGAAGAATGTATTATGGGTCGCGCACCATGGTATAGTTTAAATAGGATTCCCCATTAGAAAATTTTCATTTTCACAATAGAAAAATCGTAAGTCCCAAATTTTGCTTCAATAATAGCTTGACAAAAAAATTTCTACAATAACGATGAAGTATCTACTACCCATATAGAATCTTATTTTGAAACAATTTCAGAGGTTACTGCACTATTCTTCATTTTCGGACTGAAGTGAGCTTCAATCATCACAGACTACAATAAAATAAGTGTACTTACATAAAAATGAGTAAAAAGGTGTTTCCATAGTTTTTAAGCACTGTACATCCATTTTTGAAAAGATATTTTACGTCGACCCGTTACCCTAAAGGCTCAACTAGGGGCCAGGAACTGAAAATTACGAATTTAGGCACTTCAAATATATCTACAGAACAACTTACGTTATTATGTCTATGATTTCATTTTCGAAGCTGTTTTGGTTCTACCCGTCACTCATTAAAATCCACAACGGAATGGAACACGAAATATCTAAATTTACAAATGTCGACTTCCAATATGTGAAGAAAAACAGACTGTCATTACTGAATAGTAGGGTGTGGACCAAAAAAATACTCGTTTCGCAAGAGTTGCTCTACCTCACAAAAGGTTTCATTTAGTGAGAAAATAACGCGTTCCAGAATTAAAAAAATGTTCTGTATTTCATTAGAAATTGTAGCCGGTCACGGGGGGTTAAAATTTGCTCAAGTGGTACACAAATTGAAAAGCTGACTTCCGTAAAATGTTGACTTATTCATCATTCCACTGGCCTCGATTCTTCCTTGATGAATGTACTCGAATG
Organism: Acanthococcus lagerstroemiae; assembly: GCA_031841125.1. Lineage (NCBI taxonomy): Eukaryota > Metazoa > Arthropoda > Insecta > Hemiptera > Eriococcidae > Acanthococcus > Acanthococcus lagerstroemiae. The sequence continues at coordinate 3,988,216 of CM063109.1, forward strand.
TCAACCACGTTATTTCCTCGCAAAACGGAACCTTTCCAGGAGGAAGGCCTACAACGTTACCAAAAAAGCAGAGATAAAAAGAAATTGAAAAGCGCAAACATTTCTGGAAGCCAGAAAAGCAAAACACATTTTGAAAGAGCGAAAAGTCAAAAGTAAAAGTTGTATCTCTCAAGGTCAGAAGCAAAATCCAAAAGTGAAAGAGTTATTGAATTGCTTTCCATATCTGCAAGAAAGTACTTTCATGTTCCACTTTACTGCGGTCTTTTGATCCATTTCAGAGGAAACAGATGTAGGGAGTGTAATTTTCGGAGTTCGGCGTCACTACTAGTACAACCGCCTTCCTTTATACTGGTTTCCCGTGAGTCATGATTTTAGAACCTGTACTCAAATGCCAATGCGTTAAAAACTACTCGGTACATCAGCTTTTGAATCTGATTAACACGCGTAAGTCGTATCAATAAAGAGATCTCCTGAACTTGATCGAGTTATCTCAGTCGGTTTCTCAATCTCGAAAAGTCATACTGAAGTTCAGGAAAAACACCAGTAAACGAGAAAACAAAAGATTACGCTCAATCGATCCGACAGCAATCCAATTATGAGTGAAAAAAAGTAAATAATAAACAACGTTCACAATTGCTTTGCGCAACAAGAGAAGACAATGTGTCAGAAATCACAAGCAATCAGTGTGGTGATTACAAGCATTTTTTTGTAACATGCTTCCGTTTTCCTGCGATACGAAAGATTTTTTCGATCACCGCACAACGCATACTCGAAAGACTGAGAGCAAAAAAGTGGTCAAGTCGATTTTCCATGTTAACCAACATTTAACATGATCTCGACTAGCGTAATCCGGCACGTTTAAAAAATGGATATCAACAGTACGTGCACATGTCGGTTCGACTCGTATCTTTCGAAGATTTTGTAAACGCACTTCCATGTTGTAATTATACTACATCAGCCTAAAAACAAATATAGGAGCGGGCGGCCCATTTTCATATAATCGGTTAAGTTAAAACTTCAACAACGCCTAACTTATTTACAGTAAAAGGAACGATATTAAAAAACTTTCGCCACAAGAAAATCAAGGCGATGAGCAAATTTGTCAAATCTTCTCTAAAAGAAGATTCAAGAATTTTTTGTTTCCTTTTTCCGTCGTCGAGAAGAAAGTTTAAAGCGCCATCGCTCATATCGGGACCAATATAAAGTGTTATTAACATTCAATCGATTGTTTAAATCGAGTTGTTGTTAAATGTAATAATTGTATTATGTCAGTCGGTGAAAAATATTGGAAATTAGTTTCAACCGACTAGAACGGAAACCCAAAAAAAAAAAACAAAGTATAGACGAATTAAAAGTAACTAAACCCGTTTTGACCCTTTTTTAAACAAAGGAAACCTTGATTTTCAAGAAAAAAAAAATGTTCGAAACAAAAATATTCGACCGAATCGTGCATTACAATTATTGACATGGAACACTGTATTGTTTAATGCACAAACGCTAATAGTAGACATGATCGCCTTCCGGTTATCTTGAGGAAAGTTCCACGCTATATGTTGTTGATAAAATGATCAAGTGTTTCATTTTGGAACATAAACTCGAGAAATTCTTAGAAAATAATCAGACGATGAATAAATTTTCTCGTGCTTCCTCACAGGATGACCTTCTGGATGCACAAGGCTCCCTCTTAAAATTAATGCCGCTTTAATTCAATCTGCTTTTTAAACATGCATTCTCAGGTCTCTTCCCTGTCGCAAATTAGGTTAGCCCACAAAAATATGTCTCATAGTCCGTTGTATACGCTATTTTTTTAAACTAAAAACAGAGGTAAAATTTTGTAGTAAGGCAAATTCTTACCCCCTCCTAAAATTGCTTTAATACCTGTCTGTTTACAAAATGCATTCATAAACTTCTACGAGTATAATTCTAAATATCGCATATTTACCTTCTTTTCGGACTTCTGTGTATTTCGATGCACACGATATTAGTGTAGAAATAATAGGTTTATCTTTATAGTCGCATTACGAAATCGGTTTACAAGGAAAAAGATCGAGGAGTGCTAGCAGAAACTGATGAAAAGTATCGAGTTTTTCACAAAAATTATATTCTACTATGTAATTCTGCCCCTGTACCCTCCGCGCCCCAGGGCTTCTTCAGATTTATTTGGTCTAGCTCAAAATTCGGTAAAACTTATTTAATTTGTATCAGGACTTGTTAGAATTCATGCTGACCCATCTTGAGCTTCCTCAGATATTCTAAAACTCATTCAGCCTACGCCAAGAAAGTATGCGTATTTCCTCTCTTTTCTAATTTTACTCTCAACCCGAGCCGTGCAATCCGCCCTTTCGAGCGTTACCTCAAAGCCGTCGGGGAGGCTGTTAGGGCTGTCTTAGCCCTCTTCTCTTCTTGCCGAAACCGGCCTCGGTCGAAATGCAGCGAGTTGCTACGTGAGCTCGAACCCGGGACCTCCGGATTCCGAGACGAGCACGCTATCTACTCGGCCAACCACACCCCAATAAGAAAGTATTTCTTGGATCATTTAGATTCTGCAGCGCCGGTTTTACCATACGGGCTGACTGGGCTGCAACCAGAGCGGGGCAAAATTTGCGCCCCCCCCCTTCGAAAAAAATTACCTCATAAGGCGGCAAAACGACTGCAGTCCAGGTCCAGAGCGTCAAAGTACTTAGAACAGGCCCGGAGACTCTGTCAAGACCAGTTAGAAATCATTCAGATTTATAAAGACTGTAATAAGATCGTTAAGACTCTTCACAAGTTTCAGTTAGATTCGGCTGGAACATGTTAATTCTATTACGGTTCATCAAGATTCATGATATCTGTAGGAGTCATTTTAACTCATTCTGATTCCCTTAATATTCGCCAATATGCATTCATACTCGTTTAGGCCTCACTGAAACTCAATTTGAATTTCTTAAGATCATTAAAATGTATTCAGACTCAGCTAAAAACTTATTCGGCTGTTCTTGGAACTCGATAAGAGCCGTCAGACTCGTTGGATATTCACTTAGACTATGTTAAGACCCGAGAGACCCATTCGGTATGAATGTTAAGAAGTAATGATCACTAAAGAATGTTGATATTTCCATTTTCCACTTCATTTTGGTTGATTTGTGTGTTGTTGGGGGTGGTTGTAGATTTCTTTTTCTAGGAATCGACGTGTAGATGCTCCAGCAAAATATATTTAAATGGTTCAGACAACAGAGCAACCCCAATATTTTTCGTTCTCGTGGAAGGGATGGCAAGTGGCAACTGGTACGACACTGGACAGGAAAATCAATTCCCAACGATTGGACTAATATCCCGAAATGGGAAGCTGTGGTCATGATATTGAAAGTAATATAATGAGACGTCATACGAAAGAATTATCTCATATTGAACTTGCCGCAATCCAGAAATTCGATATTCTATACCTAGATAACTGTTAAGAACTTTTCATCTAGGATTTGTACAATATTATAAAATAATTAATACTTAGGTAAGAGCAAAAAATAAACATTAAAAAAAAACACAGTGAGACTCCAATTACACTTGTTACATTTTCGGCAAGAATAATCTACTCTCAAGATTTGGTTTTAGATATTTGATTTTGATTCTATAAGCCTCATTTTCTACCAATAACGGAGGGAGGAGGCAGGTTTTAAGTACGTAATGAGAAACAAGCATGTATCGAGCGTATTTCTTTTGATTAACGGGAAGAGATTTGAAGAGAATTTGTCTCTTGGACTCAGTAACTGATCTATTGCTTTGTTTTTTTGTTTTTTTTTTTTACTGTAAGTGAAGAATCAGAATTCTAATTCTTAGTTTCAACAGGTAAATTTAATTTCAATTCTGTAATTCTCATCGACAGGTTCAACGTTCAGGTATGATGTTGAATATTAGAGATTGTGATTGTCCCTACCACCCTCATCCTTAACGCACCGGTGAAAATTATTTTTCTCATTTGACTAACAACCAAAAATAAATGGAGGGTGAGGCGTGTAGTTCCCTAATTGTAGCCCCTATTCAAAGAAACCTGGAATCGTCAGTGATTTCTTGCAATAATCAGTTAGAAACTTGAAATTTCGAAGCTGTGGTTCAGAAATTGCCGTCTCTTATACACACTTTTAGGGATTATGCAAAGTAAATACCTACTGCGTTCACAATTTCTAGTCTTCATACTTTCCTTTCTGGAATATGAAGTTAATCGGCGAGTAGTATTCTGTTATAACGAACTTTTCTGATATTTCTAAATTTCACGATACGTACCATCATCCGGAAAGAAATATAAAAGACGTAAATGTGTGACCGTGAGAACGTATACTTCCGTTCGTTTCAAACACGAGGATTGAATGTTTTTTTCCATTTCCATTTTGTTTTCTCAACAGTGCTATCGAATCAATTTAATTATCAATTTGTAGAATAAAAAAAGGTCTCGAGTAATTGTGGTCGGGTTACTAAAGAGTTTTTTGTACGTTTTCTTTTCATTTAATATTCGAATCATCAAATAATGAAATCTCGAGCCTTTCAGCTTTCAATTTCTTTTTTAATTGATCGACTAAGGAGTAGGGTGTGTAACACGAGGTTAAATGGACCGCAGGTTAAGTGGAATGGTGACGATAGCTCGAAAACTAACGAGTCAAATTCGTTCTCGTTACATGAGGGTAATCTCAGCTAATATTTCTACCGACTGATACATAGTTGGTAACAGTACAGCATTATTTATTTTGGGATAAAACACAAGTGGAAATTTTGATAGCCGAAAAAAATGTCGATTTTTAACCCGTTGATGTCATTAAATGTCGTCTGATTTTTTCATTGAAAATTGATTTGTGACAGGTAAGTACTCTACTTTCACATGTACTAATTTATTTTTGGTACTTTTCAAATGCAAGGGAGTTGCACATTTGTATTTAGAGGAATGAGGTTTCAGGTTAAGTGGATCGAACATTGTGTGGTTAAGTGGAACGTTTAATTTTGAATAATAATGACGATTTTTATTGATTTGGTAGGATGCCGAGAGTTCAAGCAAGAACTACTGAGCGTGAGAAACATTCAGATGAACTGATTTGAGAGGCACTTCGACGAATTAAAGAAGAGAAGTCGTCATAATATAATGTTGTTTCCAGTGAACGAGACACTCCACAGGACTACTGTTCTGACTCCTGCTAGAGCTCTATAACTTCGTATGAGTACGATCGTCCGCCATTTTGACTCCAACCGCGCCCGTGAATGCCGAATCCCACTATGCGGAGCGTACCGCGTAGTCAATTCGGCATCCACGGGTAAGGTTGACGTCAAAATGGCGAACGATTGTACTCACACGAAGTAATAGAGCTCTACTTCTGCGTATAAGTTTTTTTTAAAGTGTGTTTATCTTTATTTTAAAATAAAAAACGATTTCGTAAAATAAAATTTTCTATCATTTTCTTATGGAAAATACCACGTTTCACTTAACCTACCCCAGAGTCCACTTAACCTACCCGGTAGGTTATGTGGACCGATTTTTATCTGTTCATTCAAAAAAATTTTCTCCAAAATTTTTTGACCAAAATTAAAAACTTTAATATTTAAACTGAGCGCACATCCAATTCTCTATGTTCAATAGAACGCATGTAATTGTGAATGAAGTAAAAATCGGTCCACTTAACCCCAGGTTACCCTACCTATCAACTCAATTTTTTAATGTTCCCACTTCGAACTCGGGCTTTTTAATTTTAACTTTTAAGCTTCTAACGCGGCAAAAATACTGTTATTTATAGTTTACTGTAAGTCTGATTACGACTTGCTCACCGTAAGATTTCATCATAATTTTCAATTCAAGGTACTTGGACATTATTTCTACCACATTCATATAACAGAAAAATCACTACCCAGTTTACGAAGCCAAATACAGCCTGATATCTATATGTATGCGGTTTTAAACTGGTTGTCTTGATGCTGTGCGACAATGTGTCCAAAAACGAGCCAAACTTTATACGTAATTACTTTTCAATATACTTTGAAAAAACGCTACATAAGCCTACTATTCTATACAACTATCCTACATCGAGGAGTATACATTATTTTTCCTCCAAATTCTCTAACCTGTATAACCATATAACCGTCACTATGATATAAATTTACGACATAGAATCACAAAGTACGATTGTATATAACTCACGGTACGCAATTCGGAATCATATATACACAAATTAAACGCCGAAAACAGTCGCCGAAATTACTTATCTCACTTCGAAAACAACGCGACATCCGAAAACATACCTCAAAACCCGTCGACAACGAACTTCAAAACTCGAATCACTTTTGGCACGATGAGAACGAGCACACACGAACACGCGTTATCGGTGACGACAGCGACAATTCAATTTTTTTCGACACGGACACATAAATACCCACACGCGGTCGTTATCGAGAGTATATAAAAAAACTTTTCGAAAAAAAAGAGATTTTTCATTTAAACACCAAACATTTTCATCGAATTTAATCTACCAGCTCATCGCATCCACATTTTATTACCACCAGTATTGAACAAAAAAAGAAAAAAAATTGATGATACGAATGCCGAAATACGAGATCGCGTATACGCATACGTCGATCTACGAGCGAGCTGGTCTTCACCAAAGAACAGCCGAACTGATAGCGAGTTCTGGACTGGATAGTTAGGTACATCAACACCAACTGAACAGGTCCGAACGTTTCCTTTTCGTGAAATAACTCGTGGATTACACGTTTCAACTGACACGACCACGGCTTAAACCAAATGGCGTACGATAGGATGGTGCAGATAAACACACGTTAGATAACCACGTTTTATCGACCAAGGTCGGGATCAGAAACATGCGCTACACCGCCAGCGAGTACATTGACAAATACAACTGGTTTGCCGGCTATTATACTATTACTATCTCGTACCAGTTGCAAGGCACAGACATAGATATGCCCCGGTAGTGGTGTTAACTATCAAATGTCCATTTTTCAACGAGAAACTCAGTACAACAAATTTCCGGTCGGCATGATCTGTCACTCGTTGCAAATAGAGCACACATCCGAATATACTAAAAACCGCCATTTTCGTGCTGACTTTTTCCGTTGACCAGCGAACGCGTCGCGGCCGATGATCGATGCTACCCGCGACGCGTTCGCCAGTCAACGGAAAAAGTCAGCACAAAAATGGCGGTCTAGTATACTCGGATGTACAGCGCTCCAATTCCTAACAAAATGTCAATGCAACATGCAGTGACGAACTTTGCTGACCGACGGTGCCACTTCCACTACATCTTGCGCCGAGCCCTTAAAATACTTGAGCATTTGAAGCATTTGTAAAGCTGGAACATCCAGTACCTCGGTTACTGGAAATCCGCTATTGTTGATCGTCGCCCGATGATACGACACTCGACTACGCGGGACAGCCTCTTAGCGAGTTCTGAATCAACGGGCCAAGACGTGACGAGGTAGGAGGAACGACCAAAAATGACATAGTTCTATACCCGGGTGTACAAGCTCGGTAACCCTTTCAGACACGAGAGCCATTCAAATTTGGTAATTATTTACACCTTTTATGAAGAAGTGTGATCAAATTGTATATCTGATCCCTTGAACTTGACAGACAATTGTCAAAAAATTATTTGCTCATTTAATTACTATTCGAGGGATCTCCTGCTTCACTGAACTTCGCAAGCAATCAGTGGCGTGCGGTCAGTTTTCCTAGGAGGTAAGCGATAATATTAGAGGTGAAATAAGAATACAAGTACGAGCATGAAACATGCTCTACTACAAAACGGCATTGATGAAATTATTCAAATTGTCGTATCCCTGTATAGAGTCATTCCATATGCATTTATTCTTTTCTCTGACAAATAATGAACACAGGGACGTACCACTAAAGAGTTTTTCCTGGATGGGGGGGGGGGGCAAAAATTGTGAAAGTCCTAACTGACTCAAAATTATCAAGTATCAAAGCAAAAAAAAACCTTTTGACTTGCTGGATTTTTCCAACTGACACAACTCAAAATTCCCAAACATCAAAGTAAAAAAAAACCTTGGACTTGTTGGATTTTTCCAACTTCTCAACTCAATTCTCAAGTATCAAAGCAAAAAAAAAGCTTTTGACTTGTTCGATTTTCCCGACTCCATCTGACTGACATTGTAAATTTTCCCAACTGTTGAGTGAAAAATTCCTACGGAGGGGGGAGGTTGTCCCCCCCTGTCGGTACGTCTCTGAATAGACATGGCCAACAAAACAGTTTTCCACCATCTTCACAACCAGTTAACCATAAAATGTTTTCACATGGCAATATGTAGAAATGTCCAGTAAAAATCGAACCACCTTTACTTTGCTTGGTTTTCAAAAACGGTAATTCTGATATCGGCTTTACTACCATTACGAAAAAAGTTTTTCAATAAGATCACGAGTACGCATTTTTTGGGCAAAAAATCGGAGCATTTAAACACGAACGCGTTGATTTCTATGTACATAGAACATTGATCATGTTTTTGATGTTCTACTAACCATAAGTGATACTAAAATCGCTTAAGAAATGCATAGTTTTCGTCGCGTTAAACATGCTAGTGTTTTTTGTGTAGGTTATCAACACGGAAGCGGAGCGTAAGTCGTGTATCAGTTTACGTGTAATATGAAAAATAAGCGATTTTCGAATCACTGTTCTGATACGAATAGATATGAATACAAACTGATTGCCGAACAGTGAACGCTTCTGTTTCAACTGTCTCCTCAACCACCGACAGACGGCGCCATTTGTTTAATGTGAATTCATAAATGTAATAAGCGGCAATACAATCGCTTCTTTTGTTGCCCAATGTTTCATATCTTTTATTTGTTACAAGTTGATGTATTATATGAAAACTTATTTTCTCAGGATTTTTCAGGGTAAGCGGCGCTTACCTTGCTTACCTGGAATGCACGCCACTGCAAGCAATCTACCAGAATGAAAGTAATACCTATTTCGTAGAAAATGACTTATGATGGAGGGCAGCCAATAAAAATGCACACAGATACATGTAGAATTAGAAGTTCTTCGTCGTTTACTAATTCCGACTTGCCGGACCGGATGCAGTTGAAATTTTGTTTGTTGCAAACAAGCAAGATCAAGTACGCAACTAATTTTTCCATAATAAAATCAGTTAGTTTGTAGGAAAAGTAAATGTAAAACTTTTTAGAAAATACCTAATCTGGCAATCTAAGTTCAAAACTTGTGATTTTTCTGTTGCTAACGACTCTTTAACACAAACATTTTGGTAACTGAGGCTGTTGGGCTCTAGGAGAGCACGAAACCAATGCAGCCCATACAGAAATTTTTCATCGTATAATCAATTTTAGTAGAATTCTACAATCTTCCTTATTCCTTTTGGTGGGGGGCAGGGGGGTTAAAGCCACGTCATGTACAGCCTACTGGTTAGAGACGTCGGGACTGTACGGGTTACATTTTGGATTAGAGGTTTGTGACTTTTAGGAATCATATAAGTTTAAGGTTTTGGGTGTGATTGTCGAAGAGCAGGGATTCTAGAGTGTTGGTTTGGGATATATGTTTCGCTGGGATTAGAATTTTAGGCACCGGGTAATTACGAGGTAGTTTGTTCAGGATATAGCAATGGATGAGAGCGGAGTGTCCAGATCTTAGTCTGAAAAGTATTATTTCGTCTTTTCTGGACTTTTGATAGGATGTTTTCCAGGAGTGAACTGTGGTTTTTATGAATTTTAGTTAGTTAGTTGGTGGGACTTGATTCCATTGTCGTCGGTAGGATTTGTGCACGAAGATTACTGATTTTTTTACGTCTGATATCGGGATTGGAGGAGTGTTAAGGAAATTTTAGCGGTTTCATTGGCTATGTCGTTTTGAGGAATACTGGAGCGAGAGGGGATCCAACATAGAGTGAATATTCTTTGTTTGAGGACGATAGCATTTTGTACTATCTTCTGGGAGATGGAATGTTGTTTCTTTCTGAGGAAATTTTGTATGGATAGGAGAGCTGATAGCGAGTCTTGTTAGAATTAAGAAGCCGTTTGGTGTGAGGTCTAGGATAAATTGGATGGCTAGTTTAATGGCATAAAGTTCTGTTGAAAGAACTGAGAAGCGTGTGGGTAGTGGGTATGGGATTGAAATATTGTGGTGGACAATGGAGCATCCTGATTTATCTGCTGATTTGGAGCCATTAGTATTATATTTGGATGGAATTAGGATATTTGATAAGGAGGTGATTGAGATTTTCTTGGGATTCGTTGAGGTTGGTAAGTGATAGGTCTAGCTTTGGTGAGTATGAGAGCCAAGGTGGATTGATATTGTAAGGGAGCTGTAATAGTTTGGTACTAGTCTGGATGGTTGATTGTAAGAGACTGTTGTTAATGAAAGTGAGGGAATTAGGAGGGATCATGAAATGAAGGGGGCTGCTAAAGTTGGGGTTAGTGAGAATGTTGAGAACAGCATTTGTGAAGATGAGATGCCTTCGAATATTTAGAGGGGGTTCGGATGACTCGCATAGCAGACTATCGATAGGATTAGTTCGGAAGACACCGATAATAAGTGAATAGTATTTAGGGAGTCGAGGCGCGACTGAGAGGCAAAACCGTACAATGATGCAGCAGAGTCGATTACTGGTCACTTTAGTAGCGTAAATGTAAAGAGGCCTTTTTTTCCCTTTACGTAGCTTATCGGGCGTACTAATAGAATAAGATTCAGGAACTACTATTAAAAATTGAAGTTTCAGTAGGATTTTAGTTTCTACGCAATTTCTGCCTACTCCAAATTTCATTTCATAATCCGACATTCCAGATCGAAAACTTATGGCACTTCCTATACCTATGTATTTCATTAAATAATTTTTCTGTAACTAGGATCTAGGCACACAATGTGAAATACAGGCGATAGCAAAATTTTTCAATACGAACTGAATATTAGTAAGTTAGGAACAAAGTAGCTCCTACAGTCCGCCTCACTTCGTACGATTGTATCCACAAAATCAGATTTCTTTCTGACGAAGAAATGAATAGAAAAATGATATTCTGGCTGTCAAGTAGTCAAGTTCCCACCAAGTTTAAAAAAGATCAGATATACCATATGACCACAGTTTTTTATAAAATTATATTCTACATACCGGTAAAAAAAATTTGTACGTCTATAAAGATTAATGCTCCGAGTGTAAATGCTCGCGAGCTATCGAGTATTTTCTTCCACAAATCTTCAACTTTCAAAAAATAAGCTGATCCAAAATTTAGTCGTGATTTTACTCGTTCCAAGATGAGCTAAGTAAGGTAGGTAATTGTATGCTCAACTTTTCAGCATTTGCTCGTGATTTCTGAATGCTCGTACATTCCATCATCACTACGGGATCACATATACGTAGGTTACGAGAACCCACAGCAACTTTTAAATCATTATATATCGTTCTGCGGTGCCTCATCAAGTTGTCGAGGACGGATCTAGAGAGCACCTGTATAAGTAACTCGTGTGTACGCAAACACGAAATAGAGAACGAATGTAAGCACTTTTATGCAAATTGGAAAACGTAAGTCTGACAAGGTTTGATAACAAAATTAACAAATCTGGTAGCCTTGATCCGGTGCTCATTCGACGAAGTTCGATCGAAAGGAAATAAAAATCGTGATTATCAAATATCCACGAATGAAGTCAAAGTCAAATATACCAAAATCAACATAATAATGGCGAGAGAAAAGAAAAGAAAAAAAATAGTTGATCGATGTAGACACGTATGCGAAAACACAATAATACTGCATCATCACCCAGTATTCAAATTAAGTAATCAATTTTTTCATTTATAAACGAAATGTGGCCCGTGACTCATGAACGTAAGCATGTGAGATAGTACAGCTGATTCAGTACATGTATACGTAATTACGTGTAATCACAGATACACATAACCTACAACAGTAAATTGCCGGAAAAGTCGATTGGAAACGACTGAGTACATCGCTTTTCCGCTCGTATACATAATGAACTCTGTAAAACGCATTTAGGGGTAAACTCATCTCCGCTCCCCGGTTCTTGAAAATTCATTCTCATACCCATCTTTTATCCCAACTTCAGTTGCCTTTCTGTCATTTCTATTACTGAATGTACCTCCTCATCTTATTACTTTATTTTCATACACGTACCACCTCAAACGCGAAACATTTACAATATAAATGTATTTCCACGCATATTTCATTCGAAATACACGTTTTCCAACATCCTTCAAAATGTGATGAACTTGCCCATGGCATGTGAATTAGATCGCCGATGGTTTGGAGCCATAAAAGTGAGGAAATGGTGATGGTTTCACCCAAATCAGACATCGACAGAATCCTATCATTCATAAATCCAATTCCTAGAAAATGTGGAGACTTCGCATGGCGTTCGAGAGAAGTGATTAACCCAATAACAGGAGGAGATGGGAACGGAGCGAAAAGTGAATGGCGAAGTTTGGTAGAAGCTCCTATTGTGGCCATTTTATAGTTGCGCACTTTTCTTTCGCCAAGAAAAATCTTTGACCCATTAAGCAATCGAAGGGTCACTTCCTCGCACTCACGAAGTTCAAAATTACAGGTTATAAATTAAAGATGCCATTTGTTGGAAAAGATGGTCAGCTACCGATATGTCTCCAGCACGTTACCTAAACTAGTCCTTTTTCAGAGCTGAAAAGTTCTGGAAATACATTTAGAATTATCGAAACCCACAAGAAGTTTTTTACTTCTGGGACGAGGTCATTCAATTTTGAAGTGTATTTGTCCCCCTTTAACACGCATTCAATCAGATTACCAAAACGATTTATTACATTATGAATTCGACAAGGACTTTCATTTTCATTACATCGTATTTTATCAAATCTAAGACGCACCCGAAATTAATTTTTTGAATTTTCAAATGTGGGGTGCGTCTTAGATCCTAGTGCATCTTAGATTTAATGATTTCGACGAAAGTATAGAAAATGAAGCTGACCTCATCCGGTAAAATTAAAAAAGCCCCAGCTTCGACAGTCGCCCACTGGGTCTCTCGGGCATGGGAGAAAGTACAACCCACAAGAAGCATTGAAAAAGCTTTTAGGAAACGCTATATTACAAGAAGACTCTAAAAACGACGATTCTGATGATTCCCCATCATCCAGTGGATTAGCATTAGTACTGATACTTCAGAATGCAGTGATAATGATGATGACAAAGCGTAATAAAGTGCGTATTTCATTAGTGTGCTTAAATTTTTTTCTTAAATGCCTTCTTCTAATTTTTGGTGCGTCTTAGATTCGATAAAATACGGTCATTACTTTTTGTGACTACAGGCACTTCATCCCTCCTGTTCAGCTCGAGAGGAGCTAATATTACTTTGCCGATCCTGAAAACAAAATAAATGTGGCCGGAAAATTACAAGATGCATTTTGCAGCCGTAATTAAAAATGTACGTAGAGTCGGTGCCTCGGTCAATAGCGTGTCTCATAGTCGCCTTGACAGGGCTGCACGAATCCGAGGCGGACAGACGAAATAGGGGCTCAGCCTCAAGGCGTCCCTCTGGTCACGGATGCGATTGGGTAGTTTCCGCGGCCAGGGTGCATTGTCTGGGGAGCCACTTTAGCATGCGTGCATCGCCATACGCTCCACCAAGTGAGAGCACTTTTTCTACTTTTTTACAAAAAAGAGAGGCGACAACAGTTTTGAGAAGAAAATTGTACAATTTATGGTAAATGGAAGGAGTACAGTAATAGCTTTTCACGAAATTCGCTTTCAGAGCAGTCTGTAAATATATTTATGTAAGATACAAAATGGCACCCGCTTATATGGAGGACTCGTAAAAACTAGTAGATCACGATTAATTTCAAAATTTCGCAAATTTAACGTTATGTTCTTTTCGAATAGAAATCTTACAGCCCGCGGTACAGATTTGTGGTCATCAAAGGAATTTAACAATCCTCCCCTATCTCAAATATTAAAAAAGAAATCAAGAGGAAGTATTGATATTGCTCACGATGTTTTTTACATATCTACGTTGGTATCGAGAGCGAAAAGAACTCGTGTAATTTACGCCTTTCTTAAGGGACAATAATTACATAATGGATTCAACAGCATCAGTTATCCTTACAAAGTCAAAACCACGCATAGTATTTACTGAAAAGTTCAACAGTCAGCCAAAAATAAGACAACTCATGAGTTTTTGGCCAGGAAGAGATTAGACTTCTGGGGCTTCTCATTTTACAAATGTGAGGAGCCCTTTATACCTATTTCTTGCTTTATTTCTGAATTATGCGATGAAAATATTTTGTAGCAATACTACATCATTTACTCAAATAATACGAGTATATAGGAGCTAAACATATTTTTGGCAAATTAGCGAACAATACATTGATTTTGGGAAGAAGGGATGGTGTACGGCGACAGATTTGAAGACGAGTTTCTTGGTTTAAAATTACATTTTGGGCTTATAGGCACAATTTTAAAATGAAGAAATAAGAATAGTTTGCTAGTTTGAAGTATTTCTTCTTTTCTTTGAGTTGAAGAGGAGGGAGAGGGAAGATATGAAACTTTCAAATTAATAACAGAAATATTCCGGTCAAACAAACACTTAAAATGGAAAAGTACAAAATTCTTCCAAATGAAAAATGAAAAAATTGAATTTTTGGAGGCAAAGGGAAGAGAACGATTTTTTTTTTTAGCGATAAACCTACTTTAGGGTTCTAGTTCAGAACATAATTAATGTCCGTAATTTTCCTACTCAAAGGAGAAGGTCAGTTAAACTGTGAGAAGGATAGACGCAACATCGTACGTGTAAGCAATCGAAATCATCCATGAGCAATGAGACATATTTTCACAGATGTGACGCATCTCGGTCTAGTTGTGGATACCCGATAGTTCATATGAAAGCACTAATGTCGAAAGCCAAAGAGACCTCGGCGAGAAATACAACTCATGCGGGAACAATGCTGCCGTACAAAGTAAAAAAGTGACCTATATCTCTTTTGGAACGTCCTGTAGGAAAAGAACCAAATCAAATCATAGCTTTCGAACCCTGTACGTGGACATACAGCGCACACATACATTATTTGTATCAGTAACGGACGTCGGTGGGCGTCGGCAATGTCTAAATGATGAATACAAAGTTCAGCTACGACTAGTTCATTAAAGTACATTTCAAATGAGGGAAAATCTGACCATCTGTGGACACCTTCCAATCAGTTTCTGATAGCAAATTGCGCCATCTCGACAAAAGCGACGATCGAAGGGTTCGGCGAACTCACTTTTCTTCGTACGTAAGACAAAACCCCGACTCGTGCCACTCCAAGCTACCGACGTGAACGTCGCTAAGCATCGTGATCGAGGGGACAGGGGAAGGGAAGCGGTGTGAGGCTAAATTAAATTAAACAAAACTTCGCGAATTAGCTGGTTAATCTGCAGTTTCCAGGCGCACGACGCGATTATACATAGAAGTTGATTCGAACGAGATGCTGAATTAGAGATATTATTAAAATCCTGTCGCATTTAGTTGGCAATTATTTCCGAAACGAAAGAAGGCGACTTTTCTTTCTTTTTCTTCCCCACAGCCGCATTATTAAAGTGTATACCTACATACCTTACTGTATGTAGAGGCAGTATCATCGCTGAAATTTCAAGGTACGACGGCGTGAACAGGATTAATTAAAATACGCGAATAATAGCCGAGAGACGTCTACTTTGAGCTTACCGACGACATTCTCTCATCAACTTGCTGTTGCTGTTGTCGGGGAAAATGTGGTACGACGTTTTTTGTTTGCGTTAAGAGAGAGAGAGTGCGTGAGTGAAAGAGAGAGGGGGACAGGTGACCCTGTGATGATGAAAATGTCGGTTTTTTTGTTTTAGGTAATTCTAAAACATGTACAAAGGTGTATGCCAAAACTTACTCAACAGGCTGCACATAGATCTTGAAAACTGCAGCAGGAACTTTGAAGAAAATGCGGTAAAAAGTGATAAAACCTCGAACATTACAATTTTTTCAATTTAGAAAATTGACAAAATTTTCCATCAGGAATCATCTTCTAATATTTTTCATTCGTTATATTGGAAAACATAATCAATTTAAAACGATGTATGGTAGGAAAGGACAGATTTCCACAGGTTCGTGTTCCAAAGAGTAAGTCATAACCTATTATGCTTCTAGAAAATTACAAAAAAATATCAAATCCAGTTGTGCATCAGACCTAATTTTCCCCATCAATGCGTAAACTTTGTGAATGTTTTCCCGGTTCCATGCAGGTCCAGTGCACCCTCATAGCAGTTGCTGGTGAACTGACTTCCAACTTTCCTACTAACATGTTAGAATCTAAAAGAAAATTTTCCCACAAACTAAGAGAGAGGGTTACGAATGGGCAACAACGCAAACTTTTTAATCACAGTTCTGATTTTCCGAGTGAGACATTACTCCTCCAGAAATAGGTGACTGAATATACATTTTCGACTAACAAGATGGAATCCTGGAATAAATTATTACGCAACTCTAAGAAAGGATCATCAAATGGGCAGCAATGTGAAATTTTTTCTGAAATTGAAGGTTCAACGTATGAAATTATTACTATTCCAATTTAAACTCTTGTGATGTATGTAGGAGAACTGTCATCAAACTTTCCTACTCGCAGGATAGAATCCTGGAGAAAATCTTCGCACAATTCTTGAGGGGTAAGAAAATATTTTCAGAATTTTAAATTGCAAATTAGAAAGTTATTGTTCCTCTAGTGCTTTCACATAGTAGATGCGAATGAACGAATTTCCCGTTTTCCTACTTACTACTGAGAACTTAAGAAAACATTTCTCACAAATTCTGAGAGAAGGTCACCACGTGGACGAAAATGTGCAAACTTTTCCAAAATTTCGAAGTTCAAAAGTAGAAATTATTGTTTCACCAGTGCCCTCCTATGGTAGATATGGATGAACTGATATCCAACTCTCTCGTCATCTGGTAAGAATCATGGAAAAAACTATTACACAGGTTGTGAGAGGAGGCAATCACATTTGAAAAAATGAGAAAATGTTTTCAAGATTTCAAAAGTAAAAGTAAGAAACAGTTGCCTCACCAACGCACTCTCATGGTAGAAACAGGTGAACTGATTTTCAACAGGTAAAAATATGCGTGAGAAAATTTTCACATACATTCTGAAACAGTGCCATTGCATGGGCAAAAATCTGAAATCTTTCCGAAATTTCCAAATTAAGAGTAAGAAATAATTAATTATTTTACAAACTCTGTTCGTAGATGCAAATAAACTGACTTTCAGATTTCCCATTACTACGATAAAATCCTGGAGAAAATTTTCCCACATATTCTGATGGGAGACCATCACATAGGAGACTTGGTGAAAATTTTTCTGAAATTTCAAAATTCAAAGTAGAACATCATTGCTCCTCCGATGCTTGCATATGGTAGATGGAGGTAAACTAACACCCAGCTCTTCTACAATAGGTTAGAATTCAAGAGAAATCTTCACATACACTCCAAAAGAGGGCCATTACACGGACAAAACTGTGAAAATGTTTCCCAAATTTCAAAGTTCAGAGTAGGAAATTACTGTTTTTTGAACGGTTTCATAAGGTAGATACAGATGAACTTACTTCCAACTTGCCTACTAACAAGTTAGAATTCAAGGAAAAATTTTTACACATATTCTGAGAAAGGACCATTACATGGGTAAACATGTGAAAATATTTCCAAAATTTCGTAATATCGTTTCTCCGTGAACTCTTTTGGTTGATACAGATGAAATGATTCCCAATAGTCCTACTAACAGATTGGAATACAGGAAAAAAAATTTCAAACATGTTCTAGAGGTTGGCCATCACATGTGTCACTATGTGAAAATTTTTCCAAAATTCCAGCGAGGGAAATGATTGCCTCTTGAAAGCACTCGTGCAGTAAACGTAGATGAACTTTTGCACTAAATTTAAGCGCTAGGCAGGCAGTCTATATATCACTTTCGTTTCAATGGTGATTCTGTAAAGAAAAAAAATATAATAATAATAATAAAAGTTTGAGGAAGCAGGTCTTTTTTCCAAGTTCTTAAAATACGAGTTCTACATTTTCATTTTGAAGTAGCTCTCCTTACGTTAATTTTTCTAAAAAACTACCCAACCAATTTGAATAAAGTTTGAATATGTTGCACGTATGTGCCAAAACCTATCCATAGAGGTGATTCCTTTATAATCAGTTTAAAAACTTGCAGGGTCCGCTAGTGCCCGCACATTTGAATGTATCTTGTGCTCCAAAGTTCAGTTACTTTCTTTAAAATTTCGATCATTAAAGTAAGGGCCATCGATCGCGGAATAGGTCTTTGAAATTTCAGTAAAGTACCTACAATAAAACTTGAGAAAAGTATACCTCAAACTCGATGAGTTTTTGTGTGATTTTCAAAGCATCAATGCTTTTTTAAAAAGTCATAATTTTCTAATACCTTTTGTTCATAGTCTGAAAATGAGACTTAAAACAAATATTTTGCGTAATTTTCTCTGAACTGATCGAAAACTTTTTTCTTTTATACAAAAGCGATATTTACTGGTAGAAATACTTTTGAGTGAAAAATTTTCAAAATTTTCACTCCGACTCCATTTTTCAAATCAAATTTCCTACTGCACTTTTTCATATAGACACATCTTATAACACGTACAATGTGGTGCGAAATATATTCTATATGAAGGTAAAAACAATACATATTCAGGGTCACCTGCCCCTTTGAATCACAGAATGAGAACGAATAGCACGATAGGCGGGATGAGAACAAACAACAGGTAGGGGACAGATGAGCAGAATATTCCGAAACGCGAATGCGATTAATACTGGAACGTTCGCTGAGCTGCCGGAAATATCCGTTCGCACGTAATATCTCACACACACATACACACATACGTAAATATATTCTCGTAAAACAAGGTAAAAGGTACCTCGCTAATTTGTAATTTCACTTGCTTCGCGTGCGTCCACTGTTCGGCTGGAAAGCCTCGCCGTCGAGCCACCCCCGCGACCTCCTCCACATTATCTTCGTATTAATGCACGCTTATCCCTTCAATTAAAGTTATAACGTAATAATAATAGATTAGCAGTAGGTATTTGTATAATGTTGTCTAATGTTCGACTATACGAACAAATACGCATACCAAGTACGAAGAAGACAAGTCAGGGAGCGACAACTTCCCAATCCCTAGTCCACTTGCAAGTTATTTCTAAAATTTCTACCATTGCTCATGCATATAGTATTCTTTATTTTCTCGAAGTTGAAAATATTAGGGGGATTCTCTCGCCTTCTGACCGCTTCATACCTGCACAGTTTCCAGAAGTAACGAAACTACTACATACTCAAGGGGAGCATTATGTCACTAATATTATGAGGACTTCAACAAAACTTCTGAAGCTAAAATATAAACACCCAATCCAGATAGACAGTTGAGAAGTCTTCATTACGTCTTACGTAATCGCTAATTCAATTTCATCCCTCCAGCAGAATTAGGTAAAACTATAAAGAACTCAAGCGCAGGCTAGAATCAGGGGCGTAGCCATTGGGGCGGAGGTCTGAACCACCCCCTGGCATTAGCCGAAAATGTGAAAAAATTAAAATTTATTCTGGCAATAGTAAATATAACACCTGCAATGTTGTAAAAGTGAAACAACCCCTCCCTTCATACCAAGTAAATATTTCCTAACAACAGGGGATGTCACCCGTTCATATCCCTGCAATGTTGTTTGAAAGCCAGAATCTTTTTTTCTAAGGCTGAATCGTACATTTTCTCGTTTTGTAGTCAGCATTTACGCTGTCTGCACTTTCCGAAAATAAGTCGTCAGCTGAAGTCCACACTCACCAAATTTTAGAGTTCTTGGTCAGCAAAATTAGAACAGTGAGGACTTTTTCTTCGTGTTTCAAATGAGATTTCTCATACTTCATACGACATTTTCGATGTCTACCACTACCACGGAATTATTTTCCATTTTCTATTTGAAAAAAGTATACTTCTTCTAGCTTAAAATATACTGATTTAAAAAAATTAATAAACTCGAACAACGGCGTTCGCTAGATCCGATTGTCAGTGGGTGTGTGCCTTCTTATTTAACTTTTGTTTCATTTCCATCTCTTGTTAAAACCACATCCAATACTAGGATGCACTAATTTTCAAATTAAAGTGTAAAGGGTGCAAAAGAACTTCTATTTCCTATGTTGAAAAATTGTATTTTAAGCTTACATGATTTTCATTTGAAATGGGAAAAAAATGTCATCGGTGTCTCTCCTTACTTCCCTTCTTCCAATATGAAATCATATTAAAAGTTTGGTTTCTACCTATATTGCTTGGTCTGGGTAAATGATGGTGTAGTGGGACGTGTGGTGATGCTCGCATGCCAAAATGGCCCCTGAGACACCACACCCCGACCCCTGAAACTACCTTTCGAGTATCGCATTAGTGGCCAGAGGGACTGAGTAAATGATACGCTTTAGTTCCAAAATATCTCCTTTACAGAAGGAATTATAAAAAAGAAACAACGGTTAACAAATGGATCGTTCCTTCTTTTTAGCCTTCTCATTAAAATATTGTGGCATGAATCACTCAAGAAGTCTTTCATCTTTCGAGGATAAATGTTCTGCTTCGCAGCTCAATATCAACAATGAGAAACTACTCGTTGTCTTGAGTGAGCTGCGGTGAGGTAATATAAAATTCTCTTAAAAACAACCATTGCGCAGTTGCCAGATCGCTTATCCAAATTTCTTCGAGTTTGCCCCGTGATTTTTCTATGTATGAAACACGGGGGAAGAATTTTCGTTATGTGGCCCACAGCGGGCATCACATAGGGCAATAAAGTTGATCAAGGTGCCGCGAATTCGGTGCCGTATAGAGTAATCATTTCAATTTTCCTGTATACTAAAAATGTAACAGACCTCACCCCATGTCACTCGGCAAACATTTCTAGTATTTAAGATAGACCGCCTGAAAGCCGGAGCTGGCACGAAGAGGGACCTCCGTTCATAAAATTATGACGGTCAGAAAAATTAAGTAGGCTGTGATCTATTAATTTGTATTACTTGAGGGAAATTTTTCAACATTTCAATCTACAGGGTTAGTTAGTTTTCCTTCCGCCATAGGAAAACTCCGTTAAGCTGAACGAAGTATGACCCAAAATGTGTTATCTACCAAAATGTACAGAACACTCTGTTATCGAACGCTATTCGTGAATAGCAACGAAACCGATAACAGATCTTCATTGTAACGGAGTTTTCTTATGTGGAAAGAAAACTGATTAACCCTGTATATTAACAGGAAGGTCGGCAAAGTCGGAAAATTCTAAAACACACTCAGAAAATTGAAATGATTTAGTTTTCTAAGGGCCAACTGAAATTTGTAACATTTTAAATGGGATATTTTGTGTCTACTCTCCCTCCCGGAACATATTCCCCACGCCGGCCTTGCTGCCAGCTAGTCAGACAAGTATTTATATGGCAAGTAGCCGAAAAGACACACAGACAGTTTTCCGAAGACAATTAATTTTTCACAGTTCACGGGAAGCGTGAGAATAGGAGTACGGCCGGCCCGGGGGCAGAACCGCGAAGTGACCACCTGGAGTAGTAACCTATACATCCATTTTTATCACGAATAAGCCGTGCACTGGACCATCAGCATCTGCGAAGTTCTAACTCGAAAATGACTACGCCTGTACACATGTAACTCATCCGATGGAGCTCGTTTAAAAATTTCCTCTCAGATGACAATTTGTTTCCGAACCCACGATTTCCCTCCTGACTGCAATGCAAAAATGCACTTTTTTTTAGAAATGAGAGCACTTCAGGAAACTCCCTCACACAATACGGGTTTTCCTCAGTGTCACGAATGAGTTTGATGCGTCAGCCGCGGAGTCGAGGAGGAGAAAGCTTCCATCCACGATGAAGAAAAAGGTCGAACGATTTTTCGAACTTTTCGCACGTTTCAAAGTCAAGATGATCGCAAAAATTCGGAATGAACACGTGCCTCGTACATCGAAGTTTATTATTATCGGTTTAATACTCGACCGAATAAATTCCGAGCTAATTTCGTTCGCAACTAACTCGGCATCCCACCGAAACCCGACTTGTAATCCGATTTGGCCAAGAATCGACGGGATTTCCTTTTCGACAATTAAAAGCCGATCGTGCGTCTTAATTTCGAATAAGTAATTTAATCGAACGAATACGAAGCCTTTTCGTTGGCACTTTCCACTTTGCAAGTAACGGCATACCGAACCGGCACCAGCACTTGCAGTGAAGCGCGATACAGTAAAAATCAATACGGGTTATCAAACCGTCCAGATATGCCTGCCGGTATATTTTTAATTATTTACATTTACTCCCTCACTGAGTGCTTCAATTTATCTTCGAGATAGCTTAAATAACCCTTAATTATAGCGACACCTAAGATTAGCCATATCCGTCGGATAGCCTCCGAGCAATTTCGAAAAGTTGGGGGTGCTACTCTCTTTCGTCATTAGTTCCATCGCAAATTTCAGACTACGTTCTGCGTAAAATTATCTAAAACTCGTTTCAGGTTGCGTTTTCCGATCCCCATCATTAATTAAGGGCGGATACCTACATCGAGGAGAGTCGACGGTACGAGAAAGCCATTGGGAATATTGTTTTCCAATTAAAAGTTTAACCGATTAGATTGAATGCTCCATTGTTTCAATAATCGAATTTCTGACAATCTTGAAATTTCTCATTCGAAAATTCCCTTTGAACTTGTTTCCATCGAGCACCGGTAAAATTTCGAGTTTTTGCAAATTTCTACAGGAGCAGCTCGCTGCTATAATCTTTTCAATGGTAAGCACGAAAATGTAGTGCCTTGTCACTTGATATTTCTAAGCTGTGCACGACAGGGATAGGGGTGTTAAAAGATAGACATCATGCAACTTTTTTTTTCTAAAATGAAAATATGTATACTGGATTGGGAAATATTGAGCTTCATCAAAACAGGAGTAAAACATTTCCCCAAATTGTATTCTGTTGGTGGAAGCAGGGAGGAGGAGGTAAAGAGAAAAGAGAGGTTCGAAAATATCATTTTATTTCTTAAAAATGAAGACATTTGAGGCTAGAGATGCTGCCTCAACCAAAGAAGATACGTTAAAAAATAATGAATGTTCTCGAATGTGGGTGTCGTACTTATTTTTATTGATGAAGGTAATAAAACTTTCTTTCCTTCTTTTTTTTTCCTTCCTTCATTTATCCCCCTTTCTATCTTCAACAGAAGATAAGTGGGACCCAAAATGTATTGGTTTCCAAAATAAGACGAAATTTTCAAGGGGAACTTCTGTGTCGAATGCGAAGAGGCGGAGGGTAACATATTTGGATTTTTTTTTAGCGGAAAAGTACTGGAAACAGACGGCCTAATTTTTATAATAAGGAATGAAAATCATCCGGCAAAGTTGAATTTTTTCGGCATACTCTTACGATTTTGTGATTTTAGAGGGTCTGTCCCTCAGAATTGAACCACCTTGTTCACGGATTATTATTATTTTTTTTTGTTATGCATGTTTTTTCCTTCAATAATAAATTTTAAGCTATTAATGATTGTGTCCTCATCCAAGAGTAAAAGAAATACGGAGTTTTCGAACAATATTGAAAAGTAAAAGATATTTGGTATTTTTATCAGAACAGCTGTTACAAACTTCGCCTCTTTATTCGTTATTCCTTCATTATTCTACTGTTAATGCTATTCATGTTCAGAGCCTCTAATTTGAATTTTCCACAATTGACATATTTTTATAGACCTCGAGAAATCAATAAACTGAAATCTCGGAAGAATGACCATAATTTGGTCTCAACCACTTTTAAGGCACCAAGAAACACCCGAGTGTGGACATACGATATACATATTTAGTCTTTTTGGCGGCCGTCGATTCACAATTCGATCAGCGGAACGTTTCGCATAGTCGGGCACGGAGAGACTAAATATGGCGCATGTCCATACTCGAGTGTTTCTAGATGCTCTGTCTCTTTGATAGAATTTTGAAGCGTCCGATTCAACTTTAAAATCGAATTATACGGTCTCGAAAACCTATAAATCAACCCTCATCTCAAATTTCATATTTTTCATCTCCTCCTAATTTTGGAGCTAAATTGTGAGGATTCGAAAAGTCTAGAGACGTTTTATGCTCTCGAGTCAATAAGTCACACCCTCCGAATAATCTCAAGAGGAACTGATACTCGAAAATTATTTTGTTTTCAGTAGTCGTGAACAAAATCTGTGGGTAAATTACGAGTAGAACTTCACCCTTAGGTAGTGACTCCTATTGTGTAAAATAAAAACAGGAAGTATATTACAAGGGATACTTTTTAACCGAATGACGTATCAAAATTCAATTATACATGAACCACCTTGTTCACGGATTATTATTATTATTTTTTGTTATGCATGTTTTTTCCTTCAATAATAAATTTTAAGCTATTAATGATGTACTCCATCATCCACAATGAGAGAAAAGAAAAGGTACGGAGTTTTCGCACCCAATATTTGAAAAGTAGAAAGACGTATTTGGTATTTTTTCAGAAAGCTGTTACAAGCTTCGCCTCTGTTAGTCGTTATTTCCTCTCAGTTTTATTTCTTATCTGTTATCATGCTACCTCATGTTCAGAGCCTCCTCAATTTGAAATTTTCCACAATTAACATATTTTTTAGATCGCCATGTATATCTCTGTATACGTTTCAAACATAGTTAACTTTGATATTACTTATCCACTTAATACGTACGATTCATCGGTACACAGGTTCGTAATTTTGATCAAATAAATTGTGAACTTACCTGAAACAAAATGTAACATTTAAATTAGAAAAATTACTCTAAGTCAGTGAAAAATTCTATACAGTTATGTACATACAACAATAAAGAAATGATGAATTCATTTTTCTGAACTTCGAAATTGAAAGTCTCCTTTAGTTTCAGTAAGACTAGAGACTACAATCTACCGATGTGCTGATGCCACTTTTAATTAGGGTCGGATACGTGTTGTATTGTGAAAAGCTACGATGGGCACGCTTTTGTATTGTTCTTTTCAGCCTTCATGCAACCACCTCTCATACCTTTTCGCAGCGCTCCCTTCGACGTTGAATCCGAATGGTAAGGGTAACCGCGGGTGTAGTTTAAAATCCCATGAAATATCTCCAATTCAGCTTTTATAGGTTTCTCTATTCGGGCAATCGAAATTGAAAAGTTCTTTCAACCGAAGTTTCGCATATAGACCGAGTTCCCTAAAACTTTTTATATACCTACATCAAAACTCACGACATAGTTTGCTACGGCCAGCAGCCAGAATACCGACGGATGCACGGATGGCCTATTGAAATAAAACCAAAATCGTCATTCGGTATAAAATCGTACTAAACTTCCACAAGCGTATTGTATTTTTCAACCGCCCGCATGGGGAGGTGCGAAAACTGCCCAACAACCGACTGAATGAAAAATTGCCTGTTTTGTTATAGAGCGTAAAAGAACATAAAAACGATAATAATTAATCATAGTCAATCCTGCACTGGTTTTTTATCATGTTGCTAGAAATCTCGAGGCTTTTAGAAAGCACAAGAAAGCAAAATGATACAAAGTCGTTTATTAAGTTGCCTATCTGAAGGTTGGAAGGAGACCTACCAATGTCGACTATACTGCGGGTATAAGCATGATTCGGAAAATGTACACGAATTTACTTGTACTCGTAATTGAAGAGAATCTTCTTTCAGTAGCCCCACGTACGCATAATTATTCAAGTAAGTTAGATTCCTTGCCTACTTCTTGCCTACTTTGCGCCTTAACTCCTTCGTCGATTCTCGTACGACTCGGGTCGACTTTCTATTCGGGGCTTCATGTTTCTCTTTTGGTTATTAGTCAGTCGGCAGCCAGGTTATGAGTCAGTTCATATGCCTCAGATGCTGGAATTTTAACCGTCGGCCGAAGGAGGAAGAAGGTATTGTATACACCCACAGGTCCATACTATTTTTCACTCTCAGATCTCCCGCAAAGCGTTCAAATTCTTAACACGGGGTCAAACAGATATCACTAAATTAATCCTATTCCCTGGCTTTAAAAACTCAAATAAAACTCATTCTGATACTGGTATGATGCCATAGTCCTCGATTGAACTCGGCTAGGATTGATTCGATCTCCTTTAGGATTGGTTATGACTACTTACAAGCCATAAAAATATATTGTACAATCCGAAATTATAAGCAGACTTTGTTACGATTTATTCAGTGCCAGCCAAGACTTATAACTCATTCAGACTAAAGTAGGATTCATCTGAGCTCTACTATGCTTTGTTAAAACTTATTCTGGTTCCTTCAGGAATATACGTTCCGCAATTAAAATAGGAAAAAATAATCCGATAGCTGGGGAAAGGGGTCATCCACATATAAATATTTCGATTGAGGGGGCCGAACGAAATAAAATACTTTGGAGTAATCAGTAATAAAAGATACGTTGAATGGTAACAGACAGTGCGAGAAATTTCCGAAAAAAATCTGAAAGCTGAACCACCTCATGCACCATATTTAAAACTACTTTCATAAAGGTCACCTCATTGGAATTTATGAAGCTATTCAAGATCTTTCACTGAGATATGCTTTTACAATCTGGGGAAAGACGGCGAAATACGCACTTAAGTACTTGCACTCCAAAAACGTGCGTGGCAGCAAGGGGCACACATAACCTGGAGAAATTGAATTTCGTAAAAAGAACCTTCGACATGTCTGAGGAAATGGGAATAATTTCACTGAGCGAACTGCGTATATTGGTAGCACGTGTATGTGCCACCAAACATTGGGACAAATTTGAATTCTCCGAAAGAGGGGCAGAAAACACTCGATTAAGAGGAGATAGTACAAAACTCAATGAACCTGAACACAGTAAACTTAAATTTTGAATTTTACTTCTGAAATTGGCAATTTGAATTTTGGAGCTCAAAAATCGAAGTCGGACTAAAAATTTGATACAATTTAGAATTCAGAGACCCTCCCTCTAAAAACACCAGAAATTTCTTGTTTAGACACCTCATTCCATTTTTTTTTAAAGCAAAGTTACCCCTTTGATGAGCAGAAATTCGAATTTGAGGCCCAAATTGGAGTCAGATCGAAAATTTAATGAAATATTAGAAATCGGCGATCAACGGAACCCATATTCCGAATTTTGTTCGATACTTTCCTATTTAAGATCCCACAATTGGTAATACGTTCGAGCGCCCTTTCTGGAAGAAGAAAATTTTTTACCCAAAAATAAACTAGACCTTGTTACTTGATAAATCGTTTTCGTTCAGTGGAAGTCCAATTTCGCAAAAAAAGGCGAGGGGGCTGATTCTTAAGTATAATGTACATGTATAACCATTCAAGTTCTTTAAATATTGGACGAGACTTTCCGCAGAGGACAGCTTCAACATGAATGTGCCGAAACTAAGGAAAAATAAGAATACCAGGGAACTTGACTTTTCAGCGGCAATGAAAATTTCTCTTTGACAGAAAGAGAGTTGCGGATGGAGCTGAAAACTGATGGGCGAGAAAAGGGAAACGGGAAAGAATAAAAGCAATGAACCAGTTAAAAACAATGGTAACAAATCAACTACTAAAAGTTCTGATATAAACTCCTACCGTATAAACACCAATGCTCCACATTCGTATGTACGCGTAGTAATTCGATAATTCTTTTTCTACTACATTTTTCATTATTTTTGTATCTTTTATAAGTCTACGATAGATTTTTCACTTTGAAGATGGCATCCGGGATGTCTCATCCCATAACAAACAGAAATAGGATGTACATGGCAATAAATATTATTATTAAAAAGATTCAAACTCCTCAGGATTTATTTTGGCTTGTCAAAACGTATTTAGCCTCCCTTATGATCAGAGATGAGAAACCAGGTCCCATGGGAAACTGAAGTTCCATCTGACCCAAGTCTTGAGCGGCTACGGGCGCTTCGGCTCATATTTACATCAGAGATGGCGATAGCGCCGAGCCTTGTGTGCACGTACTGTGATCGAGGGGCGGAGGACAACCCCTGGCACACCCCGTCCGAGTGCGAGGCCTGTGAGCAAGAGAGGCGCGGAATGGTGCGAATGATCGATCCCGGAAACGATAGCGACACCGATGACGGCATGATCGACCGCCTCGCGCCGGACACTTTGGCTCCGAAAATGCTGAGGAGTAGAAGCGGATGGAACCGAGTATCGGTCTTTATCTCGACCATCATAAGGAAAAAGATGGAGATGAAATGGTTGAGGCAGAGAAACGACGAATTAAGCTAGGCCCACACTCGATACGACTCTGTACCATCCTAGAATTGCTGCACCTGCTGCAGATCCACGGCAGGGTTTACTCCTATGTCACCACCTGCCTACATCGTCACACGTATCGAGAAGAGGGGCCAGGGGTGATGGAAGGAATCGTAGTCCGGCTGTGAGCTATGTGTACTAGAATTTCAGGTTAACGTCAGGTGAGCGTTGCCTTGATCAGTAGAGCATCCCATAGTGGCCCTGGCGCGCGAAACCGAAACAAGGAGAGGCGAGATGAGGACCCGAGCCAACCTCAGGATATCTCTCTGATCACCGATGCGATACTCGAAAGGGTATTTTCCGAGGTCACAGATTCGGCGTCTGGGGAGCCAATCTCGTGCATCGTCATACGCTGCACCAAATAAGAGATGAGAAATGTTTGAGCATAAATCGAGTACGGAGATTACCTTTCGTAAATTTTGATTCATAATGAAATAATAGCGTAACACTGTTAGTTAGATCTTCTGTATCAACACCCTGTATTTTCTTCACCATTTTTGATGTCTCAAATGTTATTGTTTTTTTGTCCTAATTCTTATCATTATTATAATAACATCTTCTGATTTTTTTTTTTTTTTTTTTTTTTGTGACACAGGGTAATTTAAACTTGGATTTTTTCTCTGTAGAGGAGATTTGCTTCTCATGCCTTTATTATTTTTGTTACCATATATTATGTGACAAAGGAGTTGATCCACGTTCGTCTCATTACCCCGTCAGTCTTTTGGATTTTTCTTTGTTCCGTTTTGTTTTTCATTTTATTTTTCATACAACGCTGGAGTTGATCCACGTCACTTTTTTTATTAGTCATTTTTTTGAAAATAGTTAAGTATTCAAGTTCAAAACTATAGGTTCGTCAATTTTAAACTACATCCCAAAATTTATCTTTATTTTTATATCGATCAGTCTCATTCCTGTACATCTTGTCTTGATCCAGCCACATCAGTTAAGTAATATTCGGGAAAGGTTTTTGTTAATTTTTTGTTGCTGGTTTTGTACAAAAATACTTTGTTATTCTCTTTTTCAAAAAATTAAATAAATAAAAATGATTACCCGAACTAACCTATGGCTATTGGTACAGCACGTTATTGTCTATCTCAATTTAAATATTGTTGATTTTCAAACGTCTTTATTTGTTGCTTTTTCTTCACCGTTCGTATCCCCTGCCAGCTTCAGGCTGGCAAGCTGGCAGATGGTTCAACTGTTACCCAAAAATGTTTTTGGTAGGAGGTGGAAACATTAAGTTCGAATCATCTACTGTCCAAAATGAATTTGACATCACGATGGTTAAATGTTATGGGATAGGTCGTCCTCCTAAATAGGCGATTTCACCCCAAGTATATAGATAAGGTAGCTATACTATAGGGGACTATCCTCAATGGTCTCATACCGGTGAACTTGCAATAAGACAAGGCCACGTCACATGCATGTTTTCATTATTCCAATTTCGCTCGGTTCGCAAAATTAAATGGTCGTCGAGAAAAGAGCCGCAATATCCACCTGAAGTATACGAAAAGAGTATACAATTCTTAATTAAAAACCCGGAACACGTAAAATAAGGAAATTTTCGTAACCCAGCAAACGGCGTAATTTATTTTATTTTTCGTTTAATACGCTCGGTGAAATCTTCCAGCTTACAATTCCGTCCGACTTTATGGAAGAACAAAGCAAAAAATAAAAATAAAATACGCAAATAAATAAACGAAAAAATATATGTCGGCATCCTCGAGTTCGTAATTCACGTTTTACGTTCTGAGCAAGAGTGGCGCAGATTTTCATTTGAATTATTATACCGCCTTCTTCTCTCAGGCACCCTTGCTGCCCGGCTGGATTTTTAATAACCTGCTTCCGGATACACGAGACAAGATATGGCTCGGATTGCCCACACAATCATTCCAGCCCTTCTTTGCTGCTACACGACGAAAAGAATACCATCGTTAAACGCCGTTCTCGCCTTAATCTCTTTTCCGTATTACTCGATGCGAACGGCTGTAAAAGCAAAGCCAAAGGTACGAGTTCATTAATAAGGCCCATAAAAGCCGCCTTACTCGTCAATTTGAGAAAAGTGTCTACGTGCGTTTTCCTTTCAGTATGTCACAGCGCAGCGTCCTGCTAGCACCGCATTCGCTGCCATCAGTGGGTCCTTCGCCATTCATCTCTCGTCTTCTGCCTTCAGTCTCTCTCTCTGTCTCTCTTCTTTATGATTTACGAGATTTTCGTTCTCGTTGATACGAAACGCGGGCCAAATTTGCGTTGAATACCCATACGAATATACATAGCCAATTAGAGGGTAGCTCGTGTTTTCTCCAAAATTGAATGGAGCAAGGCTGGAAGACACGAGTTTTTCGCCCAGTTGTAGCACGTACACATTTTTCAACATCACGTTCATATACGAACTCCACATCCATACACGGAGATAGATATGACGACGAAGCGCAAGTTTAAACGCGGAATTTTTACGTCAAATATACGAGCTGTACGGAATTTGAGCAACAATATTTTCGAACTGATGCCGGAGAGATTTCGCGATTTATTTCGCCGAATTAACCGCCATTGCGAGGCATCGTCCGTTGCATTTATTAACGAAATGACGAGACTATATAATAATTTAACGAAAACCCATGTCTGCGGGGAAGGGGGTGTGAGTTTTTTTAATTTAACAATGGATGGCTCAAATTTTTTAACTATTAAATTTATAATGAGATAAAGATACCGATATGGTGACGGGAAAAGAGGACTCCAAAACTGAACAAAAGATGGGGATACACCAACGCGTGTTCGTTTTGCCCCCCCCCCTTCAGCAGTTTTTTCGAGCGTCACGTGGAATCGACATAGGACTAATGCAGATTTTCTAGAGACTCTTTGACAGCTACAAATTTCCCCTTCCCTTTAAGAATGGCTCGGACGAGCTATAATAATTTTTGATTTTCAAATGGGAGGGTATTGAGCAAGCTATCAAAATTGTGGCTTCTTGGGTCGCTGATTTTCGAATTCCGAGTCAGATTTCCGATTCTGTCGGGATCAGTGCTTCGAAATGCTAATTCTGACACCTGAAAAAGGCGAAATCAAGTCAAATATCAAAAATCGAATCAATTACACACTACTGAACAAAATTAAATTTTTTGTTTGCACAACGCATTTAAGGAGGTGATTCTTGAGAACTTTTCAACGCTGAATACAGTGCCGTCGGCGGTTTTTCTCTATCACGTCTAGTTTTTCTGATCAAAAACTATAAAAAATTCAACTAAATGTGTTCAAAAGGAGGTTCAGGAACTGAATGTGGTCATACTGATTCGTGTTGTTGTGTGCTGAGGTTGTGTGTAGTGGTGTGTATTCCGTCTGTCTGTTTTCTGTTATAGTGGTCTGATAACACTGATAATATCGGCCAGTGGTACCGCTTATTCCACTGCAAAAACAAGATGGAAACGAATTTCAATCGTTTAGAACTCCGAATTGTGACGTGATAGAGAAAAATGGGTCGCAGTATCGTGTTCAGCGTTAAAAAGTACTTGAAATGCGTTGTGCAAAATAGTTGTTCAGTAGTGTTATCGAAGTAGCGATTCTTTCTGGGTTGCTGATGTTCTGATCTAACTTGGATTAGGCTCCAAATTCGACATTTCATCCTTTAAAAGACAGCAAAGTTAACTAAAAATTTCACGAACTCAATGTAAGAGTTTCTTGGGTTGTCAAGTTGGAATAATTGTATTCAAATTTTTACCAGGTTTGTTTTGAACACCAAAACCGAATTTAACACATACCAATAACGATCAAATTCGGCCAGAAACAACAAAAATCAAAGAAAACCGAAGATGACTCGGAACTACTTGAATTAATAATCAATCAAATACGAGAAAATGTGATTAAAATTGGCCAAAAATACTGAAAACGTCTAAATCTGACCAAATAAGATCAAATGTGACCACGACTGACCAAAGAGCCTAAACTAGAATATCTATATAATCGTTCACATCAGACCAAAATAGACCAAAAGCAACCTCAACCAAATACGTGACTGATAACGATGGAAATTAATGAATACGATGGAATGTTACTAAAATTTACCTACATAAAATGACCAAATTCGTCTACGCATAACCAAATCTGAGTAGATGGGATCAAGAACGACCAAGTCTGACCAGAAACAATCTAAACAAACATGACCAAGAGCGATCTAAGTCAGGGTCAGGCCCGTAGCCAGAGAGGAGCCAGGGGACAACTCCCCCCTGATCCAGTCATTTGCCCTCCTCAGAAAATCGGAAAAACGTTTTCACTTTCTAATTACCCCAGTAAAATTAGGGGTAAAACGCTGTAAAATATTTGTAAGCACGTTAAAAATGACTGACGCACTCGAACCATACAGAGTCCGACTATCATCAACAATCCCCTGCCCTCCGAAAGAATTTAAACTGAAAAAAAGTAGGGCATTTTCCCCTCTTTTTTCTTCTTTTCTTTGTTATCTTATTCTCTTTTCTACCTTTTGTACCTCACTTTCGAAGGTACCTTTTTTTAACCGAATGACTCAAGGTTGAGGCAGTCTACAACACATACCCGAGGGTACACTCGGATATTCTTGAGGATATAAGACACCTAAGCAGACAATCAAGCAGATTTTCAAACAAAAAGCAACGAAACGAAGGTCGACTTCAGCGATAAGTGAGTGTCCGCTACGGTATTACGTCGCCCTTCCACCCATCTTAGTCATCGAGAAAGAAATAATACCTTTTTCTGGAAATCAGATAATTTTAATGAAAAGTTCTGAAAGATAACTGAAAAAACCAGAACGTACATGATTTTTCATTCCTCTATTTTGGCTTACGTACCGCACTGCAGCTGGATTTGTTTAAAAGTTCAGGTATCCAGTACCTATAGGGGTCTATCCAATGCAGATATTAACACATCAATATTCGTAGTAGAATAGACAGAACGAATGTGAATATTTTATGGTGTCATTTACTCGTGTTTGTTTAAGGAACAACAAAAACGTACGTATGTATTAGTGTTAATATACGTAGAGTTTTACGAATGTACTAGTATACGAGTCGAGTCGTGTATCGTATCGACACTATTGGCCTGTAAACCTATACTCACTTTAGATTATTTTAGAAAGTCGATGTCGTTGAAAAACCACCAATAAATAACACTCGAAAGTATTCTCGTGTTCAAGAACGCTAAAGTCAGTTTGAGGGTTCTCGAAGATTTGGGCAAACTTTGGAATCACAAACCGAGGCAAATTTATAATACATTTATAGTAGTTACTTTGAAGTTCACTCGAAGTCAAACAAATGTCATAATGTATCGCACCGACCAGAGTGTTTGCTATTGGTTGTGAAAACGAAAACACATGCATCGAATAATTTGAGTAAAATAATCATTTATTTACTCAAAATCGAAAACGAGTAAAATCACTTCGGACTATGGAGTTCAGTGTAATTTTTCATCACGAGCAGTATTCACCGAGCTATTTTGCGTGCCATACCTACTCAGTTTAAACTAAAATTTCGACAGTTTATCGTCACGAAGGAGTACCTTAGAGGTACTCGAGGGAGGGCGAGAACATTTCATCGAGGCGCGCGAACTTTTAGGACTAGCGGTGGAAAAGAATGCTGCGCCCTAATGTTTTTCCGCGGCGAGCATCTTAATTAATTTGTTTTCCCTTATATTTTAATAAGAAATTAATTAAAAAAGAAGAAACGCCGAAAAAACAAAAAAGTAGTTGAGAATCCAAAAAGTTTGAAAAAAAAATTTACACCGAAGACGGAGAAAAATGAAGCAATTGAGAATACACTCGCCATTCGCCGGAACAACGTAAACACGACACGATGCCTAAAATAGTTTGAGTATGCAAATTACGCTACACACTTGTAACGCCGATTCCATTACGCTCGTACAAGGGGCTGCTGGTCGTTGAAATTTTATTAACTTTTTACATTACACACGTTCGGTATCGACGAAAACTCGTCTGTTCCGCCGAATTAATTTCCCGTCTGCAATAAAACTTAAGAGCTCGTTTTTCGTTAAATTGCTGGAACAGATACACTCGAAAGAGCTGTGGAGCCACTTGAAAAAAAAACAACAAAA
The DNA here is from genome assembly GCA_031841125.1 of Acanthococcus lagerstroemiae. NCBI lineage: Eukaryota > Metazoa > Arthropoda > Insecta > Hemiptera > Eriococcidae > Acanthococcus > Acanthococcus lagerstroemiae. The sequence goes on from CM063109.1 coordinate 4,022,558, forward strand.
CACCTCACCGCTAAGTTTTGAGAAAAGCTCAGCGCCAAGCAAAACGGCGAGCTGAATAATTATACCGCATCGCAAATGATGTTGCTTCGCGCAGTGGTCTTGAATGTTAACAACGTGAACTCTATTCAATTTTTTAACTTTTTTAAAAACCTAGAAATTTTTGTGTATTATTTAGCTACATGTCCGCTATCGACCGTCAGGTTTGCTTATCCGTTAACTGTGTTTTTTTCGGGGGGGGGGGGGCATACTTGCAATGTTTTTGCGTAATGACAATATTTTAAAAACATGAAATTCTGATACGAACAGAATATCTTCTATTCAGTTCTGTAATTTTTAAAATAATAGCTGAAAACAGAAGAAAAAAATAGAGCTTCCTCGCAGGCTGAAAACTATGTCCTAGTCTTCCTCCAAAGGAGGTTACTGAACTCTGGAATGAGCTTCAAAGAATTGCCTATTTTATTGTGAAAAACCGGTCAAATGTGCCTTACATTAATTCATTATCCAGCATTATCATTAAAACCAGCACCGAATGGTCGACTAGGAAGGGCCAGATAGAACAACCAGTTGCGACTAACTGTCAATTCGACCGTGGGAGAGCAGTTACGTGGTAGCACGCTCTCGAAGATGATCCTTGCAGTGCAAAGCGGATGTTCATCGAAAAATTCTGATCAGGAGGATAGAAAGAGGTTCTATCCCCGGAGCATCGGACCAATAGTCATATCCTCCCCTTTTCTCCCACTAACACATCCAAAGTGGTTCCAAATAATTGCTTGTTGACTTGTAATTGACTTGTAAGACCGTGAATACAGCCTTCATTTGATTTAGTTATTATGAAGTATAATCGAGGAAACAGGCACTACAAAAGTTCCTTAAGGCAAAGGGAAAAAGAGGTAAATACCTGCGCCTTGTTGGGAAATAGGGGAGAGCAAGAAAACGCTCACACAGGGTCAGTAATACGCATAAAGTATTTTCTTCCTATTCAAAAATATAACTTATTACGAACTATTAATTGTTTCGTTAATTTCGAAGTTTTACCCCTTCTGTTACATGTGATGAGTCGATCTGCAAAATTACAACAGATTCAAGTACAATGATTTTGAAAACCGATAACAGAAATACGTCTGAACAAATTACTACATTCCATTTCAACTTCTTCCGGTGGCATTTTGAGAGAGAGGAGCATATAAGAACTCCTTTCGAAATCGAATTTAGTGACCTCAAGAACTTATATAAATCGAATACAATCTCGGAAAATGACTATTATAAACCTCACCCCTTTTAATGGCAACCCAGATAGTCGAATCGAAGAATTAACATCAGAAACGACTCCGGCAACCCGAAAACCCTAAGAATCGATTTCCATCTCGAATTTCATTTTTCAGCTCTCTTACTTCCCTTCCTCCACTATTTTGGATCTTCCTCGGGGTTAATCGAGCCAGATCGCGGAATCAATTTTACATTCAAACCTCTGTCTAAATCTTTTATGCGAAAATTTTTAACGTAATTACAAACGAGACAGAGAAAATTAATTAAAAAATTCAAAACACTTACGTTACTTCTTCTTATAAGAAGCAGTGAACTTGTGCCAGGTGTTCCGTCTACCTGATTGACCAACAATTTTAATACGGAAGGATCTTCATTTTTTCTGGGCAACAATCGACGTGCAAAAATTAATGATCCGATAGAAGTTGCAAAGTAAGGGACACCCCAGTACACATCAAATAAAACTATGTCAATCACTTGCGGGTGTATGGAGGAGGTAATAAGGACATCTGCCCCTTTTAGAAAGAAATCTCGAAATCAGAAATGCTCCACAAATGGAAATGTCTTACAGAGCCTTAAACGAACTTGCTGATGTGCTGAAGTTTTTTTTTTTAAAGAGTTCCAAGGAATCTTTGCGTCTTAAAGCACCGTGGCGAGCTTTAAACAAGACTAGAAGAGTATCAGAATGTCTTAAATGAGTTTTCGAGGATTTTAATCAAATTTCGAAAAGTCTTAAGGCGTTAGAGAGAGTGTACAACAAACTTGGAAGAGCCATAAAAAAGACTCAAAGAGCAATTGCTTGCTTTAAACAAATATAGGAGACTCTTTATGGGTCTTGATGCAGTCTTGAAGAGTCGTAAAAAGTCTTAAGGTTCTTCTTTAAAACTTTGTTTAAAAAGTTGTAAGCACATCTGAAAGAGTTAAATGGGCATTGAAGAGTCTTAATTTCAGTGTGGTTTTGCCCTCGTGTAACAAAACCTTTGGTTATAAGCCCTCGTGTTGTAAAAGTTTTTAAATTAATTTTTTTTTTCGTCTTCCTTTAGTGCGACATTGTGACTTTTTCATGCCACAGCGCAGTGTCTTTTCGCCTTCGAATAAGCTTTTTATCTCGATTTTTTTATCGTTTTTTATTCGTCTTCGATACAGTCTTGTGTATTCCAAAAGTGGAGTTACAACAAAAGATTTCATTTGAAAGTCAATTCCATCTCCGAATGCCAACAAGAGGTCCATAAATAAACCACTTTGCGAATTCGCGATCGACGGTTTCAAGTCGTGCAGGTCTCTATCCACGCCAGTCAGTTTTCTGCGAAGATCTTAAAGTCTACAGAACTCTCCATTTCCAGATCCTGCACGTGACAGCCGCTCTGTCTCCGGATTTCGTCCTGCGGTCCTCAGGCCAAAATCAAGCCTCGCGATCGATCTGAATGATTATAACGAGCGGGTGTTTCAGTGTTCCGTTCCAGTCGCGGTAATTTAGTTGTATTATTCGTATGGTGTGGTGGGACGTATGACACCGCACCCCCAGCCACGGGAACTACCCTTTCGAGTATCGCGTCAGTGACCGGAGGGACGACTTGGGGCCAGGCCCGAGCCCCCATTTCTACGTGCTGGAACGGTACGCGCGTCCTACCAGGGCCACCATGGGGTTTCCTACTGACCGAGGTCCGCACTCCCTGAGCGCTCGCCTGGAATTTTCAGGTCCCCCACGGCCGGACGCGCTGCCTCTCTTCACTCACCCCTCACCTCCTCGTCTTGGTCCGTGTGTCGACGCAGGCAGGTGGTGACGACGGGTGAGCCCCTGCCGGTGGGTCCGCAACGCAGTTGCAGCAGCTCTTCTAGGATGGTACAGAGTTCTCCTCCTGTTCGGTGGTGTGGGCCGCGCTTGGTGAATCGCCGGCCCTCTGTCTCGACCACTCCGTCTGCATCTTCTTCTTCATGATGACCGAGACAAAGGCCGACACCCGGCTCCAACTGCTTCCGTTCTTCATCATCTCCGGAACCAGGGTGTCCGGCGCGAGATGACTGATCACGCCACCGTCGTCGTCTTCTTCTTCGTCTCCATCGTCGCCGCCGGGATCGATCGCTGTTGTGGCCGTCCCGCGCCTCTCCTACTCCCAGGCCTCACACTCGAACAGGGTGTGCCAAGGTTGTATTATTCGTATGAGATCAATTTTATTCTCTCCTATGGTACGTGGATACCCGGCGACCTCTATATCTACAAGTACGAGTATGAACACAGTCGTAATCTCAATTGATCTCACCCCCCCCCCCCCGTGAGACACCCAATTCCAAGCTCTGCACACTGTACTTGAGCTAATCGTGTGCTACCTGTCCTTTTTTCCTGGTCCTGGTATAAAATAGTGTGTATATCTAAGAAAGATACCGCAGTAATTGTTTACTTCGAACGTGAGCAGCTCATCCGCGCCTATTTCCTGGCGGGGGAAGGTAGAGGGAAGCAAGTATCAGATTTTTTTATGATATACAGATTAGATCATACAAATTACTTCATTGTACATGTCCACTAATCCACACGATTGGGAACAGAAGGGAAGAAATCGAAGCACAAAACAGGCTATCATGATTAAACATACACAGGATAGTGTCCATTTTGGAGTGTGAGTGAACTTGGTTATATTCCTTTTGTAGGGTGTGCCAATTCACTTTTCCTTCTGCTGTATTCCAGAGCGCTTTCGGCAGCAGCGGAGTATACAGACTGGACTGCGAACACTGTGACATGACCTACATTGGAGAAACAGGCAGAAAATTCACAACCAAAATCAATGAACACGAAAAATCACAGAAGCTAAATGATGACAAATCACTGTTTGGAAAACACTGCAATGACCAGGGACACAACAATGACAAATTGACAGAAAAGTACAAAATCCTACACACAGAAAACAACACAAGAAAAAGAAAATTAAAAGAACAACTAGAAATAATAAAGGCAAAAACAAAACAAAACAACCTAATAAATACAACAACTAACTTCCCAAGTGAGAACTTATTCCAACTAATAACATAACACCCACGGATTGGACAGACTGCACAACCACAGACAACCAATCAGAGCACACAACCAATAACAATAACCACTGATTGGACAGACTGCATATTCACAGACAACCAATAGGAACGCAAGACTAAACAGGCTCACCATATGGTACTACCCTCGACTATAACTACAGGACCACAAGAGACAAGTCTCATTTAGGGTACTCCACTGATGATGGCATAACAGCCGAAAGCGCTCTGGAATACAGCAGAAGGAAAAGTGAATTGGCACACCCTACAAAAGGAATACACAGGATACTAGATTCAGCTGAAGAAATTTTCAAGTACCAATAACATTTACTCGCGAGTTAATACTTGTTTCTCATACTCATCACCTATAATAGCTGAGATAGCACTGGATCAGTAAGAAACATGAGAATTCTGTCTCTTCCTATGTCCATTCTGTACTGAAAAGAACGAAGACTCGAAATCATTATCTATACTCGCACACCGGAAATTATATAAAGATAAAGTAAAAAGTAAAAGGAGTATACGATGTAGAGTGTAGGCTATCAGATGTTCAACACCGATAAAAAATATTTCAGGAAATGTTCAGACTCGAAGAGAAACGTAGGTACTAATACGAGTATTAACTGACATTTCCTTGGAACTGATGTACGGAGTTCAATTAATTATAGATAAGAAAAATTGTGGAAATGTTATAATCGAGAGCTCAGTCGTCCACTTATCCGCCTTTCAATTTCAGCTAACGATTTTCAGAGAAAGATGAGGTGTAGTGCACTCCACTAAACTTTTAACTATGTCAAGTTGGAAGACGAAAAGTTTCTACTGAAAACTCATGACCACAACAGGCCATCGCAATCTAGGTGGCTCGAGCTTCCACGAAATAACGGGAATTTGGCAGTACCAGTAGACTTCGTCTTTGTATAAATCATTTGAAACTCGTCTAGTACAGTTTTCATATCTAATCAGTTCTGCCAATAGTTGACTGATAGTAAGGCAAAAATGATTCGTAAAATGTTGATCACCGGTTACACAACCCTCTAACATCGGAAGTTCAAAGGGATCAAACATTCTTCATTCACAATTCAATTTCCCAAAGGAATATTTCTACGCGCCTTCGGTCGTCTAAATGCAACTTGCCATTCAGCGTCTTTTACTATAGCTCTTCTGCACCTCGAGAAGAGAACAGGGTGTTGCGTACTTGAGGAACATAAATTCGATAGAAAAAGATGCACATAATATCTATAGAGTATAGGAGTGTTGCCTTTTCATTCGTCCCGCAGTTGCTTAACTTTCAAAGACGTTTAAAAAGGCCGACACCGGAATATTTTTGAATACACTAACAGTTGCAAAAAGACTAAATAGGCCATTACTCGCAATTTGCAAATAGAAGTCATAAAACTTTATGCGTCAGTAACGTCTTGGTTAGACGATAATCGAATGGGTTTTGTGTTGCTATAAAAACACCATTAAGCCTCGTGTGATGACGATAAACACCCGGGTCTTGTGATTCGACGGCGAAAATTACTTAATTAAAGTCAGATTTATAAGGGTCCGAGTGTCGACACGCTGAATACATCGGACAAAGAGAAAACTAGGCCATTGCCACTTTTCTTTTTTCTCCATCAACAATGCGAAAGGGGTGTATTTTTTGCTCGCACCCGAGGACCATTCTTTTCACGCACTCATTTTATTTCCGTTTTCCCGCTGAAATGATTGCGTTGCAATAAATCAAACAAAGTCGATTTTTAATAGACCTAGCAGGCATATAAATCAGAGACGAGGAATTGCTACATGAATGGCGAATCTTCTGGGTGCAAAGAAATAACTTATGTGGAATGTTTGGTAGAGCGTATCGCGACGCACGCATGTCAAATTGGCTCCCCAGACACCGCACCCCTGGCCCCGGAAACTACTCTTTCGAGTATCGCATCAGTGACCACAGGGACGTATTGAGGCTGACCCCAGCCCCCATGTCACCTACCCGCTTCCGGTGGGCGCTGTCCTGCCAGGACCACCGTGGGACACCCTACTGACCAAGATAACGCTCACCCAGCACTAACCTGAAATTCGGGTGCACCACACACGGACGCGCTTCCTTCACTCAAACTCATGTGGAAGGAAACGAATGTGAATTGCGATAACTGCGGAGACAATCAGTAACGCTGTAACCGGCTGCAGGGGTACATTGTACCTTTCCCTCCCCTTCAAAAGCTCTTTAGCCACTTGATAGAAAAACGTTGTGAAAGATTTTTGAGACGAAATTTGTGAGATTTTAGGTTTCTTGATAGTTCTCTTAGCTTGAAGCAAAACTTTTTTTTTTGCTTGTCGACTCAAGTTTTTGTATCCCCCTAAAAAAGCTCCTCAGCGCCACAGGTAATAACAAAGACAATAATGATAACAATGACAACTATTAAGATTATTAAGAAGACATGAGCGAGGAAAATAGCAAGACAACACGAAAGAGGACGAGATAACAATATTAACAAGACATCAACAAAACAAAGATTACTATGATAAATACAATTAATCAATGACAAATAGGGTGAAACGTCAATTTTTTTTTTTGAATTTTTGAACTTGCCCCCCAGTGAACAGTTGCCTTTGGTTCTGGAAAAGAAGTGAATAAAATATTTTTGAACAATTTTCAAACTTCACCAAGGGATTTGACCTTGAAAAGTACAACACAGACGAATGAGTTAAAATTTATTTCAAAAATCAAAAAACCTCAAGAATTGATTCAAGAAATATATTTTCGAGTTCAATTACAGTAAATTAATTTAAAAAATTTTCCTTCGAGTTAAATGGACCAAGTTTCTTTCGATTTTTAAAGGTAGCATAAGATAAACCCACTTTGTCTTTTTTCGCTGCAAACGGTGAGTAACGCTTGGCTCACAAACCGAATTTGCCTCTGAACTGGTTGAGTATGGCAAGGGAAATTTCTTAAGAGCATCTTTATTGCATCGAAATTAGGCACACTAAAATCAAAATCTGCCAAGAGGAGAGGATGGGAAACTTTTGATGGCCATTCGATAAAGGAAAGCAGTGAATCAGCATCAAAATTAATTTTTGGCAAACAGAATTTGCGTATTTTCTTTCCTGCAGATGATGATTTGGAGATTATGTCAACAGCACATTCTTGATATTACGAGTATTCTGGATTACCTGAAGTTGACAGAGAAAGTAGAACGTTTTTGGGAAATGCTGAAAATGCATTTCGCGATATTGCTGGTTCCAGTATGCGTTAGAATTTCAGCGGTAATTCTCGAATATATCAGACGATGGTCAATGAATGATTCGCTCTATCCGAGCAGCTCTGATTCATTGGGACAGCAAACCAAAAAGGAGCGTACACACTTTCACAATACGTTCTCGTTTCTATTTTCAAGAAAACATTTGACAGCACACAACGCCAAAATGATTTGACTATGCTTTTCATTCATAAGATCAGTCAACAAAACAGAGTACCATAGTGGGGGAAATATGTCTACTGAGGGGAAACACGTCAATGGATCAGATAAATCTATGCAGATAAGGTAAGGTAGCCTAATATGGACCACCGGTTTAGTTTGTCTGTTTATGGCTAAGCTGTTATCCTCAAAGTACCATCTCGATACACGCTGAGAATTCAAACTTGGAAGCCTCCCCCTTCCGCCACCCTCCAAAAAAACATGGAAAAACGATTTTTATGCTTTCAACAATTTTTTAATGCCATGTACGTTTTGTGTGATAATTTTGGAAAAGAATGATTGAACAGTTTTTTCGTGTTAATTTTAGCCAAAAAGAATACGATTAGAATGCTATATACATATAAGGTGTTTCAATTGAAGATTCGGAACTGACAGTAAGTCATCTTGGAAAGTGTTTTTTTTTTCTTTCTTTTTGTCGATACCTCAATATAGGCCATTTACGATAACATGGAAATGAGCTCAAAAATTGTGTCATTTTCTACAGATGGCAAAAAGTCGTAAATCATGGACCGAAAAAAAATTCTGTCAGCTGTTCTCGGCGTTTAAAAAAAAAGAAACTGGATGTCTAAAAGCCTCCAAATTACATTATTTTCCTTTGACAACTTTTAAGCGACTTGTTACATGCTCAACATGTCTGAATTCTTAATTCATGATACTTAACTTCTTTTCACTTATCGATTTTCTTTTAATGGTTCATATTAGGAGCCCAAATTTTCAATTTTTTAAAATCATAACATTACAAAAAAATCATTAAAAATCCAATTTTTATTCTTTTGAAATATCGTTTTGGGGAATGATACCTACTAGGATCTTTTGACTACCATTCAAAGATATTAGCAACATTTTCAACTCGTAGGAGCCAACTTACAACCAAAAACAAAATGTGGCTCATATTAGACTACCTTACCTTACTCGGACTACGAACTCTTATCTTTTGAGCATTGAATGAATGTGATAAAACTGCATTATAAATGAATTCGTTCAACAGGGCGTTCACTCAGTGTCCCTTTAAAAAAGGAGTTTTGATTGCAAGTCAGCGGATACTTGCAGACTTGACAAGCGATATTTTGAGCAGAAATTCTGAAAATAAATTCGTGAACATAGATTTTTCCTCAATCTGTTCCAGGAAAGAAAGAACGACTGGGGTATTTGAGATTCAAACATACGAATTAAATGAAAGCAGAGGACTCCAATAAAAAAGTGAGAACCGTTGTCTCGCACTATGTCTCAGTAATCCGCTTGAAAGTTCAAGAACTTCGACGGTCATTTGAAAGCGAACTGTTTAACACGTATTCGCGGTGGATGTCAGCTTCACCCCTGCGATGATCAATACAAGGTTTCGAAGCCTTTTACCGAAGTCACGACCTTGAACCAGGCAATAAATTGCGTACTTGAGACAAGTTACACTTTTCGTTTGCTGAAATTACACTGCCAAGGACGTACAAGCAAAATGGCTGCACTGGGAAGTCGACTACTGTAAGTATTTATACCACATATGTGTACGGGAAGATACAACATGCACGGAAGTGCCTAAAGGCGTAACACACAAATGCGAATCGGAGAACGGTTAATATAAAATTTTACGGCGTTGAATGTTACACGTTTTGCACGTTTTATTGGTACCAATATTGGGGCAAATGGCGGTGTTGTTGCCGTTACAGTGAGACGCGTAAAGAAGTTAGAAACAACGTACACGTAATTTGCGCGTTGGTCGCGTTTCTTCAACCCCAACCCCGCGCCGTGACATCAAGGCAGGTTACCAGTTCTGACAAAAGAACAAATTTGAAGTGGGTTTTGTATGGGGTAAGTACATACACGAGAGAAGACGTGGAAAAAGTATTTAAAAGAAAATCAGAGAGCGGGAAGTGGACGCCTTCATTATCGAGCACAGGTATTGACCATTTCCAAATACATTCAACATATGCAAACGAGTCTAACAGTTGAGCACAAAGTTGTAGGTTTCTAAATCGATACGAGACAGAAATTAACATCATAAATACAGCCATAGCTGGTAAATTTGGGCAGTACAATACCCGAAGGTGCAAGAGAATTACTAAAATAAAATAGGCGGTGAGAACTTGAAATGGGCAACATACATATGAACTTGCGAATGTCCGAAATACATTCATTTGAGGTGTGAAAATGACCTCCTTCAGTAAGAAACTTAAAGCTTTGAGATTTCAGAAACAAGAATGAATGCCTCCATGAGTACCTTCAGGAAAATCGTTTCAAATGGAATAGAAACTGTAATATTTTTTCAGAATTCGTATTCCTTTATACTGAGAACCGAATGACTTAGAGTAGCAACGTTAAATTGACTTGAAAAATTGGTAAAACCTGTCGAAACAGTGGTTCCCTAATCAATAATTAGGAATATTTTAGTTACCCCTGATCTGGTCCTGATTTTGGCCCTAACATTCAAGTCTGAAAAGAAAAGAAATACGGTTTTCAAAGTCTTTCATTTCAAAACTGAAATTTATTCTTCATGCGCATCGTTGGGAATTTCGAGTAAAATCAAACGCCTTACTAGCACAGCGTATTCAATGATAAATTCAGAAGAACACAATTTAAATTTAGTAAACTGATGGAACTATCAAAATTATTGTCGAGGTTTAAGAATTTCGGTTTACTGTATCGGATTTCAACGGATGAAGAAAGGTCAATTAGTCAAGCATTGAAAAATACACATGCTGGTTTGTCCGATACTACAGAGGTGGGCAGAATTTAAATTATCCAAGATTATAAGATCAAAAATCCTAATTCGACTCTAGGTTGAAGAATTCTAGAATTCAATTTTGAATCTTCTTATGAACGGGATTTTATAATTTGGATCTGAATAAATATTTGTTTTCTAGTAAGATTCAGCCTATTCTTCGGATTTTAAAATCCTCAAATTTTGGATTTTGATTTAAAAGTATTTTTAGAGGAAACTTAGATTTTGTTTTTCAATTCAATTTTGGAAAATATTTTGGATTTCAATCATTTTTGCGAGAATTTGGCCCACTCCTATGAAATATAGATGAGCTAGCATTCTAAGACCCTGCTATTTATTTATTATTATTATTATTATTATTATTATTATTATTAATTGAAGAAAATGTTTCAAAAATAGACTATCAAAAGGCTAAAAAATGAAAAACTGAGCGATAACAGTTAAATTTGCAAAAATGTGCAGCAGGAATAGATTTAACAAGTGAGCCTACTGTCCACGTTTCAGACATATGTTCGATGAAGATTTTTCCCATTAGAAGAATTTTAAAATAAAGTCCAATATAATGAACTAACACCCTCGTTATAATATATTTGATCTGTTCACATGTCTACACAACTTCAAAATGTGATTAATGATAGTTGAGAATAAGAGACTAGGGCGAAAGGGTAAATCAATTAAAATCTGTCTTGCAGCTTGTACTGAAAAGTTGTCGGACAGGGAGGTTAATAGAGAAGCAGGCTACACAACAGTTCAGGAGACAGACAGACAAGCATCCACTTCATATCCGATAAAGAAAACCGCGAAACCACAAGTCAAGATTCAAGATCCGGGAGCCAAGATCTTTGTAGCTCTATGGCTCTCTATTCACGAATTTAATTTACGTCACTTTAATCTCGGACAGGCAATAGGCTGAGATGACCAGACAGCCAGATACATTAATAGAAAGGACTGATGACTACTTGTTAAAAATACCAAAAGCGAGGCACGTAGCATTGAAAAGTGGAAGATACGTGTCCAATAGGGGGACATTCATTTATTTTTCTTTTTTTTTTTTTTGTCTTTTAATTTACGCCCCCATAAAAATATGTGGTATGTCCTGTTTAGAATAGAAAACCACTAGCCAACATTTTGTTGAAAAATAAAATTTTAAGCAAATTAACGAAGAGGCAAAGTTCAATACAGGATTCCGCATCTTAAAAAAATAAAATTGTTCTTCAAAACATCTTACAATTAGAGAATCTTTCAAATAAAAATAAATAATCCTATCTAAAAAATGTGTTCTCCTTAACGCGACAAAAGATTCGACCCGAAAGTTTAGAATTTTTGTAAAATAGGCATACGGGAGCTTCAAAATACGTCGGTTAAAAATCTACTTACAAAATTATATGTCTTTTACTCGATGTTAATCAAATAAAAATGTCATAATTTTCCCATTCCCTGCCAATTATGAGGTTTTTTCAGACGCACTTTCACCCTCAAATGATCCACAGGGGGTCCTCATATAAAAATTATAGTTAGCAACCTCCAGTATATCCATTGTAGGATTTAGTTCTGAAGTAATTCTAGATGTAACTTTAATTTAAAAGGCTTTATAGGAGGCTATCACCTGAAATATTAAAAGTAGAATATTTGGGCATCAATGATACCAAAAATAGGGTTTCTAGGCGCTGAGTTTATTTTTTGGGTCATTTCAGCTGTAAGACCTACGCAGAATACTGTACTAGGGGCTAACAATCAGAAAAAATGAACGTTGAATACGTGAGCTCAGGCTGGAGCTCCCTGCGGAGTCTTTTGGGTGAGAGTCACACCTGAAATGACATCAAAAATGAACTCGGACACTCAAGAAACGCTATAATCTATATATCAGAAGCTATTCATACCAGTTTTCATGCGTTGACCTCGTGTAGATTCTTCAAGGATAAGAGCCCGCAAAAAAGAATCTGAAAAATGGGTTTAGAAAATTCGAAAACTACAAAAATAGGCTACAACGTGGCATGCATTTGTCATTTAGCGAAGAACATCATTTCATTAGGAGACTCCCAGCAGCCCTAGTTGAGTCCCCGTCGTGTACCCCTTTGTGAAAGTTTTTGAATATAATATCATGTCAAGTCTTTTGTTACATTGAAAACAATTTTTTTTTTTGTGAAAAAAACTTACACTTACTTGTAAAATGTTTAAGAAAAAATTGTATTCTTTAAGCCTTCTGATGGGAAATGTTGTTACATTTCAACTCCCTTGCCCATTAGCCTGCATTTTCTCGAAAAAAATGTTAGCTACCAGGTTTTTACATTAAAATACGCCACATTTTCTTATGGGAATAAAAATTGAAAGAAAAAAAAAGAAAAGTAAAATAAGTACTACGCTAGTGTGAAGAGACTGTTGTCGAAAAAGTTCGATTACTTCAGAGGGTGAAATTCATTGGAGAAGATTGTCTCTTGTTTTCTAGCACGAAATTTGTAATCAAATGCGTACGTCCTACACATACACACAATTTCATAGAGTCTTTCGATACTATACTCCAACTTTTGACTCAATGCGCGAGGAAAACTTCAATTCGATAAGCAGGCTTTAGCAATCGAAAAGTAATAAAAAAAGAAAACGATTTCGCAAATATTCATCGAACACATTCGAGGCTTCGCAGGGTTGTCAATTTATTATTGTTCGACTCAAATCGTATCTAATATTGAGTTACGTAAGTATATACAATATGTATTCAATTTTCTCTGTCGCATTCGGGAATGTAGCGTGGACACGAGTAAGGCGATGTTCAGAGTCTCGCTGAACAAGAAGGATAAGTAAATATAACATCTCAGTTCCAGAACACCATACAGACGCCCATGAAAGTTAATGCACCAAGCATAAAAATGAGCACGCTTTAACATCCTAATTTATTCGTCGGGCTTCTCTTTACCGAAAAGACGGTGATTTTTTCAGAACCCCGCAACTGCTGTTCGGGAATACGCGAATGAAATACGGCGTTTGTAAAACAAACAATCCAACAAGCCGTTAAAAGGCGAACGATAGAGCTGCCATTAATCTTATCTAACAATAGCTGATAACGGGGCTGAAATACGTGGATTTTGGCTGGTGATACTACTCCGGAAGTGGCAATATGTTAACAGCGTAGGCGAAACAAGAGGCAGCAATAATGGACAGATATGTAACAGGAATCACTTCTCATCAATGGTTTTTGCATTTCCAGGCATCAACCATTGAGTCGTAGATACAATACAGCACATACCTACATATTTTATAGGTCAGGTCAAGACTCGCTGGTGGTTACATCCGCATTAAGTAATGAAAAACAAATTTCTGAGGCGTTACAATTGCTGGTCAGAAAAGGCAGAACAAAGGGTGCGTTTAAATTACGTTAGACATTCACCAGGCAGGATAATTGCAAAATCACTTTCACGATTAACAAGATTAATATTTCAAAATTCCGCACATCGTCAATGAGAAATTTCTTCAATCCCCTCTCCCCTTCCCGCTCTTAAATATGGCAGGCCAAATACCATACCATCGTTATGTGTATATAGGCAGTAGGGTAGGGTGGAACGAATAACGAGAAAACACGATTTTGCAGAAATTGGGTTCGTCCCCCTTCTGAAAGTTCCATTTGGAACAACGTACGATTAACTGTAGGACGTAAAATGGATATTTGGAAATGTCTGACGAGGAGGAGAAATAAACTTACAGGACATAAGTTGAATCACTGCTGCTAGAAAAAAGGGTGGAAGGAAAGAATTAGGTACATAGGTCGAAAAAGATTCCAATATGTTCAACAGATAATCGAGAATGTTAAATGTACATAAGAGTTATTTGGAAATCAAAGAACTCGCGCAAGATAGGGAGAAATGGAGAGCTGCGTCAAACCGGTCGTATGACTAAAAAGTGATAACCTTATCATCATTATCACGAGTAATTACACATTTTTTGTATTTGATCAATAGTTTTACATGCTACTATGAGTTGATGTTTGGGCAAGTTGTACAGAATTTAAATACATTATTACCTTCAAATTTTGACTTATTACAAATATACTCGATTTTCATATCCTTGGAACGCAATATTCAAGATAAATTCGCTAATAACTGCAAATTATTCGAACCTGATTTCCTCTATAAAACGACTGAATTGTGAACTATAGAACCCTAAATTCAGTCCACGAATTGAAGTCGAGTATATTCTTAATGAGGGAAATCAAAATGTATCAACTGGTACGCAGTAAGTCACAATTTAGAGGTGGTCAAATTTTCATACGCTGTTCTGTTTTCACAAACTGTAAGTCTCAGTGACGGGGCTGACACATCGCACAAATTCAAGTTCATACCTAAATGTTAACCACTGTCGTATTTCACAATGTTTGCCCTAGTTTCGTAATATATTATTTTTCGTTCCACCCTAATCCGCAGACGTATAAGATATGTGAATGTGTCATTAATCATACACGCTATACTTACGATAAATCAGTATACAAGTTATAATCTTGAGTAAGTTAAACGGGAACTTACCTGGAACAAAACAAAACATTTCAATTAGACGATATTAATATAAGTCTATGTAACTTAGTACATCTACACAGCATACTATTGTACATACAGTGATGTAGAGATGAAAGTTACAAACTTCATAAACCGTACGTACCACGCGTATCCTATCACGGAGGAAAATTAATAAACAGGTACTGTACTAAAGCGCTATAAACACGAGTGGGGAAATACGCCATTTTTTATCCAACCGCCCCTGTCGATGCCGAATTGACTACGCGGTACGCTCGGCATAGTCGGATTCGGCATTCACGGGCACACTTGGATTAAAAATGGCGTATTTCCCTCCCTGGGTTTATAGTGCTCTAACTGTACCAACACCTTAAATCTAGGTATTTTATCCACCGGCTCCCGACACAACTACCAAAAGCTATCGCAAAATCTACTACTAACTCGAAACATCGAGGAAAACAGTACTTGCAAGCGAAAAACTAAACTGAAAAATCTTCTATTTGCCTCTGGGGCCCATTCGGGCCTAGTGAGGGTTAATTATAGGCAATGTTTGACACAAGTTTGACATAGCAAGGGAGCTTTGCCTTCTGGTCGTTTCATAGCCCAACCATGCACCAAGATAATTGAAAACTAATTTTCTAAAACCGATTATGTCTAAGAAAAAGTTTTTCAAAAAATACAAAAAACTGCTCAGAAAACAAATTATCTTTATGAGCGGCAGGGATTTTTGAACTCACATTATCTCAGTTGCTATGCCTGATAGTAATATGGCAGTTTGATAGAATTTCCAGGATCTGTTTGCTGTAACCAATCACCCTAATAAATCAAAACCTAAAATTTTGGACATAACCGTTCTTTAAAACGTAGTCTTCAACAGTTTGATGCATTCCGGTACCTTGCTTGACACTACGCAGTCGCCTTTTGCTTATCGGTATCGGCTATGCAGGAAGACTGTCTGGCAGGCAGTCCTGGCCAAAATCCTGTTTTTATTATTTTCTTCTTCAATGAGGCAGAAAGTGACGAGAAAAAGAAACAAAGACCAGGTTTTCGGTATATTGCAGATATTTTCTCCGTTTTTGTTAAAATACATTTTCTCCATCAGGAATAAAAATAGAAGCCAGCTGCCTGTTTGTCCATCTGTTTGTCTGCCAAGCTAGACTTTGGGATAGCAGATATGCATTTGTAATTTTTTCGGTTTCAGACAGGCAGTTCGCGTGAAATTCTTGTCCTATCGGAGTAGGATGAGGAAAGCGGCAGAGGTCAGGTTTTCAGTAGGTAGATAGAAAAATAAATACGAATCCAATATTTGTACATACTATAAGCCTAACCTCCACCGCTACATTGAAAAATACGTAGCCAAGGGCTAAGATCTAGGATTCGAGAGCCAAAAGACTTCTCTAGATTTCTACTCGTACGTCCAACATCTAGCATGTTTCTGTCGGTTTTTCAGTCTTTCACTTAGCCTCTGATTTAGGTTCATCGGACCTACTCCTTCGACTTCAGAAGAAAAAAACTGAGGTAAATTTTAAAGAAATTACACCTATAATGAGTCTTAATATGTCCTGAAAAAATGTTGGGGATTCTTTCAACGTTTAGTTCAGAAAGTGTTAAGAAATATTGTAAACGTCTACAGAATATTGACATTTCTTTTAAAAAGAAAAAGAAAGAAGAAGAAATAAAAAAGTTTTCCAAGTCGTAAGTTTTAAACCCATACCTTAGTATTACAATAAAGGAATTTTAAAAGTCGTCATAAGTTATAATAGGTTTTTACAGAGTATAACCAACAGATCTTGCAGAGTGTCAAGTGGTCTTTGAAAGTCGTAATAAATCGTAATATAATATTCGTAAATCTTGAAGAGTATTTAGAAGGTCTTATCGAGTCCTACATTGTATTAGGCAGTTATAGAGTCATATGTGATCCTCATAAGTCCAAAGGAAATACTAAGAATTCCTGAGACTCCTAGACAAATCCAAAACGTCTTAGAAGAAAGTTCTCACGAATCCTAATCCGAATAAAGTCTTACTTCACAAGACCATTAACACCCTTAATGCATCTTAAAATAGTATTAAGAAGTTTTACAGAATCTCACGCGATCTCCAACATAATCCTCATCAGTGAGTCTAAACAGTATCCTAACAGTTTAAAGGAGTTTTGAAGACATCAAGAAAACAAGTTAAGAAGTCTTAATAGAGCCGTATCATGAACCTTAACAAAGTATTATGAAGTTTTGTAATAATCTCAAAGCCATAATGTTTCCATATTCAAAAATCTGGGCTCCATCATCCTCTCTTCCACCTCCTGTAGGGATTGAAAGAATCGAGCGCTAAGGTCAAAAATCTAAGCGCCCAGATCTGTTCACAATAATGTATCTAGCTTTCTATGTCCACAGGGTCTTTCGGTCTATCTATTTATCATTTTGCGTTTTCTACCATGTCTTCCTCAACCCGCTAACGTGGAGAGACAGGGAGGTAGCAAAGAAAATGAACTCGACATACGAGATCTAGTGTCCAAAAGGATGTCTTTTTAGAACCAAATGAAAAGCGTATCTCGGAAACTGATCGGCGCCACTCAATTCGGACAATGAATATGAATTCAGCGGCTATAATTGAGTACGAATAGGTGGCCAATTCGAATTTTCATTATTATAATCTTCTCAGTAATATGCAGAAGCAGTTTAGTGCGGCCATTTCGAATATTGGCAATTCTCCGAGCAAATTTTACTATAAATGAGCGATTGAAGACTTGTTTTCAACAATGCTGGATTGAACGGAGTACAATATTTATGATGTTAGTGAATGGGGACGAGGATGGAGGCTTCGGCTGAGGTCAAAATAGAATTTTTCAGCCTTGCCTATTGGACTTAAATTTGAACTCCAACTTCTCTTTCAGAATTGCGTTTTATTCATTTCTCTATACTATGATTCGAACCGGTGATAGCCAGATTCGAAGCAGAGCGTTATCAAATCTGAAAATTTCCGGGACGGGTATAGATTCGTCACCCGAAGTTCCTCTGCAGCAGATAATAGCAATGATGCAAAACGGATTCCCATTTTTGTCAATTTCTGCTTATCTTTTCGCCCGCCGCCATTTATAACTTCGGACCGTTTGTCGATTTCTACATTTATATTTTCGTCTGGGACCTGCATCGTTGGCAATAGCTCATATAAAATATCTACGGTTACTACGACCATAGATTAAATTAAGTTATGCTACGACGGACGAGGCGAGGATATTCGATTAATTTTCCGGAGTATTCTTCGAAGGGTCACGTTTTATGATACCGGGAACTGACCTACTGAGGAGCAAAATCGTGCGGAAAATGAAAATCGCAACCAACTGCGAATCGAGCACCCATGTACATACATTTTGTCAAATAATGATTCGCGTGCAAATGCCGTAACGCTGATGTGGTAAATTTTAAATAGAAATGTGGTCCGGTAACGGCGGTACGTTAGCTAGGTCGGGCTACAATGAACATTTTTTCGAAATAAACAGCACACTGAGTACACCCGGATACGATGTGTACGCGACGAGATGCGATTTTCTTTTTACATTTCACCAGCATTTGCTCGCACCAAGAGCGGCAGCCTTTCCGCCGTTGCTTCCCAAATTGGATTGAGGGTACACGCGACGAGTAGAAAAGCGAATGTAAAATACTTGGAAGCGTATTAGACGCTCCGTGTACGAACAAGTTTTAGGTACTAACATTACACCGTTGAGAATAATTTCCTTTTTTGATGTCGGAGAAAATATTGAAAAACCGTTGTTGGTGTTAAAGAGGCATCGTATGTACGGGAAAACGACAAAATTGAAGTCGCGTTTAGCTGAAGGAAAAACAAGAATGGAAAAAGTTTAGCTATATTTTTGACATTGTAAATAAATTTACTGCAAAGGTATTACACCATGCATTTTATCGTTGAGTTAGTGTGAAAAGGTGCTATCTGCAATTTTTTCACAAAATGACTCTTCGGTATCTTTGGATGGGGAATTTTATTATCTACTAGATACCATACAGTAAATGATAAAATATTGCCTCAGTTCAACAGGAAATTCGAAAAACAAAAGGGGTTAAAAACGCCACTAAAAAAATTCATAAATATGAAAAGGTTCTATCTCCAGAATGTTACAGGAAGAGAAGGTGATATATCTACGTTCGATTTTATTTCAAATGTGCTTCAACAAATTTTTGAATAAAATCATCGAAAATATAGTATAAGAAGTTAAAAAGTGAGATTTAATAATTTTCTATAGGATTTGTCATTTACAGTCTTCCCAGATCCCTTTCGTGAAAATTCTTTTGCTATTCATTATTTAAATTAAACTGAATAGTTTATAAACTCAGAGAGGAAAACAAAGGTAGCGTCTAGTGTGAAAAGGCGTTTTCAACACAGTTTTCCTTCTAATTTGAGGAAGAGTAGTGTAAAATAGACGTATACATATAGCACCTTGAATTCTATCATTCTTGTAGTATGATATGGTGTTATATACACTCTCCTCTCTTTCTTATTTTTTTTTTTTAAGAAAGAAAGATGGAATGTTTTCATCTCTGAGATGTATTCCTAGTTGAATGTTGAGGCATTGTTATACTATTTTTAGTCACACCCATTTTTCAACAGATTCATGGTGGCATTGCTTCAAAACCTTCAAACTCCTCTCCCGTAAAATTTACTTTTTTTCAGATAGCACCTTTTCACATTAACCCTATACATGATTGTCACAGCGATCAACTGTCGTATGTACATAAGAATGTGTAGTATCAGAACCATCATCTAAGCGTCGATTGTATACGAAGTATGAAATTTATAACACTTTTTGTAAAAACAAGGTCGACGCGGAGAACTGTAGGTCAAGGGAGAGGGCATTGTTACGTAAAATTCATGTAGTTGCCAAATTTGTGAAATCGGCAGAAAAATTGTCAAATGCGGGAACTTAGCGAAGTCCTCGTCAAATTCATGAATTTGGCAATGAAAGTGGCTGAAAACTGCTGAATGCGTGAAATTGGCAAGCCGGTTTTACAAAATAACACTCATCCTGTTTTTAAGGGATCGTTTACACTCTAACCCTAATTCGAGTACATATTATGTAGTCGAAGACCGAACGTACACAAAAATGACAGGAAAACTTGTGACGGAAGAAGACCCTAAAATAAGAATCCGGATTAGCTCTATATAGGTGCGGTTGGTAAGGCAAAAGCACATAATACGGGGAGTTGATCCTGCAGATGTATTGAGTTACATGGTAATATACTAGAAAAGGTAACTTTCAACACAGTCCTACTCGAGTATTGGCAGAACAGCTGGACTAACTATCTCAACGAGAGCGAACGCTGAGATGAAATACAAAAAGTAATACCGCTAGTATTCGAATTCGAAATTAAAAATTCACGAAGACGAGTGACAAGTACGAGGATTCGAATTTCGCGAACCGCACTTGAGATTCAGGTAGGAAGACTATAGCAGAACTTTGTGAAAGACAGCGTTTGAATAAGATCGAACGAAAGGCTCAACAGCAATCTTGACTCGAAGAATCTCCTGGCACACGCGAAAATGCGAGTACGTTTATTAACATAAAATGTTCACGTCAGTAAACTGACAAGAAAAAAATGATATTGTTCGAGACGAACTATAGTAAGAAAGTTTACATTCGAAACAAGACTTCCGAGAAAAATGACATACTAAACAAATTATGAAAATTAAAATTTTTCAAGAATTTCACCCGGATGTAAGATGACGAGACAAAGTCCGAGCACATTCACGCGCTAGGATTGAAACGAGAGCATCAAAACTTCACTTCTCGCCCGATTCATCTCTGACAGGTAGACTTTCCTCGGAGGATTTGATTCAAAGAAGAAACATGAGGATTTTGAGTAAGAAGATCGAATGTCAAAAAGAAGACAAAAAGAGGAAAACGGAAAAAGTCGAACAAGATTAGAAGAATGAAGGGAAAATATAGAGTTTGACAGAAACAGGAAGAAGCGAAAGAGGTAGAAATCATCAGGATGTACATGCGTGTGAAAATGGTAGCTAGATGTGAGAATAATTAGGCGGCAGCACAAGCCCTGGGATTTCACAATTATAGAACTTATTCTGGGACATGGATGAACTCACATAAATTTATCCCACTTGGAGAAATACTTGTACTCTTTATCCTTACCTCTTTTTAATTTATCTACTAATTTTGGGACTATAGAAGACTTTTTGAAATTAATAAAGATTTTATCAGGACTCATTAGAACTTTAATATAGTGGCGGATCCAGGGAGCAATCATGGGAGAAGAAAGTCGGATCACAACTAAGGTGAAGCAAATGAATTCTCCATAGGAACTAGGTTGCCCCTCCCCCCTTAATATAAGAGAAAATTCGTTGTTCCACCTTCCCTCCCTGAAAAATTAAGAAATTCCTTGTAAGCTTTCGTCTTGTTAAAAATTTATTTTCAAAAATTTGGTTTACCCACTCCCCCCTCTACCTATATAAGAGACTGGTTATGACCCTACACCTCAGTGATAATTTTCAGAACACGTTCAACATTATAAAACAATCTACTTTTTTCTCTCGAGGAAGAGGAGGAGGGACAGTCCTCCAGGCTTCCTTATCATTCATACTCTCCCAGATTTGTGTGAATCTATGTAATACTTTTCCAAATTTACGTAAAACTTGCTAAAACTGTTCAAAATTTGTTTAAGACTCATTATTCTTCTTTCAAACTGAATTACGGCTCGGCAAGTCAGATCAGAACTTCTTAGAACTTTCAAAGTTTTTCAAGGTTTTTCTAAGACTGATCCTAAAAATTAACAAACATGTACTAAAACTCATTTAAGACATTTCCAGGCCATTATACTGAATTTTCTGACTTGTGGGTATAATTCCATGAATGGAACGTCTACTGTACTCCCTGGTGACAGCCCTTGGTTAAGAAAAGAAAGCGAGAAAAAAAGAACTACTCCATGTTTCACAAAATTCTTAGGAATCTAATTTACTCTGTGAACCTGGCACTTAAGATGTGAACTTTTGGTGCTTTATTCATTGCTGCGAGTTGTTCTAGGTTTGTTTCGATTGTTCTCGGTTAATTATATCAACCACCCCTCCCCTTAGCTAAATCACAGGATAACTGGGAACAGTTAAAAATCCACTTGCAAAAATATTTACATAACTTTTCGATTTCTGACTAAATATGACCAGGTTAGGCCTAGCACTTGAATAAGTTGGAGTAAACCTACAAAACAAGAAACAATAAAAAACATACCAAACTTTCAGATTTACGATGTTAGGTTTACCGACTAGCTCGATTTTCATTTTGAAAGCCAGGGCAGATTGATGCACGACAGTAAGGGATCCCAAGCTGACAATGTTTACGTTCCACCCGGCCGAATGGAAAAATTTTATTCTCTTAAGAATAGGGACTTGAACAGCGACCAGCTTCCGATTTTCGAGAAAAAAGTTATGCTTTCAAAATTGGGACTTTCATGGTGACATTCAAATCTGGGAGCTTAAACCGGAGCCGGACCAAAAATGTAATGCAATATTTAAAATCGAAGACCAGAAAAACCTCTAGCAGGGTGTCTACCAAATACGAATTTTCCAATAGTATGATCTTTGTGTGACTTTTGTAGGAATGTTTTCGGACCAACTTCACGCCTGAACCGAATTCCCACACAAAAAATTATTTCAGAAACATGCTAATAGCAAAAACAAAAATTTTGGATAAACTTAATAATTAAATAGTAACGAATGAATTATTGCAAAGAATACAAATTTTCAATTAAATTTCAATTTGGCCATACTTTGATACGAAACATTGCAATTATTTAGGAAGAATTATTAAATTTGTAAGTAATTAGAGGCAATTGTATAACTTTCGTATGATGGCCAGTAGGCACCCTATCTATCTAGATATCTTTCCGAGTATATTTTTCGATCTTCAATTCAGGTAAATTTTGCCTATCTCAAGTCGCACTGCAATCTCTATTAACACATTGTACGACAGACGGGAGAAGGACTTCGAATGTCTCCGAATGAATTTATATTTCACTCAACTCGAGCATTAACGATGTGCTCCTTAGGATATGAAAATTAAATCGTACAATAGAAAATGTTTGTGGACTTCAGATTCTAGGATTTCAAGTCGGAAAAAACTGAAATATAATAATAAAATTTAACGACCAAAAAGCACTGTTCGGTCAGTTTTTTCTATTGTATGTTATCTGTCGAAAAACAACGCAGCGACGGAAGGAAGAATTTCAAACCGTATTCCCGAATTTTTATTTTGCTGAAGTCAATCAAGTCAGCCACGTGCGTAAAAGCGTATACGTTTCCATTTGAAATTCTGAAGCGGTAGTATGTTCAAGCATCTTTTCAGAACAGAGGAAGAGTATTTTCATCCAAAAATACAGGCCGCCTCGCCACATAAGGATCCACTAACCTGTCACGCATCGAACCGACTCCGGGGTTAAAGAAAAACATCCGGCAACAAAAAGTATTTTTTCTAACTGATGCAGATACAAAACGTGGCACTTTTTAGTATAGTTTTGAAGACTATCCGAAAAATATTCGAACCGCGTGTAAAATTTCTAACTGTGAAAAAAAGAACAGAAGTGTGCGAAAAAATAACGCTTCGTTGACTCGGTATTTGCTTTTTTGAAGTCACGTTCTGACAATGCTCAAAATCGCGTATTTTTTACACATTAACATAAAATATGTTTCATACACCCACAAAAAAGCTTTTTGCACTTATATCAAAATATAATATTTTGAAATACCCTTTATAACGCGTACAATGTTTCGCCCAGCCTGCATCTCGGAGCAGCCGAGTTACGGACACCAAATACCTTTTCTATCCTTCCCATAAAATAAATTTTCTTCCCCGGGTTTCCAGGCAATTTGAGGTTACCCACCTAGAAATCTAACGCGAATGCTCTCGTCTGGAATCGATAGGTAGCATTTTAAACTCTCGAAAATCTCGCCTGTTGAAGACACCGGACTCCTCTTTCCACTCGACGATTTAATGAAACTTCTGGCAACCGTAAAATTGCGCGAAAACGCGTGGCGAGTTACTCGCACGTTCGCAAAAGTGAAATTCAGTCATTCGAGAGAGAGAAAGAAGCGAAGGTGAAGTCTGTAGTGTTTTCAAAGCTACCCAAAATCATCATCCTGCAGTGGAGTAAGGTGATAGGCCACCGATTCCTTTCAGTTTCGCATATTCGCTTGAGAAAATTTCGTCTTTGTGCACTTTTGTTTTTTTTGCAGCGTTCTTATCAAACGCATTCCATGATTCCGTTATGGCCAGTTTCAGTAACAAAATCGTGAAAGAAAAGAAACGAGGATCCGTAGACGATACCACGATGGCACCATTTTGCATCCAGGGATTAGTGAGACCCCCTCCTCGAAAAAGTAGCGCACCAGGCCATATATAGGCATTACGATCATTATGCAGACGTTGCTAATGAGACTTGAAAAGGATTTGCCGTCGAGCAGACGGGAATTTACGTTGCTCAAATTGGTTGGTCAACCCTCGGATAGAAATTATTTCCAATTATCGTGTTCGAACACCAGTCAGCGAAGTCGTCAAGTCGAACAGTGGCACCGTGAATTTTCACTTATCAGCGCGAACACGCCTTGTGTGCTGTTATAACACTCGTTTAACGAGGCGTTTTGACGGACGTTCAAAGATAAGTAAACTTTACGTCCGCTCTTTTAACCGACAACGCGAGAAATATCGTTATTATTATTATTATCATTATTATTATTATATTATACTTGTATCATGGTGGAATACATTTAACGATGACGCAGGTAACTCATGCGTCGTTTACTCGTCGAGGCTAATTTGACTTTTCATTAACACAATTCTGATGTACAAGAGCGAAAACTGACTCGACGACGACTAAAAAAACACAAAACTTTCAAACTTGGGCGACTAATTCAGAAACGAAAACATCTGTACCTCCCGGAACTCGAGCTGTCTTCGTTCGTATAAGCACATCTAGCTTCAGGAGTAACCATGGGCGCCCGCAGAATTTTTTAGCAAGAGAAATGCTGACGATCGTATACTTTACCCCTGATTTTTGTATTTGAATTGAGAGTAGTGAATAGTGAGTGCTAATTACTCAATTTTTCGAGGCGAATTCGAATCCGTTGTCAAATTTGAGCTAGACTCATTTTTTGACCTATTTCGACCACATTTTCGAGCCTATCTCGGGAACGGAGCGGCACCGCCGAATTTGGACACTAAATTCGAACACAGCGTGAAAAATTGAGTGAGAAACAGTCATTTTTGAATTTATCATGGGAACAAGGCGTTACCGCCAAATTTGAACACTGAATTCGAGCTCAGCGTGAAAAAATGAGTAGAAAACTATCTTTAATTCAAAAATTTTTGATTTTCAAATTTTGAAAATTTCCCCATACTTATACATCGCGTTTTTCTTGGGGCGAAAAAATTTTCGGAGAGCTTCGGCGTCGGCGCTGGTGCTAATTACTCAGTTTTCCGAGGCGAATTCGAATCCGTTGTCAAATTTGAGCTAGACTCATATTTTGACCTATCTCGACAACATTTTCGAATTT
Source organism: Acanthococcus lagerstroemiae (assembly GCA_031841125.1). NCBI lineage: Eukaryota > Metazoa > Arthropoda > Insecta > Hemiptera > Eriococcidae > Acanthococcus > Acanthococcus lagerstroemiae. The sequence goes on from CM063109.1 coordinate 4,048,081, forward strand.
ATCCCGGGATCGCTGCGTCGCCGTCAAATTGGAACACCGAATTCGAACTCAGCGTGAAAAATTGAGTTGAAAACAGTCTTTAGTTCGAAATATTTGATGTTTCAAATTTTGAAAATTTCTCTATACTATTATACATCATGTCGTTTTTGGGGCGAAAAAATTTTCGGAGAGCGTCGACGTCGGCGCTGGTACTGATTACTCAGTTTTTCGAGACGATTCCGAATCCGTGTTCATGGCCGCCGGCAGAATTTTCTGATGAGGTAGTAAGAGAAAATGCTGACGACTATAATTTAACCCTGATTTTTGTATTTGAACTAAGATTAGTGAATAGTTACACGGGCATGAGTCACTGGCTGATAACTGAAAAAACGAACATGCGCAGTCGCTATATGTTGATGAATGTTGATAAACGTATTATCGAATGATTTAATTACACGAATCACAAATATCCCTAATTATGTACAAAGGAAAAATAAATAAAAATGAAAAGCACATGAGGTAGCGGTCTTGCTCCGGTTCTCATTCATACCTCCATATTCCTCAGTCTGTCCTTCTTTTTTACATCTAGAATTGATTCGAGTTCTTCCCATTTTCAGGTTTTGTACTTTAGTGGTTGCCCACGCCTGCGCCCCGTAAGTCAAAACCGGTAGTGTACATCCTTCCGGGATTTTTATTTTAGTTTTAAGGGACATTTTACTTTTAAATACCTGTTTTAACGACCAGAAACTTTTCCAGGCCTGTGCTCTTCTTCTATTTACAGTAGACTCCGGGTTATCCGACCTAATCGGGGCTGAAGGTTGGTCGGATAATCCGAAATGAATATTTCCAATGTAGAAATAACGTGCACAAAATTGAAAAAAAAATTGTTCATTCAAAAAATTGAACTTTGGCTTTAAAAAAGAATAAATAAGTGAAAAAAACAATACTTATGTAATAATAAATCACAAATTATAATTTTTAAAATAGTCTGTGACCATTTAAAAAAAAAATTTTTTTTAATTGTGATTCTTTTTTTGGCCGCGTGATTTCGCAACACCGCGCTGTCGCACCGGTCGAACAACGTGCGTAATGTATCTACATACATTCCAAAATCAAAAATTAAGTGTCAAATGTAAAAATTCGGATTAACCGACCTTAATAGGTCGGATAAGTCGGAGGGCAGGTTCGGATAAATTTGAGTAGGATAACCCGAAAATCGGATAATTCGGAGTCGGATAATCCGGAGTCTACTGTAATTCCTTCTCCACATTATCCTCGAATGATATTAACTGTCCTAAATAAATTGCACTCTTCTCTACTTTGATTACCTCTGCTCACACTTTAATTTCCGGGGGATTCAGCTTGTTTGCAATCGATACCGTTTTATTTGCATTGATTTCTAGCCCTTCTTTTCGATCTTCCTGTTCCAACTCGTTGGACATTAGTTGCAGGTGGATAGCTCTTTGGAGACAAGGAGTACCGAGGAAGTTGATACGAATAATAAAAAAAATGTACAAAAATCCAAGGGGCAGGGTAAGTTTCGATAAAATGGGTCATCTTCGAAATCAACAGAGGGGGGAAGCAGGGAGACCCTTTATTCCTAAATCTGTTCAACTGTCTTTTGCAGGAAGTATTCCACAACCTAAATTGGGAAGGAAAGGGGTTGAATATAGACGGGTCCGGCTCAGCAATCTGAGGTTTGCTGACGACGTCGCCGTAATCGCTCAAGATGGGGAGAAACTGCAACTAATAAGCATCAAACCAACACGTACAAATAATGAAAAACGCCGCAGCTGACGAGATCAACAAGCAAAAAAGACAACAGACAGGTTCGTAAGCACCGAAAATTAACAAATCAGGACAAAACAAACCAAAAAAACACCAGAAAACGCACAACAGAAACATAAAAATGACTACAACACATCGAAAACCTTCAAAGAAGACCAAGACATGACTGATTCGAACTAAAACTCATCATATCATGATTAATAAATACCGGAAAATTATCCAATCAGACACAATAAAAAGCACCAATTCAAGATCAAAAAATACCAAAATCCAGCAAATGAATGCTAAAGAAAACCAAAAACCACCAATTCACACCCAAGAAAAATCGAAAGGAGAACAAAACCAGAATAAACTAAAATGTTGTGGTTGCTGACTGAACTTATTTTATAGTGAAAAATAAAAGTTCTCAGAAGAGCTCAAAACCGAATGCATAAACAAAATGCTACAATTCTGGGTTTTAATGAAAAAGTGAACTCCCAAGGTCTGAAGCTTGGAAAACAAATATACCTATTGAGATTAAGGGGGTTACCTCAAACTAAGAACCAAAAAGTTGGATAAGAAAACAGGAGGAAAACTTTGGATTTTGCAAACGTTCACCCAATTTTTAGTAAGCCGTTCTTAATCATTCTTCATCTAATTAACTAAGAAAATGCTTTGTCTTCCCAGAACTACAATCTGTTCACGTGGAACTCCTCCCTCTCCGTGAGCCTATTTGATGCGCATCTGCAACTCCCTCGCCAGATAATAACGCATCTTTGTGCCTTTATGCTTGAGAAAAATTTATTTAAATTTTAATTACAAATTTTAATTTTCATAAAACTCATTTGTTTTTAAAATCATTTTTTACAGAATTACAAATAAAAATTTTGATTTTCTAATCTAAAGGGCCTAAGTTCAGCCAGTTTTGAAAACAGAAATCATAGGTCGAGTCAATAAATTTGTCGTCAAGTTTTCTGTAATAATTCATTAAAAAATCGACTTTGAACATTTTCACCCTAAGGTGCGTTTTGTTATCAAATGTCATAAATAAAATAACTTAAGACCAAAGAACAACAAAATTAGACCACGAGTGTCCAAAAGTCACCGAAGAGAAAAGACCTAAAGCGAACTGAATGGCATTAAAACAAAGCCAGCGAAACACAAGCGTAGCCAGCAACTAACACTGAAGGGAATGGACGACAAAACTTAAGAATTTTTCCACTCACCTCATTTTGCTGATTTCTTCAATTCCTGTTCTGAAAAATCCAAATATTTCAATAGGGTTTCATCCTCAAAACCTCATCCCAGTTTGGTCAAGTCGCAATTTTTATATACAAAAAGGAAGCAAATAGCAAATTTGAAACTTCGTGAAATGAGTGCAACCCTATTGAAGCACTCCCAAGGGACGGAATTCCACCAGAATCAGGATCCCTACAGACTTTTAGCACTCGTACGTCAACTTGTTGATTAGGAAGCTCTAATTTTTCGTCTTACACGATTTTGTATCAGCCATATCGAACAAATCGCTTGACTTGGCGTTGTTTTCGCGTCTTCCTGGGTAATCTGTTGTAGGCTGATTAATTAATGAGCATCGCAAAAGCGTGTATTCGATGTCGCCATCGTCTTTCTGTTCAGCAGATCCACAGTCGGCGTGAGGAAACCGAGAACACGCTCTGTCGCAACGACGGAGAACACACCGCAGAAACATTCCATAATTTTTCCGACTGCTGGGCTGGTTGTTGTGCCGCGAAATTCCGAGAATTTCTTGAACTTTTATCGACGTCGCCGAGAAAATACGTTATTTAAACCCTCATCGCCCTGCGTTCTGAGAGGTCACCCAGGATTATTATAAATAGCTCGGTTACAAAAGATGCCTTACTCTGTACTGTGCTCGAGTTTGAGTGTCGCGTGTGCCGAGTAAACCAACACCAAATAAAACACGGCGCGACCGAATCCTTGTCGCTTCTCTCCTCCGTCTCTTTCTACCACTTGGTTTCATAAAATATTCGGGAAAAGGGGCGATGACGACGATATTAGCGAACAACGAAATCACGGTCCTGGAGCTCGAGTTCCATTTCATTTCCATTATTATTTTTTCTCTCCCATCCTCTGCCAGCGTCAAAGCGATTTAGCTGGCTTCGCGCGAATTGGCGTGGAACGAGCGAGAATAACGTCGCTAAAACCGAGTCCAAAGCAAACCAAATTTACAAATTTTCTGATTCGTACTTACTAAGTACGTATTTAAATATATACATAGTCCATTAGCTCTACGGCGCAGCATTACGAAATCGCCATCGCCGTCCTTTCTGGTAAAACTTGAACATGTTGATAGCGAAATGAATAACGCTTGTCTTAATCCTCTCTTTTTTTCTTCTCTCCTCTCCAAGATCCGTATTCCTTGCACAGATTACCCTTTTCGTTTTTTTTTTTCACGTTTCCAGGTTTCGGGAAAAAGATACGACGGATCGACAAACTTCGAAAGACGAAAGCTGATACAAATAGCGATTCTCGAAGCACGTCGAATCAGTAGTTCACAACACAAGAAAAAATTTGAACTATTCGCTAAATCTCAGGAGAGTGCCGCAGCTCCGATTTGCTAGGCCATCTCCAGAGGGGTACGTTCAATCCGTACATTCACGCCAAATTAAGAGCGAGACTGAATTAAGAGGGAACCTAATGTTTCCCCGGTGGTATTATTCAAAAATAGTGCGAACTATTTTCGTCAAATAACGTAGTGAAATATCGACCGTCGCAGTCCAGAAAAACTGAGTCAGAAAAAATTTCCCCCGAAAATTTTTCATCACAAACTTCTCCGAACTGGCACTCTTATAATTATAATAAAAGTCCGTACAGTGATTCCGGGGGAGCTGAATAATTTCATCATGTTATGGATCAATTTGAATCGGAACATCCTATAGCAGCGGGTATGGCATTCAGGGAAAACTCGAATAAGGATAAAGACAGCGTCGTTACGGGAGTGAGGCAGTGGGGGCAATTGCCCCTTCCACAGAAAAATATTGTTATCGGAAACAATTCACAAATGGCAACAACTTACAGAGTCTCATCTTCAAGGAGTTTTAAGAAATCCTAAGAAAGCGTGAGACACTTGAGAGTCGTGAGTTTCCCAGGGTGGTGTGGTGGAACGTATGACAATGCATGCATGTCGAAGTGGCCCCTTTAACACCGCAATCTCAGGCCCCGGAAACTACCCTTCCGAGAATCGCATCAATGGCCGGAGGGACGCTTTGAGGTCGGTCCGAGCTCCCACTTCGCTTGCCACTTCCGGTGCGCGCGTCTGCCAGAGCCACCATGGGGGGGGGAGAGGTCCTACTGACCGAGGTTCGCGTACCCCGAGCACTAGCCTGGAATTCAGGTCCCCCACAGCCGGACGCACTTCCTCTCCACTCACCCCTCACATCCTTGTCTTGGTACGTGTGGCGACGCAGGAAGGTGGTGACGGCGAGTGAGCCCTGATGGGGAGTCCGCAGCAGCTGCAGCAGCTCTTCTAGGATAGTACAGAGTTGTTGTGTTCGAAAAATAAGGATATTCTTCGAAGTAATTTATGCAGTTGTTTTCAATTTACTGGATACTCAATGGACGACAGTTTTTAGGAATTTCTTAACATTTTCTCAGAATATAATTTTTTATTTATTTTTTTCAAAGGGAGGAGTAGTCCTTAAAACTAGCTAAGACTCTTTAAGATGTGTTCAAACTTGTCTAAGACTCGCTAACATTCTTTAAAATTCAGTTCCGTTATTTTGTAAATATTTTAGACTTAATTAAGACTCTTTGAGATATAATTAAATTATTTTTAAGTTTTCCAACATGCTCAAGATTCCTTGAGATTCGTAAAAAACACAAATGTTCCTTAAAACTAATTAATACTCTTCCAGACTTATTTGAGACTCTGTGAAGCTCTTAAACACTCGATACAGATCAGTACTTTAGAAGCTTCATCCATACTGGGTTAGGACACCTTCAGACTCGTCTCGGACTCTTTGAGGCGCTTTAAACAAGATTTGCTTCAACTGCCCAAGACTCGTGTAAGTCGCTTTATAATTCATACAGACTTGTTTGAAGTTCTGTAGGCTATTTCATACATTCGTGAAGCTCTGTACGAATTCCAGACTCGATTAAAACTCTTCAAAACTTTATTAAGACTTTTTCTCACTGAGACTTTTCAAGACTCGCAGAAGACTAATGAATACTTGTTCGGGAGTTGATGAAACTATTTCAGATATGCTTCAGAGTTCAAACGAGTTCAAAACTTACACAACCGCAGCAGCTCTTCTAGGATGATACAGAGTTGTCCTGTTCGATGGTGTGAGCCGTGTTTGGTTCGTCGGCCCTCTGCCTCGACCACTCTATCGGTATCTTCCTCTTCATGATGGCCGAGACAAAGGCTGACTCCCCGTTCCATCCACTTCGACTCTTCATCATTTCCGGAACCACGGTGTCCGGCGTGAGACGGCTGATCACGCCATCGTCGTCGTCGCTTCTGCCGCCGGGATCGATCGCTGTTGCCGTTCCGCGCCTCTCCTGCTCACAGGCCTCATACTTGAACAGGGTGGGCCAAGGTCGAACAGGGAGTGCTTCCCAGGGTACGGAACAAAATTTCATTTCAAAAATGTGAAAAAAGTGACTAGGTAAATTTGAAAAGTGATCAATAAGTAATTAAATGCAGGGGAAAATGTTCCCGCATTTCTATTAAATTCACTTCGAAGTTTGTTTCGTTATATTAAGACAATAAAAACATTCATGGAATCGACAGGCCATTTTTCTATCGATATATTAGTCAAAATACAATTGAGCTAATTAAAGTAAGCGGCACACAAGAGCACTTTGTTAATTTTTTGCAGTTGAAATGTAGATGCTTTCATTGATAAATGTGATCAGGGAGTAGATGAAATATTTTAATACAAAAATTAGATAGAGATTTTTATTCTATGTGCTTCCAATGATACCAATAGTGGCATACTGACAAAAACTGTAGTTTAGCGATTTTTATTCATCACGGCAAAACTCCTGTCTCCAGTTTTTTCGTTCCAATAACCTCTCCCTTTCTGGAGCCTCTCTAGACGGGGTATACGTATCGACGCAGATCGGGAAACCATTGTGACCCGCATCATCAGTAACATACATATGTATAGGACCTACGGAAATTGAAGAGTTTGAATTTTTAAAGCTCACAATGATTTTTAAATATCATCAAATTGGTGGGAGAGGGGTCTTGTAACTCGTGCCCCTCTCATCCGATCGATCCCAGATTTGGAAGAAATTTTTTGTTTTATCTTATCAAAACCGATCTGGAAGAAGGATCGTATTGAAAAATCGGATGCTTGGTATTTACTTTTCAAAAAGTTAGAACATCAAAATTATTATAATTTTTGAATCCTGACAACATTGCAGGGGCTAAGTCGGCAAACATCATGGCAATTGTTTTTCACTGATATTATATTTAACCATTTGGTTAGGCAGTTCATCTTTAAGCATTTAAGGGCTAACACGTCCGTCGGGGGAAGGAGACGTATTCAAAATTAGAGGTTAGAAGCCGAAATACGCTTTACATAGAAAGAATATTCAAAAAAGGATTGATTTTTGTGAAATGTGGTGGTTGGTTGTCTGAAATCGATACACTGTACACACACGATTGTAGTTTGAATACATTATTCTTTCGAAATGCCTCCGTTTTCATGACATTTTGAACTCGATCTGGTACACAATAATGTTACTCGATCGAACCGAATTCTCAACCAAATGTTCTTTTCCAAGACGAAACAGAACGACAGGGTTCGCGTTTAAAAAGTCGAAGCTCTGGAAGATTAAAACCAGTTCTTACCTCACCCGAGTTAAATAGAAAAAAACTGAAATCCTTTACACTCTGGAATATTGTCAAATACTCCGGAAAAAACTGAAAGTGAGCAGCGAAGAAATGGTGTGACCTCTTGAGATACCTACCTAACCCTTTAGTATACTGATAAAATTACGTAATCTTGTTACTTCGTCTCGCAGTGATGTCGTTGAGATGTCTTTAACCCAGATAACTGACCTCTCTACTCGCTCTTCTGGTTTCATTTGGGGGGCGGGATTCTCGACTCTTTTTCTATTGCCAGTGAATTGCTGAGCAACCCTGAACAGACTGAACATTTCGAGTCACGAGGAGCTCTCAGGACTGATTCAATATGTTTCAATCAATCTAGCGGATTGTTTCTCGCCGGTGAATACCTTTTTGCAATACTTGGCGAGATAAATAGAAGGATCGGTAGGGTAAACGGAGATTTATTGTTCCCAACGACGCGATGCCTTTAGTTTTACGTCCTTTGGAGGTCGTAAATAAACGTACACATGTATATTTTCGGTACACTATTCGTTCGGGTTTGGAAGAGTTATATGTTGATTCAATTTATACTTCCGAAGTTAGACTTTTCCATACCTCGAAAGCGCGTGTGAGGACGGATGCGAGTGTGATTGACCCCGTGCGGCTGCACTTTCTGTCGCCACTTTTCGAGTTAATTTCATAGAACGCACGATGAGTGAGACTTAGAATAAACTTCTGTGCACATGCAGTCATAGGGTCAAACTTTATTTCTCAAGTGACAGGTCACTCCCATTTCTGTTAACGATCAAACTGTCTTATATATAGCGACGGCTAGATACACTGTTTTAGAAAAAGTATGCAACAAAAATTTCTACATCGCCTGAGCCAAATAAGTCTGGTAAGTGGACTCACATGCCTCGAAATGGTACTTTCCGAACCCTCTCATATCGACTGAAGGCTTTTTCGGAAAAAGACCACTGCGTCTAGTGGAGCTCTGAAGAATGAAAGAAAATAATTTGTTCATGACTTTATTCGTAATTTCTTCAAATCCATATATAAGCGGGGAGAAATTGTCTGCCAGGACCGACACGAAGATACTTGTCATGGGAACCCAACTCAAATTTAAATCCAAAAATTTCAGCTGACAAGCAAACATAATTAATAAAAATTCAAATTCAAAACGTAAATTTTTTGTCGTGGCATCCACAGTGCTGACACTTCATGTTTCACGAGATCTAGGAGAAAATTACGTATTTCTTCACTCGTATGCACAGGGCACTATCTGTATCAGAGTTTCACTTTTTCATTTTCGAGTTACTAAAAAGCAGGAAGATACAATAATATGAGGAGCGATTTTCCAAAACGGCCTCTGTCCAGTTTTATATTTTTTTTACGGGGAAGAAAAAACTTCTATATTACACCTGCATGTCACGGTTGATAGTCGGGTTGCCTAGTAGAACACTTACAGAAATTTATCTCGTTGAAATATAGAATGTACCTTGTACAGGAGATGCGCATGACAGTCGCCAAGTGGGGGATCTCCTGGATAGAGGTCGTTTTGGAACAACATTTTTGAATTATTAGTTATGGTTTGGCACAAAATTAGGCATACTGTGTCTTTCAGTAGATTCTAATTCATAAAATTCTCAAAATAATGTCGACTCCTCTATTGTAATAAAAATATGTGGACAGAGGCCGTTTTGGAAAAACTTTTTTCTTCTCTTTGCGAGTCTATTTTGGCTTCTTACATGCGTTAGATTCGCGATATCGTGATTTTGTTCGGGCCAGAATATGTATTACTAGATTCCTCACCAGATGGCGCTATAAAACGATTTTTCAAAAAAATGGACTGAGGCCGTTCTGGAAAATTGCTCCTCATATGTATTTCTACTGATATTATTTTGAAATTGGTAACTTTTGCGGTTCCAGCATATAAAGTACATGGTGAATTAATCATGATTCATGACAAGAATGAAATTATTCAAATTTCCGTTAATATGACATGGAAAAAAATAGACCACAACTGAAAACATATGTCTTTTACACAATTGTGAAATATTCCAGAAAAACCATTACTTTTTCATGACTTTCACGATCCCTTTTGAAAAAACGTGACTTTTCATGAAATTCGTAACTTTTACGACGTCTAGACACCCTGAAGACCTTACTAAACAGAACCTAATTTTGAGAAAAACGCCTACAAAGAAATCAAAATAATGGAGCAATAAGTAACCGACATTTTGGAAATAAAGTGAATGATCAGAATATGTTTTAAAATGATGAAACCACTTTTTGGCAGTTTGGTGATTAAGTTATTCTAAAGATATTTTTTGGAAGACCAATACAAGCCCTTTTCAGGAAACTGAAATCGTGAACCAGAAATGTAACTGTTGGAATTCGTTTTCATAGTATTCGGTAGCTCATTTTCGATGTCAATATTAAAGATATGAGTATAAGATGATTTGGCACATAACAGAAACATTATCTCGAGAAAGGTTTGATTTGCTCACATATAGGTTTCGAAATAGATAAATTTGATTTCCAGAGTAATTTTTTCACAAAACTTTTCGGAGTGCTAGCAGGTTGAGACCAAACATTCATAATTTTTCCAAGATACATTATCATTAATTTATGTCTCAGTTCAAATATTCTCAGACGTATGCTATGTACGGCAATTCTTCACCTCGTGCACTTTCATATGTTCGTCAATATGACTCGGTTCAGAAACAAGAGCAAAAAATGAACACTTCTAAGCAGAATATAAAAGTTCAATTGTTCAAACGAGATATACAATGTTTAATAACCTCTCAATTTTTGTTTTTTCTTCCTATATTTCAAATTTCACAGATAATATTTCAACAGTGATGAACATGAATACTCAATTTTAAATTTTACAAGCGTCAATTAGGAAATGCACATTGACGACGATGATGATGATGATATATTTCTCAATCTCTCGACTAGTAGATTACGTCTGTCCACTTTACTCTCTCCTGTGCTAATCTTTTCATTTCTGAGAAGGATTTATACTTTGTATCCTTCATTATCTGCTCTTTATAGCTCATTCTTTACCTTTCTTTCCGGTTCTTCCCCTCAACCATTTTCTGTAGGAATAATAACAATATCCCTGGATGTCTTATATTAAGACCCATCATTTCAATTCTTCTCTTTACAATTCCAAATTTCTCTTTCCCTTCTTATTCGTCGCAATACTTCCTCATTCCTGATCTTTTTGATCCATTTGATTTTCAACATTCTCCGATAACACCACATTTCAGAATCATCTATTTTTGTTTTCTTTCTTGTGTTCCTATTGTCCAGGTTTCACATCCATTGAATACTATACTCTAAATATACGTTCGGGGAAATCTCAGTCCTACTTCCAAATCTATATCTGAAGGGCACATTGCAGTATTAAAATTTTCCGTGGCAATAAATGTTTTCAGATATGAAAATTGCTGCTGCGATAATAGTGATTAATATAAACGAGACAAGTTCACATGGAGCATACGTCCACAATGAACTGGCCTAAGACAATAACTCAAATTATTTGATTTTTGGCCTTTTTCTTATTCGCAGCCTATCTCGACCCAGACAGCTTAAATTTAATCACTTCGAGGCGTCGATTAATATCACCCAATCGAGGTCCAACATTTTTGACATACCTTTTCTCTTCTTCAATAACAGGGTAGCCACTTTTTTTAGAATGGTTTTCTCTGAATTTTCCCGGTTTTCCTGACCGATGTTTCAAATTTTCCCTGACATTTTTTCAGGTAGTGTTGTATACAACTTTGAGAATACTTTGTAAAAGAAATAAGTCATTACGCTTTACGGTGACATTTATTCATGAAAAATAGTGTATATTCTTTAATTCTCATTATTCTTAAGAAGTTCCCTGATTTTGATCATTATAGCAACTCCCTGACTTTTCTAGGTTTTCCTAGTTTTTCAAAAAGTAGGTACCCTGAATAATTTGGAACAATTTCAGGGGATTTCAGGAGCTGCGATCAAACAGAATTTTCAAGTACGGACTACTCTACAATGTAGAACGAAAATAAAGACGGCGAATTGATTTTACACTACCTGGAAATCGTATTAATAACGAATGACTAGAGAGAAAATGTTTTCCAAGGCGGAAGAATTAACTGAGATATTCGTAAAAAATGATGTACTCTCACAGGGGTATGACATCTCAGAAAGTTTAAGAAAACTTACCAACCACGTCATCCTTTTCCGCACACTAAATCCGCCGTCTAATTCACAAAGTAGAAACTCCGAATATACGAATACAACGGAGAGAAAAACACGAGTATTGTTTGAAAACTCGTGCTATGATCCGATACTTGTAAAAATCAGCCCACGGTGAAAATTAATTTCGGCTTCGGTTTTCCAAAATGTTGTCTCTGCCACGAAAAAGTGCGTGTGAGCGCTTTTTGAGCATTGTTTAGGAGGCAGCAGCGGCTTTTTGTAATTCATCTGACGCTTTTAAAGGCTTCGTACATTATGATTTAGGTTATATAATTTCCTCTCTGTTGTAAGGGTACTTTCATCATTCATTTTTCAGTTCGTTTTTAAATGGAGTAAATGGAGCCGCGTTATTTCGACAATATTTTCATGGTAATCGTCTAGACTTTAGAGAGGGCATTAGCTCGCTGGAAGGCATTATTGTTCGGTTAATGCACGCACATAACTGAACGCTGAAGTCAACTCGTATAACTTGGATAATAGGAACGATTCATCGTCGATCCGGCTTACGCTGAATTTCACCTATTTCCGGAACTTTCAATTTGAATATGCTCGAAATGCGAGAATACCACCTGAAATGAATTCAATATAGTGAAATCCGTAACAGTTATATCACCCTCGCAGGTTCCAACTCTACATTGATCATCCACTGCAGCACCCAAACTTTTGATTTACAGTCAAAATAGCATCGCGAGGTACTTGGAGACGGTCCGTAGAACTCTCCACCGGGATTACAAGCCTGTCGTACAACACCATAAGCTTTTTGAATTTAATGAAATGTTCATCCAGGGCGAACCGAGGCATTCCTTTGAACTGCTGAGGATCACGGTGTTTTTGTTCCTCAAGAACTACCCAATCACAATTTTCCCCTTTACACTTTAACTTCATTTCCCAGCACCTTTCTCGGATTATACTTCACGACTAGTTTGGAGAACAAAACGAAGCTCCGTAAGTTCGAGAGATAATTTTCCGAAATAAAATTCCCCAGACAGCGGGCACGTATTCGTCTTACAGCCAGTGAAACGCGCCAAATTAAGTCGTCGACTGCGGTGGTCGTATGAAGAAGGAAGCTGTGCCGCCGTTTCAAACGACAACTGTGTGCTCTTTGGTCCGGTTGAACATTGTCTAACGATAACCCCGGAGAATAAATTAGTATAATTCGACATTCGACCTCGTAGAATAATTTTTTATCAACAACAAAACGGTGATTTCAAGACTGACCCGTTTCTGGTGCGAGATCTTCTATCAAAGCGGCAGCAACGGCGGCGGCTGCTTTCGTGCAATCAAACTCCGACATCTGCCTTAAATGTGCTCGCATTTTTAATTAAAAGTGTTCCGAGCATAAACGCTTCTTATAAAGGTTCTCACTTGAGGAAGCATAGGAGTGTCGAAAAATTTACCAGGCTGAAGCCAGGTACCCAAAACCGACAATGAAGTAGAGCCACTTTCAAATCGATACAAATTCGGAATAAAATAAGCTACAATTCGTCTGCCCAAGAATAACGAAACGGGATATGTAAATTGACGTATGAATTTTCGAATTGAAGCTAAACCGAGAGCTTAACAATACTGCACAATTTCAAAAGTACATCAAAGCTGAGTAAGCAAGTTGGTGAAAAATATTCGTTGGTCTTCTCCCCATTTTATATCTTTCTCTAACCCCGTTTACAACCTCAGAGGAATTGCGAAACTAACAAACCAGTTAGGTAACCACTGCTAACTAAATGACACGTTTCATGTGTTGAGAAAAGTTTTCGGCAAAATAACGTGATTCTGATATTACAGTTTGTATACGAAGTTCATTAGTGTACACTCGTTTTCGCAAATTTAAAACTATAACTCGTAACGAGTTATACACAATACACATGTACACGGCACACAAACAGTTTATGATGCTCGTACGAATGGTGACTTGGCGAATAGTTGCCTAATTGGAGTTTAGTTGATGCGAGCCTCATTCTCGCTGTACACGTTAGTGTTGCACCGATTTCTCTCACCCAGTCTCCCGGAAGAGGAAATAATGTACTCGTGGGGACCAGAAGCACTCGAAGGAGTTAAATAATGGTACTGATCCATGCCAACACGGGATCACTGCTCAAACGTACGTATCGTCAAATCAATACATACCCTTTGGACTTTTTCTTATCTTTTCATTTCAACCGGATGTACAAATCTACACATACGATTCGATAATCTTGATGTTTACGATAATTCTTTTAACTCGTTGGTCACTTCGTAACTTTCAACGTGAAATTTTAACCAGACTTAGACCCTTTCCCCTGGGCCCACCGATGAGAACCGGGAGCCTTACCTGAAATTTGAAAAATTATCGAACCACATCGGTTTTACTCGATCATTCAGTTTCAGGACAAAACAGACAAACTAGTAACTAGGTGGACAGTTTGAGTCAGGTCTATCAGCGTCTGAACGAGTCTTATCCGAGTCTGGCGTACAGTCTTCAGCACAGTTTTCATGTCTGTTGAGTTGAGTATACTAAATATAAAGTCCTCTTTAATACCTTTCCAGGCTTGTTAGAAACTTCGTCACAATTCGACCTGAATTGTTTTAATTTCTTGGGATTTTTCCGGACTTGCCGAAGGTTCTTCAAGATTCCCCCCCCCTGATTTTTTGAGGGGTCTTCAGAATATTCAAGATTAATGTCAGATTCAAATCACAGATACGTCAGATTGAAATGAAAGGTATCTTAAGTAAGAATGTACCAAATTTATCATTATTATTTTTAATTTTTTGAGAAAGCCTTTCATTCATTGTCCCCCTTCCTTTTTTAGTTCTTTTTGAGGTGTTTTTCGGGGACTCTTCCTGCTGAGGGCCTGAATAATTCCCCTTCCCTTCCACATAGCAATTGGTATAAATCCGCGTCCCCTCCAAACTCCGTGCTGACTGGTCAGCAATCGAGATGACTAGTTCGCAAGGGCCCATTCCGCCACCAACGGCTTCACCGGAGAAGCGGAGCCGGAGAACCCGTTGTTCCCAGCCGGGACGGGAGGGTCGCTCGGAGTACTTGAGGTGCCATTGGGCTTCCCCCGTTTCCTTCAAACTTACCTACTCCTGTCATTATTTACTATCTGCTCCTGCAGCTTCGGTAGGGATGCCGGTGGTTGATGTCCTAATTGTGGGTCCGCCCTCTTCCGAGCTCTTCATCCATCAGGGACTGCCCCTTTCTGGGCTCTTCAGCTGGCGGTTACGGAAGCTCTCTGATTCCCGCCAGTCAAGGATGGTGCACCGCCGTCGAGAACACCCGATACGGGTCTTCCTTGATACCTGGTGGCAGCGTCGGTGGCTGCATTAGAACAGTGGGTACAGGTCATTCTCGCTGTTCATTGGTAGATGTGGTCGGTGACGACATGCTTGCCGCTGTCGCGAGGAGAATCACTGGTGACAGAACCTGAAACCTGATATCGGACTCATCTACTCCAACCACCAATTCGAGGAAGCGACTGATAACAGGAGGTGGAAGTCTTACGAACCCGTCTTACCCATGAAGGTGTACCCCACCGCTAGGAGCGAACCTTCCGCCTCGGGTGCGCAGGCCAAAGTGGGGAGATGGGGAAGGAAGTTGGAAGCTGCCAGGCCAGAGAACTACCGTCGACTCGCAGCCGATAAACGACACCCAGATAGACGTAGACTGACTGAAGATAGATAGACCACTCTAGTTTTAAGGCTATATTTATATTAGTATTATAATTCGGATACTTGTATCATATAGATTAAAAGTCTGAGCTTCCCCCCTCTACCCCGCGCTAAATCCGCTCGGAGATACGTAAGGCGGTGGAGGGAGGACAACCCAACTTTATTTTATGAGTTTCGGGATAATACATGGAGCCACCCGAGTGAGTTCGGAACTAGGTGCCGGGTGGGGCATTAGCCCCTCGCGAGATAGAAAAACCCTCCGAAGCCGATCATTACCGGAGAAATTGAAGGATAAAATTAAAATATGATGAACGCGCATCCAAAGTCGTACCATTTTTAAATTTTCTTCACGCTTTTCTGTGCTTCTCAGAGAAGCTCTTCCCTTTCTCATGACCTCCGCATGGCCAAGGATTTCAGCATTTTTCAATTTACATAAATAGTTCTCCGCTGCACTTACAATAATATCTCGGGTCTAACTCTGACAAATTATTGTAAACTGAAAGCGGGGATTTAGCTTCATACCGCAATTCCAACTTTTCAAAGAAAATATTTCATTTTTTCGGTTTATTATTTTTTGCTTATTTTTAATACACTCCGAAGGTCGACTAGTCTCCTTTTCCTTGCTCACTTTGTGTTTCAAAGGCCTAAATTTAGACCGTTACCGTATTCTTTGCGAGAAAACATTCCGACCGATGATGAGAATTTAAACTGAATTCATTTCGGAGCTCGCCGAATCGAGTCATCCTTATATTTCACCGTTAACCAGAAGCTTTACGTAATGGAGCGATTCTCCGTAGAAATCTAAAACCCTGCAGGGTACCGCGAGAGAAATGAATTCCGCTGACATCGTATACCGATGGAGGATCCGTGCACTAAGAACGGACGTAATTTCTCACGGTGATTACAACATTCCAAGGTACAAGAAAATCGTGTCCTACGAAATTCTTATAAGCCCGCAGGGAATACTCGCTTAATCGATATTTCCAAGCAATGCAATTTGTCGAGTTTTTGTTGACAACGCGATCAGTGTATCGCCGGCACTAACCGTTTACGGAATAAGACGAATTTTTTGAAAGTACACCAACGTTCAGTCATTCCGTGGTTAGAACATGAAGAGGCAAGGCAGAGGAACAAAAGCAGCCCGCAAGTTGGAAAACACCTTAAAACCAGCGACCAAAGCGAACGAGGGAAATGCAGGATGCCCGTTCTGCCAACCCACTACTGCAGACACAGACGACGACAAAACACCTCCGTTCAAGAATTGTATCCCGGACTGCCGCGAATCACTGACTAACGAGCTGGAGCACATCGATTTGATACCGCCGGCCTCTGAGGAATACCAGAATAAAGCGCCCAGAAAATGCTACTCTCCTCCGGCGAAACAAAAGCAAATAATGCAGCCGAAACCCAACTGGATAGAAAGGCCTCATACAAACGGCACTGTCGTCCAGAAGTCGGACTCCGAGAAAGAGCTACCCTCTTTGATCAAGCCTGTCGCCGGAATGATCGGTCCCGCCAAAAACTCGATGTCCAATCCGACCACGACGACCACTACTGGCACCAGCGAAGTTACTCGTGCAGCCGAAACGTCCAACTCAACAGGTGCTTCTCGCACAGAAGGAACATCAGAGGTGCCAACCCGCAAGCCGGAGACGACTATGTCGACCACCGAGGGGGCTAGAACGACGTCGCAGCCCTCGAAAGCGCCGTCACTCAAAATGAAAAATGAAAGAAGGGAACCAAGGAACCCGACCGCCAGTACAGTTCGCATACATAAAGAACAGGCGCAGCGACAGCATCATGAGGAAACTAAGAAGAAAGAAGTCGAATGGACCCGGAGTCCTCGATACCTACCCAAACCGACGGTTACCAGCCGGTTGCGATACGATTACTGGTTCGACGACTGCAGCCGACGTCAGGTGAAGGCGTTCCGCGGCGACTGGTCCCGTTTCCCGGCCGAATTGAAGAAAGACTGGGACGTATACGAAAAGTACTATAAATATCGACGCCAACTGGGCCGCCGAACCAGTTCGATCGTCAAGAAGATCGTCAGCGGAAAGCTGCTGATGACGTGTCCGTTCACGAAGCCACGGCCAGCAGCCGGAAGCTGGCCGTACCTGCGGCACGAATACAGTCAGCCACCGACAGTTCGTGCGGCCAAGGTCGAAGTGTCACCGCTGCGACGAGCCAAAGTGAGACGGCGTTTGTCAGCGAAGCTGAAAAGACGACGAACGGTCGAGAAGTATAGGCCCGAAATCAGAAGAACGAAGTTACACGGAAGAATTGCAAGGTCGAGGAGGTCACACCAACGGAGTGATTCTATCGGGCATAGGAAACCTGCGCTGCAGGCCGAACAGACGAAAACCTCGCGTCGACGTCAGGAGCTGCAGACTGTGTACTGCCCGAAACCGCCATCGCCGGCCTTTTGGCCGGGCAGCGCCAACGAAGTAAAGTGGATACAGAAGGTGATCGACGAACGACGGCACATGCCACATGAGGAGACAAACGGGCCGCAGCGAACCAATAAGCTGATGGTGCTACTGACGAGCTCCTTAAACAAGGTTCTGGGATCGCCCAAGTCGGAGCGGGAATTAGGCTCACGGCCGGAACGTGAACGAGTCGCGCACAAAGTCGCCACCACCGTTGACTTTGGGGGGTCAAGAAAAGGGCAGCGAAACGATGAAGCGACGACTAACATACAAAAACACGATTCGAACGGAGATGGAACTGCGACTGGTAACAGTTTGGAAGTGGGTGAGTCTCACAAGAGCCAACAACGTACGGGTGCGGACGCAAGAGAAGCGACTCCATCGGTCGGACTAAATAAGTTCCGCCGCATTGCCAAGTGGATGCTGCCACCGAGCATACCGATACAACCGAGTAGGACGTCGTTTTTGAGACAGAAGAAGAGTAAAAATCTGTAAGTTAATAATACAAATGTAGAAAAATTCGTAATTTGTGAGAGTAATTTTACGTAATTTATTTTTTATATGCTAGCAGAAGATGAATGGGAGTTACTTTTTTATATATTTTTTGCAAGAGTAGGTTTCCTTTTCAAAAGCTGCGATGCCAGTGATGCTCTAGAAGTGGTATTCAAGGTTGTCGCAAACGTCTACGTTCAACACGTGAGCAACTCGAGCCATGGAATAATTGCTAGTATTTCTAATAGGTAAAAAATATCGTTAACTAAAAATTAAGCTATTCTTACGAGTCTATGCAATGTGGAAAATATCGAAGATGGTGTTTAAACTGACATTTCAACATCCTACACCATGCCTTTTGTCTTGTGTTTACGGGTATAATCACCCATAGTTTTTCTTTTCCTTTAAAAAAATTTCCATTACCATACGAGAAGTATTTTTGAACAAAGACTGTTCTAGACCAGATTCTCCACAAAAATCGTCCCTGTTCTTCCTCGTACCGGCTCAGAAAACGTTATTACGGAGTCGTAGACACATTCTAAATAACCCTTCGAACCAAACTCTTAACACAGGTCTTACGAAGAGGAAACTAGTAATATTTACCACTTCATAGGTTTTTACAAAAATAAGGGATCTAAATTTTACGAACAGTTCAATCTCTATCTTAATTGATTTTCATCCTCCCATAGCTCACTTGATTACCACACCTATACAATATTAAAACTGATTTGCTGAGTCCCTCCATGGAATGGCTGCGGCTGAAGAAAACCAGCAAACAAAGTGGCCTTCAATGCAACAGAAAACTAATTCTTATCAATTTTACAAATGATGAAGAGAATCCGACATGCACGAATGATCCGAGATACGATTTCCTGTGCACCTTTTTCTATCGCTCAGAAGTTGTATCAGGCATCGTGAGAAGCTGTGTTGGGCACTGTGAGCCGACTTCCATTGCTATTTTAGCCACCATCACTTTATCTGGAATAGACACGCAGAGATGCTAGAATTTCGTGTACTGCGTGCGAATTAGTAGTCTCTCATTTTTAGGGGACCAGTGACCAACGGGACTAAGTTGGAATAAATTCGAAACAGGGAAAGCAGACGGACATTGCTTACAGCTAAACATTGTTTGTTACGGTGGTGCTCGTTCGAGGATAGTGGAAAATCGTATCAAGTACACGATAAACAAAGTCTTATACTGCTTTGTAAATTGAAAAAGCATTCGCAAATTACGTTAATCTTAGTTCTTTTCTCTGGTTTGGGATACGCACGTTTTCGTGAGAGAATGATGTAACGATAACGATGGCACAAGTCTACACAAGATCAAACTGAGGTACACCTACACAATACACAGAATTTGTAGCCAGTGCATGTTTGCGAATGTTTTCAACATAGTTTGATTTCATCAGTCGAATTTGCTGATCAATGGATCGGATACCAATTTCATCAACCATATACAACTGTGTATACATAATATGGTTATTTTTAAAACTCATATAGAAAACGGATTCAACATCACCAGAGAAATTACACTGCCATCAGCAGCAGCTACTGATGAGCTAGTATATTTGAAGACAATTTTTGTCAACGTACTTCTCCAGCATCTATCTGTTAGAGTCCTTAACGAACAGTACAGCACGAGACTTTTTTTTTTTTTTCAAAAGAGGATATTATATTGAAAGAACGGTTAGCTGTGGCCTTTACTTTTCCTCTAGAGCCATCAGTTCGAAGCGATGTTTCATCTCGACGTCCCTAAGACGTTTCATCAAACATTTTATTCGCTTTTTATTAGAGTCGCTCGTCGCAATATTAGAAGATACGGACGAGTAGAATAGAAAGAGAACCTGTGGAAAATTGAAATGGACACGTTTCCCTCGAGTATATTGCGAGAAAATGAAGATTAAACTTTTCTATACAACAATACGAAGATACTTTCGTTCTGTTTTGTAATCGTAAAACGTGATCCATTTGGTAGCCCTTGTGGAAATGCCAATTTATTTTCTAACAGCGGCTACTGAGTCCGTAGACTGTGATGGTTTCAGCTGCCTAGGGGCTAACATCGGGTTGACTTTCAACTACTTGTTTTCTTGCGTGGGTGCTGGCAACTTATCACGCTAGAATACGAATTTTTCTCATATCGGACTTTCACAACTGGCAACTTCTCGTTCTGAAAGATAATCCATTCCTCGCATCATTGCAGTTTTTTTTTTTTTTTTTTATTTTATTTTTTTCAAAGAATACCTTGTTTTAGCACCGAGTACACAATATTGTACATTTTTACATATTAATACGGAATTTTACGCGAAGATGTACGCTTGTTTGTCGTCCCTTTACGAGTCTCCCTTAGTGAGGGAGGGGGCAGTGAAGAGAGAGGAAAATGAAAAAAAATTAAGCCAGACACATAGGTGTCAAAAACCAGATATGTTACAGTGTTTCAGTTGAGACAACCCTCCTCCATTAAATAGGTACTTATAAACTAGGAACCCATCCCGACAGTGTCTGGTATCTTGGCGTATCTTTACTTTCCAAACAGCTTGGATCTGTCACCGAGAACTAACATTTATTTAACAGATAGCGACAGATCACCTAGCCAGACCTGCAGACAGATGGAGATATAAATCAGAAGTCTTGGATTATCGATCCATTTGTCTGAGTTCAAACATCTCGAATATCGAGCCTGATGCACACTTCTACAGGATCTGCCGCTCGTGGGCCGAAAATTTTGGAGGATTTTCGTTTTTGGCCCTGCGCCTAAAGACAGAAACCTACAGTATTACATATAGCAGACCGGACTACAGAGAACTGAAAAGATTTTGCTACCTGCTGAACCTCAGTTCTCTTGTTTCGCTGATGGAGAAATTCTGTCTGTCTATATACCGTCTTTTCCACACAACTGCTTAATCAGTCGATGAACTTGTTTTCCTTTTCGTCTATTGATCTAAAGAGACAGCTGGAAGACCACAGCATGTCCGTCTTATTGTGAGCTGTCTGGCTTGCCGGCTATCTCTCGGTTTGATTGAATTTCAAAGTAAGAGATTTACCTTTAGACGCATCAATACTCGTTTAAGAATCAATTAAATTCTTTTGAAGTGACTGTGACTAACCGAATCTTTGAAACTTATGACTCGCGTAGACACTTCTAAGAATCTAAAAATTAATTGCAACGTACAATACCTCGATATTTTAAAAGGATTCATTAAGGCTCTGTTACGATACAATCAGGCTACATTATGTACTTCAGAACTAACTAAAAATCGTCAGGATTCCTTAAGACGGTTGTGATTCTCTGGATCCTAGATCGGAGCTCAATTTTTGCCGAGTAGCAAGATCTAATTACGTACTCTTCAGTCGTAAGTCCGCTCGAGTCTTTCGACGCTCAGCACTTTATTTGATAGAAAAACACATGTCTGTCGACTTTCCTTTGCACTATTGAGTACAAACTAGCCACGCCATAACAAACCAACTTTTCGCATTTCTCGAGACTTTCATCGCTGTTAAATCATCATCTGAAATTTTGACTGACTCGGAATCCCCTCAAAAACAAGCTTGCAAGTTTCGGCTGAATTTTCAAATAGCCGTCCACACGACCTCGCAATTTCAACTTCAAAATCTCCTACAGCCCAGCGCAGAAGTCTCCATTCCATCGTCTGCGAGGTGTTCGCGAACACAACAGACACAACCCTGCTGCCCGGATTCCCAGTACACGCGCAGAAACGGAGGGAGAAAAGCTTTCGCCGTTAACGACCAACAGGCGGGCTAGAAAAGTGTTTCTCCGAATTCGAAATCGATGAAACTTACGATTCGGAAAAATCGAAATAGGAATTAACGTTTATCGTGGCAGAGCCGATCGACAAAAGCGCAATTTACTTACTCCTGAGCACACTCGTAGCCCGAACAGCAAAAACATGAATAACTCCTCAAGCTTTTACAGCCGCTATAGTAAAACGATGTCATCAAAGTGCGCAGCACAGAGAGGCCGATATAACGAACTTTACCCGAACGCCACACAATTGTCGACTGTCATGCGACACTTGTTCAGTTCGGCAGATTACACGGGCGAGATGAGAGAACTTGCGAGCAGAGAAGAAGGTCGTCCTGCAGGTCGCCGATAGACTGAGAGGGCCGCCACCGCCACAGCCATCCCTTTCACGAACGAATTCAGAAAAGAGATTCACTTTTCTTCTTCGTAGGTGTCGACTCGATAACTACGTGTGCATTATATACGCACATATATAATGTTCTGTGAACGCGAGGGAAGCCTCGAACGTCAGCGCCTGCCCCACACCCTCCTCGCATGAACCGTAAACCCGACAAACGGCTATAAAAGCTCCTTTTTCGGTTTTCAGGGTGGGTGAACGCCTACGCCTTCGCGGCGTCGATGCGTGGGCCAAGAGATTCATCGCTCTTCCGCATGACCTCGTGTCGCCCGAGCCGCACTGGACACTGTACGCGTCACGTTACGTTGCCCGTGCGGTGGGCTCCACCGTGATGGCATTTTACACGGGTCGGATGGCCCAAAATGCTGCTGCATTCCTTTAGAAACAGAGATAGTCGATGTGCACGCTAACCCACTGGTGGACTAGAACCGTCGTAAAATTTTATTATTCAGACGCACCCTGTCGCTCTTGGGCCGCTGCCCTAATTCGCCGTACAATAATAAAACTTCATTTCAGGCGACCTCTTCACAGTCAACATTTCTAAAGACGACTAAACCCCACTGAATCAAAATTCCGTGATCGAGCTTAATTTTGCATTACTCTGATTTCATAAGAAGAAACATCATACTGAATCGTTTTTCGACCGTATACTACTACTATTCCACCGAGCACGGATTTAAAGTACAAAGAAATTCAGGTACATAGGGTTTCTCGAGTGAGTAAGACCCTTTTTGAAACTAGTAAGCCAACAACTCATTTCAGTTACATACGGACATTTCTGGCTAAGTTTTGCCATTACGATCACACGAGCATGATAGAAAAGTGTTGTAACTGCGTAAGAAAAGAAAACTTCGCTAGATTATTGGCGCGGGGGGAGGGGGATGGAGATAGTTACTCAAGAGATTTTCTGTACACAGAATTTTATTTTACAAATAAGTTGAGCGCTGTTTTATTAAAGGAGCATTCAAGTGGCATCCAAATAAAATAACAAAAGTCTGCTAAAGACGGGGAAAATACGTTTGTTAGCATACTCTGTCATGCGAGTTCTACAACGCTTTGATACGTCATTCGTGACACTGTTTAGTTATAGGCTGCAGCTTACCCTATTTTGCGAATTCAGTACTGATAAACACGATGAATATAACACGTATTTTCCAGAAAACATGAGAAAAACATAATTATTACGAAGTGTAAAATAATAAAAAAAGAAAATTTAAAAATGTATAGAGAAATTATTTTTTAATGAAAAAGAAAGAGAAAGCAACAGGTACGGACTACAAAAAATTAGTTTCAGAAACGCCGTCCCTCCCTCTACACATTAGTCAGATTTATTTTAGCTCAAAACTAGGAGACCACAACAACACGATACACAATGTAAAAATATTAGTTTCATAGTTACAATATACCTGCTCACTACTATAGGACAACTCCAAGCTCAAATAATTAAGGCAATAAGTGAAACTTGAATGAACAAAACTGTAATAATACTCGTAAATTGAAAAAACTAATGTTCTTTAAAAGGTAAATGAAAACCGAGAAAAAACAGCTCAGACTGAGATTTAAGCCGCCGAACTTTGCCAAACAGACTACCATCCTGATCAGGTAGCCACAACGCTCTCTGTACAGCCAATAACGGCTATTTCGGAAACTGAACACAAATTTAGTTTGTATAGTAATTACCCCCTCCCTTTCCTAGTGTGAGCCAAATTGATGGATACTGCAAGGCCGAAATATTAGGAGGAAACATATTTACGCAGAATATTACCATCTGTACAAATGTAATTTCATTGAATAAATACTGAGTGGCCCCCACGACCTCATAAAAACGTCGAAAATCTCATGAACCTTTGATTCTACAAAAAATAAATAAATAAATAACGTAACTACGACTAAATTTTAAATTTCAAGAAAATATTACTCTTTGTCGTCGAAAGTTTTATAGGATTTACGATGCGTGAAACAGATTTTCTTAAAGATAATTGATTTTATGCATTTCCCAGGAAATATGCTGCCCCCCCCCGCAATAGAACACACACACACACACACACACGAATAATCCGATCAGGTCTATCTACGAAGTCGACAATAGTTTTATTTTTCTGAACATACCAGAATTTCAGCTTCCTAATTCAATTACAGTTCTCGCTAAGTATCATCAGACAATTTGGTGGATCAAAATAAAAATTAATTAATTAATTAATAAAGAAATAGACATCACGGCCATTGCACAAGGCTACACTTAGTTTCCCTAAGAAATAACAGTAATTAGTTCACTCATATAGTTATAAGTATTTTTACTTCTTAGCTTCATTTTTGCATCTTTTTTGATGCCTCTGAATTAAATTTTAAAAATTTTAGATTTATGAAGTTTATTTCCAGTAATAAGTAAAACTATAGTTTTTTTATGCCAAAGAAATTATTTCACAATCTAATTCAATTATCAAATTCCTGCTGCCTGCTGATTTACGCTTCGATTAATAATAATATCCGGTCCACAGGACCATATCTGCTACAACATCAAATCATAAACCAATGACGAGTTAGTAATTTGAGTAGTATTTCCGAGGTACATTTAACATCGCGATTATACCCATTAATATGTAGTACTCCGGGCCGGATTGCTATTCGTATTAAGCTAAGAGACAAGATGCGAACGTCATTATCTCGATCTTTCCGACGTCTCAGGAGCTTGAACTTTAACATAAAATTTCCTGTGGAAATAAGTAATTTAGTTTTATACGGCCCCTATAATAGATTTTTTCAACCGACAGGCAAAATGCTTGTACTTAGTAAAAAAGTACATTGCACAACATATTATACAAAAAGAAAAAACTATATTCAAGGTTCGATTAAATGCCTCAAATTCTATCTCGCTCATTCTGGGTCAATAGAACTGGGAGACTTCCGAATATACTCCCCCTCCCACTTATAATATTTCACGTTTTGTATCGGTACAGCAAGTAAAACAATTTTAGCTAGTCAAATCAAATTTATTTTCAAATTCCTATTTTGGGTATCGTATTGTCACATCGCATGTTTCCACACGGGATATTCAAACTGAACCTCAAGCCTCCGGAAATTCTTGAATTTTGAAATGAAATTTTGCATACGTTTTTAGCATATACTAGAGACACTTTTTATTACTAGTAATCAGAGAAATCAGAAGAAACATTTTAACTTTCCCCCAATGAATACTAAGTCAAGAACAAAAACAAAAGATCTGAGATTTTTTACATGGTTTCCAATAGTTTCATTCCTGATCAATTTGCCGTCGGGTAAATTCATCACTGGGGGCGCAAAATCAATAATTCACCTCCGAGTACACGAAAAATTCCATTCTTCCTTGCAAAATGCAGATTCAGATACTTCTTTTCAAAATAGTTCCTAAAAAGACTAGAAACACTTTTCTTTCAAATTTTACAACAGTTTCCAAGCCTCACCATCCCCACAAACATTCTAAGTTTCTCTTTCATCTCCAGTCGAGGAATTTTTTGAAATCGAGGCCTCTTAGGAATAAGGAATTTTTTCTATCAAAGTGTAGGATGTTTTCGGTTTTTGAACTGTTGTAGATATTTGGTACCTTTTTTCAAGGGGACTTCATTTTCGCCCCTCAGTCTCCAAAAAAAGAAAATAATAAATAAATAAAAATACAAAAATGAATTTGCGCGGATTAATTTTCGCAACTTTAGCGATGAAATTCCGAGGAAAAGGGATCGAATGTATCAGAATGAATTCATCAACAATTCTTTAATAAAGATGAGACGTGAAAAAGTGCGTGCTAGAACGAGAGCTTAAACCAACCACGAAGTGAAGCATCTTACTTCCTTCTAAACATGCAAGCGCGTTCGCAGCGTGAGAAAGAAAGTGTTCAAAACACTCTCGGATTTCTCACGTTAACGGTGCGATAATAAATATCCGATAAAAAGGAAGAGATTGATCATCGAGCATAGTGGGCCACAGTATTTCGAATTCGCTGAAGTGTTTCACTAGAGGAGGAAAGTATTCCGCGTCACCGAAAGGGCAATACTTTTCTTCGGTTAAAAATAGTACCCGAATGAAAAACAGAAGCACCACTTCGTACACCCAATCATAGTGATTTCGATATGATTTACTAAAGGCGTGTCGAAAATTATTCAAAATTTATCACTGCAGATTGTTCATTTTCGCTGACTCTCCCCAACAGAGCAACGCCCCCAATGGCATAAGCTTGACATTGATGTACTTCCATAGGTATACGTTAATCCGAATAGAACATGTAGAGAAAAACAATTGCAGATAAAAACGTAGTATGAGTAGATGAAATGAACTCTAAAAATCTCACTTCGTCAATCGACCGACTGTTTACTGTCGGGAAAAAGCTTTCAAATATCGCTACCGTAAAATGCCATACACTGAACAGACGGAAGCAATGAGTCGTCCTTTCTCACTCCTTTCGTCTCATTTTTCTTTAGGTAGACACTAAACAGGTGTATAGGAATATTTCGAATCGTAAAAAGGTTTTTCATTTCTCAGGTTCCGTATACCAGCGTTATTATGCCTATAAAAATAGGTGAATAGTAGACAAAAATAAAGAAATCGAATTTTTCCGCTTCATCGAGTTCGAATTCGCAAACAGTCATTTTTTCAGGTGTTCCCCACAGAACAAATTCTCTATTTCTCTCGTCAGATAATAGAGGAGGCGAGGAAAAAATAAAAGGAAAGAGAAAGCCAATTTGTACTTACGTCGAGCGCGTCGATCGGATGGTCCAGAACCATATCTTCTGTGCTGGTGGACTGAAACAATAAATATGATTTTCAGTAATGCGGTTGTCTTTACGAGATCCAATCACTACATTCAGTAGCGAGAGGCAATGTTGATTGGAAAAAGAATATAAAAGAAAGTTGCAAGTTTGGAAAAGAAATTCCCTACAATGATTGAAATTACGGTTTACGGTAACAGTAATCAGACTGATGATAAGGTTATCAGTCTTACAACCAGTCTACATTCCTCCTTATCTTTTGCCAGTTCTTTCATTTCGTAATAACACTTACATTTGACATCCTAGATTATCTGTTGACTAAAATTTTTGCCGACCTACCCAAACTAGACTACACTAAACCAGTAGGCAGAATATTATACAAACATGAAACAACGAGCAAAAGGAAACGTAGATAGAAAGCTGAAATCGGTACCGAGGGTTGGAATACAGTGCTAATTAACATACTAAGGTTTTAGACAATAATGCGATCCAAATCTCTATCTCTAAGGTAAAATAGTGTCATGAAATACGTTTTCCCTATTTTTATCAAGAAGTATATGTATAAACTGTGTACGCAATGAATATCGCTCTTACAATATTCCGCATAAATTTCTGCAAAAAACAATGCACTGAAGATAACAATTTCCACCTTTATGAAAATAAGGACGGAGTAAAAAGTCGGACTTTAGAAAGGACAAAACTGCTATCCATTGAAAGTTTTCAGATGGTCTATTAATGGTGATTCAATTACACGGATTTTTGAAATTTAAGAAAGGCTGGCACTCGAACGATCTTTTTTTGGCAACAAATGAAAGTATGCAAAATTTCATCCCAATCGCAAATAGTCCACAGCCGCCCCTAAATATCCCTCCTATTTCTTATGAAAAAATCCACGGAATCCTGAAATTTCTGACAAAACATTTTGTTCCTTGGCTTCTAACTATGTTAAAAAGAACAACACTCCCGTTATGGATACGTCTCCAATATTCATCGAGAATAAAATAAGTTACTGTAACCGATGAGTTCACCAACTCGTCCAGGGTGTCTGCAAAACGGAGCTTAAACAAGATACTGATCTTTTTTTCTGATACATTCGTTTTCGTACTAGCTAAATCCAATTTGATGGGTGGTGTTCCGAACCGTACCTGGTTATCTCGTTCGCATTATTCGAAGCTAATTCGACGGTCGCCGAATAGAGATCAGTACTCGGACCTACCCTCTGTGGATGTGTGGAACATCGCCTTCAATGAACTGCTAAGGGTGGCAATACCACCAGGCGTTAAGCTCATATATTACACTGACGATACGCTGATGGTGTGCCAAGCCGAGACGACAGCAGAGGTCAGGTGTTGGAGATGTTCACCCGCTACATCGAGTCAATAGGGCTGAGCTTGGCGGTACAGACAGCCAACCCACCTTTGTCCTAAAAGATGTGGAGATTGGACTCTGTGCATCCCTGAAGAACCTGGGGCTGCGGTTTGACGGGAAGTTGCTATTCCGAGAGCACTTCAGGCGGGCAGCTGAGAAGGCGGATCGAGTAGCCGGACAGCTGTCCTGTCTAAAGTCGAACCTAGGAGAACCGAGGGAGAAGAAGAGAAAGCTACATGTGAACGTCATTATGTCAGTCCTCCTGTACGGAACGCCCGTATTTGTTGACACCATCAAGATACCCTACAGGAAAGCGAAGATGGAGAAGATTCAGCGAAAAGCCACGGTGTAATATGTCAGTGCGTACCACACTGTTTCTTCGGAGGCAGTAGGTGTGTTAGCGTGTGTACCGCCGATCGAACTCAAGGCCGGTGAAACAGCGGAGGTATATGCTGCAACGAAGAGAGCGAAAACGAAATGGGAGACATTTCGGGTTAAGCTGGGCATAGCAGTTTACGTTTGTAAATGGAAGGACGTACTCGCCTAGTCAACCAAGGGCGAATGGATCCGAGCGCTGCAGGCGACTCGATCAGTGGCAGGCAGGTCCCATGGGGAACTGAACTTTCACCTGATCCAAGCCCTAAGCGACCACGAGTGCTTCGGCATTTACTTATATCGACTGATGACAGCGCCGGGCCCGTGTGCATGCACTGTGATAGAAGGGCAGAGGATAGCGCCTGGCACATCCTGTTCGAGTGTGAAGCCTGGAAACAGGCGAAGTGCGGGACGGTAACAAGGATTGTTCGCGGCAACGACAATGGCTTGATCAACTGTATCGCGCCGGATACGAGTACCTTGGTTCCGGAAATGCTGAAGAGTAGAAGCGGATGGAACCGGGTATTGGCCTTTGTTTCGACCATCATGAAGAAGAAGAAGATGGAGACGGAATGGTCGAGGCAGAGGGTCGACAAACAAAGCTCGGCCCACACTGGACGCAAAAATTCTGTACCACCGTAGAACTGCTGCAGCTGCTGTAGACCTCCCGGCGAGGTTCACTCCACCGTCACCACCTTCCTGCGTCACCACACGTACCAAGACAAGGAGGTGAGGGGTGCAGGGAAAAGGAGCAGTCCGGTTGTGGTGCACCTGAATTCCAGGTTCCTGCAGGGTGAGCATTACCACGGTCAGTAGAATGTCCCATAGTGGATCTGGCAGAACAGTGCGAATTCGAAGCAAGGAGAGGTGAATTGGGGGCCCAGGCTAGTCTCAAGATGTCCCTCTGGTCACCGATGATACTCGGGTTTCCGGGGCCATTGGTGCGGTGTTCGGGGAATCAATTTAGCATGAATGCATCGCCATACGCTCCAAGATTAGATGTTCCAATCCGACCCCCTCGCCCCCCGCCGCTTCAGAGGGAACAATGCTGAAATATGTGTATACTCATTTTTTCATGGTACTATCCGATTTTAGAAGTGATGTTTAGATCAAACGCCCAATATGCCGCTAGAGGGAGTCCATGGAGAAATCAATCCATTTATTTCTGCTATATGGTACTCAATTTATAGGTTTAATTTTAGGGATACATTTAGGATCCGATTTCTCAGAGAGGCACTAAAGCGGATTCCCCACAAAGCTGAGTCATTTGTACAACGAAGTTGAACATAACCCACTATTTCTAAAACAGTACTTGATTTTCAAATAGAATTTAACTATTTCAAAGTGCTAACGATTTTCCATGGGTACTCATCTTGAAAAATCATTTAAAAAAACCTTTACATACATCGTATGTTAAACTTTGAGCCTTATACGCGCGAACTGAATATATTGACAGTTTTCTACTGATATTGTGCACACTTTTTACAGACATCTAATTAGAATTTTAAAAGGGTAGCCTCATTCAAATAACGAAATTTTAGTTTTTAATTCCAACTTAATACATATTATACAGTCGGTACGATGCTGACAACTACTCGTCTCGACTAACAAACAAAACCTACAACTTTGGCGACTCGGTCATCGTGTCCCATAGGTTTTCACCGTGCGTGTTTTTCAAAATTCTGGTGTGATTTTATAGGAGGGTATGATTCTGGGCTACAATGGGCCAGGGTATCTGCTATTATTTCATTCGTAGTATACACGCGGTATCTACTTTTTCATCAGTTTCATTTCGTCTGATCCACTAACACATTTTTCTCCACCCTGGGCCCTGTTTTCGCCGTAGAATAAAATAGATAAATAAAAAAGACCTTTTTACTGTGCAGCACCGTTTTTAATTTTCCGATAGAACGATTCTCGTTCTTCTTTTCTATTTCATCGCTTTCTCACTCTGACGACTATGAATAATAATGTCAAATTTTAGCGCGGGATCGTCGCACGTTATTGTCCCATTTTAAAAAACGATCCCGTTTAATAACGCGAACAGGAACTACTTATTACGCCATTAAAAGAAAGAAGAAAAAAATGAACTGGATTTTCCTTGTTATTTAATAACTGCGAGTCGTTGCAGGACAAGTAGGTAAAATTATGTGGAAACAGCTTCCGCGACAATAAACCCCTCTTTTTTCTCTCTTTTTTTTAGCGAGACTGGAACTTATTAGTTATGGAAGCAGTTAATGGTACGAGGTCAGTATAAATGGCGACGAGAAAGAGGATCCATTTTAACATTCGTATAGAATGAGACTCGAAAAGAAATAAAATTGAAACAGAAGGAACTTGCAGATGGACTAGAGCAGGCAATTAAGAAATTTCGAAAAGGAACAAGACATTGAGGGAGATTTGAATGGTTGAAGGTGGCGCACTAACTATAACACACTAGCAGTCCCAACTCCAAACATTACAAATTTGTCGTCCACCCCTCCTTCCTCTACGGTTTCTTTCAACCCCCTTCCCAACGCAATAGGTTTCTTTGAAAAATTCCACGGACAGTATAAACGAATATTTACATCAAGCAAACACTGTTGTTGATCAAATTTTCCATAAAAATTTTTCGCTGTATTGCCTTTGCATCGATCTCGAAGAAACGTCATAAATTGAACGTCACCGAAGGCGATGGGTGTGGTTAAGAATGTCAGAAAATATCGAGAATACAGAAGTTTTAAGGTCGCTAAATTTTGACTTATTCATATCTGCATACTGGGTAGGGTTAAAATTGTTCCAAAAACTAACAGCTAATTTTGACCAATTTTATGCCCTAAATCAATAGAAAAAATTTTCGATCCCTCTGTTCGAGATTACTCATGTCGACAATTTAGGTGTTCTAAGCCCTGGCCCTTCTATTGGTTTATTCCTATACTCGCACTTGAAGGTAACGACTAAATGAATGAAAATGAATTAAAAAAGAAGTGCACTACACAACAAATCATACTGAGTCGATGCAGTGGTACCTCGCAGGGTATCTACTAGAACTGAAAAATGAAAAGCAGGACTTTTTCATGACTTACCTATCAATTTTCTCAGGTACTGATGCGGGGGGGGGCGATGTTTATCTCATACCAACTTCCTATTTTAAGGTCAAGTGAAAGGGGATCCAATCTCGGACTTTTTATTGGGAAGGGAGGAGGGGGAAATTTGGATTCTCCATCGTCTGATTTTTCATTTATATTGTCTAATATGTATTTTTTGTGTCTTCAGGAGTAGAATTCCTCATTTCCGAGGAAAGCCAAAAAAATTATAACCTTTTCTTTTTTAAGGTTTTTCCAGCCTGGATTTCTTCTCGACAGTTCTGCCCATTCAACCGGCAAGATTACAATAATTTTCAATACAAATTTATTGACGTTTCACAAGATTCACTCTTTCATACTGTAAAAATTCTTTCTACGAACAAAGCCTACAAACAAGCCTGATGTTTTCAAGTTGCTGAAGAAGCGAGGTACAAATATGTACCATCAGTGATTTTATTTTGAAATTGCCTATTGAACGAAACCACGAGGAAAACTTTAATTCTAAAAGTTACCATCGAACTTGAATAGTGGCGTTAGATCCTACTCAATTTTTTCACAAGTTTGCGTCTTTCCCAAACAACTTTTGATTTATTACTATAAATAATCGAGAAATAAAATTAACTGAACTTCAGCTTTTAAAAATCAAAACACCATGCTTTTCATACGACTGTATGACAAAAAAAAAACTTCTTCATGACTTTCACAACCTTTTTAAAAAGAACATGCCTTTTCCATGATTTCCATGACCAGAAGACACCCTGAATCTGATTATATTTTTAATTCCATACAAATTATTGTTGTTTTTGATGCGGTTTGTGAGCTACAGCCTTTTCTTCAAAATGGCCTGGAATGGAGAAAGGTCGCCAACTACTATTTTTAACCAAATACTCGTAGTTTCTCTAATGTTTCTAGACCAATTTTTCGCGCTCATTCCAGATCTGATTTTCAAATTTTAATAAAAGCCTTTTTCACCAGATAAGCGATCTTTCAAATGTCAACATATAAAATTTACATATTGAGGTGAAAAATGGTGTTCTGGACGCAGCTTTTTACGCCGAGATTTCGAATCGGTTCTTAATATTTTGATTTTTCACATTGCGAATCACCTTTTTGGCTTATCAAATGTCGTTTTTAAGGGGCAAAACAGCTGTTCATCAAAATCCCAAAGTCAGACTTGAAATTAGCGTGAACATTTGATTTCGGAACCTTGCTTTGCTATACCAGTTTAACATTCTGGCTTTTTAACCGTTGAAAGGTCTCTTTCGGTTCAGGAACATAAAATTTTCCCGATTGTACCAAAAGTGAAAAAATGGACCTTGTTCCACGCTCAAAGGTCATTCTAACAAGAAAAAAAAAGTTTGGTCCTAAATTCAATAGTCAGATTTGAAATCTACACAAAAAACTGGTTCAGGACCTCACATCTATTTTTTACCAATTGTAAACAGTCTAGAAATGAGTCTCAGAAACAACCAAAATGGCCCATCGTAAGACCATGAAAAAGAAAATTCGGAATATTTTTGATGCTAGATTCTGATTCAACGCGAAAAAATAATTCAGGACGCGTGCGGATCAGAATTCTTTATTTTAGTGTTCCACATTATGATCAATGATCAGCTCACCGTTGATCATTCTCATGGACAACTAATATACGTTGTTTTTTTTTCATTTGTGCTCTCAATCCGAGCCCTGGAATCCGCCCTTTCGAGCATTACCTCAGAGACGTTGGGGAGACTGTTAGGGCTGTCTTAGCCCTCTTCTCTTTCAGCCGAAAAACCGGCCCAAGTCGAAATGTAGCGAGTTGCTACGAGGGCTCGAGCCCGGGACCTCCGGATTCCGAGACCAGCGCGCTATCCACTCGGTCAACCGGTACACGTAAGAGTATTTTTTTAAAATCATGCTGGGGCTGCGAAAGCTGTACTTACAAAGTCAGGTACACTTTATGGGTCTTATAATATAGGAATCTTTCAAAAGGTCAGACCGTCAGAGATTCAAAATGTACACAGATAAGTAGAAAAAGAATCAAAGGAGAAAACACTTTTCCAATAACACCATCAGGCGTAATATAATATGAGGAACATCGATATAATGAAGTGACAGTGATTCGGGTACGTAATCTAGGAGTCACGAGTTAACGGAAGTGTCATTACGAAGGGTAAAAAGAGATCGACGAGTGGGCCGTTGGTTTCGAGAGAATTGGCAGTTTCGAGGATGACGTATCGACTCCTTACAATTCCGGGTATAACTATACACCCATCTATTTCACTTATTGTGCCCGAAAACGAAAAATTCTTCGCGGAATTACTACATTGCCGGCGGTTATCGTTTTCATTATAGCTTGTCAGCGACGAGGCGAAAAACAAACTTGGGTTCCTTCAAAATGGGTGAAAATTCAGCGCCACGTTTAAGCCGATGCGAGAAACATATACACGCATTTCAAAAGGCCAGCGAGCGCGCCTCTTCGCAGTAAACTCTCCAGGCGGTTAATTGCGACTGTTGCGATAAAATATGAAAGGCGATGTGATTACACATATTATACATACGTACACATGCACGCATGAACACGCGAAACCCGAAAAACTAATTCAAACGAAAACGGTAATTCAATTTTCAGAAACCCCAACCGAGTTACCTATCTATAATTTCTTCGTAAGGGTTTAAAAAGACAGAGCGGGTAAACATGTATGGAGAGAAAACGTGTTCGCCGAAAGAAGTATCATTTTTCTCAGTCTTTTCCTGCAAAGCACTCTGTAGGTATTAGGTACCTTGTACGTTTTACAGCGCCGTGCACGCGCGCGGTGAGTGTGGAATTTCAACCGCGAACCTCATGATGTTTGCCTAATATCGAGAGACGAGCAAATAATTACGTCATGCGAGGATATATCCGCGAACGTGCCGAATTCCGCGTTTATTAGTCGCGGTCTGGCCAGAATCAATCCGAAGGTGTAACCCTGGCGAACAATACAGTGCTCAATACAGAAATCACACGATGCCATGGCTGTTCTCACCTGGCACTTCAGTGGTCGCTAGCCGTCGTCAGTCATTTCAAGTTCAAGTTCAATTAGCCTTTATTACATCATTCATTGTATGTTTACATTATAATTACTTATATTAACTAGTTAGCCCTTTATATTCTCTTTTCACTTAGCTCTCAACCCGAGCCCTGGAATCCGCCCTTTCGAGCATTACCTCAGAGACGTTGGGTAGACTGTTAGGGCTGTCTTAGCCCTCTCCTTTTCTTGGCGAAATACCGGCTTAGGTCGAAATGTAGCGAGTTGCTACGTGGGCTCGAACCCGGGACCTCCGGATTCCGAGACCAGCGCGCTATCCACTCGGCCAACCGGACCCCTTGGCCGTTTATACTGGACATAGGTCTCTCTCAATCTGGCCCATTCAAGCCGGTCATATGCCACTCTATAATACAACTTGTTTTTCAGCATTCTTTCAATTTCCTCCACCACCTTGCTTTCTGTCTTCCCTTTTTTCTCTTTCCGTATATGTACTATCCAATTCGTTAGTTTTGCTGCCCATGTTTCACATCCCATTCTTGCTACATGTCCAGCCCAGTCCCACTTCACTTTTTCACTGTTTTTTACCTTTAATTTAATTTAATCTTTTAGTTCTATACTCAATATCGATATTTCTATCGCATTTCGGGTAGTCTCTATCATCTTGCTTATTATTTTTGTTAGTGCAGGGTGTCTAACAAAATCGAATTTTGAAAGTAAATGACCTTTAAATGACCTTTTTTCTCCAATTTGCTAGGGATGCTATGAATACGCTGAAATGAAAATATACAATATGGGTATCATTTTAAACAAAAAATTAAGCTGGATACACTACAATAATTTTTATCCAATTCCAAAATTAACGATATAGCAAAGTATCCACCAGAAGTCCAATCTTCTTTTTAGTAGGAGATGCACTCAAGAGATATTGCTCCTATTTGTAATTTTTTGATGATTAGTGAATGTGATGCGGGCAAGAAAAAGGGTTAGGAACGTCCCTTTTACGAAAAAAAAAATTGAAAAAGAAGCAGAATTGGTGAGAATATGCAAAATGAAGCGGTGCTCATTTCACTTAGAACTCTGTGATTCGTGGAGATCTTTTGATACTTCTGGAATATACGCCATAGATAGAAATATACATTCGCATAAAAATTACAGCCCTGGTCACTATAATAGAATTTTCCAATTCTCAATTCTTTCTTCACTCATTCAATGTATATTTGGCTGATTTTTAAATATTTAAATGACCATGATTGAAAATAAATGTCTTTAAATGACTTAAATGACCGTTAGACCACTGAAGAAGTGAAGCGATATATACGCTAAATCCGTCTGACGTGAAGGTTCGTTCTGTGATTGAATTTTTATACGCGAGAAAATGTTTACCGATTCAAATTCATCGCCAACTAATCGAGGTATATAATCCAGATGTAATGAGAATCCAACATGTGCGGAAATGGTGCAGAGAATTCCGAAATGGGACAACGAATATCGAGGATGAGGAGCGTTCCGGTAGGCCATCACTGATCACAGATGAACTCTTCGCGCGCCTGGACGCTAGGCTTCATTCCATTCTTCTGTTATGTTCAGCATTTCGTCAGGTCAGCAGAGGTACTCTTTTCTCTGTTATTCATGATCGACTTCATAACCGAAAAATTTGTGTCTATTGGGTTCCGAAGAAAACGCCAAGCCCCATGCAACCCATGAAACATGTGACCTGGTCAAAAAATTTGGATGGGATTGCCTCCCCCACTCAGCCAGCAAGCAGCCCAGATTTGACCTCCAGCGATTTTCACCTCTTTCCCGCTCTCAAAACTGAACTTAGGACGGCATTTCAACACGGACAAAGACCTGAAAAATCACGTCATCGAGTACTTCGAAAATTTGGACGAAAATCACTACGAGACGGATGTCTATAAGTTAATTCATAGCTTGAATACATGTACGAATGTTTTTGGAAACTATATAGAAAAATAGTAAAACATTCAAGGATTTCCAATTTTTTCCTGTTCTGCATTACCTCTTTTAGTTTTTTTTTCATGATATTGAGAACCTTACTTTTTAAACGACCCTCGTGTATGATAATGGTGGGAGTACGCAGTAATTGAGGATTGCCCTCTTTGCTCTGTTACTGTATTTTCCTTTGAATAAGTATCCCAAGGATCAATACTTTCTCCACGCCGATGATATTCTCCGGTTCACTTTCCTTTCTGTTTTGTTTTCCATGGATATCATTAGCCCCAAGTATACCTTTTCTATTCTCTGAATCTCCTTCTTTTCCATAGTTATACTCAGCGATGCTTCCTTTTTAACCATTAATATCTTGGTTTTTTTATGTTCATATTTAGTCCCGCCTCATTTCTCTGGGTACTTTCTTATTATTACTAGATCGTCCGCAAATCTTCGTTTGCTCAACCTTTTTCCATTTATTTTAATTCCTCGTTCCCTCCAGTCCAGGCTCTTGAATATTTCCTCCAGCGCATTGCAGAATAGTACTGATGATAGGGGATCGCCTTGTTCTATTCCTTTTTTGATATGGAAGTATTCTCCTAGTTTTTTATCTCTTATTCTTGCTTCAAGATCCGTATAATATCTTGTATCACCTCTCTATATTCCCTGGGTACACCTAGTCATTTACTTTGATTAAATAAGTTGTCGACTCGTGTCGCCACAGGACGAGACAATCGATCGAATAACGCAGTTTGTAAGCTCAAAATGAGCGGGTGTCGGCTTACAGAGGGCGGTTTACAGCTGCGATACGGTTCATCGTACTCGAGGCTAAGATAACCCGACCGTTTGTAAGGTGTCGGGGATGAGATGGGCAAAGGATCGCGACTCATCTAATAAATGATGTAACGCGAAAGCCAAGAGGCACTTGCTGTAACCAGTGAGATGACGAGGATATTGAACATCGGGGCCTATCGAATTCCCAGTAGCTTTCAAAAACTGCACAAACCAAAAAAGAGCCTCAATGAACGACAATAGTAAGTTTCTCAACTATGCCAAAGCAGACTTTTTAAGCATGTATTGTAAGTTTCGGAACATAAACTGGTCTCCTCTTTATACGATCGAAAATAGTGACAGCGCTGTCGCGTATTTCAGCGAACAAGTTCAAAAGGTGATAACAGATACAGTCCCACTCAAAGAAAAAAAAAACAACTCTTATCCTAAGTGGTTCACTCGTGAACTGGTTCAAAATTTAAGGAAAAAGGAAAAGTACCGTCTCAAGTTCAAGAAAACAGGAAACAATATGTATCTTTTTGCGTTTCAGGACCAGCGGAGAAAAGTCAAACAGTTGATAAAGAAAGCTCGGAAATCTTTCGA
Organism: Acanthococcus lagerstroemiae; assembly: GCA_031841125.1. Lineage (NCBI taxonomy): Eukaryota > Metazoa > Arthropoda > Insecta > Hemiptera > Eriococcidae > Acanthococcus > Acanthococcus lagerstroemiae. The sequence continues at coordinate 4,086,495 of CM063109.1, forward strand.
AATTAGTGCAGAGAACAGTATAAAAGAGAACCCCAGACGATTCTGGTCTTACGTTAACAGTAAAAGAAAAAAAGGAATAAATGCAAACACATATATGTGTAAGATTCATTTACTCGCTATTATTCTTATCTCCCTCTGAATCTTGTTCTTTCCCATTTATCGTTTATTCGCTCTCTATTACCTGATTAATCTTGTCATATCTAAACGCTTTTTCCTTGATACACTTTCGTTTCATAATTCAGTGTGCTCTCTGTCGCTCTGTTGACCGTTCGTTTTTCTCACTCAGAAACGACTTGTTTTTGGAATTAGCTGTTAATTTACAAATAAAGCTCATTCCTTCAGTCGTTTCGCCTTTATTGATCGCTCGTCGCACTCAGAAATATTATAAATTCCAAAAACATCTACTGTTTCGTGAATTTCGCTTTTAACCTTTTATTTCACTCTCAAGATTTTTTTTTCTCGAATTGTGCATTCGTCTTTGAATATTTTGTTCGTAACCGATTTTTTTTTCTCCTCAAGAACTTTATTTACTGTTCGAATTTTTCATCTTCTTACTGATCATGTCAACTCGAATCACGTTTACTTTCGCTAGCGAAGCTTCTCTGTTGAGCCCAAAGACTACTGTCATCCATGTCAAAACTATGCAACTGGTACAGGATGGTCCGGTCTATGCGTTCCCGCCGGATCTACAGGCTGTCGAACTACACCAAGAATTGCTCTCAACCGCAGCAGGTAAACTTGTAAAAAAGGCTCTTGATACACGCGGAAAATTTCGAACCGTCCACATTACCTGCACCTCGGATCTCTTTATAAAATATGTCGATACTGACGGCAACCCTGTTTTCATGGACACGCTTCTCGAAGAATGGAGACCACCGGCACGCTCTGCAGCATACTCCACTATGTCATCCTCCAACACCGCTCTCAACCTAAATGATGTACAACCAACACAGGAGGAACCAAAAAGGAAATCTTTATCATCAATTACAAAGGATATGGTCCTTGAGAAGTTTGGTAAAAGTCAAGTTAATGCAGCGTCATGGATAGACATTTTTGAATCAGAATGTGCCCGGTTGGACATTGAAGAGGGAAGATATTGGGAAGCCTTACGTCTTTTTCTGGAGGGTCACGCTTTGAGTTGGTACGATTCACGACGCCAAACTCTCAGGGATTCAACTTGGAATTCGTGGAGAGCGCTCTTTCTAGATTCGTTTGCACCAAAGGGTTGGTCCGATGTTCGCGCTGCACTCTCTTTTCGCTACATTTCCGGTTCACTGGTGGAATATGCGATTCGCAAAGAAAATTTATTGATTAATATGTATCGTAGGATTGACGAAGAGATGCGCATATTGTTAATCACCGCCAACCTACCCTACACAGTTCAAGAAAAGCTTGATCGCTCTGAAATACCATCCGTAAGTGAATTATTTAAAAAATTAAACGTGATTGATCGTCCCACTCGCTCTATTCGTTCGCCAAATGACCCGTTGCCTCGCTCAAATAATAGTAACGCAGCTAACGCATCTGCTTCAATTAAACTTCGCGTACCTTGCGGATATTGTGTAAAAAAAGGGCTTTGAACGTTTCCACGCTGAATCAAATTGTATTACAAAAACGCTTGATCAGAAACGTAATGCAAATAAATTTAACGTAAATACTGACTCGAATAGTCAGAAGTCAAAAAACCATGTAATGAATAGTTTAGATGTTAACAAAGTTCTTGACGAAATCGAAGTACAGTCAAAAAACGTGTAAGCCCTCCGCTTATTTTATTGGATTTTGCTTGCGGGGATTTTTGTGGAAAATCTTTATACGACCCTGGATCAAACTCTTCTGCAATTACGCTGGATACTCTTAAAAAAATTAAAAATTCCACATACCTCAAAAAGCCGGGCAGGTTCAGTACTATGAGCGGGACAGGGCAGTTATTAGGTTATACTATTATTACTGTAACAATAGGGAATATTACGCACAAAGTTTTAGTTTCGGTCCTTGATTCGAACTTTCGTCATTTTGACTTTGTGTTGGGTCTTGATTTAATTCCGTTATTTAAATTGCGTTTAGACGAAAACCTTAAATTGTCTCAGTCTAATAACGTAAAATTTTTGGCGCTAGATATCAATACACAAACTTTTAACTTTCTCGATATTGAAAGACTAGATGATAAAATTTCACATTTGCAACTGGATAAAAAAGATAAAGTAAAACAATTAATTCTAAGTAATAGTAAAGTTTTTGCTAAACACGCTTTCGACATCGGAAACGTAGTGAACTATGAATGTAAAATTGAATTATCAAGTAATAGGTTTGTGGCTAAGAAACCTTATCGCTGTACGTACGAAGATCAGAATGAGATTGATCATCAGGTCAGTGAACTTCTTAAATATAATATGATTACCGAAAGTAGGTCACCGTTTGCATCACCTGTTACTATGCAGTATAAAAAAGTTGGCTTGGGTCCAGTTAAGAAAAAAACTCGTATGTGCTGCGATTATCGGGTATTGAACAAAAATGTAATTCCTGAGAACCAACCGTTTCCTCTAATCGACGAAATTATTACTGAAAGTAGAGGGTGCTCTTGGTACTCTGCGTTCGATATTAACGCGGCCTTTTGGTCGATCCCGGTTAACCCTGCAGATCAGCCTAAGACTGCATTCATAACCCAGCATGGACAATATCAGTGGCGATATATGCCTTTCGGTTTAAAAACGGCCCCAGCCACCTTTCAACGCATCTTAAGCGGTATTTTACGTCGTTATAATTTGTCTCATTTTTGCATTAACTACCTTGACGACATTTTAATATTTTCGCATTCTTTCGAGGAACATTTAAATCATATTAAATTGTTGTTTAAGGCGATTTATGAAGAAGGATTTCGTTTAAGTTTTAAGAAATGTAAGTTTGCACTTAAGAACATTGAGTATCTTGGTCATGTTTTAGGTTCAGATTCTGTACAACCTATGAACGATAATCTTGTCGCTATTAATAATTTTCCTGTTCCTGAATCGCGTCGAAATGTTCGCCAGTTCCTCGGCAAAATTAATTTTTATCGTAAGTTTATCCCACACTCAGTTCAACTTCTCGAACCTTTCCATAATTTGTTACGAAAAAATGTCTCGTTCTCTTGGTCCCCTGCTTGCCAAGACTCATTCAATACAGTTAAGCGTCTTCTTACGTCTGCACCCATCCTGGCAATTTTTGATCGCACAAAACCTATCTTCATCTATACAGACGCCAGTGGAGTGGGGATAGGGGCTGTTCTAAAACAGAGACAAGATGATGGGAGTGAAAAACCTGTCGCCTTTTTCTCCAGAAAGCTTTCGGAAGGTCAGCGTAAAAAGAAGGCTATCTATATTGAGGGTTTGGCAATTAAAGAGGCCATACGTTTTTGGAAATATTGGCTGATCGGTCGTCATTTCACCCTGATTACCGACCATAAGCCCCTTGAGCATCTGAACCTCAAGGCTCGAACTGATGAAGAGTTAGGCGATCTCGCTCATGAGCTTCTTCAGTTTGACTTTGATGTTCTGTATCGCCCTGGGTCCTTTAATTCTGAAGCGGATTGTCTCTCTCGTAATCCAGTCCTAGACTCTCCTGCCGATGACTCTCCTGAGTTGCCTATCCTTCGTTCCTTCAATTTTCTCTCCTTGGACGACATTCGACACAGTCAGCGTTCTGTTTCTCGTTTAGACTCTGACACTGTGAAGTCAGGAGTTTTGTTTCGTACATTTAAAGGAAGATCGTATATTATTATTGATCCAATTTTAGGTGAAAAATTAGCTAATTACGTACATGAAAATTATGGCCACGTAGGTACAAAGCACGTAATGTTAATACTTCGAAAACACTTCCACTTTCATGGAATGTCCCGTATCATTCAGAAGGTATGTAAACATTGTACCATTTGTATCGAAAATAAGACTCGTCGTCCTCGTCGCAGCGGTAAGTTAGGTTTCCTGGGACCTGCTACTACCCCTTTCGAAATTATGTCCCTTGACACGGTAGGTGGTTTTGGTGGCAGTCGTTCTCAAAAAAAATACTTGCACATCCTTGTAGATCATTTCACGCGCTATGCCTTTATCCTATGTTCCAAAGGTCAGTCCTCTCGTGAGATGATCTCACTAATCGATTCAGTTCACAAGCGTTATCCTATGGGTACGCTTCTGACTGATCAGTATGGAGGGCTCACATCTGACGAGTTCCAATCTTATTGTAAGTCTGCAGGGATCTTTCATATGTTTGTAGCTGTCGATTGTGCGTTCTCTAATGGTTTGAATGAAAGACTCGGACAAACTTTAGTGAATCGCATTCGATGCAAACGTAATGCAAATCCTCAGTCTACCAGGGCATGGTCTACTCTCGCCTATCAATGTGTCTCAGAATATAACAATTCACCGCATAGTGTCACCACTTTTCCTCCTTCTTATCTACTCTTTGGTCACTCTTCCAATCTTGTTCCCGATCTTCTTTGTGATCCCCCTAATCTTACCGCTGACCGTGAAACAGCATTATGCAATACAATTAAGTCGCATGAATATAATAAAAAATGTTTCGATATCAATAAGACGTCGGAAAATTTTTCCGTTGGAGATATTGTATTCATCGACAACGGTAACAAATTAAACCGTGAAAAATTAGATAAAGTTCGTATTGGTCCTTTTGTAATATCTCGAAAGTTATCTGATCATGTATTTGAAATTGATTTAAACCGCTCGGGACCGTTTTCTAAGCGTATATATCATTGTAGTAAGTTACTTCGTAAGTCTTTGTAATTGTGTCATTCCAAACTGATTTTTGTTTTCTCTTCTCTCTTCTTTCTTTCTTTCTTTCTTTCTTTCTTTACTTTCTTTCTTTACTTTCTTTCTTTACCTTCTTTCTTTACTTCCTTTCTTTCTCTCTCTTTCCTGCTCTTAAACGAGTGGGGAAGGGGGATGTAAGATTCATTTACTCGCTATTATTCTTATCTCCCTCTGAATCTTGTTCTTTCCCATTTATCGTTTATTCGCTCTCTATTACCTGATTAATCTTGTCATATCTAAACGCTTTTTCCTTGATACACTTTCGTTTCATAATTCAGTGTGCTCTCTGTCGCTCTGTTGACCGTTCGTTTTTCTCACTCAGAAACGACTTGTTTTTGGAATTAGCTGTTAATTTACAAATAAAGCTCATTCCTTCAGTCGTTTCGCCTTTATTGATCGCTCGTCGCACTCAGAAATATTATATATGTATAATGGAAACACCATCTACTCAACGAAGGGGATAGCAGCCGCGTTCGCTGAAAATTTCGCTTCTGTATTTTCCAAATCACAGACAGCTACAACTCCCGGGTCATTATTTTCTGGAAAATCCCACGTAATTATACAACTAAATAATATTTCTTGTTGGGAGGTTGATAAAGCCTTGCAACTTATAAAACCCAAACGCACACTAGGTCCTGATAATATACCCCCGTACATATACAAAGCTTGTCGAGAATTCTTTGTAAAACCGTTAATGTATATATTTAATTTGATAATACGAACATCAACGTTTCCAAAAATATGGAAAATATCCAGCGTAACACCAATCCCTAAAAGCGACAATATAAACGATATTACCAACTATAGGCCAATATCAATCTTACCAATGCCTGCAAAAGTCTTTGAATCCATAATATATAAAAAAATTTATGAACAGGTCCGGAACCGAATCTCCAATTGCCAACACGGTTTCATGGAAGGTAGATCTGTTGTGACTAATTTAGTATCGTTTGTAAACTATACATCATCTAACCTTGACCAAAACATACAGGTGGACGCAATCCACACGGACTTTCAAAAGGCTTTCGATAAAGTAGACCACAGAATTTTAGTTCACAAATTAAGTGAAATTGGATTCTCCGACCAGCTCTCGGCACTATTTTCCTCATACCTTTCCGAGAGACAGCAATATGTTCTCTATAAAAAAACAAAATCTAAAATGTTTTCATGTACATCTGGAGTACCCCAAGGATCAAATCTTGGCCCCCTTCTTTTCCTTTTATTTATCAATGATATAACACAACATGTTAGGCACTCCAAAATACTTCTTTATGCGGATGATCTGAAACTATTCAAACAGATACAAACGCAATATGATGCACAGCTTCTCCAAGAGGATCTTGACGCAATCACAACTTGGAGCGAAAGAAACAAGCTTCCGTTTAATAAACAAAAATGTGTTACAATTACGTACACAAGAAAAGTTAACTCGATTGGTACTACCTACATGATTGGAGAATATGAACTCACATCAGTAACTGAAATAAGAGATCTCGGAGTCATTCTTGATGCCAAATTAAATTTTAAAATGCATATCAGGCAAGCGGTTAGTAAAGCAAGGAAAATGGTCGGCTTTATTATCCGAAATACATCTAATTTTACCGATATAGACACTATAAAAATGTTATACTACTCATTGGTTAGATCTCATCTTGAATTTGCCTCCGTGGTATGGAGTCCAGCTACTGCTGATGCAATAACTTTGGTAGAAAATGTACAAAAGCGCTTTTTAAGATACCTTTACTACAGACATTTTTCTTATTATTGTTATTCGATCACATATTCCGAGTTGCACCAAGGGTATGAAACTAAAAGCCTAAGAGCGGAAGAAGGAGCATAGCAGGCCTGGTCTTTCTACACAAAATAATTCATAACAAGATAAATGAACCGACGTTACTTGAGAATGTAAGAATACGTATACCTAGTTTCAATAGTAGAAGGACCGACGTATTCTTACTTCCGGTAACTCACACTGGTCATTTTATGAATGCTCCATTCAACCGCATTATGAAGTTGTATAATAACATGGTACAATTAGACAAAAGCCTAGATATTCTTGATTCACTGAATCAATTAAAATTTAAACGTGGCATCAATGACTTCTTCAGCTGAGCTTTTCTGTACAACAAACCCTTTCCTCAAATAATTATCTGTATCAATTCTTCTTGTCCGCTTCCTCAGTTGTGTTTGTTTAAAAGACCCCAAGACGGGGCTGAGTATCGCTGGGAGTGAGGTCACGGGGGTGGCCTACAACTGGCGGGTGGATGGGGTAGGGACACGGGGGGAATGGCTGGCAATTCGAAAAATAGATATCTTATTTTTTCATTATTATTATTTTTTTTTCTCATTATTATTAGTATTTTTTATTTATTTTTTTTAAATTAATCAATTTATTTTTATTTATTTTTTATTTTTTATTATTTTTCTCTTTCAGTTGTCTTTTTCCTCTTTCTTTTTCTTTAGTTACTTTTTCTTTTCTTTTCTTTTCTTTTCTTTTTTCTTTCTTTATATTTAGCTATATATATATTAAGAACTTTTTGTATATGCCCCCCCCCCCACTGTAATTGGCCATCAGGCTGTTGTGGAGGGCTAATTATCAATAAATCAATAAATCTCGAAGACGAGAGTCTGTTTCTCAGCCTGTTCATCTACCTGTAGGCCTGGCTGGCTGCTGACTGCCAGAAAGTGAAAAACAGCGCCGCATTACCTCGCTGCTGCTTGCAGCTTATGTAATTTTATACTTTTTGAGGAGTCGGTGCTTGCAATTTTCGAACTTTTGAATTTTAAAGAGTATCAAATGAATAATTGTTACACTAGGTGGAATTAGTAAAGATACGGAATCTCGGCGCGCAAAGTTGATTCCGGAACACGATTTCTTTCCTTCAACATTAAGTTTTACAGGTTGCCCTTCGAAAGTTCGCCTAGAAAGCGAAAAAAACTTTAATTAAAATTTTAAGGTCAGATTCAGAATGAGCACAAAAATACGTCTAGAAACCTTATAGGAACTATTTGGTTGAAAATGTTAGCAGCCTTTTCCTTTTCGTGGGCCATTTCGGAGAAAAGGCTGTAGCTCAGAAGTCGCACCAAGAGCAACAATAATTTGAGTGAAATTAAAATTTGGGTAAAATTAAAAGCAGGATCAGATTCAGGATGTCCCCTGGCGATGGAAATCATAGAAAAGTCATATGTTCTTTTCAAAAATATTATGGAAGTCATAAAGACGTAATTATTCTTTAACGTCGTACAGTTATATAAAAAAACTTGGTATTTCAACTTTTTAAAAGCTAAAATTCAGATAATTTTATTACTTGATTAATTATAGTAATAAATCAAAAGTTGTGTGGGAAAGACGCAAACTTGTGGGAAAACTGAGTAGGTATGAGAAGACCTCAACTGTAGACATGAACACTCCCAAACAGGGCGATCAAAATTTTTTCCATTTGATTTAGGGCATAAAACTGGCCAAAATAGCTATTAGTGTTTGCAACTCCGATATGAAGAAGTTAAAATACAGCGACCTTGAAAGTCCATATTAGGCAGAGTATGCTATAACTTATGGCTCTAAGAATCACGGAAACCGAAAAATTTAAACACGTGTTTTTCTAAGCGTACTCGGTTCAAAAAGATTATAATCTGTAAACTGGGCTAAACTTGATACTCAGTTTCTAAGGTGCACAAAAAAGTTCTTGCAATATTATTTGAAACAAAAGTTTACAAGCAGCCATATTTGCAAAGACGATGCTATGAGAGGCCACAAGGGGTACAGCTTGCCTCTTCCCTGAAAATGTTATCCGCCAGTTGACAGACGGATAAAAATCAGTATAAAAAGGTTGTCTTTTCTCGCATGTTGATTGAAATTTGGGTGCAAAGTTAAACAAATTCAGTCGACTAGTGATTATTTCTCCAGTTTTTGACTGCTCCTCTTCTTAAGAAATCACCTTTGCTACGTCCTTGGATTTATGGTAATTTCATAGAATAGAATTTACATTAGGATTCTTTTTTGCGGGGGGGGGGGGGTGTTGGTGAGATAAGCCACCGACTCCTAGTGGAAATTAATCAAAATTTTGAAGGAAATTTAAATCAGATCACAAGAAAATGTAGCTAAAACCATTTTTGGGCACCTTTGGGTTCGTATTTTAGCAATGAAGCGTCGCAGCCAAGGGCATTCAACGAATTGAGACTCAGCATTCTAAAAATACTCAAGAGTAGTGACATTGCTCATACCTGAAGAGCCAAGCATTCCCATCAAATGCGACCAGAAAATTCGAATTCAGCGCCAAGAAATATTCCAGAATTAGCTGTCCACTACATTCTTTATTTTTCATATTTGCTACATTATCCGCACCAACTATTAGAGAAAAAGGGGTGGGTTAGCTAATTATAAATATACCAGACTGGGGGTCATATCCGCATTTCCGAACCTGACAATACTCTCATACGTCTTTACCAATTGAAGTTAATCACATGTCAGCCTTCATCCAATAGGCGTTCCTGCACTTTCAATTACCTTCTTTCGATTACCAACAGTTCGCCCCTATCGATTCGACTCGATGCTAAACATAGATAATGAATAACAATATTTTTTCACTCAGTATTCCAGCAGTACTAATACTGGTCAAAGGGTTTCTACACAGAATGATTGCTAAAGCGGCATATAATCTAAGTTTCATTTTTGCTATCTGTACCGTAAATAGAAAACTCTCAGGAAAAAACTTCCTGTTCCGAGACAGACAACTAAGCAGATATCCTGTGAGATACTCAATCAGTCATACACATACGTAGATGGACGGGCAGAAAATGAAGCAGGTAACACATAAGGGAAGAAGTGTCACCGAGGGGAGAAGGCGTTAGGCCACGAAGCAGCAAGGGGCAAATTCAGCTTGTCTGGTACATGAACTAGCACAAGCAAATACACGTAGGGCAGATAACGCTTTGAAATTTGAAAGTAGCTCCTATTCGAATAAAATATGAACACAGCGTACAAGTCTAACAAACGTATGTTATCCAACCAGGCAGCGTAGTGCTTTTCATGGAAAAGAGAGGAAGCAGTTTATACCTGATGGAATATACTATACACATAGCAATGCAAAAATGATATAAAATTTGAGCACAAATTACCGAGAACAATTTCCGCCCACACCATACTAAACCGTACGGTATGGAATGGAAAATCGATGAAGCCGGAATTAAAAAACATAAAATTTTAATACACAATTATACAACCTTTTTTTAGTCTGCTTGCTCCAAATTTATTCACGACCTCCATTAGAAACGCTCATGCGTTTGTAATTGAAAATAAATTGGCTGTAGCCAGAGCATTTGTACTTCCCAAACTCTTCGGAAGATGGGAGGTACGAATAATATACAATAATGCGATGAAACATCACTGATATCAGTAAAGTAACCAAAATGAGCAACGAAATTGCTATACTAAGTGGATTTTCGACCATTCCATGACGGTACAAAATTCACCCAAAATGTTTCAGAACGTTCGGGAGCGATCCAATCCAGCTTGAAAATTATCATTGAAGAACGGTGCACGGTAACCACTACATTTATTTCTACGTCACAAATGCATTTGTCAAATTTTCGAACAATTTTCATTATTAGTGCCTCTGTCGATCTAAATGAAACATAATTACAAGTTTATGGTGTCCCGAGGAGGAAGTGGAGAGACGGATAGGGAGAGGCGGGAGAGAGAGACAGAGAGAGAGAGAGAGCTCTTCAATTATTTTTATTTTCTAGTGAATTCCGAATCTAGAAGATTAAGTACACGTATCAAGAGCTTGTGAAACAGTAATTTCGGAAAGCCACGTTTTTTTATACAGTTTTAGTAAACATGGAAGGTGACTGATGAGCAAACAATCGAAACCATTCGAGCGAAAGACAAACATATTTCAATAAATTTGAAGACATCCTATGTTTTCATTGAAATTCACCATCTTTCTCGACGTGACCCTAATAAAGCGTGCATGATACATACTATAACGTTAAAGAATTGGCCAAGCAAGGTCAAACAAAATTTTTACTATTTAAATTCAGCAATCAGCCTGAACAACGAATACTCACTCTTGCTAACATTCAATATTACACAGGTAATATACAGTATAACTCATTTGATACGCCTTCGCATACTATAATTTCCCTAGTAACATGTGCATTCCGCTCGGTCCTTCAATTTTGGGAATAAAATTGCATGAGATGTTCTGATCTCACGCTTATCACGTTTTTTTTTTCTGTTCGAATTTCATACAATATATACCTTCAACAATCATGCTTCTGGGTTACCAAATCGTAATAATGAGAATTAGTGTTGAAAGAAAGTAATTAATATGGTGCGGCAAATAGAGAAATTGAATTTTCTTGGCAAGATCTGTAATAATTGTAAGCGAACATGAGTCGGTAAACATTTGAATATTCCAACTTCCACTCTTAAGACTAAGAATGAAATTGGAGCAATGGTCACAGACCCAACTCGAAAAACTGAAAGTGTGGAGACATAGGAATACGTCACCTTCAAAGCAGTTCTTCCGGGATGATTATGACACGTAACCAACACCAGACGCGACCTCTGATTCCCTCATAAGCTGCAAATCTATTTTTATTTTTTTGTATAAGTTTGAACGGGTGAGCTGTGAAGTGACCAGACCCACAACAGAGGCATGAAGGGAATTTTACAGCAGGTTTCCGATAAACACACGATACAAGAGCATTGAATCGTTAAATACGGTGTTCATGCCATTTGCATTATTTCAAGGTGAAGTTCGAAATTTATTTACGACTCGCATGACTTGTTAAAGTCTTCGTGGTGTAAAGTAAACGTGCCTGTATCTCGCGTATCATACATCGGAAGAAGTTGCTGCATGCCAGAATGGACTACTGCAAACGTCAATCTAGTTCGCATTTCAAACTCAGTTGAGTTTTCTTTTGGTACTACGTTATTTTGGAAACGACACGTGTGCTCATCAGAGGACTGTGAGTGATTGCATTGCACGGGTTTGCAGGCACAGGGAACGTGGCCATTGCTCCACGTTTATACCCAGGCGTAGCCAAGTAGCAACTGAGGATTTACCATTCATTTCAAAGGGAGGGGGCAAAAATCTAGATTGTATTAAAAATGTAGAGATTCATTTTTTGAACTCAAGTGTCCGATAACGAAGCTACCCTTTCTGGCTCCACTAACAGTGAACTATTTCACTTCTTGTTTTCGCATTTACCTGATATCCAATTCATCTACCTACCAGACAAGTACAATCGGTTATCTCTCAAATAACTAAAAACTATTTGAGTGAAAAATCCAAAAAATTACAAGGGTAGATCTGATATCCCAAAACTCGGCAGCCAGTTAGACAGAAAGATAACCAGTTAGAAAGACAGACAGGCCGATAGACAGAAGAACTCACTTAGTCAGCTATCACCTCAGTTTGACTCTAACGGTATGATTTTTCATCGATCATACAGATGGAAAAGCAATAAAGCATACTGACCGTTAGACAAACAGACAGAAATAATGAGAACAGACAAAAAGACATGTAGATAAAGAGGGAAGCAGTCGGCCAGAAAGAAGGCAGGTACATCCCTACCCAGTTTCATCACTGCTGGAAAAAAACGAGTCAAGAGTCAAGATCTTTATATTCAAAAAATCAGGCAACCGTAGGATTTTCTTCTGGTTCCTGATTGAAAGGTACTTCGAATGCTGCAAAAAGTAAGCTAAGTAACACAGATTTCTTTCAAAAAGTGCCTACTTTTGTAGTGTTGCAGAAATCCGATTTGAAATCAAAATTACTAATCTCAAGACGGTTTTAAGGTGTATGCATCACTTACTTTTTACAAGGATAATAAGTCCATGTTTGTATGAAGTAGAATCCGTATGAAACATTATTTAGAAAACTGCACAAAAATAGCAATTTTTTTAGATTATTTTCCTGTTTTACTTCAAATTTTTTCACGAGATGTGAGAATCTATTAGAACAAAATTTCACTAGTCTAACCTTCTAAAAAAAATTTCTGTCGGATGCAAAGTTGTACGGTAACTTTTATGAAAATGACCGACTACTCTACTTTGAACTTGATTATCTGAAGTTTATTTTATTATAGAAAGGTGATTCAGATCGATTCTAATAAGAAAAGGAAGGACTTTATAATGCCACATAAGTTAATTGGAAAAATATTAATTTGAACTTTTTGCGCGTTATTGAAATGTTTTACATCGCAGTTTTCTCCAAAAGCGATCCTTTGAAAATTAAAAAAAAAATCATATTTACAGTTTTTTAAATTAAATAATTCTTCGAGAAAAACAATTTCTATTTTTCGAGATTCTGTGAAGCTGTTCAGTGTAATACAATATGACTCAAAAAGGTGACAAGGGGAAAAACGAATACTTGAATATTTTTTGCGGAATATTATTCAGAATAGCCTCCTCACTAACAAATGGAATAATCAACCCACAATCTAGTCTAAAAACTACTGGGGCAGGCCCATTTAAGTGGTTTTGCCAAGAGATGTCAGAAGTATCGCATACGTAGGAAAATTTTTCAAGCAAAACTGATTGGATGATGAGATGTCTGAATTGTCTTGCAATTTTTTTCTACTCTTTAAATACAACGGTAAGAGCAAAAAATGTCTGAAAACACCTACTGCGTCGCTTTCCAGTCTCTACTTTGCTTGTAGATAAAAACAATCACCAATTTTTAAAAAATCAGAAAATTTTTCATCCCAAAATTTTTTGTATCATGAAACAGAAAAAAATGTTGATACTGAACATTTTTAGACTGGTTACTGTTGATGACTAAAATCCAACAAACCAAGCCGTTTCCATTTGAGGGGGAAATTGAGGCTTTATATCGTACAAATAGGTGTTTTTGGACCTCCCCACTACTCAGCCAAACAATTGGAGGAAAATTTGTAAGATTCAAAATAATAAATATCTTACAGCCTTACAAGTTTTGCTCAAACATTTTCTTATAGAATACTTTCTCAATTACTTTTTGCCGAAATCTGCTTGAAATAATATTTACGCATCCCCGAACCTTTCTCAGACTGGGCTGGTTATCGGATATATGTATTTGTCAGGAGACTACTCTCAGCCATAAAAAATATCTTCGTATTCTGGTCACCCCATCTGAGCTGTATATTGCACTGAATGGCCGTAAGAAAAAATTTGTTTCCCCATTTTTTTTTAAACTATAATTTTCTATTAAATGAAGAGGCTTATTGTCTTATTACTATGTCTTTGGCTATGATGTTCGTTTCTAGCTTATATTATTAAGTCAGGTTACATAAATTTGTACATTTTATAAAGTCGATTATTTCTACTATAGATTTTCTTGATATCCAAGTAGTCTATTGTGGTTTCCTGGGTGTACTGGTTGCATTCAGAGAAGATATGTTGGATTGATAAAGGTTTTGTACAGGCTTCGCAGATTGAAGAATTTAATTTAGTAATCCATACGTATTTTCCCCAAAAGAATTTCAAAGGTGTTGCTTTCAGTGAAAATCAACATCAAAATATTTCAATGGCGCACAAAAATTCAATTTTTCAACGAATTCACACGACGTCATAATGTTTATAATAGTTTTTTTTTATTAGAATCGAATTCGAATCACTTTTCTACAATTTGAATCTCAAATATTCATGAAGTACTGGCTTATTTTCATTAAAAAGAAAAAAACCTACGCCACTGCATTTGACAGAACATTTTTAGAAGGTAGAGCAACGAAATCTTGTTTCAACAGATGCTCACGCTCGCATTACGTGAAAAAAGTTTGAAGCAAAACAGAGGAAAGTCAAAAAAAGCGCTCTTTCAGGTCCTATTTTCTGTGTAATGTCACATGTGGTATTTTCAGCTCGAAATGAACGTTCTTGTTTCTTCGGCAGGGTTAGAGCTAAAAATCCAATTTTTTGCAAACCCCCCCCCCCCGTCCTCGGTGAAACAATGAACGAACAAGCCTATTGCACAGAATAAAAAAATGGTTCAGAATCGAGCGTGAAATGTAAATTTTCTATCAAATGATGAAGCCTAGATAGCAAATTGGATCCTGAAAACTGATGATGCAAAGCTTATTCTATTAATCCCTCCATAGATAATAAAAAATAATAATACGAGTAAGAATCTGGCTGATTATCCAACGTAAAAAAATATACATCGAAGGAAATTTACCCGCGTCGGAAAACGACCAAGTACCTTTGAAAAACTTCCTCAATTTTCCTTTAACGGAGCAAGGAAACATCGTTACAGATTCGAGTGAACTCGCACATCTTCAGTAAAATGAATTTACCAATCAATTAATCAATTTAACTCCCTTTTACTTCGATATCAAGACACCGGATCCAAAGTTGCCAGTCAGAATTGTACAGCTGGGTCAAACAACCGACATCCAGCACAGCCAACAAAGGCTGAAGTCACGACTCACTGTATTCGAACAATTTTCTTAAAATATCGACAGTGCAACTTGAAACAATGATGAGACAAAAAGTCAACAATCAACTCGACACGAGTGCAGCCTTCGAAACGAGCTCGCAACAGCATGATGTTAACTTTTCGACTTCATCTAATAAAATAAGATGTTCGGCCGGGAAAACACGCCCGAAATTACGGCGAAACAACCATCATAATTTATAATATACGTTGATGCAGTCGCGGTGACGTGGTCCATATCGATTGAACTTGGTTCCAAATTTAAGATACAAATGAATTACAAGACGTTTCGTACACGAGCATACCTTCCGGGCGGAACTGAATACGAAGTAAGCAATTAGAGGGCGAATACGACGAATATCCTTCTAACTAACTTCAACAACGAACGTTTTTTATTCTTTCATTTGATGAATGTACTAATTAAAGCTGGAAATCACGCTTCAATTTGTTGAAAATCTTGAAAACATGACTGGAGGAAAAATGAAGAATAAGACTGAGAAATTTGAATGTTTACAGAGGGACCTACGCTTATAAAACTGAAATGAGCCATTACTTTAAACAATCATTTTCAGATCTAGGAACCTAAAACTAAGATCATGAGCTTATCCTGGACAACCCGTCACTCTTCTCTCGCTTCTCAAAAAATTGAACAGATAACCATGTTCTCTTCCAATCACAAGGACCTATTCAAGGTACTTGTAGTAACACATATTACACTATGCAACAACTATTTTGTATTATGTATTCGAATTAGTTCCCTCTATCACATCAGAATTTTAAGATCTGAACGTGTTTTCAACTCACAAAATTTCTTTCAAGTGTTCGCAATCTAACAGCCGAGCCTAAAAAAAAAAAAGATAGTTCAACACATTTGTTTGTCCAGCGCTTGTCAGAGTTCAAGAGCTCCTTTTCAAAGCAGCCGATGTCAGGCTCAAGCCATTCAGAAGTTCTACAGTTTTTTTTCAACTTGGTTCGTCTCACGAATTCAGGTATTTTTATTGCAGTTCTAGGGTTAGCTACCTTTAACCTCCATAACGACGATCCTGAAGCAGCTGAAATACATCACGATACTGGGTCTATAGGCCAAGAAAGCTGAGAAGAAGCTCAGAACTTTCAGATACCTTAGCCATTGTGGGAAAGAGAACTCTTCATTCAACATACGATCTTCAGATTCGTATCACAGAAAAATAAATTGAACTCAAATTTAGATAATAAACCGAGGTCGGACAAAAGTCGAATTTACACTTGGTCCAACAAGAACCGAGAAACTGAGCAGAAACGTGGATTTAGGACTTAGTAAGGACTCTCTTCTTCGTTGTCAAAATTGTGAACTTGTACATCAATATTCTGCTAAAACACATACTAACTGAAAACTGGTCAAGTAATCAAGATTCATTTACACTTTGTTAAGACTCTGTTATCACCGATTACAACTTGTAAGGCTCTACCAAACTTGTTAAAAGACTTCACCGAGACCACTTGAAACTTTAAGGACTTCTAAAAACTTACCACGACTACCTTAAAATCGATTCTGAGTCAGTTCAGACTTAGATTCTTTCCGTAAAGATTCGTTGAAAATCTTTTATAAATCATTAAGACTTTTCACGATTCATAGCGTCAATTTTTCTCAAGGGAAGGGGGCGAAAAAGCGATCCCGAGAGCTCTTTGATTTCCATCACGATCAGCACCCTCCTCATCCCCCTTTACTAAGACTGCTTCCATTGAGGTACCGGGCGTTTTAAAAGTAACTATACTACCTATCAACGAAAATAATAAGAAATACATGCAGACCCTCGGAAAAGTTTTATTACCGCAATAATGTTTAATTAGGCAAACATACTATTTGCGTTCAAACCCATTACACACACAAACACACACACCGAGCACTGTACACCTACTACCAGTGACGATGGCTGTATGTATTTCGCGTTGATGTTTACGACAGGAAACTATTTTGCCTTTGATGCAAGTCGATTTCCCCTAGTGTTCCCTATTTTTGTTAGGGAAGGTTAAAAATCACGGAACAGTTACTTTGCAAACATCCTGTACGAGATAAAGTCACGACGTTCACAAAAAGATATACAAATGTTAAAAGGGAAATTGTATGATAAAATAAGAAAACATAGATAACACTGTGCACCGAAATTACTCCAAGATCAAAACTAACATTTTTGGATCCATTTCTCACGCTGATGCCAAATCTGGTATCAGGTTTACAACAAATAAGCTTGCAGAATTCCTGTAAGTGGTCATGCCTGGTGACTTTCAGAACTATTTTCAATTCACCCGCAAATCAGTTACGACAAATATAGCTACACTTTTGGAATAGTTGACGACACATGGTAAACTAATCATTTCTACCAGTACCCCATGCTGTAATTACTGCACTTCGAAATTCTGATTTTCGAAGACGATAATCCGAATGTTGAACACGATGTATCTTGCAAGTCATTTTTTCAAACTCAATCAATATTAGCTCTAAAAGAGGAACGATAACCGACTGATTTGAGAGAGGTCAGCTTCAATGCGTACAAGAAGATCACACGAAGCATCCCATTTTAAGCCTCTTCATATGAGATCCACGCATCAACCGGAGAACTCGTTTTGTTTTCGCAGTAAAGTTAAAAGTATATGAGAACATTTAACTTCGTTGCTGTACACTAGCGTCCGAGCAGTGCATAATTTACTGACTGATTTTCCTATGCACGTAATTTCAGAAATTCAAGATGCTCTTCAATCGGCAACAACACTAAAGCAGATAATACTAAATTTCGAAAGGGCAAAGATTGAGGACTGACTCGTGGATACTACACCTAGCAGTGTTCTTTTAAATATTTTCAAAACTATGTTGAGAATTGTGGATAATCCCTTCGAGTTACGAATTCAGTATTAGAAAAAAAGATTGCCAGAGCTTGAAAGGCCCTACTTTATTTCTTATTCGACTTCAACTTGAAAAACACGAAATATGATGAATGTACGACTCATGGCAGCTAATCAAAAAACAATTATAAGAAAGAATTACCTTGAGAGTAAAATTATTACCCCTATCACACTGGAGTATCCAGTCATTCTCACTCATCTGCACGAAAACAGTAAAGGAATGAGAAGAGAAAAAAGGATTTTCTTTTCGAACATTTCTACAAGGTATGCAAAAAATGCCAGCTCGCTTCCATTTTGGAAGGAAGCTAAAACAAAGAAAAATTTTCAGCAAACTTTCAATTCCAAATAATTTATGTTTCTTCAACTTTTAAAATGAGCACAAGCAAATGAAATGAAAAGATATCGCCGATTCAGTATTAGCTTCAAATTGACGAACTCTGAAAAGAACGATGTTGAAAGACTCTGCGTATCCTTAAGACTCTCCTGAGCTCAATGAGCCTCGTTGAGACTAATTAAGACTCGTTAATACAACCATTACTCGTTACGAGCTTATTTAGAATCATTAACAATCTTTCAAACTATGTTATAATTATATTAATAGCTATAGAGACACATTGTTGTTCATTAGAACTAGTTAGTACGCTAAGTCGCATGAACATTTGTTAAGGCGTTCTTGAGATACATCAATATTAGTTGACAGTAGATATTTGAAAACTGATTTGAATTAGCCAGAATATTAAAGATTATTCAGACTGATGAGAAGGTGCACTGACACTTGTGAAAATTACTCCAGACCAATTAAAACTAAATAATGACTCATTCAGGCTGGTAGAGATTTAGTTAAAACTAAGAAGACTCTTCAAGAGTTGACGCTAGAACAACTTTTCATGAGAAATATATGGCCGAAACTCCCTTGCTAAATTTTATATCTATTGCAGAAATCACTTACTAAATCGTTATTGCCCTTTTTATTTATTTATTTATTCGTTTATACGTGGTATTTGTTTCAGATTATTGAGGAGTACAGGAGAAGTCAAATAATTATTATTGATTACAAAGAGGAAAAGGGGTCTACACTGGATTACATAATACATGGATGGTCTCTCTGCTGAGAGACATTAAAACACACGGGGACTCACCAAGAATTCAAGACGATTCACACAATCTTATGAAGATCAGTGATAATTCTGAGATTTAATGAGACTCGTTCAGGCTATGTTGAAACTTTTTAGGCTTCTGATGAGGCATTTGAAAACTTAATAAGACTCAGAAAACTCTTTCGCAATCGTGAAGGCTCGTTACTTGTGCTAGGATTCATTAAAGCTGGGGTTAATATTCCCATTCGCACTAGTTAAACCTCTGCAAAAAGATAAAAAGATGCATCTAGACTCATTGACACTTGTTTACACTATTTTAGGGCTCGGCTAAGAGACGTAAGACTACACTAGTACTTATCGATTTGAAACACTTTCAAAATTGATCAAGTCCATCTAATGCGCTTTACATCATCCAAGAATGTCTTTATTGGTCTTTGCTACAACTTAAGTTGGATCTTGAATGTTAGCTCAAGTTCTTTCAGGAGAGGAGGAGAGGTAAAGGACAGATCGGCAGCTACTTCAAGACTCTTCGACATCAGTTCTGAATCTCCTTACACAGACCAGAACAAATTACACCGAACCAGATACATTTTTATTCATGATAGCCGGATATTAACTTTCTGTGTCTCTAATTCTTCCACAGAAGGAGAAATTAGGGTTTCCGTCTCATTCGTGCACCTGCCTCCGATACGATGTGAGTACGAGAATTTCGGAGGAGGGAAACGAATTCCGATTGACAGAGACAACATTGCTAGATCTGCATGTAAGGCTTCTTTACTTACTCACCCACGAGTATGACGAAAATTCCAAAAACTCGCCAATTACGTCAACTTTGAAAATTAAGAGGAGACTCCTTATCTACTTTTGCGATGGTCTCGAATTGGGTATGTGTTCGTATCCTGCAATCTAATTCGTCAATATAGGAGAAACATTACTTCGATTTTGAAATACGTTGAGACACTCACGAAGTGTTACCGGAAGATGCGCGGGGCTTCTATCAGAAGACACATAAAATTGATTTATATTTATAACATTATTCTTAACCTCGTCTTGCACGCTCTTATCTTCGGGTTCTTTGCCCCTTCTTTCCTCCTATCTTATTATTTTTTTCCCGCATATCCCGCGGTCTTCCTTACAAGTAGACCGGCGACCGGGTATTTTCGCCAATATATTTTCGGAAGAAGGAAACGGAAATCACTCATCTTCGACGTGTCATCGTCGTTTTCGGTTAAAATGCTGAAATATATTCGGCATAAGAGAGATAAATAAGCATCAGGCGAAGGGAAGAGGCGAGAAAGTTATTTACTTTTAAAAACGAATATCAATATTTACGTTAGAAATATTTGCATGCGGGGTGACGCGCGATATTCGCTATACGTGTCCTCGGCATTATTATAATGCGAAAAAATAAGCGACAAATTACACCGGCGCAATGCGGGGCCCGCGGTGCAGAAAGGGATCCATTTTGCCCTCCAAAGTACAAAAAAAAAATCGGATTTCTATCGCTGCGTTTCTTGTTTTCAAGATAAATCCAAAAAGCGTGAACTTCGAGCTTTAAATCCATCTACTGCACATCTCCGGTGATCTCGGTCAAGCAGACGAACTCGTGAACAAAACACTTCCGTATAGAAAACCGAATGAAAAACCATTTCTTGACTGGTTCTAGGCAACGGCTACTAATAAACCGACTTTCTAATTTTACTTTTCTCGCATCGCCTTTGTCAAGGAATTCACTCGTTAATATTACACGAACCAACCCCGCCAATCCACGACTCGGAGTCGGGTATCTGCGATATCGGCCGTTTATTATCGATCACCAACCGGCATCTGACGATATCCGGGCCGAAACTGTCCGCTAATAATCGACGGATATTTTCAAGATATCTAATGCCGTTGCGATTTGATATCAGAAACATGATGCCTAGGCTAATTTATTTACCGGCAGCGGGTCATGTTTTTCCACAGCAAGGGTAGAGCGTTTCTTCGTTTATTGTCTGCCTATCAGTCTACACGCCTATCTGGTTGACAATCATCACCTACCAAACAGACTAACTCCTGGCTCGCTATCTGGCTGAGTTTGTTCAGGACTTGGGGAATTCTGGAAATGATGAAGTACAGATTTCTAGGGTACAGAGATAACCGATTAACCCTCACTGAGGTAATGACTCATTTAAGACCCCGGCAAAACTCATTAAACTCAGTCACACTCTTCTGAAGACTCATCAAGACTCCCGCAGTCAAGAGTCACCTGTCTCGACTCGGTTGCCAGCCTTGCCATATACTCACCTGGTTTTCGAAAAAACTGATGTCTGCCTGCCTCTATATCAGTCGGACTGATTCAATAGCTGATTGGCCACCTGTCTCTCTGTCTGTTGATTTGTCAGTCTGTTTGTCTCAGATCTCAGAATTCTCTCCAGCGGAAGGATTAGCACATTCTTCCTTTCGGTTGGTTTTCCCGCAACTTCCATCCTGTTTACCTGTCTGGCTGGCTTTTGAGATAGCTGATCAACTGTTTCGCTATGTACAGTAGACTCCCAATTATTCGCCATCGGATCACCCGCTCTCTGGATTATCCGTCTCGAATTTATCCGCCCGCCCTTCCGGGTTATCCACCTAATCAAGGGCGGACAAGCCGAAATCTTACTACAACCACAACATTAGTCTTTAGCACAGCTGCTGTTGCTGATGATGATGATGGTGAACTAGTAGGAGAAGCGTCAGCACACAAGTATTGGTGTGTGGTGGGACGTATGGCGATGCACGTATGCCAAAGTGGCCCCTATGACACCGCACCCCCGGTCCCGGAAACTACACTTTCGAATATCGCATCAGTGACCGAAAGGACGCCTTGGGGCCAGGCCCGAGCCACCATTTCTCCGAGCCGCAACGATGCGCGCGTCCTACCAGGGCCATCATGGGGTTCCCTACTGACCGAGGTCCGCACTCCCTGAGCGCTTGCCTGGAATTCAGGTCACCCACGGCCAGACGCGCTGCCTCTCTTCACTCACCCCTCACCTCCTCATCTTGGTCCGTGTGTCGACGCAGGCAGGTGGTGACAACGGGTGAGCCCTGCTGGTGAGTCCGCAACGCAGCTGCAGCAGCTCTCCTAGGATGATACAGAGTTCTCCTCCTGTTCAATGGTGTAGGCCGAGCTTGGTAAATCACCGGCCCTCCGTTTCGACCGCTCCGTCTGCATCTTCTTCTTCATGATGGCCGAGACGAAGTGACGATGCTTTTTCTACGCTGGAAAAGTTGGTGGTATTTAAAGATAGACAGCAATCGCTGCACAAGATCATGAAATTCAGAAAGTGGAAAAATTATGCCGCTGAAGAGCGGCTTATTATGAAAAAGCAAATAAAAATTACAGTTTTTTTTTTTATTTTAAGAAATTACTTTTCGTTCTTTTATAGTATAAGTAGACTCCCGCTTATCCGCCTCGAATTTATCCGCCGGCCTTTTTGCCGGATTGTCCGCCTAACCAAGGGCGGATAATCCAAAATCTTACTAAAATCACAGCCTTAGTCCGAACCACAGCTAATGATGATGATGAAAAACTGGTGGAAAAAACATCAGCATATGTTGTGGATCCTGAAAATGATTTTTAGCCCTGGAAAAGTCACTGATGTTAAAAGAACAATCCATTTATTTTTTTTTAATTAATTTTTTTATAGCAGTCTTTTTTTCCTCTTCATTGATCAAAAAAGCCAAAAACGCTGATTTACACTTCCCCAATATGAAATAACTTACCACCTAACGTACCCCCTTTTCGTTATCCACACTACTTTCAGCCCTAATCAGGACGGATAATCAATAGTTTACTGTATTGTCTTTTTCCCAATTTATTGGCAGAAGAAGTCAAAATTGTCGATTTTTAAAAAATATATCAAGTAGTTTTTTTGTTGTTTTTTTTGTAGAAAATAACTTATTACCTAACGTATCTGATTCAATCAAAATTGTTTTCGCTATTTTTCGATGTTTTTCTATCAAAATTACATATTTTCGGATTATCGGCCCTTCTCGATAACCACCCCATTTTCAGCCCCAATTAGGGCGGATAGTTGGGAGTCCACGGTACCTATCAGTCTGTCTACATTTATTTTTTTTTTTTTTAATGTTTGAACTATAGGTTCAACATACCTGACCCAAGTCCTGAGCGGCCACGGGTGCTTCGGGCCGTACCTACATCAGATGTCGATAGCACCAAGCCCCTTCTGCGCGCACTGTGATGGAGGGGCGGAGGACGCACCTTGGTACACCCTGTTCAAGTGTGAGGCCTGGGAGCAGGAAAGGCGCGGGACGGCCACAATAGCGATCAATCCCGGCGGTGGAAGAAGAGGAAGCATCAACGACGACGAAGGCGTGATTAGCCGTCTTGCGCCGGACACCCTGGTTTCGGAGATGACGAAGAGCGGAAGCAGTTGGAACCGGGTGTCGGCCTTTGTCCCGGCCATCATGAAGAAGATGCAGACGGATTGGTCGGGGCAGAGGGCCGGCTACGAACGAAGCTCGGCCTACACCAACGAACAGGACAACACTGTACCATCCTAGGAGAGCTGCTGCAGTTGCGCTGCGGACTCCCCTTCCCCGCAGGGCTCCCCTGTCACCACCACCTACCTGCGTCGTCACATGGACCAAGACGAGGAGGTGAGGGATGAGTGAAGAGGCAGCGCGTCCGGCTGGGAGTGACCTGAATGCCAGGCGAGTGCTCAGGGAGCGTGGACCTCGGTTAGTAAGGAACCCCATGGTGGCCCTTTTAGGACATGGGCACCGGTTGTGGCACGGCGAAATGGGGGCTCGGGCCCGGCCCCAAAACGTCCCTCCGGCCACTGATGCGATATTCGAAAGTTTAGTTTCCGGGACCGGGGTGCGGTATCATAGGGGCCATTTTGGCATGCATGCATCACCATACGTCCCACGACACCGTAGGTCTAACATCCATTTAACGAACGAACTGACAGGGTTGGGTACCTCTCTGCTCAGCTGCATCTGCTGCCAACCTCAGATTATGAAATTCGTACACCGGTAAAGGGAACATTGGCCAGAATCTTTATTTCTGTTTGTCTGCCCGACTGCATGCTTGCTTGCCTGCCTGCCTTCGAGCTGCCTGGCTTAAGACTGGAACGATTACTCGTGTTCATCGATTAATCCAAAATCGGTAAACGATTAAGGAAATAATCTAGACTACGGCGATCGATGAATTAACCCAGTTTTACGTTGGTACCAATAACGCTTCACTGAGAAAAATAAATCGTACATTTAACTACATAAGTATATAGTAGAGCGGGACCACTCGGCTGAAATTGTTAAAACTACTAGACCATAGTTAATTCTACTTATACGTAAGTCAAAGTTACTTTACTAATCATACAGTAGTTTTTACCATAGTTTGAAACGTATCATGGGTTCAAATTTACTACACCTATATAGTAACTTCTACTACGTGGTCTATAGTTGAGTGGGACCACTCGACGAAAATCGTTCAATCGACTATATGCTACATAGTAACTTTGACACTTCGACCGCGTTATGCAGTAAAAATCACTACAGCTCCGAGCTCAATTGGTAAAAAAGAATCGGGCCGCGTTTCGCTCTCGGAATTGCTCATATAGTAATTTGTAGTATGTAATTACGTTTTTCTTAATGCACATTATTAAGTATGACAACTTTCGATTATATTGAACATTTTAATGTGTACCTACCATGTAGTAATATTTATTATTATGTTATTATGCAGTATATGTTACCTGGTACGATGTTATTTCCATTGATTGTTTTCAGCCGTGAATTAGAGGAGCGCGCCACGAACCCAGTATGAGAACGACCACTAAAAAGGCAGCTATTAACTTTCAATTTTGGTGAAAATTTCAGGAATTGTTTCAAAAATGACCAAAATTAATTTTTGCACTCTGGAATTGTGAATAGAGTATCAAGCAGTGATCAATTTTTTTTTTGTCACAAAATGGAATTTTAGAGAGTGAATAATGTTCACGAAATGTATGAAAAGCTCAGTTCCTGTCAATAAATGAATTTCTCTTCCGTTAAAAATTTAGTATAATAAAAAATGAACATTTCAACATTATTAATTCTACACTACATCATCCACTTCTTAATTATAAAATGATTACATTCAAACGTAACAAAACAAGATTCAATTAATTTAACATGCGAAAGTATTTTGAAAACCTCTCCATTTCTTTCTAATATTTTGTATGAGTCTAAATGCCCATCAAATTCAGTTCTCAATGCCCGTCCATAAACGAAGAATCCCAGAAAATTGCTCACTAGAAATATCTGTTCTACTAAATAAAATTCGACGGCACAAGTACTTGGCTCCATTATTATACTATTAATTTCAATGTCACAACTCTGATATATAATCCATTTAGTCGTTTTAATTTTGGATACATCGTCAATTCGTAGTTTTTCTTTGATTTTATCTATAAACGAATCTGGTAAATTAAAATTTTCAAAAAGTGGTCCGCACTCAAATTCGTCTTTTCCTTTATCTCCTTTATGTGCTAAAAACCGATCGCTCAGACATAACTGGTGTTTCACGGCTACGGTTTTTTGTATGTTCACACGAGATAATGATACGGCGGCTGTTATTTTACTGAGTCTATTTTTTCTTTCAAATTTCATGGCATTTATACTTGGGAGGGGGCCCATTAGTTTCATTGTTCGGGCATAATGCACCAAAAAATGATGTTTCGGTTTCATCGAATTTGGGAATAGTTCTACCAGAAATTTTAAATATTCTTCAACGATGTTTTCCAGATAAATCCAGGTATTCCTGTGTAGGTACAGATTTTGCAAAAATAATTTCTATCATATTTCTAAGTTTAATTAATAGTTGCCAGTGAGGATCATCAACAGGAACTAAGTCTCCAATCAATAATGGAAAGATTCTAAGAAAACATAGCATCTCGGAGGCTGACGTTTTCTGTAACGTTGTTTTATCATGTATTTTTAAAAGAGATTGAATTTGGTGGAGAGTTTTTTTTTCCATGCTTACCTAGTTTAAATGCTCTAAGTCTTTCATTCAAAAGATCGAGGGAGAAGAATTTTTTAACAATTAATCCATGAAGTATTTTACCAACATCATACCGTACAACACCTTCGAGGCAATCGTGCATGCAGTCTACGACTAAGTTTTTCGTTACGTGAAAATCTCCGAGATTTTTGTTATGAAAAACCGAACGTTTTTTTATACCATACTTATTATCTATACTTTCATAGTTGGCCACGTCTCTCAGTTCACAGTCCATTTCCACAAAAATTTTATTTATTTCAGTTTTAGGCATTAAACAATATCTACAAAAGAAAGTTGCAGAAAAACTTTCAAATAGTCCACATAAAGTATGGAGCCCCAGATTATCTCCAGTCACTACCACCAATTTAAAAAATATTTTTTTATTTGACCCGCCATCTAAATTTACAGTTATTCCATTTTCCTCTAGAAGTTTCAATTCGGAAATTACACGACTAAATATTACATCTAAAGATACTTCATTGCGGTCCATGCTATTTGAAAGCAGAAATAAAAATATATTTTCTAATTTAGATTGCATGTGTGTTGGTAGACATGGGACACATAGGTATACGGCTGCACATTTGGCTAAACCGGCGTGGGACCCGTGCGGATTATTCGGCTCATAATCATCAAAAAATAAAATTAAGGGCAACGTTATTGACGAATGATTTTCGCTATACGGGGGGGGGGGGGGTACTTCAAACTCTGCCAAAAATCTGCTTGTACTAGGTTACTTATAACACCGTCACTCATTTCTTTTTCTAAACTTATAAGGTATGACATAGTATTACCAAAAACGTTAGGTCTATCAATAGTCACATGTCAGTCAGAAACACCGCTCGTCGTCCTGACATCAATACGCAAGTCTACAACACACAATCATGTTTTCGCACATTCGGTACGGCGACGGCAAGACGATGGCCAAATAACTGTGCAGTGCAGTGAGTGCAAACTGATCACGTGATGAACCATAGGACGCAGCTCCCGTGCGGCTCCCGTGTACATCATCAACAGCATCGTGTAGGACAACCGATAACACACAATTATCAGTGGTGCCAGATGATATTCTCAAAAATCCGTACTTCCCAAATTTTTTCTACCAGTGCGTACGGATTTGTACGGATTTTTCCCCTTGCGTACCGATTTTTCCTTTTTTCACAAGTTAGGTACTGTGTGACTGTCTGTTCATATTATTATTATTATTATTATTATTATTGCGTATCTCGTTCACTTGACGCTCACATCATAGTCATCTAATCTAGTCTTATAACAATGCTTTGGATCATTTGGAACTTATTTTGGCGTGAGGAAGAAGGTGATGGTAATTTTTGGAATTGTGTGCATCAAAAGTGGTTAAGTGTTGAAAGATGTAAAATTCGTCAGTCTCAAGTTTTCTTGAAAGGACTTCCAAGCAAAAATCCGTACAAAAATCCGTATTTTAGTAAAATCCGTATGAAAATCCGTACGTCTGGCACCACTGAATTATGTACCACGTTACAACCTCCACCTGCCAAGTTTTTCATGTTCATCAGTTCGAAAATAACAGGACAGTCTGGCGGCTGAGAGGGGTGTGTGTGTGTGTGTGTGTGTGTGTGTGTGTGTGTAACTATTCCTCTGAAATAGGTATAGGTACATGCGTCTTAACACTAAACTTTATCCTATCTCTCTGCTGCAACATCGGACGTCCGCCGTGCACGTGTTTGTATATGTAGTAGTGTGTAATAAACTACGTTGTTTAAGAGTGGTGTAAATTCATCATTATTATAACATAATTATGTCGTACAAAGTACTGTATCTGCAACTACATACAGTATTTTCCAGTTATCGTAATAGTAAAAAAAACGATACGTAGTATGTAGTAATTTACACAACGGTGAACGTTGTGTAGTTGAAGGTACTATTGAGGTTCCTCGAAGTTAGTACAGTGATTCGTTATCGTAACTATATAAATGTAGTAAAACTGACTACTTTGTCAATATTACTGAATAAATGAAGTAACTTAAAACGTATAAATACATTTTGTATGACTACTGTCAGTATGTTCTACTGCACTCAGTCATTTTTATATAGTCAAAAAAACGATTTATTTCTCTCAGTGTTCCTGTCAAACGTATGTAACGGCAAACGAAATAATCGAAAAAATAATCGATTATCTTCCACACCAGGCAGCTATTCTAAATAATCAAGCCAATCGATCAATTAACCTTTTGATCATCGAAACAATCAAGTACAATCGACAACGTCGATTTCCGAGCCAAGGGCTAGCTGGCTTCTCGTATTAATTTTTCAGCGTCCAATTCTGGACAATCAAACCAACAAATAGCAGGAGAAGGTCGGTTTTTTCCTATACGTTTCTTTCTTTCTATTTGTTAGTCTGCTTGTCTGTCTGTTTCTCTCGCTGACTTCCTCGAGTTTGATCTTAGGGTAACAAATCTGTAACTGCAATTTTTCGGATTTACGAAACATCTTTTCGTATAGTAAAAGAAGAACTTTCTACAAATTTTATCTGATCTTCGTACGTAAGATTCGAACTGTAGCAAACAAGATAGATGACTGGTAATCGGATGGACACCAATCAGAAAATCACCCGTCTGAGATTACAATTATCTTAGCTGGGGTTTCTGATCCTGTGAGCCGTCGAAGAGTACATTTTAGTTAAATGTCAAACAAACTTCAATCATTACCAACGCTATAAGGAAGTCGAATAGCCATACACACAGAATTTATGATGCGAACAAATAATTTACTCCGAAAAGGAAACATTTTACTCTGGAAATGAGACTTCCGGCGGGTTATGCGCCGCATTGTTTATTGATTCTATCCGGTTCTACACACACGAATCCTCCGTCAGATAAAAACACGCATACGCACGCCAAACCGGAGATGTTATTTCTGGGTTACTTTACAGTGCACTACATCCAGTCGAAAAAATAAATCCCCGATATCGACGAACCATTACTTCGAATCCGTAGTTTCAAATAAATTTACTTCCATCATAGAATTTCGGCGGTTAAATCAAATTAGAACATCAGAAGACCAATTTTGGCGGCATAGCGATCAGAGTTCACAGCAGCCACCCCAAGCTAGCGAAGTCAGTCCAAGGAGGTGAAGGAACTTGAAAAAATAGGAAAAGTGGAATGCTATATAAATCAGCTGTGTGGATGAAAAACTACCCTCAATACTGCGATACGGATCAGCGAAGCTTCGTTATTAGGAATACATCCGGATATTCGAGCACACAGGATAACTTCTCATGATGGAGAAGAGAAAGTACCGAACAATTTTAAACTTTTTGCTAGTACAGTTATTTCAATTCTATTTCAAGACTGACTCTTTTCCTCTCGAACATGGATGGCTCCATGAAACTTACTGCTCAGTACAAATAGAGCAAATATGTCTGATTCGTTGAAGGAAGCCGGTAGAGACAAAATCATCCAGTAGTAAATTCTCTGGTACATCTTTTTCAATAACCACGATCCACAAGTACAACTGTAGAGCGATTCCCCATAAAAAGTTACTTCCAAAAATCATTTTTTCAGAGAATATGAAAACTGCTTAGAAAATATATTATCATTACGGACGGTTGGGGATCTTTGAACTCAAATATTTCGCCTGCTATGCATAGCAACTATATGACGTTTTCGTAGAACTGCTGAGGTCTGTCTGCTGTATCCAACGATATTGCTAATTCAAAATTGTAAATTTTGAACACGACCGTTTTCGGAAAATTCCTCTATTTCCCATTCGTGCTTACTCAGTTATTCAATTGCCATCTGATACACCTTTTATTCTTGTCCTTGTTTCTTGAGCACGTTGCTGTGCGAAACGTATGTAAATTAATTTCAACAGCTGGTTTCATTAACACCAGCTGAAATAATAGAGACAAAATGAACGTAAGTCACTGTTGAGACGTCGGCTGGAATAATAATTTATACGTTTCGCATGGCACTAACTTGCCGGTTAAAAGAGTATTCTACAGCTATTTGATTAACAACAGCGAGCTTACTCGAAAAGTTTAAATCGAGCGAGGGGCATAATATTGCAGGAGCTTTGAACGAAAAGAAAAATCTCGAAATCCCAATTTTATCGTAGCTAAAAAGTAATTAAAAAGTTTTTTTCCTCTTAACGAGTGCTCGATGCTTTAATTCAGTTTTCGAATAACCCGACGTAAAAAGACCATAAATACGAACTCGGCAAATCGGATTATTCGGATGATAAGTTGACTACTACTTTCCTTTGAAGTTCCGGCATTTTAGGTAGAAGAAAAGACAAAAAACCAAACTGTGCGACCAAATCGAGCAATCTATTTTTCATGGTTAAGAGATTTGGTATAGTTGTTGAAACCTCTCTCTTCCTATCCATTAGTGAGTGACTTTATAAAAAGCTTACAGCGACTAAAAATGATTGCGGGGCTGTAGCGTGACCATTTTTCTAAGAGAATAGCTCGAGGTAAATGGGAAAGGGAGCAAGATAACGATTTTCACCTTCAAATTTCAATAAACAAGCAAAGAAAAACGGAGAAAGAAAAAAATTCTTTAGTTCGATTTTTGCGCCAGACTTGGGATAGTAAAATCTTCTAAAGTGAAAGACGGGTACACCGTCAGGTCGAAGGAATTCGACGCCCCCTCCCCAATGCTGTAGACGCAGGTGACTGCGAATTTTAGAACTAGTTCGGAGTTGCCAAGTGTTACACAGGGTTATTAAGACTCCGCGAAACTCCATTGACGATTATTCAAGACATGTTATAAAATCTCATCGAGTCTTTTCGATAATGGGTAACACTTCACGAAACATGTCGAGACTTCGTTAAAATTTGTTTACATCTGCTTAATACTCGTTACTACACATTACAACTTTATTGACGCTAGTTTAGACTAAGCAGGTTTTTGTAAGACTCATACTGCATTATGATTTAGTAAGACAAGTTCAGACTCTGTTAAGACTAAATTAAAACGAGCCAAGACTCGCCGACTTTCGAGACTCTGCTAGGAATCGTTATAACCAAGTTACGAATGGCTATGACTCCGTTAAGATTCTTCTAAAATTTGTTGAGAGTCGCTAGAACTGGTTTAGGTTCATCAAAACCTTTTCAGACAGGTCAGACTTCGTTATGACACCAATAACAATCATCAAAACAATATTTGATCTTTTCAAAACTCTCGAACATCATTCACAATTGAAATCAATCAAAATTCGTTAAGACTAGTTTACACTGATGAAGACTCGTTATGATTCCTTCAACACTTCTCAGAGATTCGACATGACTCCTTGAAACTCAGTGAAGACTAGTCAGGACCTGTTAGAACTCGTTGAGACTAACAAGACTTTTCATTTTGTTTTCTATACATCAACTACAGTAGACTTCTGAATATCCGCCCTAATTGGGGCTGAAGGTAAGGCGGATAATGAAAAGGGAGGATAACCTGAAAACATGTAATTTTGATCCACGTAATTGAGAAATGGGGAAAATAATTTTTATTGAATCAGGTACGTTAGGTGGCATGTTATTTTATTTAAAAAAAATCTTCAATATAAAAAAAAATCGCGGGGTTTTTGGCTTTCTTGGTCAATGAAGGAGAAAAAGACAATGCTGCAAAGAAAAAAGGTAAAAAGGGTTGCTAGCTGTTTTTCCAGCGCTTGAAAAGCATTGTCAGGATCCATCATAATACCTCTTTTCATTTTGCTCTCACCCAAGCCCTGGAACCGCCCCTTCGAGCATTACCTCAGATGTACCAACGCTTTTCCAGCCAGTTTCTCATCATCATCATCATCATCATCATTAGCTGTGGTAAGGACTAAGGTTGTGATTTTAGTAAGATTTCAGACTATCTGCCCTTGGTTAGGCGGATAACCCGGAAAAAGGCGGGTGGATAAATTCTAGGCGGATAATATCGGGAGTCTCTGCTGTATTTGAGGAACATCAGATTATCTAACACACTAGTGACGCGAGAGTTTATTTATATATTTACACGATGTTTGCGGAGCAAATACTTCATTTTGTCTTATGAAACTACTACAGTTGCGATTGAAAAGAAAAGAACATTATATGAAAAATCTGTAACTCTAAAATAATCATAGAAATTTGAATTCTTGAAATAAAACCCTAAAATTTGGCGAATTCATTTTTACAGCAATGCTCTTCAATAAAATAAATAAAATAAAAACTACAAATAAGGAGCAATTATTCACATAGGCTCTTGGTGGGAATGTAAAATACATAATGAAATTACTTTTTCCTGCAACATTTTTTCCCCCCTTTATTTTAAGAAGGAAGCAACCTGATATCTAATTTACGTTATGGACTCGAATGGCTTTTCTACTCCTCTCAGCTACCATTTTTCTTGAAAACAAATATTTATTTGTAGCTATCAAATAGGTGTGCGTGAAAATTTTTCATTCGAATTGACATCTCTGCCTTAGAAAGAAAATTAATTTGTTGTTTGGTGCACATGAAATAAGGCATGGCATTGTGTCAAACTAGTTAGCTTTGTTATTTTCAGGCAAACTATCCAAGAAGAGTTGACTGGTCCCAGGTGACTGACTACAGACTAAATCAGATGTGACGGAATAATGTCAGACAAGTGTTGAAGAACAATCCTTATGTATTTTATCCACATGCCTTGAGACAGGTAGACAACCAGACTTGAGACTTTTTCTTACAACCAAACTCACTCACATCATGCGAACAAAGGCGGACTGGAACCTAAACAGCTACCGAGAAAATTCTACTTCCATTACCGTCCACCGTGTTCTCTTTTTCTCCTCTCTCATTGCTAAATCTTACACGGTCTTAAACTTTCAAATGTACCGACCCATTGAGAAACTTATCGGTATCCTTTAAGGTTAATCCGTTCCAGCAGTGAAGACTTATCAAGATGTACTAACATTAATCAAGGTCCCAATAGTGACACTTCCGAAGTACTATTAAATACTATTAAAGTTATATTCAAACTAATTTAGACCTATTGAAACTAATTAGACTTCGATGAACATATTAAGACTCCTTAAAAATATTTATACAATGAGCAGCACCTGTTAAGACTTCCTCAAGACATATTAAGACGCAGTGAGATAAGGCTCTTTAGATTATGTAAATATTAATTATGCTTGTTTGGATGGTGGGATTATATGGAAGACTACATTAAACGACATAAAGATATAATATCATTTATAAATTGGATTGTTCGCTAGTTTCTACGTTTTACCAATAATTGAGTGACATCAGAAGGTTTTTTAGGGAGGTACAAAAGCTAAGTGAACAAACAAAAGAGATCTCGTTTTTAAAGTCTATTAAGGCGCCTTTTTTTATAAACTGGCTGATGAGTTTGAATTTTAATGAGGTGCGAGGGGAGGGGGAAGAGGAGGAGGCGGAGACCTCCTTTTCTCCACCCTGACATCACTGTAGAAGTTCGACATTCATGCGAAAACCCCCTGGCACTGAATGTTTCGTTCAGAGTTTGTTTTTACGCTAAACTCATTATGAAGTTCTTCAAATTCATATTCTAATTTTGTTCCTTCCTTTTTCTCCATCTCCTCAGTTCCTTCTTTTTGACCAAAAACGAATTACCATCGTTTCATTGATACATATTTTGTAATTGAAGAGCGATTTTCCAGTACCAGTTTTCCCTAAAATTTGTCATTTGGAAATATTAAAGCCAACTGACAGCGCAGCCGGCTTCGACAAAGTCACTAAACCCCCATATTGCTACCATACAATATCTGCTGAATTTTTCGTGGGTCATTTTTTTAAGCTTGTGCCCTGGATCCTGCGAAACTGAATCTAGGTGGTAGTAGGCTTAGTACCAGCTCTCTACTTTCCTATATCATTTTGATGATTCACTGGTTCATTGTCTCGTAGCAAATTTTTTTTCTAAATCACTCTTTGTGACCCGTTGACCAACAAGTCGATTAATGCAATCGATGATATTGTGAACTGATATAGCTCGTTACACTTCTAATAACAGAACATACCCGAGTATATCTGCCTAACACGAGGTAGCTCTAAAGAATTGATGATGATGATGAAAAGTTATCAGTCTTATGGCCGGTTTGATGCAGCTCTCCAATTCTACCTACTGCGAGTTCTTTCATTTCTAAGTACCTTTTACATTTCACATCCTCATTGTCTGTTGAGAGTACTGGAATCATTGTCGACCGAGCCAATTCTTTCCTTCCACCCTTCCTTCAAGCAGCAGTGATATTATTCCTGGGTAGAATAGTTCATTGTGATTCTTTTCAAGCATTTATTCCAGTGGCCGCCGGTAGCCTGAGGAGCATTTATTCGGCTCACCCATAATAAATTGGCTAAGTGATCCATAACTGGTATCTTATTGCCCGCAGCAAAATACATCTCGCAGACATTTCTTTGTGTTTTCTAGAGAATGAATTTTCCACAAAAGGTTGCTTTTCGGAAAATCACTAGTGGATTATTCAGTCTGTTGAGTCGACCCAGCATTCATTTTCTTAGCCGGCCCATATGAATTTGTTCTTCTTGCCATCCGACTCAATGTACTTTTAGGGAAGGGGTGGCCAACAGCTGCCGTTAATATAAATATCATCCGAAATACTACGCGTCTTGGTTCTAAGATACCAGAACTATTAAAAAAATTCTCCTAAAAAGTTTATAGCTGAGTTAAGACATAAAAAAGCCAAGGGTGATTTTGTATATCACAGCGCGAACGATTTTTCGAGTGTAAAATTGAATTCGAGACCAGTCTTATTCGAAACTTCGAAATGCGGCAGGCCAATTCTAGACAGCTAAAGCGCGTTTTTCTCAGATTAACAAGCAGGCCAGATATCTTCGGCGGCAATAGGTGGGAAGTGGATGGTGACAACACAGTACAGCAAACTCCCAACACCAATCGCTTACATTTCGATCTTCGCTCGTTTTCCTGACCAGCTAACCCTGTTTCTGAACTGAGTTAACCCGTTCCGACTGGAAAATTTACAACGCTGTTTCATTTTCCCGATGACAAAGTAGAGGGAAAACAAAAGTCGGCGTAGGATGCAAAATGTTTCTCGCAGATCCGTTTCGTGAAAATTAATCGTACTCCAACCGGGCTGTGAAAGTTTCAAACTTAACGCTTTACCGCGAGCGCGACGAAACAACAGAGGAGAAACCAACTTTAGATAAGGCTGAGACACCGGCGGAATGATAAACATTTGCCGGTTGTTTCGGCGTTAATTTCTGCACAAGTTTTTACGTTCGATACCTTCCCACAGTATTAAACGAAAGGCAACGGTTGAGCTGTTTGACGGACAAAAAATCGTACGCGATTATCGGAAATCTATCGGAAAACACCGCGTGAAGACTCATCAATGGAAACGGTGTCCGCTGGTTCGAACGACGGCAGGTCCTCGAAAATGCGTTTAAATCCACAGCTGGCAAAGACAGAAGCTACTTAATCGAATCCTTTTCGAATGTCAAGTCTACTCGCATTCGATGGAAATTTACAGGAAAAAAATGGAGCGAAAAAAAAAGTTTTTTCTTCGATTCCAACTTCGGAACGCCAATTCGTGATAGTTCTGACTGTAACCTTTTTGGGACTTCGATACAGAACCGGTTTCTATTACTGATTATCGTATAGTACGCAAAATAAGAATTCATTTTCTTTTCAATGATTCACAGGTCAATAGCTTCCCTTGATGACGTACAAATGTTGTTACTTGCCATTCGTCTACAACTAAACTGTGTCCAGAGATGCGAGGAACTGACACTGGGTATAACAGTAACAGTTAATCTTCATGGTAGGATCCAGAAAGTATTGAGAGGGGCACTGCAGAATGTGAAAGAATTGAATAGCTTTTACCACCTCACTTAATATTCTGATCATTTTTTCACCCGCAAGATGGTGACTGAAGGACTAGACAAGCGAGAAATACTAAGGATTTTTGAAAATTTTCCGAACTGCTGGCTATTCATACATATGTATTAGGAATGAAAATACCATTCGAAGTGTGCCATCGAATTCTCTGGACTAATGATTCTAGATTTCGAATGATAATTTTCCGATGACGAATTTCATGTCTTTCTTTCGGAGGAAGAGAATTCCTCGAGACTATCTACAAACCCGTAGCATCGGGGGAGGGGGAGCGGGCTTAGCCAACTCCAAGATAATTGGTTGTTCACTCTGGCATTTTTCAATGTTTTTCTTTCTTTCTTTCTTTCTGCAAGCATTTGAATGCAAACTATGAACAGAACTTTAGTAAGTAGAATTTCATAGTAGTGAACATATTATTATTTAGTTTAAAAATAAAAAAAAAGTTCCAAAGTTTTTCTTCTTTTGGTTTCTTGTTCACACTAACTTGGAAAATTTGTCCTGCCCATCCTGAAAGTGATCACACTACGGGCCTGACAATCTAATACATTTCAATAGCCCTTTATGAAACTTTCAAGCTACCTTAGGTACACTAAAACTGTTTGAAACTCTTTTACACTTAATTAAGTCTATTCAGGACGTCAGCAAACCTTTCAAGACTCTTTTATACTTGTGAAACGACTGTTGAAACCTGTTAACTCTTCCCAGTTCATTAAAACTCCAATGACTCTCACAGGCTTGTTTACAACTCTGTATAAGACTTGCAGACTTTTCAAAGCTGGCTTGGTTCTTCTCTATCGAATGTTTTGACAGTTCTGTCGCGTTTAAGACAATTCAAGAATTGTTTAAAACTCTTCCACGGATTTTCTTAGCTTGTTCGACTCGTCAAAACAGCTTAAGACTCGTTTACACTTCTCATGCCTCTCTTTCAGACTTCGTAAGGACTTTAGGTTCGTAAGACTTACTCAAGATACGTCCACGTGTAGTTTTTCAAAATTATTGAAGATTCTTCAAGACTTCTGCAGATTTGTTTACAAATCTGCAAGACTTATCTATACTGATTACCTATTTCTGAAGCATTTTCAGTTTACATTTTTCTCTCTAAAGCCCCATCCACACGATGGGCGAATGTATCCGAACATTCGCATTCGCAGACGTTCGCCGAGTCGTGTGGATGAGAAACACTCGTCTACATTCGGCGAACGTTCGCGTTCGCCCAAGTTCGCTCAAGGAGCGGTATTCCTTGCACGAGTCAAAGACATTCCGAACTAGGACGAATTTACGAACGTCGATTTTGGGAAACATATTTTTCTCGTCCACACGATGGGCGAATGGATTCAGCGAACATTCTTTCAACTTTGTATTGAAACAGAAATTGAACTTTTCTCTTTGAAAGAAGCAGAAGCTAAGTTCAAACTTTAAACAAAATCACATCTCTCTATGTATTAAAAACTAAAACTCCTCCCCCCCCCACCTCCTAGAAAAAAAAACTCCAAGAAGCCTGATATCTAAATCCCGGCCTTCGTCCCTACCACCTCCTCCCTTAAAGATCTCAAAGTTTTAACACATAACTGACATAATAAGACATAAAAAGACATATAATGACATAATTACTCATAATTTCTAAGATCTCAAATCGCTGCGGGTTGCCCAGGTGCGCGAGAGGCTGGTTGCGGTGGTCTGAAGGGGAAGGGCGGCCATGGTGGCGGGAGCTCCTGAGTGGAAGACCAGGGGATCTTCGAAGGAGTTGGGACGAGATGGCCGCAGAGAAGGAGCAGTGGAAGGGGAAGGCTGTAGCGAGGGATTACGGCCGCAATTGGGGAGGGCGTAGTGATGGATAAGAAGCACAAAACAAACCTCAACTCAGGAACAAAAGTTCTAGACCAAACTCTAAGGACTGCAGTGGTCGGACGAGGCGCGAAGCGAGTGACGGCGGGGGTTGGGCGGCAAAGCGGCCAGGGGGAGAAGCTCCCTAGTAGGCATTATAATCGGCTGTATGCATACTTTTGTTATTGGTATTTGTGAGGCTTAGGCCTGATGCTATAAATGCATGGCGTTTATTGCAACAAAGGAGAGGCCCATGGCAAAAGGCCTTATAATTTCTTATTAGTTGTGAGACCTGTATTGGGACATAACAGTCATCCACTAGTGATGAGTGATGTTAAACGGAGCTCCGATCTTCGGAGAAAACTCCGGAGATTTGGGGTAAATTACACCTTCGGAGAAAAATAAGGAACTCCGGAGCTCGAATGATACTTTTTCTGCTGATTGCTTAATGCTTAATGACTTCGTCCTATTGGGCAAGAATACAGAGGAATACAGTCAATACACTGTTACTAACCTTAATATTACAGTATTCGCCAGTTATTTTAATTAACTTTTCAATTGAAAATATACCAGTTTATCGAAGTTTAAGCCTGTAAACTCTGTATGTTACAATGTTTTAAAAATTAATAGTAAAAATTTCTCCGAGCTCCGGAGAAACTCCGGAGGTTCTCAAAAAGTCACGGAGATAAAAAGCTCCGGAAATGAAAATCGCCGCTCCTTCAACATCACTATCGTCTACCCTGCAAACTACTTGGTTTTATGGATAAAGTGTTTCTTTCTGTTTGTCTCATTTACCTGGTCCAAATAAAACAAGCAGGTGGATATTTCCAAAGTTCTAAATTAAGGATATTTGCTAATAAATTCAAGATCATTCTCTCTTAAGCTTAAATCAGCACTTAGCACAGTAGATTTGCGTAAGTCCACTTGAAACTTTCTGGGAGAAATGACGCTCAGACGAAGAAACAAGATGAATTTCAGAGGCCTGAATTTGAAAACCCGTTACCGACGCCTTGGCTGTTATGATCAGTACCTGACTGACAGAAATGGACTTTTGATCAATGTGATGCATGGTCCCTTATTCAAGTCGGATAAGCACCTACAACATAAATAGTGCTAGTAACAGTTTTTATTGATAATTATGGTTGGTAGTATCTGATCACACAGCTTGTAAGTGAATGTTGGCAGCGCTGGTCCTACTGGAAATCTGTCCAAAAGATCCACGACTAAAGACCAAAAATTAAGGGACAAGGTTCAGTGTTGGCTGCACTGACTTGCATTTATCCCAATGCAATCCCATAGTTGCAAACTTATTCATTCATCTTTTTAATGACGTCCATTTTCCCAAAATGCAGCATAAAACTTCACAGAAAATAATGTTTTAAGAAAAATCATAAGGAAAGACAGCCAAGTCGATGGACATTTCACCATAGTTGACCAATTTTTTACCAGTTGAATTTGAGTGGAATTTTTCTTCGAGAGCTAGGGAAGGAACTAACTAATACCTCAGCCCAAAATTTCATTAGTAGTATTTATACTCGTACTTAAGAGACTGAAATATCAACATTTCAAGGAATGACTAATCGATATCAAATTTTGCTTTGATACCACACTACTAGAGCCTGTGTTCGTTTAGTTCGCCTAAATTCGCCGAATACGCAAGGGATGCTAGTAAACGAATCGTGAGTCACTACAGATGTTCATCAATACCGAACGTTCAGGGTAGTTCGGCATTCGTCTACATTCGCGAACTTCGCGCATCGAGTGGATGGGCCTCAAGAGAGGCAACCATCCCTATTGTTCTCCTCGTGTATCCGCGCCTGCAGTTAACAATGGAAATAGAACAAATGTTCGAGCATTTGTGACAAATGAGTTTTTATTCCAAAAAGCAGCATCATAGTTTTCAATTTATTTTTTACTTTCAGATTTTAAACAAATTTAGGTATAAATCTGAAAATTTTAGACAGCTGACAGAGAAGAGGAGTTACATTTCCTTTCTATGTTCAAGATATGTCTGTCAAATTAATTGCATAAATTCATTAGGTGAAATGGTTTTTCTCTGGAAATCGAAGGCGTGCTGCAACTTTATATCGTCTAGTCAAAAACTACCCCTGATTCGAGACTGTCTTAGAACGCCTTCAAACACGTTCACATTCTGTTCAAATGCATCAAAATTTTTCTCATTCCCCTAGGATTTATTACAGTTAATTTAAAGTATATTAAAACTAGTAAAGACTCATAAAACTTTTACTTAAGACTCGCTTCAAACATAATTAAAATTTCTCACAACTCATTTAAATTTTGTGAAGT
Source organism: Acanthococcus lagerstroemiae (assembly GCA_031841125.1). NCBI lineage: Eukaryota > Metazoa > Arthropoda > Insecta > Hemiptera > Eriococcidae > Acanthococcus > Acanthococcus lagerstroemiae. Next base: position 4,126,671 of record CM063109.1, read on the forward strand.
TCATTCAAGTTCATTGTTCTACAGGACTTATTTGGACTCGTTTAGGACTTTTCAAGACTTTGTGATGAGAATAGGGGAAGAGGGGTTAGTAAGATAAACCTAATTATTTCTCCGCATTGGCTTTCTAAAAGACATTTATTATACAAGGGGGTCCAAAAGTTAGTTCACAATGTGAATGAACTTTCCTTAGAAATTGTGAAATAACTTTTGGACCCCCTGTTATTGTAATTGTTTTCTCAATTAAAAAATTTTTTCGTAGCTGGACTCGCGAATCGCCAGTTTTTCATTCTTGTTCCTCAGTTACCCCTTCCTCCTCCTTCAGAAACATCTCTTTCCTAATTTTACTCTCAACCCGAGCCCTGGAATCCACTCTTTCGAGCATTACATCAGACACGTCGGGGAGGCTGTTAGGACTGTCTTAGCCCTCTTCTCTGCTTGCCGAAAAACCGGCCTAGGTCGAAATATAGCGAGTTGCTACGTGGGCTCGAACCCGGAACCTCCGGATTCCGAGACCAGCGTGCTATTCACTCGGCCAATCAGACCCCTCTACCTAGTTATAAACGATTCAAACTCCCTTACGATTTATTGTGTTACAGTTCGGACTCATTCAAACTTTCAAAACTCATCTGGACTCTGTTTGGATACCTCAAGATACATTCAGAATACGTTCTCACTCATCAAGACCCATTCAGACTTTCTAAAAACTCATTTCAAAGTCCCTTCGTGACACATTCAAAATCTGTCTGAAGCTGTCAAAATTTATCTAGACTCCCTACGGGCGCTTCAGGTGGGCTCTCCAAGACTCATTTTGACTATACTCCATCCGAATCTATTAACTTCATTCAGAATTCTGATAAGACCCATTAACAAGTTTGCGCCCGGGGGGTGAATAAGATAGACAATTCAGTCAAAGGGTAAAATATCTTTTAGGGATAATTTGGAAAAAATAGGAGTACTAGCTGACAAAATTAGGACTTCTTTCTCTCGCGAATATTTACAATTTTGACCAGCGGAAGGCAAAATCGGACCCTCAGTTTGTAAGACTGGCATTTTATTGATGTACAATTTATAGCCCCCCCCCTTCCTCTAAAAAAGTCGCTTTGGTACGTGTTCGCTCGTTAAGCTTCACTGAGGACTCATGAAGACTCATTTTACACCTTCAGGACTGGTGAAATCTCATTCATGCGCTTAATCCAAACTGGTTAAGACTCATTCGGTCTTCTGAAGAACTCTGAAACTCCTTTCAAGAATGTTCTAAAACACATTTTTATAAGACTAGAATGAAAATGTAGATATGAAATGCTAATCATCGAGTATGAATTGAGGACAATAGAAGAGAATTTTCGACCACCACTGACGAGGACCAGTATCTGTAAATTCCTCAATCCCGGATCTCACCATTTGAGTTTACTTTATGGTTGGAAAACTCACAGATAGGCCCAATCATATTCATCGTCTCGGAACTCCTACCTAGCTAAGTCATTCGTATTATTTACAACTCCGGACGCTATCTACCTTCAGCACGGAATCTACATAAGCGATCTAACTACGGTACAAGCAGGACGGTAACACGACCAGGAAACAGCGTAAGGACTAAATCGCTGATTCGAATAGAGTCGGAAAAATAGGTGCCAGGATAGTAAGATCAACAGAGAGTATTCGTGTAATGAACGGATGCAAAAAAAAAAGAAGGCGAAAAATAGAAGAAAACGATACATACAGAAGAGGAGATCTTCATAACTCTGATCGACTTCGTCACATCGCTTACTGCAAAATGAAAAGCTCGAATAAGCATCATTATGTTATCAATTGGCTGGTCGTTTTATGATCTAAGCAGTATGGCATGTGATCGTCTATCTCTTTCCCTCACATCCGACTGTTAATTTCCAAAATTATCGGCTAATGAAACTAATTAAATAACATCAAAAATGTGGTCTATATAATGAAGACGTTGGTAGGAAATGTGATTTGACGTCGAAATGGAGATGGACATTGAAGGAGATTAACGGCAGGAAGGCATCTATTTCCGGAAGCTGATTAATGACACACAAAACGTAATTTTACCAACGTAATCGTCCATAGTTACGTATTATCAGTGCACCTATTCAGCCTTTCTAACGAAAGCGAGAAAAAAAATCAACGATACTCGACTAAACGGTAAAATCTGAATTTGAAGCGAGTTGTCAGTATAAGAATAAAACGAAATTACCTCCTCTTCTTTTATTGGTATTCGCTGCCATAGGTCCAATGAGTCATGCAGTCCGGCCAAAGGCATCACTTTTGGCGGCTTATTTAAAACCTCGTTGCATTTAAACAAAAGAGTACAGAACATCGACTAAATCACAAGTTCAAAAGCAACAGGATTACTTCAACAACTACCGATTGCCACGATACTTGTTAGCTGATAGCGTACCGCTAGAATTTTCAAGCATGCGCGTTCTTCGCGAAATTTTCAGCCACAAGAATGGCACAGGCACAAGGGCACAATTATAGAACGAAAAACTTCAACACGAGTATTTCGAAATACAACGCGAAAACGAGAGCAGATCAAATTCTTAATTTCATTAATTCGAAACGACCGCGACAAAACGCACTGAATATTGGCAGCAGGAACTGGAATTCTGTGTACGAGATTCCCTTATCGAGAATCAGAATTCTTGTCATAGTAATGTTGTTTACATTGTTGTAACGCTATCTATGTTCAGGTATTATTAACAGTTAGCAGTTAGCACTGACATCGAATGAGAGTTCCTAGATTACAACTTATAACCATTAATTTTACGATCACTTTTTTGTTTCTGTCGATAGCGCTTCTGCCGGACATTTCTATAACTACGAAATAAGCAATGAAGAATGAAGCATTAAGAAAAAATACAAACCGCATTGTGCGTGAAAAATAATTTAGAATCAATAATTACTGTAGTGGTATTATTTTTCTAATTTCTAATTTTCATATACAAATTAAGACTATCATGTTCATAACATAACGGGATTAATTTTACCGAGTCTTTCGCTGCTTGTTGCTTAACCGAAGCTACTTTGATTTTCTTTTTTTTTTCCCTCCCTCCACTAAGAATGAAAAAATCTGTTTTTTGTTGTTGTTTTTTTCAATTTTGCTGTTTTGTTTGTTTTAACGTTTTAAGCTTATTTCTTAAAGGCGAAAAACAGTACTTTCTTTAACAATAAAAAAATTATACATAAAACAGGGGAGGGCAAGATTATGAATTCAGTGATTAAGATCCTAATTTGCTTACAAATTTGAAAAAGATCATGGATTCAGATTCAAGGATTATTTAAAAATGAAGATCTTAAATCATAGAAAAGATTATTACCGTGTGATTTATTTTTAATATTTTCAATAATTCAACTAGGATTTTGCTCGACTTTTGTAGTTTTGTGTTTTTTAGAAATAGAAAAAATTACGATTATTAGATCACAATCTTCGCAATCTCATTTCTGGCTTAAAACAAGACTGGTGTTTATTCTGTTTATTCATTCATTCATTCATTCTTTTTTTTACTTTTTTTTCCCCCCTCAATTAAAAAAAGAGTTTCTTAACATTTTACAGTTTGTTTTTCCGTTAAATATATTTTTGATGTAGGTATTTGAAAAAACACACATGTTTAACTTATTTTTTTTTTTTTTTTTTGGGGGGGGGGGGGGGTTTAATTGTAGCTCCTCAAGCAGTTGAAAAGAAAAGGCCAACAGTTTTTTATTTTTATAATTTATTTGAACTGTTTTAAAAAAATTAAAATTCTTCTGATTTTATTGACTTTTTTTTTTCGATATTAACTGAATAAATATTCTTGACTCTTATCCAATATTTTAAATAATACATATAAAGATGAGATACTCAGAACGCTGTTTTTTTAATATATTTCCACATTTGTTACAACAATTTTTTTGTTAGTTATTAACATCTTGAGCGAAGAAAAAAGTCTCAATTTTTAATTTAGGTAATTTATTTCAATTTTTCTAAATCCAATTTTCATATTTTCTGATTTTCTTAATATTACCTATCATATGTTTTCTTTTTATACTATCGATATTATCCCAATATCTTTGATATTTTCAAATACCTATCAAATAAGATACAGGCTTGAAAAATAAATTTAAAAAAAAAAATACAAGCAAATATATTTGAAGACAAAAAACATTTTTTTGTTTTACACAATAGGTCATTTCTCCATATTAGGTTGATTGTTTTCTGATCTGTTTTACGCATGTTGTTTCAAACATCCAGCCCTGGGCATGCGAATGGTACTTTTCCTATAACAATGAGGCAGCTCCTTAAGATACAACCTTTAGAAAAATGAAGAAAAAAAATATACGAATCTGTCAGTAATTTGTTATTAATTATGCTATATCTGGTGGAACATCTGAGGTATATGTTCATAAATGATTAGCAAAATTGCACAAAGAAAAAATACTCGAAGTTCAGACATGTTCTATGTGACAAGATGAACGTTTGCTTTTTCGAATCGTACAGTATATATCTATATCCGAAAATTTTGAATCAATCACTCAGCAAATTAATTAGGAGGAGTCTCTCTGCCTTCTTCCAGTCACTACACCTATGTTCATTTTTGGAATTTCGATAAAATTTCTAAATAATCTCAATTTTTAACTTGATATTCAATGTTGTCAGCATGTAAGTTATTATTTATTGACTTTTTTCAGTAACGATGAGATGATGAGAATGGGATGAAACCCTTTTGGCACGAGAAGTCTTGGCAGCGAGAAGGATTGCATGTCATTTTAGGGGTGTATTATCACTTAGTCCTGTTATTCAGCTTCCAGTTATTAGTTAAGTATCAAACTAGTCAGAACTCAATAATCAGTGAACAGTAAAAGAACAGTAACTATAAGTATTTAGCTATCCCTAAATTCTTAATAGTGTTACGTCGAATATTCCATTATGCCTCGTGCTGTATGACATACGACTCATCATGAAATCAAAATTTGAGTAATAGAAAACTATAAGTAGTTCAATTCTTAAACCGTCTGAATTCCAAGATTTGTCTCTATAGACAACCCCCCCCCACACACACACACATATATATAAACAATGTATCTTTTTAACAAACAATATGGAGCTAAGACAAAAAAAGAATTCGAATTTCAGACCTGAAGAGATGGTCATATCTGGCTTTTTGGCCAATTCGAGAAATATTAATTTAAAAAGTCTGGTACCGAGTACCCATGACCTGCATTTCAGTAGAGAACGACAATTTCTAGTGATGTTATGTGGTGAAAGATAAGCAAATGGGGTTGTTTCACGTTGAAATGCGAAGAATGGGTACGTTATTCTTGTCAAAACTCAAAAAGTACTTTAAATTTATTTAGTTTGTAAGTTGAATCACTCCAGCTCTCAACACCTTAATTCGCAACACTTGAAAACGATCATTCAAATAAAAGTATTATGCATACTTAATGCAAATATGAGACCTTTCTAAGAACGGAAAAGACAGAAAATAACGTAGCACCAAAATCAAACGACGCAGCTGGATCAAATGAGGGGAACGCGTACCACAAGCCACTCGCCCTTCTTTTGAAAAAAACAAAAACAAAAAAAAACAAAAAAAAAACAAAAAAAAAACACGAAAGTTTTAACTTTTAAACGAATGTTTTTTTTTTGTTCTTTTTTTTAATCGGCCTGTAATAATGCTAAAAGTATTCGCATACAGGTTCAAGTTTCGGATAGCGATTTGAATATATTTTTTGAATATAAAATTGTTCGCTTCCATGATATGAGTTGATGACTCCTGCGAGGAAGTTCTAAAATGGGTGCGGGGGAGGGGGCTGAAAAATGAAATTAAAAAGGTTTTTTTAGGTCGCTAATTTCGATTTTGAGGTTAGTTTCTCGGGCCGACTCCCTAGGGTACCATTAAAGAGGTCTGATGTTTTTCGAGACAGTAATTTATTTGTAGATTTTTGAAGAAGCTGGATACATTCAATTTCAGATGCCTTGGGAGGAGCATTCACCCACTTTGCCCCCCTCCTTGGCTACGCCACTGTGTGTGTATATTGAGTACAATATAGAAAAATGACTGTTGATAGGCCTCAACCCCCACTGAAGCTCCGGGTAGCATTGGGCGGGGAGCTTCGATTTCTGATTTTTATTAAACAAATTCACAAAAATCAGACTTTTTTCTACTGCTATGGACCTCATGACAATTTGAAGGACAACTTCGGACTCCTCGAAGAAACTGACACCTATAAATATGTAATGTTCGGCGGAGGTGCCAGATTGGCGCCCCAGAGACCCGCATCCCCTGGCTCCAAAAACTACTCTTTCGAATATCGCATCAATGACCAGAGGGACTTAGAAAATTGTACATAAATGAAGAAATGAAAACATAAAAAATAGAAGCGTGCGAGACAAATTAAGAAGAAATTAGGTTTTACTATTTGAGTGAGTTAACTGACTGCGTAAATACCACGCGATAAGTGGAAACTCGATTCGAAAATTGACTCGCGTACTATAACAAAACAATAAAAACTTCGATAATATGCAGAAGGTAGGTGTGTTACAGAATAAACAAGCAAAAAATGTCTGAAAAATTTATTTTTAATTTTAAAATATTGTTTTATCAAGTTTCGCCGAAATTTTAGTTTTACAACGTCGATCAATTTCTCGTGCGAAAGATAAAGGTTACGCACGCGATGCTGACAGAAGGAGAAAAAAATTATTTTCTCAAGTTTACAAAATGAACTCGACGAAAAATGTCTGGAAGGAGCCGAAATAAAATATTAAAAAAATATTTACGAAATTTTACTTTTCTCTTTAATGGAATTCTCCCACGCTTTATCATTTTCCATTCATTGTTACGAAAACAATGCTAAATAAATTAATGCAACCAGGCTTTTCCGGTTTTGCTCAATAGGTGCTTATCTCGCCGGAAAAGTATATATAAGAAAAGGGCAAAATCATTAGTGTCGCCTGCTCGAGTACACAGTTCTATTAATTATAATTCAATTTATCATTAACCGTTACTTCTCTTCTCCTTATTCAATTTTTGTTCCCTTTTGTTTTAACTATGTAGCAGATCAGCAGTGCAGCGTTCCAGCAGTTGGTATTTTTCAGGTAATCTTTCTTGTTTCTATAGTTGAAGAGCGCAGGTTAAGCTTGTATTTTTTGGTTGGACGAATTCTGAGCTCAAGAAGCCCCTAATTTCAGACGTAATGTTGTTTTGAACTTCTTGTTCGTCAGAATAAATGAAGTATTGAAGCACTTGCTGGGGTATGTCACTCAATGTCAGTATCTTCAAAGGAAATTCATTCTTGAACAGAAGTAGTCGACGTCGCGGTTAAAACCTTTCACTCTTTCACAAAACCTTGCTCTACTAGTATCGGTCACCAGTTCGACGATGCGCTCTTTTCTTGCAGTCTGTCTCTCTGTAGTCGCCGATTATCTGTCTCGTCTCAGATTATGAATTTCTGTCAAGTATGAACAGGGATTCGCGGAAAAGGCCAGACTTTTAGTACCTCAAAAAAAAAAGAGTATCTGCCGAATCTTGACCATCATAATCAGAAGGAAAGATAGGTATACAGGGAATCTTAGACCTCCATAATCCCTTTAACGAGTTTGATTTGTCCTAAAATCTTCTTTATTTTTTAAAAATTAAATAAAAATATTCGATGAACCGGTTGATGTATTTTAAAACAAGTAGCTGTAATGCTGAGATTTGAGCCCCCCCCCCCCGCGTCGAAGAAAGTTATTTCTTCTCCGCTATTTGTCCTAATGCCATAATAGTAATGTACTGAAGGTAAGAGTGATCTCTTAGACAATTTTTGTAAGTTAGCAAATTCGCCCGTTAGAAACTGGGCGTTTAGTTAGCCGAACTGAAGAAATTGGGACCTTCTTTCTTTAATTCATTTCTGTATTTATCGATTCCAGAATTTTGCCAGGAGGACTAAAGAAAATGTAGTAATATTGGTTCATTGTCAGTCAAGTGCTATACAACTAGAGGTTTTTAAATTTAGTTGAATTTGATAATCCGTGAAACGAAAAAATTCATTTTTTGAGAACTATGAGGTCGATAAGGTTTCTTTAGGAACGGAAGGCAGCATGAAGTACGTTAAAATTTTTGTGCGCTCGATAATTGGTGAACAGATTTTAATATCAGTGACTCACTCAGCAGTTGGGGGAAAATTTACCATTTCAGTCAGGTGAGTTGGAAAAATCCTACAAGTTCAAAGGTTTTTTTTTGCTTCTTTTTTGCTTTGATACTTGGGAATTGAGTTGAGAAGGTTTTCCTTCTTTTGCATTGATACTTGGGAATTTTAAGTTGAGTCCGTTGGAAAAATTCAACAGGTCAAAAGGTTGCGGTCCGTCTAGCAGATTAGATAAAAACATACTGTGTAGTGTGTATACAGAATGCAAAAACTTGGACATGTCTTGGTTCTCAAATTCTAAATGTTGGTTTTCAACTACTTTTTTTTTGGTGTGGAAGCTTCTCACCTGTCTCCTTGCCTGCTCGCCTTCAGATTTAAAATTCGTACGACTCACTTTTGAAGGTGAAGGGAAAATGACTAATCGCAATTCGGTTAACCAATCAAAAACCAGTTATATACAGGTTACAGCAATTTTTTAGTGAAGGTTTCAAGAAAGTTATTAATATGTGAGTGAAAAGTGATTCGAAATTCTCTCAACTGATCATTTTCATGTCACATGTTTGGAAGATAGTTTCAGATTTTCAACATATTGGTGATATAAGTCTCTTGAATGTCAATCGGGCTGTTTGTTTTTCTCGAGGGCTGACTAGCTTGTTGTCTGTATTTTAACTATCACATCAGTCACTGAAATGTTTTGGATTTTGTATGCAACTCATCCTACTATGTAAAAGGGAAAATTTCTGTCTAAATAAATACATCCCGTACAAAGTTGAATTTTACGCCTTTGTCGCTTTCGCTTCCCTCGCTTCCATCTGCTTGTATGCATGACTGCTTTGCATTCAGAACCTGCTGGAGGGCGAAAGACGCATCCCTTGTATCAAGGTCCTCGCGTGCGCGAGCTCGTGCCCCGTGGCATTTAGCGAATGATCACGGTGAGATTAAATTTAGTGGTGATCGATTTGTGGCAATGTCTAAGTTTTCGATAGCGTTGTCGTGTATTTTGTAGTGTTGGTGAGAAATGCCAATTTGGGGTAAGTTTTGCTCACTGAGTACATATTTTGCTATGGATTTTTAAACTGCTTTTATATTAGGGAGTATTAAACTACACGAGAAAAAGAAAAGGTCTGCGCGAGAAAAAAAAGTAAATGAACGAGTTTTAAAAGGGATTGCCGGAGATGACTCACGCACGAGATATTGACAGGTTTCCCCGAGGAAAGTATTCTCTTCAACGGCAGTGATGTGTGATCATGTATGAAATACTTTCAAGAGGGGAAGCGGCCGATTTCTTACTGTCCAGAAAAGGTGGAGTTGCTGGCCAGTTAAAAGAGGATATTCACAGCCTTCAGACAACTCCAGATCAAGCCACATTATTCACCGCAAGGCCAGTGCACTCTAGAAGAAATGGCAGAAGAAGAAGGAAAGCTGTGTTTTCGATTTCATTGGATACTTTGATAAAGTAAGGCTTCGAAAGTATCCAAATTGGTATGAGGGAGCCGCTGAACATTATCCCTCTACCAAAAATGATGCTGAAGCAACCAACTACGAGTAAAGTGTGGAGATGCCTATATCACTGGGCACCCTCGACTCCCCCATGTTACAGCACGACGAAGAGAGTTGCACGCAGTATTTCACCGCATCATCCAGGATGAATGCAGTAATTACACCGAAGATACATCAGAAAAGTTCTGGTGAATGGGCTAATTTCGACGATTTTAAGTCTTGGTGAACGAACTTTGGACCATAACAGTATCACGTTTGGGCGTTGAATGAATGTACATGCCCATTCTATGTAAAAGTGGACAGTGTGAACATGCGCTAAGCGTTCAAATTAGATGGAAAGAAGTAAGCATATCACCGGAGGCTAAAAGTATCCCTCTCAGACAGAAAAGGAAGAGAGGAGGCTAAGAAAGCACTATAATTGTACAATAGACACTGTAATTTTCTTTTCATGTACAGTAATACGAAATAATAATGTTAAAGTGCAGATGTATTTTTATTGAGCGTGAAAATTGATTTCTCGTGCATTAGGATAATATGTAGTTCAAAATTTTTCATTTCTCGTCATCATTCATTTTTTCTCGTTAAACACTTCTTCTCTCGTTCATCATTTATAAATGCTGTTCAATCACTCTATTTGTCTCGTGCTTTCTATTATTTTTCTCGGGCCGATGAATGGGTCTCATTTAAATTTACGCTTGCTTGCTATACTTTCTCGCCGTGGGGGGTACTTGACACCCTAGGCTCTTTACTATGAGGGGTAGACGTTACCCTACCCAGGCAACAATGTGGATTCGGCTGTGGTACCGGCATTTGGTCGACTCTTCGGACAGCATACTGAGCTTGCCGTACAGCTTCAGGTCCGGCACTACCAGGGTACCTATAGGCATTCGCGCTGGCTAGGTATTGACCCTCTGGTGAGTTGGTGCTATTCGAATGCCGAGCCAGGGAACAGGATCGCTTTGATGCTTTGCTATGTTCTTAGTTTTAGGCTATGCGGTGCGGTAGTGTTTTGTGCCTGTACTCAAACGTGATTTTTGAAATCTGTCATAGGTAATAATAGCCCGAACAGTTCCCGTCCAGCTATCCGTCCGCCCAAGCATTGTAGATAGTTTATGGTAATTGAGTTATAATCCACTCATCATATCAAATCGTGAAATTCAAACCGTCCTGATTTATTCGTATTATTTTTGTACAGCGAAATTTGTGTTTTCCAAATTTCTAATTTCTTTCACTCTTTCTAATAATATTTTTTACAAATGGAAGGGGAGAGGGCAGTTTCTAAATTTTATGTCAGTAATTATGTAGAATACAATTTTGGGAACGATGTATGCTCACAGTTTTGTTGCCACGGCTTAGAGTATAGTCTTTATACCTCGAATCTTGTCAATCGAATAGGATGGAATTTTATTGGAAGCCTACGCATTTATCGTCGTCACTTCTGTCGTTACTTCGCATTGACTTTCTAGCCTAACAGATTATGATGTCACCCCGAACTCCATATTGTTTCCAGTCCTCTGTCTACAAATGATGAAATAATGCGCAAGAACGGGTCGTGTCCGACGTTAGCAGGGTCAAAAGAAGAATGCTACCTTCCCATTTAAAATTATTATTTTACATAGAAAAAGGGGAAAAACATGACACGTGATTAAAACATGTGTATATGTAGTCATTTTTCGCCACGAAACACGAAGATGCTTATCATTTAATGAATATTAACAATATTAATGTATTTCCGCGTAAGAAAATCATCGTCGGACGTAGTAATCGCATTTGGTAAGTTATAATAAATGTTAAAAACATCGGCGTCGTAATTAAGCCATGTACGTCACGACGTTAAATATTACGTTTTTGAATTACCTCGAAAGAACAATATACCAGGGTAGTTGCCCTTTTCGTGGAAATGTTGAAATAAAAAATTACTTTCATTAAAAACGATACCAGTGTCAACTTCGCGGCTACCTTTTTTTCTAAATTCACTTATGACAAACGAGAGCTAAAACAAAAGTTTCCGGAGGAGCAGAGCGCTGTAAAGATTCAGGGTAAATTTTTTGCTGGTAAGCTCTACGCTCGGAAAATTTTGCTTCGCCAGTAAAATTCTTCTCCCAAAATATTTCTTCACCTTTGAGGATATTTTGCCGATTCAACTTCGACTTGAGGAACGTTTCGCCGATGAGACTGGTTTCTAATTCAATGCTGATTCACAGAAGATGACTTTTTTAAAACAAATCCTGCATTATTCAACCAAACTCTCACTACCTATCCATGGGCACGACGCCACATTTTAACGTGTCAAACTGATTTGCATTTCTAGGTGGACACGTTCTTGATGATCATTTTTCTGGAAATTTTATGCTCGAAATAATACCCTCCAAAGTTGGTCTCACAGTATCACTAGGTTAGGGCCTCGTCTATAGAAAAATCAGCATGACATTATTGACAGTCTTAAGTTCATTTGAGGAAAAGGGAAAAGCCTTCTCCCAGCCGTGGTTGAATCGGTAAAGAATGTCTCTAAGGTAAACCATATTACTGAGCGAAGAATCTTTGGGCAAAGAATTTTCTTGACGAGGAGCTCACTGATAAAGAATTTTCTCGGCGAAGGACTTATTCGCAAGGTTAAGGCGAAGAACTGAACAAGCGATGACTTTAGTGGCGAAGAGTTCATCGGACTTCTGTTGTAACAATGAGAAAACTGCCCTCTCCAGGTTATGATTGCGTGAAATTCACGCCAGACATACCTCTCTTTACTTAACTCTTGGAAAATATCTTGGTCGATAGTGACTCCTTCATAATTAATACAGAATTTGTCTTTCACTCCTACAATTTTGAAGAGCTTGAGTCTGCGTATACTAGAAAGATTCTCGTGTAATCGGTTTGAAAAATAACGTTTCGTTCAGTTTCCGATCTTTTACGAAATGGCTGTTATTAAAAAACAGAGTTATAGAATTTTCGTTAATGTCATGAAAGAGCATCATCAGACTGGCCATGTCAGCTCGTTCGCGATTGCCGACTAGTGAGGTAGGCTTACTGAATAACTGAAGGAGATCAGAGATCTTGAAATCTCATCACGCACTTAATAGTCAAAAAATTAGGCGTATTTTTGGGAGGTGGGAGGTGGATGGGCGCATTGATAGCTTAATCGCCGAGACCCCAAAGTTCGGCCAGTTCGACGCTGTGAAAGAAGTTTATTTATACTTGAAAAATCATATATTTGTAATTTAGAAATCCGAATTAGGAACTTTTAAAACTTAGTATCTCACATGTTGATGCTCATACACAACATTAGGAGAAAGATGTGGCGCTGCGTACTGGGGATGTTGTAAAAGAAAGCAACAATGAAGGATCTAAGAGGTTTTGATTTTTTTCAGAACCTTATATAGTCATGATAATTTCTTTCCTGCAAAGGCGAGACGTAAGTTTAAATGTAAAACTTTAAGAAACTTCTCATAATGCCTCGCCCCCATTTAGTCCGTTTTTGCGCTAATGAAGGCATAATAAGTATGCCCAGTGTCTTCTTGTTGGTCTCCCCTGATCATCTTGTATCTAATGAGTGAACTGGACAAAACCTAAGTGAGAAGGTATGTATTTACTTATTCATAATTAACAAATTCAGTCGTCAGTCTGGACGACGTAATTTTTCAAAAGAAATGTTCTGAGTTTTTTGTTCGTGATTATAAATATCTCAAAAATGAGGAGTTGAGAAGAGAGGGTGAATTTCCTGAAAAGTAAAACCATAACTCTTGGTAACCTCAATGAAACCTGATTTTTGAGTTCTGACACGTCAATTGAAATAAACTTAAGTCACAAGAGAAAAATGTTTGAAAAGTATCGTAACTCAAAATAACATGTGAGACGTGGGTAGATGAGACGCATTCTGCAAACAAGTTACAGGTAGCACTCGTTTCCACAAATAATGAAGTTATAGCCTGTCACAAATATAATCTATCAGTTTTCTTCATAACGTTTCTGAGATTGTGGACACGTGGCGAATTTTCCAAACGCTCCAGGTGATTTCTACTTGAAATACAATTATGGCAATCTTGCCTGCGATATACACCATTTCGAGTTGATTCGTAAATTTAAAACATTGCAATTTTCGAGATGTGGCAGTCTTCTTCTGGGACGATGTTATGTCAATCAGAATACGAGTACAAATCTGTTGAAAGTTTCCGAAATGCATAGGCGCTTTTAAGGGCGGATTTTGGCAATAGGTAATTCTTCCCCATTGTCAAAAATGAACTTTTTTCACCAAAATTCTTCTAGTAGTTCAAAGGTTTTCGCTCACTTCTCTATTTCCTATCACGCTTTGGAGGTCAACACCATTAATATAACCCAATGGAAGAATTCTGGTACCGGGCCTGCCCTGGTGGCTCTTTTCCTCCCGCTTGGTGGAATAAATAACGACTCAAGATAGGTGAGGAATAAGCGCAGACTATGTTAAAATCTGTATCTCCCGTATTAGAAAATTCGAAATTGTTCCGCCAAATACCGACAGAATGCTCCATACTGCGCGTTTCTGCACTACAAGTTTCATCTTTTCATGTCATTTATATGTCATTTATGCGATAATCTCGGTTTCGAAAAAGGATGACAGTTCGAGAGATTAAGAAAAATTTTACAAAAAAATTAGGTGAAAACTTGAAGATTTGATAGCAGCAGACATGAAGCTTAAGGAGACTAAAAGTCTCGAAATGGAAAGGTGAGCTAAGACATAAATAGTACGTATTATGTAGGTGTATACGCTTTGGTATACGACTACACTGACAGCTGAAAAACGCGGGAGGTAAATAAGCAGAGACCTTACAGAAGTCCTGAGTCAGAAGTTGAGCTATCAGAGAAGATTTTGCGAGGTTTTATTTGTATTGCTTCATTGTTAAAATCCAGTGACGCAACCAGAAAATTTCTTTACGGGTTGCTAGAATTTCGAGTTTACTTAGTACCGACCCATTTTTTTTTTTTTGGGGGGGGGGGGTGAAAAATTAGTACAAAACTCAACCTTTTACTTTTACCTTGTTTAATAGTCGAATTTGGCTTAACACATGTTATAATCATTGACAGTCGAATTTTGCTTATACATAACATATAATCAGTACTTTACCGTCGAATTTGCCTTAATACATGCATTATAATCAGTGTAACAATCGAATTTGGCTTAATACATATAGGTAATTAAAAAGTTGAAAACATAAAATTAAAGTTTTCTGTTTCCATATCGAATTTATTTCATTTGTCAACTCGTCAACTTTTAAGCTTATGGTACCTATTTTTTTTGTTGAGAATTTTGGGGAGTGCATTAGCCCCCATGCACCCCCTGCGCCACGTTAAAATCCGAAAACTATTTTACCGAAGGAATTTTTAAAATTACAGTCTCGTAACTTCTAACTGAGCTCTCAATCTTCAATAGCGTGACCAGTAAGTATTAAACACAGAAAAGTACCTACTCAGCACCTTTTCCAAAAATAAAATCAAATCTCGCTAACTGTTGTCTCGACTTTTTCTACTTTTCTCTATCGAGAACGCACATGTCTCTTGGAGCTTTCCCTTTCCCACGAGGAATAATAACTCGCGTTATTTTAGGAGGCGTAGAAGAAAACAAATCAACAATGATAATGAATAATTGAAGGCACGAAGTTCAAAACATCCTATGTGCCAACCTCTGCAAAAGTGGATTTGGGCATGCAAACCGTTCTAAGAACCGCCGTCCATACAATACTAAACATCCTAAGTGCTCATAGAGCCTCAAAGTACTTCTAATTTCAACCCAAAGATCGCAGCACGCATATGCGCCGGCGAGCGATCCATGCAAAACATCCTAACTGCGTTTGACTTTGATGGCACTTAGGATGTTTTGCTTTGTCTTTGCCATGGACTTAGGATGTCCGCAACGTCAACCCTCATTTTCTCAGCTTAGGTATGACTGAGCCCCAAAATTTGTACATGGACAGGTGTACGAAGCTTCAGAGAATTGGCTGAGCACCCATTTTGCCGTACCCACACCCTTCACCCCAGCTGAAACAGTTTTTTGCTTCTCTTGTAAACTTTTGACACAGCTACATAGGATGTCAATTTGAACTTCACGCCTTCAATTACTGTTAAGCAAGTACGTATACAAATTTTTAATTGTCATTCACTAACCAAAGCATGGGACCAAAAAAGTTGAAAATTTCAACTGCGGGAGGCCAAAAAATATGGGAAACTTAAAAAAAGAAGTCAAAGATAACATGCTGGACTTTTTATTTGCTATTTGTATGGACTACAGAACCAGTCTCATTTATGATCAGGGACGAAACAAAATGAAATAGGGGTGGAAAAATTCAAATTTTTCCAATGAGGATTTTTCACTGATCCGTAAATAAAACAAGCATTTATAATTTACTAGCAGCCCTCCTAGAGCCACCACAGGCAGAAGACCTCGGGAAACGCAGACCCACCCTCAGGAAGACCAGCGAGCACCAAGCCAGGCGCCCTCACCAACATCCTCAGCATCTCCACAGAGCAGGAAGAAAGGAGGATCCTGGGCAGGGTTACGTGTAATTTTGAATTTAGAGTCGGTGATGGCCAATGAGATGGATACCATATTTCTAACGCCCCTGGATCCGCCGAAAGGGGCCGAGACAAAGAAACACTTTCATATATATTGGAGATTTCTGTCCATTAATAATTTCTGAAGGGACGTGGTACAGCCACCAAATGTCAACACATGTGACGAAGTTCAATGTAAAACACTTTGGAAACGTCCAAGTCGAAAAAAATTAGGGGTCCAGAGGAAGTGAAATTTTGTGGCCCCTGTTAATGAAGGTACCGAAATTTTTTATAGCCTAAAACCTATTCAGCATTCATATGACCGCATTCAGAAAGAACGACCCCCTACCCAGCTCTCACGGTTTACCAGTCAACCCCGAACAAACACATATAGACAAACACATATGGACAAACACTTATATATATTAGATATCAAACTATCAACTGCTAGTGTAACCACTTTATCGGTCGAAAGCTTGAGACTGAAGGTACTGGAGAATGATAACGATTTTAATGAGATCCAAATTTCAGGAAGCAAGCAGAAAAAAATTCTATACTTTGATTTTTGCGCTCGGATTCGGAAGACAAAAGCTTTCAGGGGAGTATGATGTTAGCTCAGTGGAGTTGAACCCCAATTTCTCCTCAAACGCTATGAGCCCGCAAAACCACCTCACAACTGTAATGAAACCAGCATTCTAAGTATCTCATTTTAGATACGGTGTGTTCTCGAGGCGATTTCCCTTAAAATTCCCACAACTCAGTCAGCTTAATAATAAAATCCAGAAAACAACTGACAAAAGACGTAAACCTGTGCATTACTTTGAGTTGAGTCGTTTGGTGTCTGAAGTTAATTAAACAGACGAAATCCTATACATACCAAGTGATTTCTGCTCCTTCATTTCCGGGACACTCTAGTGCCCCTGAAATATCGCTTGAAATAATTTCAGGAAATAAACCGTAAAATGACGCTACCGTTTTAATTGTCTTCAGAACTATCTACACTTATAAACCACTCGCTTCACAGAATACAATCTTTTGTCTGTAGCGTACAGCATAACCGTTTTCCTCGTTTCATGCCGCATAAATCATGAAAATATACGAGTGAAAAATTTCATCGTTTCTGTACAATGTTAAGTATCCAGGTTTTTGACGAATTAACGCTGGAGAATAATACGAGAAATTTAAAAAACAAATGTTTCTCTGATTCCCTGCTTTTTCATTCATTCTTCTGGCAACAGATGTTCGAAAATGCCTTCATAAATACGTTTTATCGATAGAATTATAAAATTTCCTCTGTTTGCGTGAGAATTTTCTGAAGAAGCTATTATGCGAAAATTCTCCGGCGAATAAAGAACGGTAGAAGTCGTTGCCCCGCAGGAATTCGGAGGCTATTTGTCGCGAACTTCGGCTGTTCTTCTAAAATTCTCATTCGAGCTTCTTCATCTGTAGGTAAGAGGGTTTAAGCACATTCAGTTGCGTGAGCAAAATAATGGCTTGGTAATTTTTAATGACTTGGTATAATTTCTTTGCTGACGAAGAATAAACGACGTTGACCGATTATACAAAGTCCTACGAGCGAGAAAGCGAGCACCATGAATGACCATAAGATTTGCGAGTTGTTGAAATCACATTATATGTATATTGTAATTCGAATAATGAACATACTCACTCGCGTTACTTTAACAGATCAGCTGAGTCAGGGGCGGATACAGAAAATTATTTCAGGGGGCGTCCGAATGAAAAATGTTATAGATGAAAAATAATAGCTCTAGGTCACTGTAGACAGATTTCAAAATTGGGGAGGGGGCTGACCCTCCATATCCGTTACTGAGCTGAGTAACTTCAGCACGGTGCCCATGGCTAAAATTGAAACATTTAAAAATAATTTCCAACATTTTTACGAACATATTGCTTATTTATTTTATAGATGCGACAACTTCCGAACCAGTTCTTGTTAATGAACTAAAAATTTATTCATAAATATATTTACTGGGTGGTTCTATTCTTCACCTACTTATAACCTGGCCCCCTGACTGACATTAACTTTGTTTGAGTAGGCCACGTGCTAAACAGATTAGGAACGGTCAAGGCCCCTTAAGACTGAGTTAAGACTCGTTAAGATATTAAGACATTTTTACTTGTGGACTTCGCATTTTGGCTGTTCCGTAGCTAACGCTTCCTCGCTCATGTTGGTTCATTTCTCAATGATTCGTGCTGTGCTTCGGTGCTTACCTATCATAGTGTCCATTTCTGAGTGTGAGTGAACTTGGTAATATTCTGTGTGTAGGGTGTGCCAATTCACTTTTTTCTTCTGTATTCAAGAGCGTTTTCGGCTGTTATGCCATCATCAGTGAAGAGGGTACTCCACTGATGATGGCATAACAGCCGAAAGCGCTCTGGAATACAGAAGAAAGGAAGTGAATTGGCACACTCTACACACAGAAGCTTACCTATCAGTCTATCGGTCTACCTATTTTTTTGTCTACCGGTTTCAGTTCTTGAAGTTCCTTTCTGCAGGTAAAGTAAACGCTAGCAGGTTTTCATACGGGCAGGACAAGGAAGTCAAGTCTTCTTATAAAGACCGAGTTAAGATTCATCAAGAATCGTGGTCAGGTCGACACTGGCTACAGCACGTGGCTCTAGAAATATTCACGTATTTACAGTGTTTTACCGCATATTATGTGAATTGAAGACAATATGTGCACGAGTTTCGTCGTAGCTTTCCGGTATGACAGAATTTTAAATAATTTTTCATCGTTTTGAACTGGAAGGAAGCGAGAATATAACGACCACTATGAAACCGACACGAGTGAAGTGAAGATCGATGGGGATTGTCCAGCTATTTTGGGTAGGATAAAGTGTCCTAATACGGGGTAGTTCCTAAAGTGATCACATCACACATAATATACAGCACGCTCTGGCTGCAAGTGGTAGAAGTAAAGTACACAAACAAGAAACTAACTTCTCTACGAAAAGTTTCAGACAAGAAACGTTCTACGTAATTTTACAAAAATTTGTTGTTATTTTCGAGACGTGCAAGCGTAAAAAAAGTACGAAGTTCGACGAGTATAAAAGAGATGTAAGTGATTATAGCCCATAAGGCAATAATATTCACTATAATAATAATAATAATTATTATTATTAATAAGAAAAAAAGAGAGAGAGTCAAAAATATGAACAAATTTTACATTAAGTGTGTGGAAACAAACATTCATTCGCGAATAATTTGCAATCAGTTTGGAAGGGCGTAAATTATTTCTTTACGATTATTGGCTATTTTACTTTGTTGGGCAAGAATTTGAAGTGGCGTCCTAATAATGGGTACTAAGTGCAGATCAGACGGCTCGAAAACGCGATCGTAAATTGAGGAGGCAGAGGCTACAAAGATATGTAAACCTACTGCACCGCGATTTGAAAGGAAGATGAAGCCAGGTGAGGGTACTAAATCAGCAGATACTTCCAATAATAATGAAAATGTCAACACACAGTCATTGATAAAGAGAAAGGGGACAAGAAAATCTCGAAGTAGGCTTTTAAAATCGAAGAAGAATGCGTTTGTCAACCACAATGACAATTCAGATTATGATGATGCTACTTGTGTTATTTACTGCTTACCGTACAGATATTCGAAGCTAAGCGAGAAGCGGATTGAATATATCAAATTTGGACTCGGAAATGAAGTGGCTGACACCTAGCGGCAGAGTTGCAAACTTATCTAGTTTGAGTGATCAAATTAATCGTTCTTATCATAAGAAATGTACAGGCGATGATTCGATATTTTGAACTTCGAAAAATTTAGAGTTATTTGAGGGTAAAAGAATATTGAAATCATTATTTGTAACATGCACTACAAATTAAAATGGTTATCGAAACAAACTAACAGGTATAGAATCCTCATAAAATAAGACCGATCTTTGCTCCCCGTGTTAAGGATAGGAAATATCAATTCAGATCACTTGGTTTACTTGCATGTGTTTGTTACTGTGCGTCCATGTGTGCAGCATCACGAGCGCTCTCTACATTTCATTCCACATCCCAAAAGTAAAGACTGGGCACATGGAGAATACGCTGGAGATCCAGAGGATTCCTATATTTGCGATTTATGTTATGACGATTCAGTGAGGAAGAAAACCCAAAAACCCTGATATTTTTACCTTAAAACAAGGTAATCAGGCAACAATTTTTTATGAATAATTATTTTAAACTTACCCATTACGAAATAATAATTTTCTTAATTTGCATTCAATTTATTTCTCTCAGCTGCACTATTTAATGTAAGAATTAGTGTACCGTGTGAAACCTGGGAGCAGGAGAGGCGCGGGGACAGCCACAACAGCGATCGAAGAAGCGACGAAGACGACGGCGTGATAAGCCGTCTCGCGCTGGACACCCTGGTTCCGAAGATGATGAAAAACGGAAGCAGTTGGAACAGGTGTCGGCCTTTGTCTCGACCATCATGAAGAAGAAGATGCAGATGGTGTGGTCGAAGCAGAGGGCCGGCAACGAACCAAGCTCGGCCCACATCATCGAACAGGACAACTCTGTACCATCTTAGGAGAGCTGCTGCAGCTGCGCTGCGGACCCCCCGGCAGGGCTCCCCCGTCGTCACTACCTGCCTGCGTCGCCACACGGACCAAGGCGAGGAGGAGTGAAGAGGCAGCGCGCCCGGCTGTGGGGGATCTGAATTTCAGGTGAGGGTTCAGGGAGCGCGGACCTCGGTCAGTAGGGAACCCCATGGTGGCCCTTGCAGGACGCGCGCACCAGTGTGGCAAGGAGAGATGGAGGCTCGGGCTCGGCCTCAAATCGTCCCTCCGGCCACTGATGCAATACTCGAAAGGGTAGTTTCCGAGGCCGGGGATGCGGTGTCATATTGGCCACTTTGGCATACGTCCATCGCCATACGTCTCACCACACCACCCTATATGATGAACCAGTCTACACTATATAGGAGCACTTTTGGTTGACCCGCTCATTTGAGATTTTTTTAATATCTAGAATAATATGAAAACAAGAGTTATACATTCAATTTTATATGCCTGGATTATAATACGGTATACTTTCCTTTACACACCTCAACCAAAAATATTACCGAAATATTTGATGATATTTCGCTCCAAGTTTTTTTTTATTCATTTTTTTTTATTTTTTTTATTTTTAAAGTACATGTGTGATTTGTATTGACCCGAGGACTACTTTTACCAATCTTGGTTTTTCCGTAGTCATCGGGTCATCACAGGAACATTATATAACCGACAAAACTATTCAACTTAAACTAAAACTTAATGTAATCTATCCTCTAAAACTACATGCTTTGTAAATTATAATATGAACATGGAAGGAAGGGTCGGATTAACGGTTGGGTTTTTCTTTATTTTTTATTTTTCATAATTTTGCCTACATAATTTATTGTATTTATTGTTTTTGTTTTGTTTATGAACCATTGGTCATAACTGTTTTTTATTCCAAACTTTTTCCGTATTTCTTTGAATGCTGAACAGCTCATAAAATGTGTGATCTGGCGAGTCGGTTTTTTTTGCAGTTTAGACATTTATCAATTTCATTAATTTTGAATCTTTTCAGATATTCACCAAAGTTTCCGTGACCTGTTAGAAATTGTATGAGATAAAAGTTTGGTTTCAGATCTTCGTTTTTATTTCTGTACTCTATATTTGGGATTAATTTGAAGGTTCTCCTACCAGTTTGGTTTGTTTCATATTGTTTTTGCCAAACGTCAATATATCTTTTATTAATATCCCTGATTTTTATTTTTTTCTCCTTTTCACGTATGCCAGACCATTTAATTTTTTTAACGTTGTTGGTTTTTTCAATTTGTAGTTCAATAGGCAGAATTCCTGCAATGACATTAGTTGCCGAATAAGATACTGTTCTATAGGCTGATATGACGTTTAATAATATTTTCCTCTGTTCCTTTTTGATTTTATTTTTGTTGTTTCTTTATTGTGTTTCTTAGTTTCGCTCCAAGTTATACACCCCATATTAGGACATCTTACCCTACCAGAAGAATGAAAACTAGAAAACTGATTTTAGTAGAGAGAAAAAAAAAGAGAAAAAAAAGGGTGATTCATTTTTGGATTGTGACCTACTAGTCCATAACGTAATGTATTCAATAGCCATGTAAGTAAGGGAGTTGGTCCGAAAAATTTTGCAAAACAACAAACATCCTATCATGAAAAATTATTAATGGGAATTAGTTACACCAAGTCTACATTACCGTTTAAGCTCACGGAACCGGGGTAAAGAAGTGCCCTTCTTGTCCAGAAAAGAAGCCCTTAAACTGCAAAACTGTTCCTTCTTTCGTTTCTTCTTAGCTAGTTCGCTATAACGCGGAATAAGGAGAGGCCCTTCGGTGCTCTGGCCCAGAGGCCAAAAAAGTATCGATCTCACCCTAAGGCCTTATCAGCGTATAGTGACTTTTAAATTTTCTATTCGCTTCGACATTTTTCTGTAAAATTGTAGCTATATGGCTGCGCTTTAGAGTTCGAGTGAAATTGTTGCCGGGAAGACCTGGCCCGTGTTACTGCGCAGCTAAAAGCCGACAAAATCTCGGGAAAATGTACGTATAGTTTTATACAGAGCTGCGCTGGAGCGTAACGTGACCTAACGCTGGTCGGATTCAAGTTCAATATCTTCTGCTTGCATCACTAACCCTCGTCTACCGCACGCCCCACAAAGTGTAAATAATATTATAAAAAACAGTTCGCTTCATTTCTTAACCGCGCGCAACACGAAAGTAAGCAAACCACTATCTTCCATTTAATTTAATCCGCGAAATTCAAAAAGCTGAAAGCTTTTTACGACACTCTTAACGTGTCTACTGGCGAATCTCTTTTCACAGTTTTCCCCCTAATAAAGATAACTTACGCCGTACGCGCCGAACAAAAGTATAAACGAAAATAAAAATCGAGCTCTACGCACGCGAGTGCTCTAAAATCACTCTCACACAACCCCAAATAGGTATCTGGCCCGATAATTTCGACTATAAAACTACAACCAGTAGGGTGTTCGCGTGAATTTATAATTTTCTAGTAACAGGTACAGTTTTTTTCTTTCAAGTGCAATGCCACGATTTGCGATACTGTTTTTGAACATAGAGAGTCACAAATATGAAAATATATTTTCTCGGATTCAGCTCAGTAGCAGAACCGTACTTTCCGTTTCAAATTGGTACATTACGAATGCCACGTGATTTGGGAAAGACCAAAAACGATGAAATATAAAAGAAGGGACTCGGAGCTCGTGGTAATAATAAAATAGGGACACAAATAATGAAATTGCGGAGGCTCCGCAGAACATGTGCACACTCCTGCTCAGAAGCTTCTGTACGGTCAACTCACTCCTATTCCACTCACTGTCAGCTCAGTAGCATGTATGCTGACCGTGCAGTCAGTGATCGCTGCCTATGAACTTCGAAAACAAAACATTATCTGCCCGTGAACTAGTCGTACTTCCATATTTTTCTGGCTGTATTTGTTGGGCATTACCATGGTATTGTCATCTTTACTACCACATCATGACCGTGTTATTAGCAGATCGGATGGTCGTGAGATGGAAGTATACCTCTTTTATTTTTGGCAGTAAAATTCATAAAATCTTCATGGGAGACTAATGAGTTTGTAAATACTATGGAGTACAAATACGACCATTCGACTCTGATCTCACGTATTTGATAAGGGAATAAGTGAACCCCAAATTCAGTTCAGCGATCCCTATTGATAAGATACTACATTTGAGGCAACGGATTTGAGACACAAAACTGCCTCAAATGAGACTTGTAGCAAAGCTGTGTCAGCTCCGTTCCCTCTGAAAGGACATCAAAGGTTTTTGTGTTAGTCAATCTGATCAATCAATTATAACCAATAATAGGACTTTAAGCCGTCCATAAGGCATGGCGATTTGTCTCAGTTCCGCAAATCGTGAAAACTTGTGATTCGTTCATTTGGGATTATATGTACGTTCCAAGAAGTATCAAATTTGTCTCACAATAATCACATATGATGTATCCTGTTATTCTGTTATCGTTCAACTTCAGAATCGATGATAGAGGGGCGTATGGCGATGCACGCATACCAAATTGGCCCCGGGACACCGCACCCCCATCCCGGAAACGCCCTGAATGGGCCTACGTCAGAATAGGGGGAGAGTTCAACTTCAGAATGAAATAGTTGCGATCTTGTAAAATGCTTTGAAATTGTGAAAATCCTTTAATTTTGGGGCTTATTGGTTATGTTCTGGTCTGCAGCTCCCTTCATCTTGTCTCCCGCACTGTTTTTTATTTCGATCTGCTCACGTTCGGATGCATTTGCTCACGTTGTTGGACTCTTTTCACACATACTTGCTATCTACTTATCGTCACCAACATGGTATTAGCCGTACCATCCTAGAGCTGTTGCAACTGCGGACCCCCCGGCAGGGTTCATCCCGCTGTCACTACCTTCCTGCGTCGCCACACGTACCAAAACGCGGAGGTTACGGGGTGAAGGAAGGAAGCGCGTCTGTCTGTGGTTCACCCGAATTCCAGGTTAATGCCGGGTATGAGCGTTACCTCGGTCAGTAGGGTGTCTCGGCTGCACTCCAGTTGCGTCCCGTATTGGAGGATAAAAAAGGGATATATCGTAATTGCGTCCAACGGGCATCCCCACTTTGTCCTCCTCTAAAAATAGACATAAAATGTTCCTTGTTAAATTTTATATAAAAAGGTCTTTCTCAGCTTTTCTTTAGAAAACATATTTATGGAAATAATCGCAAAAATGCGCGGAATTTTCGAAAAACATGGGTTTTTCAAAATTATGTTACAGATGAAATATCTATCAGTGTCGGGTAATGCATACTACAATATAACTTCAGAACTTCAGACAGCGCCCAGTTTGCCCCTCCCCATTTGGCTGCGACCATGATAGTTTGTTGGGTTTCTATTATAGAGTAGGCCTCGGATTATGTATGTATATCAACAATAGTCAACATTGCGCATAAGAAATAACATTGTGCTGTTAAGGAACAGTCACATGTTCTCAGAATTCATTGTCATTTCCTATGGGCAAATCGCTGTTTCCTATTGTTGATTGTACATCATTTTAAGTCCATCATACCAAGTCTTCAACAGAATCTTAAAATGCTCAAGACTCAATTAAAACATTGGAATTGGTTATGACCCTTCTGTCTCATGGATGCCTAGTTAACGTTTAAATTTTAGGCTCGTCTGCAAATTTTCTATCACTGAGGTCAGACCAACAGTCCTACCTCTTGCAAATAAAAGCTTATGTAACAATCGCAAAAACTTCTACATGTGTCCATCTTTACCTCTTTAACGATGACATGAAGAAAAACATATGCAGAAGTAGTTACGTTGCTCATGCAAGTAAAAAATCATAAGTACTAGTGTTTATTATAGTGTCATTAGTGAAAACTGACACTTATCAAGTGCTGAATTCCAAATTCAATGATTGAAGAAAACCAAATTTTGCGATTTGGGGTTAACAAACTGTTCTTATTGAGTCTTGAGCGTTCTAAGATTCCGTTGAAGACTTGGTATGGTGGACTAGAGATGATGTATATCAACAATACGAAACTGCGATTTGCCCATAGAAAATGACCCTGAATTCGGAGAACACGAGACCGTTCGTTAACAGCACAACGTTATATCTTATGCTCAAATTGTTGAATATTGTTGATTATTGTTGATATTACACATACATAATCCGAAGTCTATTCTATAGTAGGAACCTAAAAAACATTCATGGGGGTAGACAGGTGGAGGGAGGGGAAAAACTGGGGCGCTTGCCCCAGTAGACAAAGACTGAAGGCATATTGTAATGTGCCTAACCCGACATTAATAGATATTTCAGCCGTAGAACAGTAAAAAAAAACTTATGTCTTTCAAAAATTCCACGCATTTTTGCGATTATCCTGATAAATATGTAAAAAAACTTTTTATAGAAAATTTAACAAGGAGCATTTTATGTGATTTGCAATTTAATCCTAAAGTGAATATTTTTTCAGATAACAGCGATTTAGCTTGTAAAGATTGGTTATGAAAGAAAAAATAACAAAAGCCACGTTCCTCAGAACTTCCACACATTTTTGCGATTATCTCGGTGAATATGCGGTCTAGAGAAAAGTTGTATTGGATTTTCTTAATAGAAAATTTAACAAAGAACATTTTATGTTATATGCATTTCGGTCCTAAAGTTGATAGGTTTTGAGATATTCCCGGGTTTTTATAAAATTTCGGTATTACACGTAACTTCAAGGCCAAAGCGGCATGGGTTAATGACCTCAGATTGAGCTCAAATTTTTTATGGCGAGTTTTTAGGTCCATTGGAACAAATTTCAGAGTGACCCTAATCAATTGGCGAATACTTGTAAAATAAGAGACACACTAATATACACAAATGCCATCAGAAAATCATAAGTTCTGAACGGCGAAACTTACATTTCATTATACGCAAAGTATGCACCTGATGTGCGGGCGCTTTTCTCAGCTAGTGCATTTCGTACTACAAATGCATGTGAATCGTCTCACTCAAAGTTGAAGGGAATGTTACACCACATGCATCCAAATATTTTCAAATTAATTGACGCGTTCTTGGAAATTCAAGACTTAGCCTACCCTAAAATGACGAGCAGCAGTCGTGTTCCTCGATATAAGCAAGATAAAGAAATTTTTATTCAAGATCAAATGGATGCATTCACAAGTGATACTGTAACGTGCATCGAGTACGTAAAAGCTGCGAGTAGAAAATCCTTCCCACCGAAAAAGAAGTAAGAAGCGTTCAAAATATATGTTTAACCACACCTGCAACACTTTGCAGCTAGTCCTAAGTATGGGTAAGTGGGAGGAGAAATATATGGGACGCAATTGAGACATGTATCTTTTTTCCATGGGATGCAATTACGATGTGTCTTTTTTCCTAGTGGGACGTAACTGAGACAAAAATTGGCAGCCGTGACGCAACTGCGATTCACCGGGTGTCCCAGTGGCCCTGGCAGGACAGTGCGAATCTGAAGCGGAGATGCGAAAGGAAGGCTCGGGCCAGTTTCAATACGTCCCTCTGGTCACTGATGCGATACTCAGAAGGGTAGTTTCCGGAGCCAGGGGTGTAGTATCTGGGGTGCCACTTTAGCATGCGTGCATCGCCATACGCTCCATCAAGTGAGGGAATAAGGGCAGCAAAAATATTTACTGGTATACCTTCATATTATGACATTTTAGTACATCTGGAGCGTTTCGTAATGGCGACGTTTCAGTTCTCAGATTCCGAGATACTATTTGTTAAAATCACAAATTAGTATTGACTGCCATTACCCAAGTATACATAAATGTATGTGCAACACATAGGTACCTTAGTAAGTATAATGAATTATGTTGCGGTGTCGGTGGTGTCACCAGAGGCGCAACTCGTGGGGTAACCAGTACCTGCTAGCGGCCTATTCGTATCTGCGGGAGACCGCAACCGCAAGTAGGCAGCGATAATAATGCAGCGAGACGTGATTAAAATGCGGGCGCAGATTTCAGCACAACTGCCATCGTCTCCTTCCGCGCACGAATAATAATTTACCAAATGAATTACGGTAGTTTCCTTTTTCAAGTTATTATAATTCGTGTTCACAATGAACCACAGCTCGGTACTGTACTTCACTTGCCTCCTCCTGGTGAGGTGCGGTCGGTAGATGCGCGGCGAGGGATGAGAGATCTTCTACAGATACACGTTAATAACTTATCATAACCTATGCGGAAACAGCAGCAGATTATATTAGAGCTGTCGAGTATGTAGAAATTAATTCGACAAACATCAGGGCGAAACAATATCTTGCAGTTTTGCGACCGCCCCGGAAGCGTAAAAGCGCGTCGATTTGGTTTTAATCGGATTTAAATTTTTACCTGGCTGCCAGCGTTCGACGTTCGTCGAATTGCGAAACGCACTCGCTGGAATTAGAATTACCGAGGTTAAAGCCCACGAGGATTGCGAGGTAATAGGGGTACGTATTCGACCTCGTGTATATACCTATACCTAGTGTGCCACAGGTTGGGGATCACCAGATTTGTTATTTATTTATTTTCATTCGCCTTCGTTCGTATTCTCGACGACATTCGAGAAAATTGCTTACTGCGATGATGTGGAAGAACAATTTCGCCGCCTTCATACGTCGCGCTCGGTAAACCGACCATAGACTATAGTAATTACCTACATCGTCATTGATGTAATCGAAACTGACGTTGTAATCAGCGCCACCACAGGCTTCGTCACCTTGTTTCTTTTTGTGTTTGAAATGAATACCGGTACGAGGGTTGCCGACTCACGATCCACCACCCATTTCATAACTGTTTTCAATTTTCGATACTACCACCATCAACAATATTTTTCAACTTTCGAAATCTGCCTCCTTACCGCTCTCTTAGTGCACTAGTTTTGAAATTAGGTTTAGAACTAACAACGTTTCTTCCTATCTGTCGGTATAATACGAATAAAAATTTATTTATCGGTGCATGTACCTACGAATAAAAATCGATACGTCGTTATACTCGTGATTCACGAATAAGACTTGAAGGGATAAGAAACATGTTTTATCAATGCAAGAAACATACGTAGGTATTGAGTGGAAGAGGCTGTCAGAGCGGGCACAAGCGTCCTGGGTGAAACACTGAATGCAGTAGCGTATCTAGGATGAAATCATGGAGGGGGTTTGACTTTTAATTTTAAGGGTATTTCTAAAATAAAACACAAAAAAACAACGTTTAATGAGCATATTTTTGATATTTAGAGTTTAAAAAAAAAAACAAAAACGTTAAATGAGCATATTTTTGATATTTTTTTAGAGCTTTTTTTGGCCATTGGGGGGTAGTTCTGACCCCCTCCCCCTTGAATACGCCACTGACTGAATGCCCCTTCTCGTCTTTCTTCTCAGGCTGTACCCCTTTCAGCCGAACCTGAACCAGTCTAGTTCTCTCTTACGCTAAATTCATCTCAGACTCCTAAATTCGAATCGAAGTTCAGAAAGAAGCTGAAAGCGCGTGGCAGACCTAAACGACCGGTCCAGCAGGTATATACTTTCAACAAATCTGCTGCTGATAGGGTACCGACAAAGCGTGTAAGTACGGAGTCTGCTTCCCACATACCTCGGAAAAAACACAAATATGAGCTGTGTCCCGAACATGGTTCCTCACTTTAGAAGAATGTAATCAATGCTGACTGTTGTTTGGAACCTATTGCAAAGTTTACTGACAGCTGCCCCGGTTTTGGAGCATATAATTAAGTTAATTTATATGCACAGCCCGGATTTGCCGGCATTTGTCCCATTTTTTCCTGGATGGGCGAGATGATTTCAATCAAATAGGAGTACGATTCATAGTGAAAGGAGGCGTGGAGAGAAATTTTATTTTGCCGAAATTTGCCGAAAGTAGAATAAATGCCGAAAGCAACGAAAATGCCGGAATTTTGCCGAATCGTGGTTTTCAATCAAACTTCAGAAATACCACCTTATTTCTGTTCATAAAATCATGATTTCACGCTCGTTCTCCGATTTGAAATATATTCTAAGCGATAAGCGACACAGTATGACAACAGAAACAGTCAAAAAACACTTAGTGGTCATGTACAATAAAAAATTTTTGTAAAAATTAAGCGATTTACGATGTATTTAATGTACTAACAAATTATTTTGCAATCGATTTTTTGTTAAATTTTTTTTTGTAGAATATTGCCGAATTCTTCGTTTTTGATGCCGAAAATATTTTTTTTTATTGCCGGAAATCCGGGCTCTGTTTATATGTCTACTGTACTAGAATAATACGTTAAATTTGCCACGTAGCATTCTTTGTATGTAAATACACACAAGTATACCGACAAACAGCTTTCATTCGTAGGTATACGGGTAACTACATACAAATAGCCTCAACCTAAAACGAATATTAAAACCGAATCTAGCGACTAGCGAAATCCAATATCCAATAGTCATTTTAATTAGCATGGCCCGATTGCGTCCGGGTCAGTAAGGGGAGGTAAATTATTGAAGAAAATGAATGGTTTCATTGCGGCCCGATGTAGAGTTTGATTGCGTCCAGGCTCATAGTTCGACTGTGTCGTGCGTTCCAGTCCATTTGGCGTTATCCAGAGTGCACCACGAGGAAGCGGACCGAACTCCAGTCAAGACTGTGGTAACCGGGCTCCACAGTTCCTCGATGATCAACGTATATCGGACTATTCAATTGATACACTAAAATGAGTTCCCTTTCTCTCACTTCTCCAAACCTGTCGATTCCTGTCCTTTCCTGATAACACATTCCCGTCCCGTTTCTTTCGATAATTATCGACTTTTCCTAAACATAAGTAATTTTCCTGACCTACTGGGAGAGGGGGAAACTCATCGATGATCATCGGAAAAACGAGGCAACCGGGCTTTTGGTTTTTGGTTGCGATGTAAGAAACATCTGCAGTGAAATTGCTAACAGTTTTTCAAACTTTAAACCAAAGCTATCGATTTTGAATTCTTGTGAAACGCTAACCGCAAACCATCCGTCTCCGCACGCGATCGACTCATTTTTTCCAATTACAAATCAGAGTTGTTTGCAAGTTCGGAACATCGTACATTTTCCGTATTCCACGTGCTACGTGTGTAGACCGCACTGACATCTTTAACCAAAGCCCGAGATCTACCCGTGAGTCTACTGGAAAATTGCTCATCCCCTAAGTTCATCATCGATCCACCATCGTCGACTAACCTGTAACGTACATTTATTCTTGTCGCTCGTTTGATAAATACACGTTATCTCGTTCCAAGTCTCTCTCCTACGTACCTTCGTGATTAGAGTGAAAGCTGGTGCTCGAGGCTTTTCAACGGCGAATTACTCAGCTAACTCTGAGTTACCTCAACACATCAACACGCACAATCATCTAAGCCCTATTGTGGTCCCTTAGCTAGTCGTGGCCCTACAGCGGTATACCCTAAAACCCGTGGTCTGCCCTATCTTAAAGTATCGCGTCCCGACAACCTCCACGTTGTTGCTGTTGTCGGCTACCACATACTTAATTGGCGCCCCACGTAGGGCGCCAATTAAGTATGTGGTAGCCGACGACAGCAACAACGTGGAGGTTGTCGGGACGCAATACTTTAAGATAGGGCAGACCACGGGTTAGGGTATACCCTATTGTGGTCCCACTCGTACGCCCTGTAGACCCTTAGCTAGTCGTGGCCCTACAGCGGTATACCCTAACCCGTGGTCTGCCCTATCCCAACGTATCGCGTCCCGACAACCTCCACGTCGTTGTTGTCGTCGGTTACCACAAGACTTTCAATATACATCCAGATAACTATTCTTCAAAATCTGAATAAACCGCGGAACTGAAAACGTGGAGGCGAGTGCACAACTTGCCCTGTTCAGAAATGTAGAAGAAAACGCACCTATATAGATTTAGGTCTTATTTTGGAAAGCTAATAGAATCTTTTGGCCATAATCCAGCTTCAACCCTTTTGTTACCCATTTTTTTTTCAATCTGAATTATTTTTTTACTGGAAATTGTTGAATGGACTCCCCATAATACGAATCCGGTATCGGAGAATTTTTCGCTTCCCCTTGGACCCCCAGTGGACCTGGGACAGCGTATGTCCCACTAGTAAAGTATTTATTTATTAGCCTTATTGTATAATATTACATTACCCCAAACGGGCAAAGGCCTCTCTTAGCCTGTCCCACTCACGTCTGTCTGTAGCTACTATGTGGAATATTTTATTTTTTAGCATGTTGTCTATCTCATCCCTCCATCTTATTTTCTGTATTCCTGTTTTTCTATTTTCTTTCAGATACCAAAATATTGTTTTGTGGGACCATCTATCACTAGATTGTCTAGCAACATTTCCCGCCCAGTTCCACTTTACTCTTTTTACAGCTCTGACAAAGTCTATAATTTCCCTGAATTTTCTTTTCAAATCCTCATTTCTTATTTTGTCAATTCTTTTTACTCCCATCATTGATCTCTCCATTGCATTTTGGGTTGATCTTATCTTGCTTTTTTCTTTTTTAGACAGTGCTCATGTTTGAGAACCATATGTTAGTGTAGGAAGAATGCAGCTATTTATAACCATACTTTTTATGTCATTGTTGTTTTGTCCCTTCAGAATATGTTTTAGCGACCAATATTTTTGCCATGCCTTTCATATGCGATTGTGAACTTCATTTTGTGTTATATTTGTCATGGTTATGCTTTGCCCCAGGTAGTTTATTTCTTTCGTTTGCCCTATTATTTGTCCGTTGATGACAATCTCCTCATTACTCGTGTTTCCTACTAATATTTTTGTTTTATTCATGTTAATTCCTAGTCCTACCATTTTTTCTTCCTTGTTTAGTTCATTTAACATTTCCTTCGTTCGCTTCATATTTTTAGCTATCAATACAACATCATCCGCGAAGCGTAAGTCGTTAAGGTGCTCCCCGTTTATTCTTATACCTTTCTCTTCCCAATTTAATTTTCTGAATACGTCTTCTAAGGTACTGTTAAATATTAGTGATGAAATGCATCTCCTTGTTTCACCCCCTTTCTTATTTCGAAATACCTTCCATTCCTATCTGTCATTAATCTGGCCTCTAAATGTGTGTACATATCCTTGATTATGTCTGTATATTGTTCGTGTACCCCTTGTCTGCTTAACGTTTCTAACAGGCTGTCGTGTTTTATTGAATCAAATACTTTCTTATAGTCGATAAAAATAAGGTGTACTTCTGTGTTGTACTCATTTTTGTAGTTGATTTATCGTGTGCAAATTGTCTATTGTCGAGTAGTTTCTCCTAAAACCCGCCTGTTCCCTTGGTTGTTGTAATTCCAGTAAATTTTTTATTCGATTTGCTATTATCTTGGAGAATATTTTTGCTATAGTTTGTCCTAAGCTTATTGGTCTGTAATTTTCTATGTTATGCTTGTTTCCTTTTTTATAGATCATTATCATATCAGATTCTTTCCATGTTTTTGGTATGGATGTACTCTCTATTACTTTGTTGTACAGTTCTGTTAGCTTTCGAGTTAGTGTTTCTCCTCCGTATTTCATCATTTCGTTCGTTATTTTGTCAGATCCTGGTGTTTTCTTGTTTTTTAAATTTTTTATTACTTGTTCGACTTCTTCATATAACAGGAGGGGTACTTTTTCTTCGTATTGTTTTCCGGTCTCTGTTTTCTGTGTTACTGTTTTGTATGGATCATTACATAAGTTTTCATAATATTCTGTAATTGTATTGTTTATCTCCATTCTATATATCTTGTCGCCCCGTGGGTCCTCAATGTATGTTGTCCATTTTTTCCCTATTTCCAAGTTTTTATGTATGGTTTTCGTGCTCCTTGTTGTTTCCATTATGGATTATATCATCTCTCTATTTTTGTTTTCGTTAAAGATACGTAATTCCCTTTTGACATAAATTTACAAACTATATTTAATTCAATTTTTTCTTGCGCCGTTTTCCTTGGTCTTCTTTTCAGTCCCTCTCTCTTTCTTATTGCTTCCAATATCGCTTCAGGAATGTCTTTCTGTTTGTGTTTTTTGTCATTCCTGATTATTCTTTTGCATTCTCCTATAGTTTCATTTATTTTTTCCTTAATTTCCTTTTCTATTTCTGTTGGTTCCATCTCTTCGCT
Source organism: Acanthococcus lagerstroemiae (assembly GCA_031841125.1). Taxonomy (NCBI): domain Eukaryota; kingdom Metazoa; phylum Arthropoda; class Insecta; order Hemiptera; family Eriococcidae; genus Acanthococcus; species Acanthococcus lagerstroemiae. The sequence goes on from CM063109.1 coordinate 4,160,444, forward strand.
CCCCATCTCTAATATTCTTTTCTTTAGTTCGTTTTCATAGATATAGCGATTCCCTTTATCGATTGTCAATACCTTTGTATTGTTTTTTGTCGCGTATCTTCTTTTCCTAATGTTTATCTTACATTTTATTAAGTTGTGATCCGAGTGAAAGCCAAAACCATGTACTACATCGAAACTTTTTATGTCTTTTTCGCTTGCTGGAGCTAAGATATAATCTATTTGATTTTTGTATTCCTGGTTTGGCGATATCCATGTCCACCTTCTTCCCTTCCTTATTTTGAAACATGTGTTTATTATCTTAAGATTGTTTTCTTGACAGTGTTGTATTAATCTTCATCCTCGCTCGTTTATTTTTCCATAGTTATATTGACCCATTACTACTTCTTCTCCTTCCTTTCTCTCTCCAATTTGACTGTTAAAGTCACCTATTATTATGAGTTTATTTTTTGGATTAACTCTTTGTTCTATTATTTTATTTGTAAGTTGTAGAAGTCTTCACGCTCTTTTTCACTAGCGGTTGTAGTTGGAGCATAGACTTGTATTATCGTTATTACAGTGTTATTTATTCCTATTTTCAACAATAAGGCTCCAAAGTGGCCCCTATGACACCGCACCCCTGGCCACAGGAATTTCCCTTTCGAGTATCGCATCAGTGACCGGAGGGACGCTTTGAGGCCGGCCCGAGCCACCCCACCATTTCTCCTTCCTGCAACGGTGCGCGCGTCCAACCAGGGCTGCCATAGGGTTCCCTACTGACCTAGGTCCGCACTCCCTGAGCGCTCGCCTGGAAATTTCAGGTCCCCCACGGCCGGACACGCTGCCTCTCTTCACTCACACCTCACCTCCTCGTCTTGGTCCGTGTGTCGACGCAGGCAGGTGACGACGACGGGTGAGCATTGCCGGTGGGTCCGCAACGCAGCTGCAGCAGCTCTTCTAGGATGGTACAGAGTTCTCTTCCTGTTCGATGGTGTTGGCTGAGCTTGGTAAATCGCCGCGGCCCTCTGTCTCGACCACTCCGTCGGCATCTTCTTCTTCATGATGGCCGAGACGAAGGCCGACACCCGCTTCAACAAGGCTAGTCTATCTGTTATTCCTTCGAACATTATTATGTTGTTTTTCAGTTTTTTGTTGATCATGTAGCCTACACTCCTCTTTGTTCTTTTATGTTTCCCAAATAGCACAGTATATTTCCATTTTTCGTCTCTATTATATTTTCCCCCCATTGCGTCTAACTTCAGCTAGTCTTAGTACATCTATGTGCGAAATCTGAAAATTTCTTTCTAACTCATTCAAGTTTGTATTATTTGCTAGTGACCTTACATTTAGGCTTGCAATGGAGAGCCAGTTCTGGTGAGATATATTTTTCTTGGTTTTGGTTTTATTCTTTTTGTTGCTTATATTGTATGCTATGTTTATCATCTGGGCGGGTTTCTTTGTTGAGGGGGTTGGTCGTTCTTGCCTTCGTTGACCAGACGTGACTGGGCAAGGCTGAGTTCGTTCACTCATCATTTAGATTTATTTACATTGGCTTACTGGTAAAGTAATGAGAGTCAAAAAAATTATTTCAGAAACAACCACGCCATCTATTGAGATGTGAGTGAGCTACGATATGATTCTGTAAGTACGCTACCAGTGGGATAAACTAGCACTGTTTTCAACGTATTTTTGACGCAGTAGAATTTTTCAAAAACCATTAGGACAAACGGCGTCCTGTTGGGAGCGAAAGGGTTAAGACCACTCACACTCCAAATTCAGATTGTGTTTCCTACCTTTCGTAAAGATTATCAGATTAAGTTAGAACTAAATCAGACTCCTTCAGACTTGTGAAGCCTTGTTAGATTCTGAGAGACTAATGCTGACTCCTCTTGAGATTCATCAGACCACATTTTCAGGCATGTGAGACTCACTCGGATTTGTTCAGACTTTTTGACTCTTATTTAAACTCACTGAGGCTTGGCTATGACTCATCCAGATTCCATAACCGATTGACAAAAAGAGGGTCACAAAGCCTCAGCACACAAAATAACCAAAACTGGGATTAGAGGCAAAAGTGTGCTTATTTTTCAACCAATTAGAGCGCAGGACGCAAACAGAAACGAGAACATGTTAGATGAGGTAATTTTGTGACGTCACCAGGTCAAACACAATTTTATGACGGATGCAATCGAACTATTAATGAAGCACACAGTTTACATTTCGGACGCAATCGAACCATTCGAAGCAAGGGGTACAAACGGGACGCAATAAGACTATGGAGAAGGTGTGAGGGCTACTTTTCGGACGCAATCGGGCTTCTCCGATTTTAATTTAATAAAAATTTGCACCCGTTCCTAGGATCGTAATATGCTCGTTTTATTACACCAAATCTGCCCTTTGATAGACATTACTTTTGGTCTCAGAATTATTCTAGGTTGCTTAGTTCTACAGATCATTAAGTGTCATTTTTTAAAATTATTATTATTTTATACACATTCCTACTCTATGAGAATATCTGTTTGTATTTCTAATTTTGATCCGTGAGCGTAAATGAGGCAGGTACTCCAGTGGGTGTTCCTTTCAAGTCAGCGGCATAGCCAAAATTTTCCCAAAGAGGGGAGGGGGCGAAATAAGATTCTCAAGGGGAAAAAAGTCAAAGATTGAGGTATTTTTTTAAAATCGCCGGTATTAGAAGACTATTTTATAAAAATGAGGGTAAAATCACAGCTTGAGCAAAAATTTTTCAAAAAAGTGGGTTGTAAAGGTGAAGCTTCGGAATGACTCGAAAATCAATAGTAAAGACTCGCTTTAATTAACTTCAATATAATTAACGCAAAGACATCTGAACAACTCGACCATACCAACTACACATGACGAGAAACGATAATAAACTGTACAGCGTTTGCAATCTTGAAAGATAAGAATATACCTAACAGATATGAATTACTGATTATTGGCGAATATCGACGTATATTAACGAGGTGGTTCTACATTATGAAAATACGCGACTTTTGAACATCTCATACTCCCCCGGGTGACGACTCATTAATGTAGTCACAAGGAATTACAACTATAGAGCTGACAGCTCGGCGAATAACCTTTTCTCCAATCTTGAGATCTACGACCCTTATCGCGCCATCCTTTCCTGGGATGACTTTCGTTACGACTCCAATGGGCCATTTGGCAGGATGCTCGTTGTCTATTTTACAAATAACAAGATCACCTGTCTTGAGATTGGAGCGAGAGCGATTCCAATATGGACGAGTTTTGAGCGAATTCAAGTATTCATTCGACCATTGACGCCAGAATGATTGAAGTTGAGCTTGAAATACTTCCAGTCGACGAATCATTGGTAACTTTGATGCCGATACGTCGGGAATGGGCAAATTCAACAATGAGTCCCCAATCAGAAAATGAGCCGGTGTTAGAATGAAATGTTCACTCTCGTTACCTTTGTAGCACAATGGACGACTATTCAAAATACATTCTATGTTCGCAAATACGGTGGAATATTCTTCCATATTCAACACCTGACCATTTAGGACACGCGTTAGATGATACTTTGCCATACGAACGGCCGACTCCCACAGACCACCGTGGTGTGGTGCACGAGGCGGTATAAAGTGCCACTGGAAGCCTTGCTGTACGGAGAACGAATCAAAATCCTTGGTGTTGGAGCAATACAAGTTGTAGACACCCACAAAATTTGTGCCATTGTCCGAATATACATCCGTGGGCAAACCACGGCGAGCACAGAAACGCTGAAGAGCATCCAGGAAAGCCTTGCTCGATAAATCGGATACAATTTCCAAATGTACTGCACGCGTTACAAAACAAATGAATACAGATAAATAGATATTATAGTATTTCATCGTACGGTGTTTGGTACATTTACATTGAAAAGGCCCCGCGAAATCGACACCAATCTTCGAAAACGGTCTACAGATGTTTACACGGGCAGTTGGTAGCTGACCCATCAAAGGAGGTACATTACGAGCATCATACCTAATACATATGATACAATTTCGTATTAACTTTTTTATGATATTTGTCAGACCACCAACAATATGATATCGCGATAACATGTATTGTTTAATAAACGAACGCGTAGCATGGTAATAAGTCATATGTACATGAGAAATTAACAATTCAACATATTTGCTTTTGACATGTAAAATGATAGGATATCTAGCATCGTATGAAAGGTTAGCATTTACAATTCTAGTACTAGCACGAATTATACCATTCTCATCCAGGAATGGATTGAGATTACGAATAGACGAGGATTTCAACAAAGGTTTATTTTTTGATAAATCATTGATTTCACGTGTAAAACAACCTAATTGAGACAATCGTACAATACAAATAATAGCACGTTTTCTATCTTCTAAAGTAATAAGGCTATGAACAGAATTGACATTAACGTTTACACGCTGACAATTACATACAAAATGCATACAAAATGACACGACATTTAACAGTTTAGTGTAAGTCGAATATTTCTCAAGTATCGAAATATCAGGCTTCGAGACAGCCACATTGCAAATTACCTTCCGAATTTCAGGCAAGTCGTCAATTACTACATTGTCAGGGACCACCCACGAAAAACTTGAGTTTGTACGAATTAAATCGGGCCCACACAACCACACATCACTTGTGATCAATTTACGAACTTCTATACCGCGAGTCGCTAAGTCGGCAGGATTCTCACGAGAACGCACATATGACCATCTATTCGCGGGTATTACGCGCACAATTTTTCTAACCCGATTCTGCACAAAAATAGTCCAACGCGAAATATCTCCGTTGAGCCAGCCGAGGACTGTCGTAGAGTCCGTGAAGGCGTGGAAAGACGACATATTCAAAGCATTTGAAATTTTGCTGATGAGTCGCGAAAGCAATTCAGCCGCTTGTAACTCCAATTTTGGAATTGTAAGCTTGAATTCGTTGCGAGGAGCAATTTTAGTTTTTGCGGCGACTAAGTAGGTATCGATATTTCCATCCGCATCTACGGACCGAAAATATACAGCTGCGGCATATGCCTTTTCCGACGCGTCGCAGAAACCTATTAGCTGAATTTCCGTCGGGTAATCGAACAATGAATAACGTCGACGAACTTGAAAATTTGACAAATCGTCGAGTTCATTATAATATTCGACAAACAATTTGATAACGTTATCGGAGACGATATCGTCCCAGCCGATATTTTCCTCCCACACCATTTGAAGAAGAATTTTTGCTCGTACAGTTACGGGCGCGATGATTCCGAGTGGATCATAGATTCGGGAAATCTCAGATAGCAGCAAGCGTTTCGTGAGTGACTGAAAGCATGAGCGATCCTGACGTAATTTCATCTGTATTGCCATTGTGTCTTGTTCAGGTAACCAACATAAACCGAGTAAAGATACGGCACCTTTCTCGCCAAATGAAAAAGTACGATGAGATTCAACGTAATGAGAGGGAATACTGTCTAAGAAATCGCTCGAGTTAGACATGTACTTACGTAACGAAAAATGTGCAGACTGCAATGTGTCATGAATTACTCGTTGTAACGAAATTGCATTCTCTAGGCTATCAGCTCCGGTGAGTAAATCATCCATCACAAATTCACTCTTGATTGCACGACCAGCAGCGGGGTACTCTTCGACAATAGACTCACCTAATACAGCTAGGCATTTCGTAGCTACGTAGGATGCCGACGCAGTACCAAAGGTTACAGTTTTGAGGCGAAAATCTTTGACTTCAGAATGAATATCAGATCGCCACAAAATTCGTTGGAGATCGCGGTCGTCACTGTGAACTAAAATTTGACGATACATTTTAGTGATATCGCACGAAAAGGCAATGACATGAGTACGAAATTTAAACAAAATTTCCACTAGTTCCGGTTGAATTGTCGGACCAGTCAACAACATATCGTTCAACGAGATACCGCTAGAAGAGGGCATGGACGCATTAAAAACGACTCGCAATTTAGTACTAGTACTTGATGGCTTGATTACGGCGCGATGAGGAATATAGTACGATTCCAGCGTACCAAGAGGCGTAATATTTTCAATATGATCCAGCTCCCAATACTCGCGCATGACACGAACATATTCATCACGCACATCACCACTGTATTTTTTCTCGACTCGATACAACGCGGCGAGAGCTTTAGTACGCGAATGACCAAGACATTCACGGTTAACTTTCAACGGTAAGCGCACTTGAAACCGACCATTATCAACACGAATTAACGACTCGGACACTAATTCTTCGCACAATTGGTGCTCCAATTTGACGGACTGCGATTTAGGTATATCTGCCTCCTCAATCTCCCAAAATTTCTGGAGCTGATCTTGTATGGCTATGGTAGTTAGTGCACAAAATGGAGTACGAGGTTTTTTATTGAGCGAACAAGCACCAGAAACCACCCATCCGAAGTGAGTATCGCGTAAGAAAACATCGCCGAATTTACATCTGGAATCGCGAATACATTTTTCATAATGTTCAGCTCCAAGCAAAATATCGACCTCTTCCGAGGGCATCTGCATTTCAGCAAACTGGAAATGATTATATTCTTTTATCGTGGAGTCAATCGAACTCCAAGCTACAAGGTAAGGTATCTCAGGAATCAGTTCAGCGTGGACATCAATCTCAAAATCACTATAGCGAGAGCGTAGCATAAGATTTGACGAATATTCAGTCGTCACGGAATTACCAGTTATACCGCCGATCATCGTAAGGTTGTCGGATCGTCGTACCCGAATTTTATGAGTATTGACGAATCTTTCAGATAACATGGTTAGTTGAGATCCATTATCCAACATAGCACGAGCTAATACAGTTCGATAACCATTTTTTGTTGAGATTCTAGCATAGACTACGGCGGTTTGTAACACTACAATTTTATTAGAATTACCTTTCGTCGAGATGAACGATTTCTGAGTGTCAATTTCGCGAGACGAATTTGTCACTTGATTTCCTGGTGAACCAGCAGTCGAAGATGACGTAGCTTGTTTGCGGTGCAACAGAGTATGATGTTTGCCAGCACAAACTGAACACGTTGATCCATCTTGGCAGGTTTTGGGGGTATGGCCATGTGCTAAGCATTTGACACAATGATGATGCTCCTTTACTACATCGAAACGCTGTGGCTGGGTCATTTCAGCGAAATCCTTGCAATCGGCTAGGAGGTGATCCTTTGAACATAACGAACAACCACTAACCTTTTTGGATACGACGAACGACGACTTGTTTGCACTAGGTTTCAAAACAGGATTTTTGGAGGTTTTCTCCTTATCGCGATCAGTTTTCATAGCCTTATTCACCAACACACTGTCATCAATAACAAAGGCCTTATTTGTCAAAAACTTCTGCAATTCTTCGTATTTAGGACAAGTTTTAGCAGCCATGGTATGAATATCGAAATCTTTCAAGGTGCGCGAATCGAGCTTCGAGGCTGTTAAAAAGGCTACGAATTTTGAGAAGGTATCACCGATTGTCTCACCGTGTGCCTTTAAACCTCGTAGAATCACGTCGGTTTGATCCAAAAGATCGCGAATTTTATTTTCCTGTTTAATTGGCTCGATATCAATGAGATTACGAAAGAGGGTTTTAATAACTGCACGTTTATTATCATACCTTGAGATAACACAATCCCAGGCCTCAGGGTAAGCCGAATCTTCTAAGTTGAAATCACGAATCAAATCGGCAGCTTTCCCAGTCAGAGCTTCTTTCAAATAATGGAGTTTTTGGACGTTGCTCAGCTCGGAATTATGAATCAAATTTTCATATAACCCTTTCCAATTTCGAAATTCAATGATATTACCAGAAAACTTTGGAACTTCGATTTTCTTGACTTTGGGTTGCATTGGCTGCATAGAAGGATGCGACGTACGATTCAATTCATCAGGAACAATTGAATCACGACTAGATCGTCCATCTGCTTGACAACGAAAAGCCTTAGCTTTGGCTTCGAATGACGCCAACGTGTTCCGAATTGAAAGCGAATCATGCATTATATTCGCCACTTCCGTTTCATAATTAGAATCATTCTCGTCCAAGCTGTTTATTATCGCTGATATATGACTATCATATTCTGTTTTCAGTCGACGATACTCGATGAGAAAAGTTTCGAGCACAACCACTGTCTCAACGGTCAATCCTTCCTCGACTAGATCCTGCATCTGGGTTTTTAACTGACCCATGCAAATTTTCGGATACCTAGCCTTTTTTCGATGAGGATTTGTCATCTTGAAACAATACGAATTGCTATTTGAAACTAAACGGAAAAACGAATACGAAAAAATTGATAAGCTAGGTAAAGTATAAACAGCGGACGATGTTTATCTGGTTATGCATACGAGAGATAAATTATGGCAACACTACTCTCCGAACTCCGAATCGACCAGGAAAACCAAGCGAGCGGAATACGAGCAAGTTTGATAACGAACAACTATTGAGCACGATTCGACATGCCAAAAGTAGTTAACACACGAAAACTGCACTAAAAAAACTGCACATTTCGCGAATTTTTCTTTTTGCCGGAGGCCGAACACTCGCGACCATCAACCGGCCCGGAGGACCATAATGAAGCTTTGGAATGACTCGAAAATCAATAGTAAAGACTCGCTTTAATTAACTTCAATATAATTAACGCAAAGACATCTGAACAACTCGACCATACCAACTACACATGACGAGAAACGATAATAAACTGTACAGCGTTTGCAATCTTGAAAGATAAGAATATACCTAACAGATATGAATTACTGATTATTGGCGAATATCGACGTATATTAACGAGGTGGTTCTACATTATGAAAATACGCGACTTTTGAACGTCTCAAAAGGCGAAAAAAAAAAATTTTTATTCAATTTCAGGTGCCTTGAGGGGGGCATTCGCCCCCTTCGCCCCACCTCCCTTGGCTACGCTACTGTCTCGAGTTAATGTTTAATACGCATCTCATGTAAGACGAGCCTAATGTTTAGTACATCTTACGTGCATACGCTTCATATCCCTGTGGATATTTCGCCCATATTTATTTTTAGTACATCATATTATACTCAAACAGTTGTACTTAGACAGACTAGTTTAAAGGATTTGGTCTTTTGCAGCAGTCTTTGAGGCCAGACCTTTTATGTTTTATTATTTGGACATGAAAGTTGCACCTATTGTCTAAAGTTACAATCCTCCTCCCCTGAAAAAAAGATCTCGCTACGACCACGACCTTAAGCCCATATACTGGATTCATCTTCTTGGAGTTTTATGTGGACGTAGTACAAATTCGTGGGCAAGTTGTGAAACGACTTATAGCTCCCGAGTTCAGTGCAGCAATAACCCAGTTGGGGACATACTGAAGCATTCGCGGCAGTTTTATGGAATAAAATGAATTATTCGATTTTATTGATACCCGTACTATACAAACTTTCTTAAATAAGATAAGATGTAAGGCGTTAGGCAAAGCGGTTGATAAAAATTAACAAAATATCCTGTATACTTTAGATTTTATTCGTATACGTGAAAGAGAAACTCTCCGAGAAAAGTGTAAAGAACTCACTATCGCTACAGGTGCAACCCTAATTCAACAGGCGAGCATTTTAATTTATACCTCTTTCAATAACCTTTTCAACTCATTTTTTCATCGAAGGTTTTTCATGCCGCGTCACGAATTACTTAGCAAAACGGATTGTGAGAAACATTCGCGTTAGCTGCGCGCCTACCTGCAGAAGGGCAATACCGTTGAAAAGCCAAGCAAAATAAGACCCATCGAATACGAAATGAATGTATCACGTTATCACGTTCCGACTTTTGAACAACAAAAGTAAGCGGATCACGTTAGATTCCAATGATATAAATCAGAACGATTGTCACCTGTAAGTTAGTAAAATATGTATGTACGAGATATGTAGAGGAGTATCATCGTTTCTTTATTTCAAATATTGCCATCAGTGGTGCAAATAATATCCGGAGAGTGGCGTAGTAATTGATTATACGTACCTAGTTACTGAAATTATGACAGCTTATCTCACGTATAATGTCTCTCTTCTTATGTTGCGAGGAAATTTCCAGAACACTTATGCAATTTGATGTAGAAATTATATCAAATGATTGATGCTGTTGGGTCATTAGATAGCCTGTGAGGAATGAGAAATGAGGGGGGTCCTCGAATCCTGGCTGCACTACATGACTGGTGAAACTCGGCATCATCAATTTTGCCTCGGGGAAAAAAACTGTTCGCTGAGTTGTAGACCAATTTTTTAGTTTTAACAGCTATTGTAACAGTGAAGGGTCGGATCTCGGATATTTATGTTATAAAAGTCATTTTTTCAAGCATTGTTCCGATTCTACCAACCCCTACCTAAAGTGTGGCATCTGTGGGTGTCTTGGACTAGTTTCTTATTTCTCTTCATTCACACGTTACGCAGTTCTTCTTATTCGATGGCCTCATTCACATTTCGTGACAGTAACGCTCATCTTCTTTTTTCGAACGAAATACTTTTCCGCCAAAGAAGATGAATAAATATAAATATACAGTCAATTGTTTCAAAATTTTCTGGCTTTATCTCGTTCTACGTTTTTCCTGATTGCTGGTAGGAGTCACAAGTTACCATTCGTAGATATGTGGGGACCGTCTCCTTTTCAATGTGTGTTTTTCATATAAATCGTCTCTCTCTCTCTCTCTCTCTCTCTCTCTCTCTCTCATCTCTCGTGTGATGCTTGAAAACCCCGCAGGTATAATCATCCGTGGAGCTCTACACCGGTATGAGCGGTCTGACTTTATAAGGCATCACTTACGTGTTGAAAATCGAAGTTCAAGTTTCCAGAGTTCAATAAGTCTTTCCAACTTATCGGCCGAGAGGCAGTTACTATCGAGATTGCTGCCGCGTCCGCGAACTCACAATTCGGCAACTCATCGGGAAATATTCGAAGTTTTCGAAATTTTGTACATTTTACACCGGCATTTGATTCGTCTATCAGGTCGCGTGAGATACTTGTATTATTTTTATACCAATACATTCAAGTCCCCCCCCCATTGTGCTTTTTATGAATTAATGTATGGCGGCGGTAGACGAAGCAGGCTGGTTTCGTATTTTTGAACGATAATTAATTTCAATACTTACGAAACCTATGAGCCTGAAGTCGAGTCTTTCCTGGCCTAATTCTCGATGAAATTTCCATATAGAGGAACTGCGTCTTTGCTGGGTCAATTTGGTTTTAGAATACCGCACGATAGGATAACATTCTGAAACTTTATCTACGAATTTCGATATTCAGTATGCCATCATCGCCTGATTCCACGCCAGAACTGCGTTTCAAGCCTTAATTTGCTTTTAATTAAGCGCGAGGAAGAAGAAAGAGTGCAAACTCTAGGGCCAAGAACAACAGTCGCTCGTTTCTCATTATAGAGAACAAAGATATCGCCTTTTTGAAGAAAATGCATATTTTGTTCGTATCTCCATATTATTCTCTAATTATGAATCATGAATGGTTGACGTATGTCGGTGTTGATTTAAAAGTTGGTAAGTTTGAAATTTATAACGCAATTTTGATTAAAAATTTCGAGTTCAACGCCACGATATAAACCTAAACTTTGACGTCATAGTAAAATTCGGTTTCCTCTTCATTTTCCTTGTAATATGCCGGGTATATTGGAAAACGACTGCAACAACTCAGCACAAGATTACGCATCTCGTCAAATGCTAATAGAAATGTTGTGTGAACCTGGTCCTCTTATGTCTTAATTATAGAGCTAAGTGTTTTGAAATCGGAAAATAGGGTGCCAGGAAGATAATTTGGAAACTGATGTTCAACCAAATTTCATAAATAATGTCCTATTATCAAAAGAGAAAGTTTCGGGACTCCGAAGAAGAAATAAGCACAAAATATTTTTCAACCGTCCAATCGTAGAGTTTTTATCTCACAGGAATTAGTAATTATGCTTATTTATTTATTTTTTATTTTTTACAATTATTATAATCATAATTAGGTATTTCTATACTTTTTTTTTCTTCAATAATGTTCATTATTATTATTTCTTTAATTTTCTAAATTGATATTAATAATAATAACCATAGTTAAAATAGAATAATTTTTTATATTTATCTTATAATTCGATAAATGTATACAAATATGTGAAATTTTAATTACATATTATTCTTAATGGTTCTGTATTTTCAAAATCATCGCAGCACATTATTTCATCTCAAATAATAGAAAAGAATTAATTAAGATATTTGGGACATTCTTTAAGAACATTTTTTCAGATTTGCAATGTTTCTCCTAATGTATTTTATAATTTTTTTGTCTCTTATCATCCTTATTTTGTAACACAGACAGAAAATGGTTCAGGTAGGTGAAAAAAAGTTCACTGCTTATACATCGGAATAGAAGTACATATTAGGGTCACTAATTCTGCTAGTCTTATTATATTCAGTGTTGTTCTAAGTTTTAGCCCCAAAAATCAGAATTTCGTTATTTTTTTTTTTTTTTGAGAGGGATAAAATTGACTTGACCTGAACAATCGAATAACGTATCGAAATAAAGTGGGTTTGGTTGCCAATTTCGAATTTATGCTTCAAATCGAGATCTGTATATTTTTGCCTAGAAATAGTCTTCAAATGCTCGAAAATGGTCAGTTTCATACTTTTACCACCTGTCAGTAATACATTGAGTTTCTGAATCAGCTTTTTGCACTGAATGAAAATTGGACCTCGATACTTTATTTGGTCTCGAAAAAAAAAAAATCAATACCCAGATATTCATACATTTGGAAACAAAAAAGGGTTTTGAATTAAGTTTTTGTGCTGAAAACAAATTTGACCCTGAAATTTTAATGCAAGTCTCTTCCGCTCCCTATACGGTTTTTTAGTATTTTTGAGTCATTATCAGGATGAAAAAGTCTTCTATATTTCAATTTTAGATTTGAATCCAACGCACAAAATCGCATTCGAAGTATACGTTATGTTTGCGGATGTAAAAGTCTGATATTTAACTGTTTTAGTCGTTGATGATAAATTTCGAGACGAAAACAGGCGCGTGTCGAAGTTTCAAATTCAGGTTATTTGGATTTAGAGCTAAAACGTAGGCTAGGATATCGGTATAAGAACAGGAGGAGGGAGTCGAGTTAGAACACCCCCTGCGCTGTCAAAACGAGCATTTCAGAATGTCAGCAATAAGATGACGGGATATGCGCTGTAGCGACCATTAACTCACCCCCCCCCCCCGACTGAGATCTTTCTACGCTGGTGGTATAGGAACGTTAATTTTGTCTACTGATATCGAAAATGTAAAATTTTAGGTCTTTGCGGATATCTGAAGGCTATTATTACCCCCAAAAAAGTCTGAATCAAAATTTAGAAGCCAGATTTGAAATATTGGTTCAAGAATACATTATTTATTCAGAAAAAAAAATTGTAAGTGGATTAATATAGATTTGCAACATAACAGCAAAATGTTGTTTTGGCCACTTCAAGGGTAAGTTATGGAAAAACTATTGTTGCTACAGAAAATTCAGAGTTGGATTCGAAATCAGAGAACCAAAACCTTTATAACGGCGGCACAAAGTAATGTCGAGCATGATACTGCTCAAATTTTTCTATATAGTATAAGGTAGAAGTCTTGTTCGCTTATTATGCATATGAACAGCAATTTTACGTTAATTAAAAAAAAACACAATAATGTGTACGTGCAAACGACAAATTTATTATGAGAAAGATAGGACGCGTGGCGCGTATTTACTGTAGAGGGACTTTTCTTTTTGTAAATTTCCTGAGTCTCTTCTTCATAGGTTGCAATGAAATAGAAAAAATACGTGTAAAATTTCAGCCCCATCGGATGAGGGAAATACTACCACGCGCCGCATCCCCCTTTAATGCGGAAATAGATGCATGGAGTTTTGATAATTTTAACTAAAACATTCTTTTCTTAATCTCCAGTTGTGCTGAAATATTGTTTGGTAGACTTCAGTAAGCAATGTATTTCCGGCTGGGTGTAGAGTGAGGGGAGGGGGCTCAAAGATGGAAGGAAAAACAAATAAAATAAAACTCGAGACAGATATCGATGAGGTTTTCGAGGTCAGTGAATTCGATTTCGAGGGTGATTTTTCCGTCCAATATTTCATGTTTTGAAATGATATTTCACTTAAGCGTCTTTAAACTCGATTATGGGGAAAATTTTTGGATCTGACCATCAGGTGTCATTCCAGTGAGGTCAAAACCAGATAAGAATTAATTTTCCAAAAAAATATTAATTTATTATTTAAAAATCTCGAAAAATTGATGCCTTTCAGGTTTTAACACCCTCCTCCCTTTGATGTCATAATGTAATCCACAGAATCGGATATTGAAAACATATAACTGAAGAACAATCTCGAAAAAGTAAGTAATATTTGGGGAAATCCCTATTGGTGGTATCCAGAGGGGAGCATCGGTTGTAAGAATTATCCTCGAAATGGAATTCAGCAACCTCAAAAATCTGTGAATCAACCCCTATCTCAAATTTTACTTTTCACTCTTTTCCCTTCCCTCGGATCATCGACCCAGATTACGGAAACAAACTACGAATATCTTATACATGATAAGCAGCTTCACACAGCTTATCGAAATCAACGAGAAGTAATTTTCAAGGCAACTGAAGGCTAAGGGGAAAAAATTGGTCGAAAATGTCAAACTTCATGTATTTTCTCAAAAAATGGGGTAGAGGCGTACGGCAAGTGTTTTTTATCCCGTCAAGCTGAAACTTTGTAGGAAATTTTGCTATTTCTTTAAAACCGATTTGGGGAGTATCCGGTGTATATTTCAACGTCCGAAAATAACAGCAATCCGAGTGAAAAAGACGCATAAGCTGTGAGAATTGCATCGACTATGAGCTGCATGACGTACCCAAATCATCCCCAACCCACCGTTCCACTTTTCAATTTTTTTGGAGGGGGCGGCGAATATCTATCAATATTTGATCAAATCAACGAAAAAACTTATTTGATTATAAAATTGCAATTGTTGGAATATTCTGGCATATAGAATTCATAACTCGCGGATGATGCTAAAGGTATAAATAACGACCAGCTTATCACTGGAGCTACAAAATGAAGTATCAGTACCTAACGCATGCTGGCAGTGTAAATAGTATCCCCATGAGACTAAGTAAGGGATCTAAACAATTATCCCAATCATTCAACCACTCCCATTCCTATCTACAGAAAAGTTATAATTTACACATTTCCGTTAAAAGCCTATTTTTATTTAAAAAAAACGAGAAATAGCGAAACAAAAATTATAACACATTACTTAAATTACTTTCTACCTCTAGAATTCATAATTAGTGAGCTGGCGATACCGACAAGAAGCCCACGTACTTCTTTTTTGGACTCGAGGTTTATCAATCATTTTTGCCGAGAGCCTCTGTATCTGAATGTACAAGTTTAAGTTATACACATTTTTCATCACTGCTAAGGACAAAATTACAGAGTCAGTTCTACGTCCATTATGTATTTATACGAGAACTGAAAATCTGTGAGCAGACGAAAATACGCTCGTACTTGTTATGCCCGGCATTTTTGGAAAACGTTGAAAACTTCTCGGCGAGCGCAGTAATGTTCTGATGTGGACGCGACTTAACCGATGAGAGTCGGCACGACCATTGGACATAATTCAAAATCGTTAAGTCAAACGGCGCCTCTTTTCGCCTACACTTTTGGTCTGTGTTTTTCTTTCGAACACCCACCGCCAGTGTTGCAGTATTTTCCATCCACCGATATTATGTCTGAAAATTTATTTTAACACGATGAATTTTACCGAGACGAGGTTTATATAGGCATTCGGCCAGAATTTTTAGTTGTTTTGTCGGCCTTTTCTTTTCTTCTCTTTTCCTGTTAGCTAAGTTCACGGAGGAGATTAGACGACGAGTTTGAAAGTTGTTTACGGAACTTAAATTATACGTCTTCCCAGTTGGTACGTGATTAACTTATGGCGGACATGACTACAAGAGGTCGTGTCCCAGTACCCAGATTTCCCAATTCGGTATGCATTGCAGCAGCGTCGAATTAATCTTGGACCGAATCGGAAATCTTTCCAGCCGACATTCATCGCCATTGCCGGAATAAAAATAAAGTCGCCAGCGACCGACTTCGAAATATGTGTAGTCTTCTTTCAGAAGCGACTGGAACCTCCAACTATACAGCGGACAACAGAGTAATTGGAGTATTTTAATTTTTCGTTATATCAACTTCCATCGGTAAGATAAGCGGATGGATATAAGAATCAGTCACCGTTTGTGTACGTCCAATTTGTTTTTATGATCTCGCGCGTGGGTGCGAATTAATTGTATGATCACAACTTTGATAGCCCGGAGAAGAAAAAATACGCTGAGAAGTTTATTCAAGCAGCGGCAGTTCAGGTTTTTCGGAGTCGAAAAGTAATATTTTGTATTTCCCATTCCTCTCGTATGTGCCACACATTCCTTCAAATTTTCTCATTTCACCGTCAAGTGCCTATCAAATAATACTTTGATAGTCAGCCGTACTCGTAGATCAATTTCTGTTGCTTCTATCTTATCCAGAATTCATAATAATGCTTGTGATTGTATGTTACGAGGCTGAATTTGCATTTCAAGCCAACTGAAATTTTAAGCACCAAAATAGATATCAAACTTCTTTGTCGAAAACTGGATAAACCAGTTCGAAAATTTGATGCCCCCTACCCCCAAAAGTCATTCTAAATAACTCAAAAGATACCTTCAAAAAATTTGGGTTCAATCGAATAGCACTATGAGCGAAGTAATTCGGGAAAAAAGCTAACGAAAATGTGACCTAAAAGTAAGAATTAGATTAAAACATTTACAAAATATGAATTAAGTCGTGGAATTTTCTAGTTAATTTCTTTCTGAACCTCACGGCTTCATCAAAATTTGTAAGTTTTTCGATTGTTTTTTATATCTTTCATTTAGACGGTTAATTTTGATCTTAAAAGCTGATCTGTAATCCCTATGAGACACGAGTTCATTTCAAAAGTTATCGAGAATTTGCTTGAATTATTTGGAACGGTCCAGGGGTGGGAGCACAGATTTGGAGGTAAGACCTGCGACGTAAATTATGCGGGCGTATTGAGAATGTTGGATGTCTTCAACTTAGGGGGACTTACAGATCTTGCCTAAATTTTAACCTAAAGCAACAAACTCTTGAAATTCTCAATACTTTTTTCCGCGAAAAATATCAAGTTGTATAATCTTATCTCTTACTGACATGTTCACCACTAAGTTGGAGGAGTAAATTTTACGGCTGGGTTAGTAATTTTATACCCACATGAGCGGCGAAATGATGGAGTGCAGTTGTCATTTCCGGTGCTCATCAACTTGCCTACAATATCAACTCGCACTACCCCCTATACTGTAACAACTCGCCCATGAAAAGAGAATCAAGAAAACCGGTGAAAAAGACACATTATTGATAGGAGTTGGTAAATGCGTAAGACATAAGAAAACATTTCAATGTACCTAGGAATAAAATTAATCCCTTGTCAATCAATCGTTCATCCAGAAATATAGTCCTAGTATAATATTACGTGTCAGATGCGGAAAGTAAACAATTATTGAGTACGAAATTTTCGGAGCGAGCGTAGCGAGTGACGCAATATCGTACGAGGCAATCGGTTTACTTTCCGTACCTGACACGGCAACGGCCAAATTGCGCCAAATATAGGTTGAAATGCGCCAACTCCGGGTAATACGATGGGCTGAATTGCGCCGTAAACGACTAATCGGAACGCCTTATAGAAGAATCATTCTTCTTATCACACTTTATGCAGACTTCGAACTGCCAGAATAAGCGTAACATTTTTATTCTTCGCAATTACATTCCTTGGACGCTGTTAAGCAAAAGGGACTCGAGTGACAAAATCTGTTTTTTGAGAACACGTGATTCAAAGTTCAAGAGCCATATAGAAACTGTAGAACACAGCGTTTACTGATAAGCTCTTTTCAATGCGGGTACACATTTTGTATCGGGGGCCCAATTTTGAAAAATTATTTTTTTCATCATTGGAAAGACCATAGTATAATTTTTCAAAATTGGGCCTCCAATACAATGTACCCGCGTTGAAAAAAGCTTATCAGGAAACGCTATGTCCGCAAACCGGCATTATTCATTGGCCTTCAATGTTACGTTTTCTCAAAAAACAGATTTTGTCACCTGAATGAGCAAAGACAGCATTATCCACAACAAATTATACATGGTTGGATAGAGAATGAAAGTTCTATCAAATCATACTGAAAACGCCGACATCTGGTTTAAGGGACAGACCTTAAACTTGAGCAAAGGGTCAAAAATTCCATGGTCATGGATGTAACCATGCGATATTTTCGTTGTTTTCCGTAATTTACCGAGTGAGAACCAATTTCTTTGTGAAGGTAAATCTGTATGCACTGATTTTTCTCATTGTATAAGTAAAAATATTTTTTAGGATTTCGATTTTGCGATTAGTCTGCTGAATCAAGAGGTTTATTATTGTCTATTAGTAAACATCTATTCTGGAGTCTCCATTTTACTTTTGAAAGTGGGTGAATCTCTGAATAACCTGAAAATTTACTTGCCTGGTTTAAAATTTTCAACCTCCTTATTTCAATTTTTTTTTCTAGTGGAATACATGGTAGATATGTAAGTGAAATATACAAGTTTGGTCCTACAAGAAACGTCCTGCATGGGGTGGGGGAAACTTCTTGTATACTACATCAGAAAAAGACATATTTCTAATGTTCCAGAGTTACCAGAATGAAGATCAGCAAGTGATACAACTGAGGTCCAAGGATTTCATCATTATTTACCTAAGGTCATCAGCGTTAGAAAGCGCATGGAAAACAACGTTATTCCATCGTAGTATGATTCAAAATATAGTTTGTTAATACCATTGAAAAAAATCGTATACTACGATAGAAAATTTTAACATTTTTCCAGTTGGAAGGGAACAAAACTGGTCAGCATGCAGAAATGGAATACAGCAGCATCAAAATAGTGTTATCTGATGTAAAGAAATTGAAGTTAATTTTTTTGGACTTCAAGTTCCCGTTGTATGTTTGTATACTACCATGAAGTGAGAAAAAAAAAGTTGTTTTTTGACAGAAGTTTGGCAAAAAATCTACTTTAAATTTTAAAATTGGGAAACTTTCATGATTCAGTCATTATACCTACATAGTGGATAATCAGTTAAGATCAGTTTTTGCATTCAATAATATACCATGTTCCCTTTGTAGGATGATTTAAATTTTGTATACTACGATGGAGAAAAATCTATTTCATGACTTTGGCACCACTGGTAGACATATTATGTTAAAATTCTAAATTCTAGTCTCTCTCATAAACTTACTTCAACATCGCTTTTGGTCATGTGAACCATATGTATAATACTTTTTATGTTCATAACACAACTTTAGTTAATAAACTGAGTTCGCCTCAGGGCACTACGATGGAACTTTTCCTCTTATTTGAGTATTTTTCTGAAATCTGATGAGGTGCGGGCGGGTAGGTCATTAGTGTAGGGTTCGGTTTAGATCATCGATACCGCTTTTGATATAGTTGGGGGTGCTTGTCTCAATTTTTCAGCATACTAAACGAGTGACCACAAAACCACATACAAGCAGGTTGACAAAACAATGACGAAATTGAACTGCGTCATTACAACGCATTGCCCTCAATTTGAACGCGAGTCGAGGATACCAAACGAAATGAGAGTTCTAAAAAAATTGGAGCATTTTTCCTATTTTAGTTCTCTCGTTTTCCGCGTTTGTGTGTTTTCATTCATAAATACGACCGTAAACGAGGCATTCGCGTTTCTGCCTGTACGAAACGAAGGTGCGCGATTACGTCACAAAACGTTCTCCCGTTAACCCTTTTAGGACAACCTTGTAACGTAAGGTATAAATTCATTCATAACGTAATACGAACAGAAAGAATGAGATAACTGAAAAAGACAGAGAGAAGAACAAAAGGAGAGGGCACCGCCGAAGGGATTTATGACCGTAATTTATGAATGCTGCTGTGCTGATGGAAACGAACATTACGACGGGCGAAAGGGACAAAAACAGTCCGCACCCGAACGGGGTACCTATGACGTCATTGTTACAAGATGTCCGTTACCCATTCCCATTTCCATTCCCGTTCCCGTTCCTGTTCGTTTCTCCATTCTCGCCAGCAAAATATACGCGCGCTCTAGCCCAGCAGGTCGACCCAATTGGAACCGCCGAGCCAAGCCAAATCTAAATCGTCTTTCACAAAAATTGCGTTTTTAATTAAAAATTCAGAGACTAGCGAGGCTTTTACATTAATCGTTTGTATGAAAAGAAAAAATTTCATTTTAATTTCGAACCGAATTATTATTTTCCATCTATATTTTGGTATGTATTCGAAGTATGGATACCGTAGATGTGTAAAAAGGTACGAACCTCTGAGAAAGGGCAACACGAGAAAGAAACGACGTTATTTATTTTCCCTTAACAGTTTCGATTCAAACGACTGCTCACTTATGAAAAAATTTCAGCGAAAATCTGGGCGTCCCGCTTGACGTACCGATACTATCCCATTAATTCAGCATTACGTCGGGGTCCCCCCCTCTCACATCGGATAATTCGTCGTGATTTAGCAGGGTCGTAGCAAAAGGGGTAACATAAGGCAGACTGCCCTACCCCACTAAAAAAATTAAAAGCTGTAGTTATAGCAATTCGGCAATTTTGAGTTAACAAGGTGGTGAAAAACACAAAATGTCGAAAAATTGAACTGGATAGTTGAAAAGTTATAGGCGGAGAGTCTTATTATAAGTTCTATTTTAAATAATGTACTCATTTCAATTCTTTGGAGCCCGAAAGACAACCAATGAGAAAAAGAAGAAACGTGAATTATTTTTGTGCGGTGAATAGAGAATGGTGAAATGATGGGTTGAAACTTGACCACCTCCTTTCTGTGCTATATGAAAACTGATCTCATTATTTAGAATGGAAAACAAGTAAAACCAACAGTAGAATTTCCACATTCACTTTAAATTGACTACAAAGTGAGAATGGGAGCTCACTGTTATTATAATGATTCACATTCATCTCTTTTTGGGGTGGGGAGCAGTGGAAAGCTCAATTTTGAGAAAAAGTGATCTCTTCGGCCTGTTTCACTCAAGTTTCAGTTTTGACATGGATATGTCTTATCGCCGGCCTTCTACGAAAAGTGTATGTCACATTTTACCGATCGAGATGACTGAGCGACATGATCAAGTGACACGATGGACACCAAGAATGCCGACGGATGTCGAGAATGGCCGACTTGCCGAATATTTTACTTTTTCCTGTTGTGTATCAACTTAATATGAGAAATATTTTTAGTTTTGTTTTACCGCAGGGTTTCAATGTGCGCGCTTTTGTAATCGCCGGCTGTACAGTTATCGCAAAATAATACGAAATTCTAAGAAAATGCGAAAAACGAAACGTCTGTAGAAGTAATTCTGCTATATGTTTTTCGCGATACTGTTTTCATTTTTCGCATTTCGTGCATTTTCGCCAATTTTTCAGTAACTTTACGAAACGTCAAAGATACCGTCTAGACAGACGATTGGCTGTACACTTATCATCTGATTCTCAATAGGTAGACTAATGTTCTCGAGTGTTTCACGCATTTTCGCTTATTCTTCATCGTTTTTTGCTCGCGCAAATCACGGAATGCGAAAACTAATGAAAACGAGATAAGTGTACAGAGAGTGTTCCGTGTTTCGTCAATATCTCGCAAAAATATATTCGCAAAATACTGCAAAACGAGAAATACGATGAGTGCATAGCCGGCCTTCGGCAGAGTCTCGATTTCTTGTAGATTTTTTCGAATTCATTTCGCTATAAGACATATCCATGCACCGATATACCTGCATGCAGCGTAGATACTCGTCATTGGTTTACTGATTAAAATTTTATCTCCTCCCCCCCTCCCAATAACATTAAAATTAAGTAGGAGTTAGGCTGATATGTGTTTTTCACATGTGAAAAACTCGGCACGTACATAATACCTATGGTGTAGCTGATTCATCCTAGCAATTTGCCAGCGGAATAATAAATGGAACTTTTCTAGTGTATTTTGCCGGGCAACTGCATTTCAGATTCGTAAGGGAACCTGAATCTCAAGAATCTGAATCCAAAACCGAGCTCGAACTCCGCCCCGAATCATAGCTCGGTCTTCAAAAACCCAAGCGCAATCGAACCGTGCGCACCCAAAACCATGTTTTTAAATTCTTGAAACTGAAAAAGGTGTACCCGAACTCGATCACAGTTACACTGGATGAAGAACCGAACCAGATCTCGATAAAAATCGATGGGTTCGACATCCACGACTTATCCTAAAAGCGTTAACCGTACTCCAATATCCATTAACATTTCGAATGACGACCGATTTACGGCGTTTAGCATATGCAATTTTATTAACATGTCGAGGGAATTCAGACTCAGAACTACAGAATATTTACGGCGTCGCAATTATGCAATTATATTAACACTCCCGCCATGTTGTTGCTGCATTCAAATTCGAAGTACAACATATTATTTTATATGATGTGACGTCTTGATTGTCACGAACATAGAAAAACTTTGTTCATCCCGACGACAATCGGAAATTGTATATTAATAACGTGTGTACACTGAGTTAAATGACTCTTTACTGGCAATACTGATGAAAAGCAAAAGTGATAACAAATGGCGGACAAATAGTAATGAATATTACTGACTAGTTTTACTCAGAAACCTATAATTTCTTAGTTCCACTTGCCCTCTTCAAAATATCATAATCTGTCTGAGAATTGTGGGGCTGTTCTAAATGTCCCGAATTGTGTGAACATTTTTTAGTGACTTGCAAATTTATAACAAGGGGGTCAGATGAAATAACATTTATTAAAATTTACGAAATGGGTTTGGAATGGAATTTATTGTATGCAGGAGATGACGAACTGAGAATGAGACTTCCGTTGAGTATAGCAATTAAAGTACTTTGAAAAACTAGTTTTGGAATACCGAAAATCTAAAATAATTTTCAGAAGAAGTTGAAAAGTTAGAACATTATTCGGATAGGAATTTATCAATGGTTCACTATTTGTACATTCAATTTAATTTTGCAGACCAGCTATTAGTTAAAATCAATTGTTTATTTGAAATTTTCGACAAAAATTTGCCGTATTTCGAAAATTGCCATTCGTCACCTTGTGCCTAACACAAATGGTATTCCAAATCTAGTTCACAAATTTGAAGAAAATTATTTCGGAGCTGTCGCTAGCAGCGGTGAAGAAAACGAGTATTTTCTTCTCTAAATTGAGCTTTCCACAGCTCCCTACCACAAAAACAATGAATGTAAACTACGATGATAATAATAACGAACCACTATTCCATTATCTTGTGAAAAATTCGAAGCGAACGGGAAAAGTAAATATAGGAGAGATAGTCGACTTTCAATCTAGCATTTCCTCATTCTCTTTATTCAATTTCCAGCATTCTCACTTTAACTCGCCAGTTCTTCCTCGGGCTTCAAAGAAGGCAGTAGTCAGAAATCTGACGAATTACAAGTTGGCAATTTAATAAATTAATGTAAGTTGGGAATTGTACGAATCTACGCGTAAAGAATTGAACTCATTACTCAGATTTCACCAACAAAACCTTTGTATTATTTTTAATTTGCTGAAGTTGACGATCTCGAATAGACAGTTTTACAAAACAGACGAGTAAATTGAGTAAATTAGGTAGCATCTTCCAAAATAATAAGTATCTGGAAAACGTAAGATAAGTATTCGAAATCGGACGTAGTTTTTTGTATAGTTGGTAGTTTAATAAACGCCAGTTGGCAACTTTTGGAAAAAAAAACCAAGTAGGTACATTGCAAAATGAAATAATATTTCCAAAAATTGAAACATTTTTATAATGTTGATGCTTCTGGACATTACGGCCAGGTCTCGTCGTCAGACGGTTATGTACACAAAGGTGTCCCTTATTTTGTGACTTTTTTCAGATCTTTTGGGACTACATAAAAGTGGGTGCCAAAAAAGTCGAAAATCCCCCTTTGAAAATTTCAGCTCGATCGGATAGAAACACGTAGCACGAGTCCCTACCTTTCTTATAAAAACATAAATTTTTGACTTTTTCAACTACAGTGAAACTTCTATTTAACGACATTGCGAGGGGAATGGAAATTAAGTCGTTAAATATGTAGAAATGTCGTTATACAGAAAAAAATCTAAGTCGGTATGCTTTTAATTGAGATTTAAATTTATTGTAAGGCAAGGTAGGGAAAAAATGTTGGTCCTGGCCGCCAGTTTCTGTTAATTCCCAATTACCAGAAAATGGAAGAAATTAATGCTGCAGGTATTTGAGAAGAGACGTTTCTTCATATCCCTATCAAACTGACTTTAAATGAAATCTCTAATCTCTAATACATAAAAGTGTTCGTTTGTCTGTGGGTGTGTTTGTTTGTTTGCTTGTTTGTGGTTGGCGGATGATCCATAAGAGCTGAGGAGTTCCTACTCGTACTTTCAGGATGTGTTCGTATGAACTCTGACAAGGTTCCAGGCTAAAAATAATTTCAGTCTCTTATTAGAAGGGGGACCACGAAATCATTGGCGTAGCCAAGGGGAGCTAAGGGGGCGAATGCCTCCCAAGGCACCTGAAATTTAATGTAAAATATGCTAGAATGAGCAAGTTTTCCGTATTTTATCAGCAAAAAACAGGAAGACTTGTGTTTGAAAGTGTCGCTATATAGAATCATGTGAATCACATTGGTGTCGTTAAATAGGGTCACAATTACATGTACTATAACGCCAAATGTCACGGTTCCGGCAAAAATGTTGTAATATAGAGAATGTCGTTCAATGGAAGTTTCACTGTATTTTTTTCCTGAGTCTATAATAACGCTAAAAATATTGGCACGTACGTTTTGGATGGAGGTTCGAATATAATTTAAATATAAAACTGTTTAATTCCACGATTTGAGTTACTGGTTTCTGGTGAAAGCTCCAAAATGGGAAGAGGGAAGCCTAAAAAATGAAATTTGAGACTAGTGTTGATTTCTAGCTTTTAAAAGACGTTGATTCCGATTTTTGTTCGTTCTAAGACACTAGTATCCAAATTGACGAAATTAAGGTGCGTATATTGATAATAATAGCACTTTGTAAAGAGCCTCTTCGAACGACCAGCGACGACAAGACGCTTCTTGCACAATTCGAAGACATCTACAGAGTATCCACGAGTTTTGCAAAATACTTTCTAATTGGATTCGAAGTTCTTTCTAACTATCGCTGGATTCTAATTTAACTTTATCATTCCTCGAGCGATAGCATCTTTGTCAAAAGAATAATTTTTCAGCTTCAAATCCTCGGTAAATACGGGGACTTTGCGCGGGTTCACTTTTACGCCTTTACTTCGAAAACATCTTGAAAAGGTCGATGAATGGACGGCCCTGGGAAACCGTCGACTATCACATAATAAATTAATTTCCTTAATTTTTAAATTCAGTGTAAAAATGCAGGTATACGGTATTTCCAACAAACTGCAAAAGTTATCTAATTCACCTAATTAGTCCACGAGTACCCCATTAGCGCATTCGTTTATTACTCTTATACGTTAGAATGGAATTAAAGTACGTAGGTAGTCGCTGGATGATTAAAATTGCTTTCGCAATATAAATTAATTAGAAGCCTAGGTAAACTGAGGCATTTCCTGCACGTTTGAATAAAAATAAGAAAATAAAGAAAATCGTGTTTAAAAACAAAATCTTAATCATCCGCATTTCAAGATTAAATTTTTGTACTTCTGGTCTCGTCACCCGTGGTAAAAGAATAATTTCGTTTACGAGTACCTATTAGGATGAAAATGTTCGGCCTAATGTAAGAAGTACAGCTACCGAGGAAACGTCGGCTTCTTTCTACGTAATACAAAAATTTCGGACATGCAATTTAAAAAGAAATAAAGAAGAAAATGGAGTGACAAGGAAAGCATCTCTATAAAAATGTTACGATAGAGATAAGCTCGATTCGAACGCTCAGATTCGTGAACAATGGCTCGGCTTTTTCATTAGCCTCCTTATTTCCGGAATATACTCGGCAATCAACAAAAACTTTTACTCAAAACTAAGGCTAAAAGGAGTGGGGATACAAACTGTTGCTTCTCGAGGGAATTGTAGCTTTTACACACGTATAATCCGCACGCTGGAGGCTGATCGAGGGAATGTGCGGCAGAAAACCAAGTCTACTTTCTACCCTGTGCCAGTCCTTCATCATTTTGCGAGAAATTACAATATTAAATTTCACGCTGGATATATTTTAGCCTTTCCGAGCAATAAATTTTCATTTATTCCTTAGGTTAAAGTTTTATTTATTCTAAAGAGCGCGTCTTCGGCGGCGAAGAAATAATTATTAATACGGAAGATAGGACAAAGAGCAATGACTCGTGAATCCGATTCTTCTCTACAAATATTTGTAAGTACAAGTTTATAATGCCTACCTTACTTCATATGGGTGAGCGAATAGATATTGGTTTTTTTTTCAGGTTTCTTATCTTGCAGCGAACAAAAAGAAGCGGAAATCGGAGTTTTTAATTAGAGTGGGAAGTGAAAATTTTCTATCAAGGATTATCTTCAAGTTTATTGAGAATTGTTTCCTAATGAGCTACGGAGTGCTTCTCATACGAGGCTAACTTACTCCTCCAAGAGGCAGAACACGTCACACTTCTTTAGTTTCATTATTTAATTTTCCTAACTGAAATTTATGACCTTCAACAAATTCTCTCCAAGCACGAGTTCATAATCTCATCATTGTATTGAATTGTCTTTAGAAATAAATTTAGTGACTTCTGAAACTTACTGATACGTACCTTTGTCTTTTTCAAATTTTAACTCCCTTCCATAGCCTGAGTATCATGATCTTGAAAATACAGTCGGATTGAAAACGGAAACGAGCTACTTAGCGATGTGAAATATCGATAGTTTCGACAGTTAGCAAAAATCACTATTTATATAGTACTGATGAAGTTTCTGATTGACTACATATTATGACAGCGGAAATGCTACCGCTAGTTTTTTCAACGTAGCTTTAAAGGCGAAAGATTTTCAAAATTTCTCTATTAAGGATGTATCTAATTACGATGTGTCGACAGTAAATCCCATCGATGGTATCAGTGTTGCTACATAAAATAAAATAACTTCTCAAAATACACTATTTTATTTTCCAGCGAACGTAAAAATTGATTAGCTAATTGAGCATTTTCAAAATCACATTTGAATTTAACGATTCGTGCTAACGCAAGCTGTCCTTTACGAAAGTGATAAAACACAGGAAACTACGAAGTTTCAAATATGATTTCCCAGTATTAAGAAGAGGAAGGGTAAGGAAAAATTTTGGGAATAGTTAGAAAAGCGGACTTAGGTAATTAACAACCTCGCTGCTCACTAAACCACGCGATATCGGAAAAATATTAAAAATTCTTCAATTTTTCCCGCCAGGCCTTTAATGCATGGTAGTGTAAAGGATCATGAAAAGCTCTCCCCTCCTCTTGATTCTGGGTAACTTTTCCTGTGTGAAATTGAGCGAGAAACATTTTTCGATCGGACGAGTATCTATCGACTTACCAGAATTTCAGTTTTGTGGATCTATTTGACCTCCAAGGGAGAAATCTCCACTCGAATTTTTGAAGACTTTTAGTATATTGACCAACATGCCCTAATCCCGGACCAACTATGCTAGCATTCAGATTCCCAGAAATGTTTACATTTATTTGTCTCTCTTTTTTCCTTTTAAATCATCTTGCACGTATAAAGTTTAAAATAAAAAAGTGACTTATCCCAAGAGTTGGTTTTTCTAGACTCAATCGGAGATTTTTTTTTAAATTCGGGCAGTGATTTTTGGCATTTCTTGGAATTATTTGTAGGTCACAGTGAAAGTCGATAATTTAGGGAATGTCGATAATGACTAGCGATTGTCGACACTGACGGACTGTTTTAGGGAAAATAGAAACATTAACTAGGTATTGTGTACACTAGCTAGTGATTATAGATAATCGCAAGCAGCACGTAGTGAAGACTGAAAAAATATTAGCTTATCAAAGGTTAAGGAATGAAATAAAGAGAGAGTGTAAAAAGAAAACGGAGGAATGGATGAAAGAAAAAAGTGATAAGATAGAAGAGTATGAATGAAGGACAAATAGACTTGGCCTATAGAAAAGTAAAAATGGAGTTTGGAGAAAGAGGGAAGAAAGCAAGTAATATTTATAAAAATAAGGAAGGAGAGCCTATTTACACAGCTGATGGTAAAGTGAAAATGTGGGTAGAGTATGTAGACGGATTATATAGTAATAATCAGGATGAAGGAATAAAAACGGAGAGGGAAGAAAATGTGAAAGAGGTGCGAGGAAGACTCAATTTTAAGATGTGAATTTGACAAAGCATTGAGGGATTCAAAGAAAAGGAAACGTCCAGGAGAAGATGAGATACCAGAGGTGAATATGTGCTTGATAAATTGTGAAATTATTATGTTATATTTTTACGATAAAGGGGAAGTGCCAGATGATTTTAAAAAGAAGGCAATTGTAACTATACCATAAAAGGAAGGAGCAGATAGGTGTGAAAATTACCGAACCAATAGTTTTCTTTCACATGCGTCAAAAATATTAACTAGGATAATTCATCGGAGAATTGAGAATAGAATAGATGTAGAATTAGCAAAGGATTAGTTTGGAGTTAGAAAAAAGTAGAGGTACTAGAGAAGCAGAGTTAGCTTTGGGGTTAATTGTAGATGGGAGACTCAAAAAGGGGCAGCAGGATACATACATGGCATTTCTTGACACTGAAAAAACTTTTGACAATGTTAAGTGGAACAAAATGTTTGATATACTGAGAAAGATGGGAATGGCAAGTTATTTTAATCTTATAAAAAGGAAGCCACATTAAGAATAGAAGGAGAGAAAGGGGAGGCTAATATAGAAAAAGGTGTAAGGCAGGGGTACTCCTTATCTCCAGAATTATTTAGTTTGTAAACGGAGTGAACTATTAAACAAATACTAGACAAATTTGAAGCAAGTGTAACTATACATGGAGAGGGTCTGGTTGGCCGAGTGGATAGCGCGCTGGTCTCGGAATCCGCAGGTCCCGGGTTCGAGTCCACGTAGCAACTCGCTACATCTCGACCTCGGCCGATTTTCGGCAAGACGAGAAGAGGGCTAAGGCAGCCTCAACAGCCTCCTCGACGTCTCTGGAGTAATGCCTAAAAGGGCGGATTCCAGGGCTCGGGTTGAGAGGAAAATTAGAAAAGAAGAACTATATATGGAGAGCGAGTAAAATTGCTTAGGTTTGCAAATGAGTTTGCTTTATTAGCTGAAATGAGTATTGATTTGGAAAATATTTTAAATGGAATGAAGGAGAGTTTGAATGTAGAATATCGTATGAAAATAAACGAAAATAAAACTAAAGTAATGGTATGTCATGGATGTGAACATGCTAACCTAAATATAAAAATTGGACAGGAAAAAGTTGAAGAATTAAGCGAATTTTGCTGTATAGGGAGTAAAATAACAAAAGACAAAACGAGTAAAAAGGATATTAGTAGTAGAATAGCAAAGCCAAATTAGCATTTTATCAAAACAGCAATCTTTTCAAAACAAAAATAAAACTGGAAATCAAAAGATTACTTTTGAAAACTTATGTTTGGAGTGTAGCCTTGTATGGATGTGAAACATGGACCATAGGAAAACCGGAGAAGTGAAGGATAGACGCTTTCGAAATGGGGTGCTATAGACGGATACTTAGCATCAAACGGATAGATAAGGTAAGAAATGAAATACTTAACAGAGTAGGAGGTAAAATGAATACTTAGAACTGTCTGAAAAGGAGGAGAGATAAATTAATAGGGCATAACTCGGGGCACCCAGGAATAATATCACTGCTGCTAGAAGGAAGGGTGAAAGGAAAAAATTTGGTGGGTCGGCAAAGATTCCCATATGTTCAACAGATTACCTATCGAGGATGTCAAATGTGAAGCGCTATTCGGAAATGAAGGAACTCGCACAAGATAGGGGAAAGTGGAGAGCTGCATAAAACCGGTCATAAGACTGACCACCTCATCATCTTCATGACTACTGAGTATATTGACTACGTACTTTAGATTATGGAAAAGTATTTGAAGGGTTTCTTGTTCGTCATTTCACTTTTCATGCATTTGTTAATGATGTTCGAATACTAAGTCAAAAGATTTGCCGATAATTGAAAAAATTTTTTTAATTTGCCGACTCGAGAAATGGTTGGGGACCCCTGCCACTGTAGCAGTGGCACTGATCTCAATAGAAGATAGAAGACTATACATCGCAAAGTGTGCACAAATGGGGATTCCAGTGCTACACGCTACAGCCAGATATATTTTATTATTGTACCCTAGAGGGCCTCGTCTCGCGGCTGCTCGTGTTGGTGACCGAATGGGCTGAAAACTGAGACCAGGCGCTGTTCAATTTAAAGGAAGAAGTACGTCGTAAAGTAAGATAATATAAAATTAAACGTTTAATAACCGCAGGGACGAGTTAAATACATCGGAAGCAGAAGTCGATAAACATTTTTATAGGCTTCGACTCGGCATTATTGTTTTTGCTTCGTAATAATTGAATTCGCCGGATCATCGAGAACATGCATCATCTAAATCGGCAGCGACGGCGGCGACGGTGACGGCGGCGTTTTATAAAGAGGTTCGTAATCCGTGTTTGCCGCTCATGCTGGCCGAGATGGTGGTAAACATTTTCACGTTGAACTTTTGCCGGTGACAAAAGCGACACCAGCGCAAGCTGACAAAAGCCGACCGGGTTAGAGAAGTAACTTGATCGCGAATTTTGATTTAGAACCGAGAGCTACCTGCTGCGTCTCGCCGAGGTCGCCCTGCGACATAACAACGACTGCTGAAATTGCTTCTCCCGCCACCTTTATTTTCTTTTCAGCATTATCAAAAGCCCGCAATGTCATGCGATACAGCGGCGTACACCTCGTCGACTGTATTGATCCAACAAGTGGGTAAGCCTATGCTTTCTTTTTCAAATCCAAGACTGTCTGTTATTATTTTCTACTCCGTGTCAAGCCTCTCGTTCATTTTACACGGCGAGCGTATTTCGAACTCGCGAAACAAGTTCATTTGAAAACTTCTCCCTTCGTTCGAGTTTTCATTTTATTTTTATTTTTCTGTTTGCAGCGCAACCCGCGGCAGGTGTAACTTTTTCGATTTGTCCAAACTTTTCGATGACGGCTGACGCGCTCAAAATGCGGTATACGGCCAACACATAACGTATTCAACTTTTTCCAAAAATACTTTGTAGAAAAGTTTACATATTAAGCGTATTTTATAGATGTCGAGAATGTACTTTTATCGATTGCCGAATTTAAATTCTCCGAGCCGAATCGATTTTATTGAAATGCCCCGAATTACAAGACGTTTTACAGCGCAGTATAATATTTTTTAAACGTGGGCTTAATAACATTTTTCAATATAGGAAGACGACTTTATAGCGGTTTCTAGGCTGTGCTCCAGATATCTAGATATTGCTCGACGCTGTAAATGCCGAATAATATCTCGTTCGATATGTGACTGGCTCATGTCGGCGTAAATGGAACAACTCGTAGGTTACCTTATTGTCGAAAGAAAAACGGTTCCGAAAAAATATTCGCGATCACTGGCAGTATACAGAATCCAGACTTCGGTGATTTGGGGGATAAGATCTGTAAACAGATTTCCTAAAATATATACCTAGTAAATGCGTGGATATACAGAGAGGACAACGGGGGAAATTGCCTCTCCCGCAGAAAAAGTTGTTTAGGTAATTCAAAATATTTTAAGAATAGTCGACCAGAGAGAAAATTGCACAGCGTCAGAAAGTCGTTTGTCAATGTTTTGCAGAATCATAAGAAGTCTTAAACAAGTTTGGAAGAGTCGTGTAAGTCTTGAACTTATCTGAAACACACCTGAAATAGTTTTATCAACTCCCAAACAAGTATAAGCGAGTCTTCAAAAGTCTCAGTGAGTTCTAAAAAGTCCTAAAAAGTCTTAATAAAGTCTTGAAGAGTTTTAACCAAGTCTGGAATTCCTACAGAACTTCAAGAAATTATAAAACAGCCTACAGAGTTTCAAACAAGTCTGGAAGAATTATAAAGCGACTTGAAGGAATCTTGGGCAGTCGAAGCAGATCTTAGTGAAAGTGCCTCAAAGAGACTGAGACAAGTTTTAAGGTGTCTTAACCAAGTATGGATGAAGTTTTTAAAGTACTGATTTGTATCGAGTGTTTCACAACGCTAATTAAGTTTAAAAGAGTTATAAAGAACCATATACATAAGTCGTAAACGTCATAGAGTCTTAAAAGCTTCACAGAGTCTCAAACAAGCCTGGAAGTGTCTTAACTAGTTTTAAGTAATATTTGAGGTTTTTACGACTCTCAAGGATTCTTAAGCATGTTAGAAAATTAAAAAAAATTTGATTGTATCTCAAACAGTCTTAATCAAGTCTAAAATATTCACAAAATAACGTAATTGAATTTTAAAGAATCTTAGCGAGTCTTAGACAAGTTTGAACATATCTTAAAGAGTCTGAGCTAGTTTTAAGGACTATACTCCGCCCTTCAAAAAGAAAAAAAAAATAGAATGATATTCATAGAAAATGTTAAGAAATTCCTAAAAACTGTCTTCTGTTTAGAATCCAGTGAATTCAAAAAATTGAATAAATTACGTACTTTCAAGAATATTTTTATTTTTCGAACATAACAACTCTGTACCATCCAAAAAGAGCTGCTGCAGCTGCTGCGGACTCCCCTTGCAGGGCTCACCCGCCGTCACCACCTTCCTGCGTCGCTACACGTACCAAGATGAGTATGTGAGGGGTGGGTGAAGAGGAAGTGAGTCCGGCTGAGGGGAACCCAAACTCCAGGTTAGTGCTTGGAGCGTTATCCTCGGTCAGTAGGAGACCCCATGGTGGTTCTCGCAAGACAGCGTGCACCGAAAGCTGCACGGCGAAGTGGGGGCTCGGGTCGGCCTCAAAGCGTCCCTGATCCCAATAGGATTCAAAAAAACTTTTGGGACATCTTGTCTCGCTGGGACTGAAAAGGGTAAGTTTGTATATCTCTCTATATATTAAAAAACAAAACTCCTTCCCCTCCCCCTCCTAAAAAAACCTCCAAAGAGCCTGATATCTAAATCCCGGCCTTCGTCTAAGACATAACAGACATAATTGACCATGGTTGGTCTCCGCCTCCACAGTCACACCTCAACAGTCGCAGGCCTCCTCAGCCACAAACCCTCCCCCACAATGGCCATAATCTCCTACCAGAGGCTTCAATGTCCACTCCATGGTCTCTTGCAGTATCCCCCCTGCGAACTCTTTCCTTCTGCACATCCTGGTAGCCCCTCTCCTGTGGACTTCCTCTTCACCACTACAATCATCAAACACCACAACCGACCTCCACCACCTGGGCCTTAATCTCTTTATATTACCCTCTCCCTCGCTCCATGACTTTCTCCATCTACCGCTTCTCCCCCCACATGGCACCCGCCGTTCATCCCTCCGATCATGGCCCAGTCCTCCACCTAGTCTCCCCACAATCACCCTCTTCCACCCCAAGTGCCCTCCATTAGGACCACGTCCCCCGACCACCCCCACACCACTATGGCCTTCATTTCTGTTCACGTACCACACCCCCACGAAGACCTATTCACCCATCACTACGCCCTTCCCAATTACGGCCATAATCCTTTGCTACAGCCTTCCTGCTTCCACTGCTCCTTCTCGGCGGCCTCCTCATCCCAACTCCCACGAAGATCCCCTGGTCTTCCACTAAGAGCTCCCATCACCATGACCACCCTTCCCCTTCAGACCCCCACCACCAGCCCCTCTCTTACCATGGCTTTCATTTCCCTCCTCAGTCCCTCTTTCACCCAGGACTTCCTCCTCCACCAGGACCTCTTACTCAACATCCCCCCCACCCGGGGCCTTTATCTCCCTCTACAGTCCCCGCCACCACTGTAGTTTCCTCCCCTTCAGGAGCTCCCTCTTCCACCATGAGTACCTCTTATAACCCCGGGTCCTTATCCACTAAAGTTTTACTGTCCCTCCAGGACCCTCACCCACCACTATCTCCTCCTTCCTCAATGGCCACCCTCTCCTACCAACCATTCCTCCACCACAAGGACCCCTCACCCACCACTACCCCCTGGGATTTATCTCCCTTCACAGCCCTGTCCTCACTATGGTCCTCCAACCCCCTTGAAGATCCCTGGCTATCCACCCAGGAGCTCTCACAACCATGAACACCCCTCCCCCGAGAGCCCTTCCCCTCAAGACCCCATCCCACCACCAGCGCCTCACGCACCACGGCCATTTCTCTCCCTGGCCCCCTCTCTCACTAAGGACTTTCTCCTCCATCAGGTCTTCTTACTCATCTTAAGCCCTTGCCCCACCCAGGGCCTCCAACTCCGTCCACAGCTCACGCCCCCACAGAGGCCCTCCTACTCCTTCAGGAGCTTCCTCCACAACCATGAACCCCCTCTTGAGGTTAGGCTACCCCTGGAAAATTGAGCAATTAAGGGGCAGGGTAGGCAGCCCGCAGCGATTTGAGATCTTGGAGATTATGGGTAATTATATCATTAGATGTCTTTTTATGTCTTATTACGTCGGTTATGCCTTAAAACATGGAGATCTTTTATGTTAAAACAGATTATGTCCTTGAAAGTAGCTGATCTGCCCCTGCAATTTTTATGATTTTTATGTAGGCAACCCGCAGTATGGGTAATTATGCCATTATATGTCTTTTTATGTCTTATTATGTCTATTATGTCTTGAAACTTATGTCCTTGAAAGTAGCCGATCCGCCCCTGCAATTTTTCTGATTTTTAGGTAAGTAACCCGCAGTGCGTTTTTTTTCTTCTGGCGGCGGTGGCGGCAGTGGCGGCAGTGGCGGCGGTGGCAGCGGTGGCAGCGGTGGCAGCGGTGGCAGCGGTGGCAGCGGCGGTGGTGGATTTTACTTTTTTAGTATGTATAGAGATAGAGATACATTTTACAGACCAAATTTTCTTAGAATTTACATCTTGTATTAACATTTACGGTCCAAATGCTTAGATGTCATGTTTTCAAGTTTTCTGTAGGGTGGGTCAGACATGGGCCGGAGGATCCTCAGGATGCCCACCTCTGGTTACACCCTTGAGACTCATTAATCCCGATGTAATTAGGGTTCGCTAGAACGAGTTTAGAAGCATTAGAATTCATCAAACTAGATCAGACTCATTACGAGCCGTTGGTATTCTACTGAGACTCAC
Source organism: Acanthococcus lagerstroemiae (assembly GCA_031841125.1). NCBI lineage: Eukaryota > Metazoa > Arthropoda > Insecta > Hemiptera > Eriococcidae > Acanthococcus > Acanthococcus lagerstroemiae. The sequence goes on from CM063109.1 coordinate 4,195,714, forward strand.
GGACACACTGTTATACGTCGTTAAAACTGAGTAAATTCAACCAGTAATAGTTGTGGCTAGTTTCGATTTGTTACAACCGACAGGTTTTCTATTAGGGCGCATATTAGCACCCTTAAAAGTCGTTAAAACTTATTAAGAATAATTAGCACTCTATTAAGGCTTATTAAAATTCATCAGGATTCTGCAAAGACTCGTTAAGATTTTATCAAGGGACTTTGTCCCGTAGTCGCCTTACAAACCCACCCTTTGCTTGAATTGGCAGAGATGGAGACAGAGTGATATTTCTAGGAACGGGAGGGATAAGGTAATAATCGTAATTCGAACGAATGGATGTGAGGAACAGGGATTAAGAAGCATCACAAGTATAGAGAAATCCCGCGATTTCATTTCCACGTACGTGCCCATCAACTTCGTCAAAATGATGACAATAAGAGTTCACATACGTAGGTTGATATCGGTGAAATGTGTCGTGAATGGGTAAGGCACACACACATACACACATACACACATTATACGTGTAACTGAAACTCTGCAAGCTGATACAATAAATGTAAGAGTGTAAGCTTATCTGGGGTAAACAAAGTCGTGGTATATATTATATTATACTTCAGTCGCGCCATAAGATAGGATTTTTTTTTCTCGCAATATGCCTGTATGCAAAATTTTGCAGGTCGCTGTCGTAGGTTGCAACGATACGTAGAACCATTATTTAGCCGGTTAAATTTTCTAATACCGTCGTCGATTTAATGGTTCGAACGAACGAAATTTATCTGATCTTTATCGCCAACGTCATTTCTCTTTTTGTATAGATATACAGTGTAGTCGTTTTATTCGGCTACTATCCGAATTCGAGTTGTTAATGTCGTCGTGGGTGCGACTAATTTCGTTATTGTATAAATGTTCGGATAGGAGTTCGCTTTACTGAAAAAATTATACGTATAACATTTTCCAACACAATCTAGTCCTATCCGCCCTCGCATGGCGCGTATAACAATTTGAACGGCGTTTGCTATACATAAATATATGCCGAATATATGTAATTATAAAGTTGTGTATCATTGTGCAATCATATGGAATAAGGGGCACGATAAAAAAAAAAAAGTTTGATATGTTGTGAAGGAAGAACAGCGAGAGGGCTTGGAAAATTGAAGGACTTGTGGAAGAATAGTATTTCGTTGTATTAAATTTGGTCGCGTCTCTTGATTTTCGCCATTTTGCGAAATTCAACCAACACCACAGGAAATGAATCAGAATAATTGGACAAATTTAAGCATCGTGTGCTTAAAGGTTCTAATTTTTCTTATTTCGTTTCCTCGCTGTCAAATGGTGTTCAGAAAATGCGAGAATCATATTTTTGGTACGAACAAGGCATTGTCTTTCAGAACTTTGAAGTCAGGAACTAAGCACGGGGCGAATGGGGGAGTTGCTCTCTTCTAACCTAGATTGTAATCTCGTTGGAATTTGTCATTGTGTTCCTGCAACAGAGGTTTGCCGTAATATAGGTATATTACGAGTGTTGCTCTCAAGAATAGTCAAAACGAATACGTGAAAACAGGTAACAAAGCAGAATTCCGCGGAAAAATGATTGAGAGGATATCAGAGCTAAAGCACTAAGAAGTTCCAACCTATTCTACGCTCTCCAGTCATTTCGTTAACTGGGCGCGCAGAAAGTGGACAAACTGGAAACCCGAAACCCCGAAACCATCGATGCCATTAGCTACCAAAGAATGGGTAAAATAAGCAGAAAAAATCGAATCACACAATTATTTGGCTTCAGGTTGATTCAAATCACGAATCGTACAAAAATTTAAAGAAATGATTCGTCATTGAATCATTAAAGAAAAAAATTGATCTAACAAATCACAAATAATAATAAAAATATCAGGGTCAGAAATGGCAGGTAAATTAGATTTAGTTCCTTACACGATGATTTTACACAAAATGAAATTTACATATACGTCCTGTACTGTGCATGTAATTTTGCGCTGCTACTTTATAAATTTCGAACATACTCGAACTCGTAGTCATTAGGCTGGTTCTAGTCAATATTGGTTAGTAGAAAAAAAATTATTTTTTCGGATGGCATGCCGTCTAGATTCGTTTTGAATATTTAAAAAAAAAATCTGACGCGTCTTAGCAAAATTGGTGAAGAATAACCCGTATGGGCGCACCATCTTTCTGCATCGCCACACGTACCAAAACGAGGAGATAAGGGGTGAAAGAAGGAAGCGCAAAGCGCAGTTCGGCTGCGGTGCACTCGAATTCCAGGTTAACGCTGGATGAGTGTTGCCACCATCATTCTTCATCTTACAGTTTTTTCATGTTCAAAAAGGTTTATTATCGTGTGTTCATTACGTATAGAATTTTTGTGTAAAGAACAAAAACTAATTTACCTGACGTCGTGGACCCTGTTACTTTTATTTTTCTTTATGATTTGTGATCTGATAGATCATTTTTTGCTTTAATAGTTCGATTACGAATAATTTTTTAAACTTTTTGCATGATTCGTGGTTTGAAACATCGTCTAAAGCAAAATGATCGTGTGATAGTTTTTGAAATTCGGGTGAACTACAGACTGCGCTTTCTTCCATCACCCCTCACCTCTTGTCTTGATACGTGTGGCGACGGTGGAAGGAGGTGACGGCGGGGTACGGGTTACTCTTCACTAATTTTGCTTAGACACGGCAGACATTCTCTTTTTATACAGGATTGGTCGGTTTTCTTTCCGCCATAGGAAAACTATAGTTTTTCGCGAAACCAGGTGCACGTTGTTTCGCTATTCGACAAGAATTTCATGGGAAATACTCGGGGAAAGCTCCGATGGTTTTTGAAGAATTTTGTCAAGAATCTTCAGGAAAAATTTTCGATGAGATTCTTCGGAAATTATCGGAGTTGTTTCCCGAAAATTCCTGATGCAATTCTTTAACGATTATCGGAAAATTTTCCCGAAGATTTTCGAGGAAATCTTTTGGAAAACACTGGACTTTTTTCTGAATATTTCCGATTAAATCCTCCGGAAATCATCACATTTTTTCTCCAAAATTTCTGATTAATTCCTTAGAAATCACTGGGAAATCTCTGAAAAACATCAAATTTTTTTCTAAGGATATCCTTCCAAAATCATCAGAGATACTTCTCGATGATTCTTGATAAAATTGTTTGGAATCATTGAAAATTTTTCCTAAAATTTCTGACAAAATTCGCCTAGTAAAATTCATTGAAGATTACCGTAAATTTACCCTTAATATTTTCTATAAAGTTCGTCGGAAATAATCTTTCAGAATCAAAGGGATAATCCGAATATTCTTCATAAAATTCGTTGGAAATAATCGAAGGTTTTCTCTGAAGATTTTTGGTACAATTCTTCAACACTCTTGGGGTTATTCCCCGAGTGCTTTCGATAAAATCCTGCAAAAATTGTTTGGAAATTTTCTCAATGAATGCTGATGAACTTTCTTGGAAAAAATTTGAAATTTTTTCTAAAGATTTTCGATAAGATTCTTCGGAAATTATCGGAGTTATTTTCCGAAAATTTCCGATGCAATTTTTAAGAAATTATCGGAAAATTTTCCCGAAGATTTTTGAGGAAATTCTTCGGAGATTTAGAAAATTTATTCCTGATGATTCTTGATAAAATTCCTAAAAGCTATCGGAGTTTTCTCCGAATATTTCCCATGGAATTCTTGTAGAAGATACCGCTCGTCTGGCGAAAAAACGTGCACCTGGTTACGCGAAAAACTAGTTTTCCTATGGCGAAAGGAAAACCGACTAACCCTGTATAGTGGTCCTGGCAGGAAAGCGCGAATCCGAAGAACGAAGAGGCGAAATAAGGGCCCGGGCCAGACTCAAGACGTCCCTCTGGTCACCAACGCGATATTCGAAATGATAGTTTCCGGAGCCAGGGGCGGTGTCTGGGGAGCCACTTTAGCATACTCGTATCGCCATACATTTCACCAAGGGAACACAATGTGTAGAACCCTCATTCATTTGTGAAGCTCAAACCAGAACCTTGACAGCTGCACTTAAGGAGAAATTCAGAAAAATCACATACTAGGAAGTTTCGAACATCATAAATGTGAAGATCAAAGACAAAATTGGCCATAGAAGAATTGAAAAGAGACTTTACACCTTCACCATTTCCACGTTCGTGATTTCCGGGAATCTATTTACGTTTTTTTTTCTTCTTCACTATCCAGCACTGCAGGCGGAAAATAAAAATTGATTCGGACCTGAATATAACAGTTTGAACAGAAGCATACGAAGGAAATGCGTAGCATAGAAAAGTAATTGGTATGATGAAAAATGCACAGAAATTGAAGAAGTTGACGCGAAACATAATGACAGAGAGTTACACGCAAAAATCAAGCATATGATGACGACGTACAAAAATAAAAAAGAAGACCGGCGTCGCGTATATGCGCAAAAAAGATGGGAATTATTGTGTAAACGAGTAAGAAACGGAAGCAGTCTGGCTAGAATATGTGAAAGAATTACGAGTGTGAAGACACCACAAGGCCGACAAAGTTAGACTGCATAGCAAAAGAAGCTGCCCCAAGAATAGGAATGTGGGAGTTGAGAAACGCGATCAAGAAAGGTAGAAGTCATAAAGCCACAGGTGAAGACCAGTTATCAGTAGACATAATGAAGCACGCCACGCCAGAATTTTGAGAAGGAATTATTGAAAATTATCAACAAAATATACGAAGAAGGCGAACTACCAGAAGATTTGAAAGCAGTAAACTTCATACCAATTCCAAGAAAGCTGCTCTCAAGTATACTCTAAATATAGAACCATCGCACTGATGAGTTACACTCTGAAACTCCTGCTGGCATTAATAAACGCTAAAAATATGGAATGAAGATAAGTGCCAAGAAGACGAAGGTGATGAAATTCTCGAGAACAAATGACACCAAAGCAAAAATTAAGATAGACAATGAGGAAATTGAGAATGTCACGGAATTCAGATATCTAGGTGCTCTTATAAACGAGGATGGTAGAGACCTAAAAGAAATTAAAAGCAGAATTGGCATGGCGAAGCAGGCCTTCAATAACCTCGGCAGTGTTTTGAAAAACCAAACTCTGAGCATCAGTCTGCGGAAAAGAATAATGAGATGCTACGTGTGGACTGTGCTAAAATACTCGTGTGAAACCTGGACGATGAATGCGGAAAGCGAAAAGAGGCTGAACGCATTCGAGATGTGGTGCTATCGAAGATTGCTGAAAATACCGTGGACTGATTTTGTAACGAACGTATTAGCAGTCCGGGCAAGAATAAAAGAAGAAAAAACAATAGTAGAAGAAATCAAGAATCGGAAACTGAAGTACATAGCACACAAAATCCGGGAAAATGGCGTTTTCATGCTGGCAGTACGAGGACGAATTCAGGGAAAGTCCATCAGAGGTAGGAGAAGGTCGAAGCTTGTAACCACGAATTCGCCAATGAACTCTCCGTGCAAGAATCTACGTAATACAATCATGTGCAGGAATCGAAGAATACAGATAGGCAACCTCTTGATGCAAGAGAAGCCACCAATACGACCATAGGATGATTGCAGACATGTCAGAAAACAGAAAGTAGAATGGCATGTGATTCCTGATTTATGATTTGTGAAATGTGAATGGACAAGAAAATGACTCGAATCATAAACTACAATTTTCCATCTTAAAATGATTCGAATCATTGTCTTCCAAACCGCGCCCATTCGCCATTCCCGTTGGCTGCTGGAAAGGCCACTGGCCCGCGGCGATCGCAAATACCTCTAACTTCGAAGTACATAGCTGCTTACCGTCGCAACAACACCAAAGCATGCAGCCAGCATTTAGGGCATACACTGGTTCTGATCGAGTTCGAAGTTCAAACTGTGGTCGTACCCGATCTCGGAGATTCGAACGATTCCAAAATACAGACAGACAAATAAATTTTATATTCGGTCGCGTTGTGCGATATAAAACAGGGAAATATTAAATTTACTGTCGCGCAGCGTTCCTAATAACGACTTTTGCTTGTCTTTATATTTCATACGTTTCGGAGACATATTTGTACACGCGGAGACGTGAAAATTGAAACGGAATTTTCATTCCTGTTTGACGATTTCGGGTTCGATTATAGAATGCAGAACAACGTGTAGAGATTTGTCGGCGGGGCGGGGGCGACGCGTTCATACTTGTAGTCGGATTTTCATTCCGCGTTCCGCGTACACGGCGACTAAACAAAACACGAAATTTGCGAAAGGAAAAAAAAATACGTGATAATTTTTAGGGTAAACGTTGTTCTTTTTTCTCGTTTCTCCGAACAGCACTGGCGGCAGAGTGCATGCGCCGAATTGGTATTCTCGTAATGGTACGGCGGTATAAAGTGCGTGGGTGCCGATCGACGCAGTGGGTTGCACGGAATTACCACCGAAACATGAACACCCAAAGTGACGGCTTCTAGAGCAAGATACGCTTCGTAAAGCTTCTCAAGTTATACAATTCCGTATTATTCGTTGTCCGATCCGGTTTTACGAAAAATAAAAAAATAAAATTCGCTCTCTGTACTCCTCTCGGTCGCATCACGCGTTTAAATATACTTTTTTATACTCCTTTTTTTTTTTTTTTTTTTTTTTAAACAAAAAATCCTCCTTATGTTGAGCTTAGTGTCAGTTTTAATTTAATATATAATAAAGATAAAATCACGCATTGGGAAAGTGAAATTCTGCTCGAACGATGACACCCGTGTTCGGGAGCTTGTTGTTTTCCGGCGCGTTTGTAACGTTGGTGATTGCGATTTTGAATTTAACCGACGGTTCGTATTTAATTTCCAGCGTGACTCGACCACCGAGATTAAAGCACCTCGCCGACACTTACGCCGAGAACGGTACGCCCAGCGACCCGAAGGCGGAGGAGAGCGCGTATCGACAATCATCTGCACAAGGGCACGGGCACGGGCACAGCCTCCAAGGCGACGACAAATTCGGTTTACAAAAATCGTGGTCTTTCGATAAAAAAAGTAATTTCTTTCGCGTGCTAAAGCCGGCCGCCAGGCACTTTATGCTTAAGAGACACTACGGGCCCGCCGTGTCCAAAGACAAACGCAACCAGTACGACGACTTCTACGATGACGAGGACCCGTTCGCCCGTCCCGACCTCCAGGACATCGAAGAGAACGTCATAGAAGAGAACCCGAAACTATCAAAAAATTTAAATTACTACCCGTATAGAGGGAAACGTCCGTTCGAAGTTCCTCAGATTGGTGAGTGCCTTTCTTTATATTTACCGATTTTCTACGTGCGTTCGCTGGTATGGGAATCTGCGTGCACCTCCGATACGTCTTAATGGACATGAGCTGGGTTGATACACCCGCTAATCTATCTGCAAAATGGACCAAACTACATTCTACTTTACTCTCGTTAAGTTTCGGAAAATGCTCTCTCAAATATGAAAGTTCCCTGGCAGGTACCAGAATTTTTCTGTGGGGTTGATTGCATGTTTTTATTCTCAAATGTGATAAAAAATCACCCCTTTTGCGAGCAATTCCGGGCAAATATTTTCAATTCTTCCGGAAAATTTTTACAAAATTGTTCTATTTTGGACGGTTAGGGGGTGCTCTTTCTTTTAAAACGGTAATGAATTCGATAAACGAAGAATTCGTTACGATCACGCCAAAGTCTGTGAGCGATTTCATCGATTTGGGTAATCGTACATGAACTTATTACGTATGAAATCTCACTCTTCGAAGTCATCAGAGTATATAAAGTGAAGACTAACATGTCAGAGTGGGATCTTGGGAGCGATAATTCGCAAAAAATAAAAATACGGCGCGCCCACCCTTTCTTTCTGCCGCAGAAACCTGCGGGTCCATGCATGGCTCGTGCTTCTTGTTTCCTCTTTTGTAATGTGGGGGTGAATATTTACCGCGCTTGCTGCAAAGTTTCGATTATGCATTTACAAATGGAAAACAAGGGTCCAAGTGTCACGAAATAGGCTCATCGCACTTGAATGCATATTTTCACACGATTGCGTCCAAAGGATTACGTGAACGTAAGGATGACCACGTGGTACCAAAATGCCAAGAAAGCTTATGGACATGCCTACAAATTTGGGTTTTTGACACGACGAGAAAACAAGAAATAGGCAACCAGAAAAGGTCACATTTTTGGTCATCTTCTCCAACAACTTGGAGAAGTTGCAGCACTGCAGTGACGAAGATTATTTAACGATACATTACATTATCTTATTTACTTTTCTGGAAAATTGCGGTATTTTCACCAGTAATAAGGCCGAAAAAGAGACTAAGATGTTAATTTTCATCAACTATTATCTAATTTTCAAGATTGGCCATTTTCTCCAAACATTGGTTGGAAATATCGAAAATCCAAAACAGTCACAAAAATTTACTATGCTTACTTGAATACCCTGTGTATCTAAAAATACATGCACTAAATATTCGTCCAATAATCATCAAAATAATTCGATAACTTTCAGTTTTATATGAATTTTACATATAAGCACTTGAAATTTCAGACTGTCCATTTTTCAAGTGTGGAATAGAAAATTGATAATCGCGTTATCAACGAGGATAATAGAGTCTCACCATGCCGCATGTAATATTATATGTATCAGAGAAAAATATATAAATTTTTGAAAAGTGGCATCCTCACCCGAATTACCCCAGATATGAAAACTGATTTTCTTCCTAGTTTTTGTTATTTAATCCGAGATAATATGGCATTTCTCGTCATTGGTTCTTCCTTACCAAAAATCCTGGGTTATCACTGGTAAACCAAGGACAACTTTCAAACAGTTGAGGCTCGATGACTTAACCAAAATTGGGTACCACTTTCAACACGCCGTAAAACTGGATAATACGCATCAAGCCAAAAACAATTTCTAGCAAACTGAAGTAACTTACATGATTGTGTCGTACTTGAGATAGATCTAAGATAATTAGGCTTGGGAAAATGTATCAAATAAGGGAAAACTGAGGAATCATATTCTAGATTCAAATCGTGTTAAATTTCGTGGATTCTAGAAAATTAATAAAAATAGCTTCAACTTTTGAAACAATATTGTATTTCTGAAATTCCTATTACTGTGACTAAGTAATGGTAGGTAATGGTGCGAAAAGAGTTTGAAGTTTCAGGATATTAAAAAAGGCAACATTTAAGTTCAAGATAGGGATATAAGACGAAAGATTCGAAGAAGAAAAGCGTAACACAACAACAAAATATTCTAAGCGTTCAGAACCAAATCTAATCCCAGTAATTCTTTCGATTTCCACTTTTTGACTGAATTAGAATTGGATGTTATAACTGGTGCGTTACAGTGCGATCATGAGACCAATAATTTTCGAAATCACTGCACAGGAGTTATACCTTATGTGTATCAAAATGGGAACCTAACCTACAACGAAAATTTGTGAAATTGTAGACAGTGTTAAGTCCGAAGACAAGGTATCGAGAAAGAAGCTGAATCGGATGCAGCAATTAAAAATTTTATTTCAGACGAATTTCATGTGAAGAAATATCTAGGAAGTATGTGTTTAAAATTTTTACCACGTGAATTATAAAAATTCTAAGGGAAATGATCCCAACTGAAAAGTTTTCATGCTGACTAACATATACGAGTTGATTCTTATGACACTAACTTCAAAGAGCGTGCAAGCAGGCATTTTTAACCATTTCTACAACGGGAATCTGTAGAATTGTGAACAGTCCTAAGCCTGTAAAAATGTGAAGGAAAATCACTGCATATTGGTTGTACCGTATGTGTATCGAAATGAAAACCTAAGCTAACAATTTGTGAACTTTTTTTTTTTTTGTATTTTGAATTTTGAATAAATAAGAGCCGAGGGGGGAGGTGCCATATTTCTACCGCTCCTGGACCCGTCAAAAGGAGCCAAACCTAATCTGAACTTAACTTTGAGTTACCAGCTGTTTACAAAGAAGTAAAGTGTTGTCAGTGGTAACAAGTGATACTAATGTGCATCTTCCCATGCATCGATAACAGTGTTCTATGCTATGTTCCCCGCTCATCGCTACAGTCACTGAATGCTTTGCTCAAGAAAATGTACAACTTGTCATCAGTGCTCAGACTTACGAGGTCCTACTCTGTGGGAGGATAGGTTACTTTTCCTAACGCCTACAACGCGGCCAACAATCAACGGATATAAATCCTGTAATTGGAGCCTAGGTCCTCCAACAGCGTCGGACCTACAACGAGAATTTGTATAATAGAAGATAGTCTTACGTCTGCAAAAATGGGAAGGAAAATCACTGGACAGGAGTTCTACCGTATGTGTATCCAAGAGAGCCAATTCAGTTACTAAAGGTCAAAAAATCAGGGGCTAATTCAAATATTCGAATGCACACTGGGAGCGAATTCATTTCTGCGTTACGTAAGGATGTTAGATATTAGTCTATTCGAATGAATGACTCACCTTAATAAGTATGTACGAGTTATTCTCCTCTGACTGATTATGAGACATGTTACATTCGAGAACATCTTCTCGAATGCACACACGTACAAAACTTACCTACAACAGCCCAAATTCCCGGGTGCATATATTCCCTATTGCTTGTTCGCGATCTTCACTCGAGTCTACTTTCCATTATCGGTTCAAGATACTCGTAACAGCCCACACACTTCGATAAATTCATGTGTCATATTCGTCGATGGCTTATTTGGTTCTGTCCAAGTAGTACGATTAATGACTCCAAAATCGAGTAATGTCTGGCCATGAAAAATGATCCTTATCACTTACTTTTCCACAACGCAATTTTTTCGTCATTTCGAGAAAACTGCACGGCGCAGAAGTCGTCACCAACTCGTGTCTCAGAATACAATGATTCGACGTACGTTTGATTTATTGCGTTATTTGCACGGCGTAGGTTTGCAGTCCAAAACTGGGTCTCTAGTCGCATTCAAGATTCGCGTTTTTCGAAACGGGGCAGGCATTTGGGCAGATAAGGTTAATTTGTCTGCACCAATTGCTATATGAATACGCGATGGCCAGCGAAATCTGCCCTCAAGAAAATTTGTTATTTGAAAGAAGATACATAGGCGTAAGTAATCTCGAATTAAACTAATTTATTTTTCCTTGGCCTAAAGACGTGCGGATGTAAAATGAAGACAAAAGACAACGATGACGGTGCCGAAATAAGTCGACAAAAATATCGAGCTCGTCTCTCGTGTCGCTCGGCGAAAGTTGACGTCAAGTTGAGCTAGCTGAAGCTTGGGGATTAAGCCAGGGTTATTTTCATCAGAAAGGGCGCCTATTCCCGTCTTGAGAAAATGGAACAGGTTACTCCTACCGCAGTTCGGGAATTGATTTTAGGAGATAAATAGAACCGAAATTAAGGTGCGAAGAGGTCGCAAAGGGTTTTCAAGTGAATTAATTTAATCGGAAGAAGGCGGAGTTTCTTTTCGAATTGCAAATTAATTAGCTAATTGAAAGTTGCAGTACAATTGAAATGAAGCTTAGCTTTTGCTGTCGAAAAATTACTCTGGAATTTTGATTTCTGAGATCGCGTACCAAGGTATAGTTGAATCAAAGACTTTACTGTTGACCGAGCCGTTCCTATTCTTCAAAACTGAACGTTACTTATTGACATGTAACAAAATTCGTAGAGATTTTCTGAATGCGTGCATTCAATATAAAATTCTAAAGGGATACCATCAACCCTTCGAGAAGTATGGGGTCCGTAGTTGTAAGTAAATTGCAAATGAATCAAATTCGTAGCTAACTGATTGTGTGTGCCAGGGCATTTGATATTTCGATGAGGACATGAAGGTACAACAAAACTTCATTATTTTCCCTTTTTTACTCTTATTTTTTGAAAAGTGCTAGCCAGGGCGACGCGGTGGATATTCACTAGTATAACTAGTCCACGGTCTCAAGGTAATTTTCAGATGAATCATGATTCAACTGAATACAACAAGTATTTAGAGTAAGCTTTCTTGCTGTTTTCAATGTAGGCAATAAAAAAGTGCGAATATAATATATAAAGTAGAGTCTTGCTGCGGCCTAAAGATAATACAAAGTTGTACGTGGGACAATTTTTTGTTGAAATCGAAAAATGTATTATACTGCCTCTTCAAACGAAAAATAATAATAACAATTAGGCAAGATTATTCAAAATGTTCCAACCAGTTTTTGTCATCAGGATTACCATCCGATTGCAAGACGAATTAAGAAAAAAAACAAAAAAAAAACTTTAAAAAAAGTGGAAATATCGTTTTTGAAAGTCGGTGAAGGGTGGCCCGGTTACTCCGTTCACCTACATATTTAGCTACCCTTATTTACATCATATTTAAAAGACAAAATTGTATTCTCCTTTCTAATTTTACTCTCAACCCGAGCCCTGGAATCCGCCCTTTCGAGCATTACCTCAGAGATGTCAGGGAGGCTGCTAGGGCTCTCAGCCCTCTTCTCATCTTGCTGAAAAACCAGCCTATGTCGAAATGTAGCGAGTTGCTACGTGGGCTCAAAACTGGGACCTCCGGATTCCGAGACCAGCGCGCTATCCACTCGGCCAACCATATAAAATCTAAAAAAATCAGGCAGTATTTTCAGAAGTTGAATGAAAGATCCGAAGGGACGATATTGTGTTTCTCAAATTTCAAACATATTCAAAGCACAGGAAACTTGAAACAGGGATGGTCGACTCCAGCGTAAGAAGGTCTCAGTCTTAGGAGTATATTTCAGGGGGAGGGGGGTCGTCGCTACAGTGTATTTCCCGTCGTGTTATTACTGTAATTAATACTCTAAGATACATTCTGAAACGTTATTTTTGACAGCATTGGTGGATCTACCCCCATTCGTACTCTGGTGATGGGGTCGAAGCAACTTAGTTGGAAGAGGGGAGGGTGGGCTTTTTCCACCTCGAAATGTTAAGTTAGTCAACTGAAAAATTATTGAGTTATGTAACTAAGGACGATGAGCGAAAATTATCTTACTTTTCAAATTTATCAAATTAGAGATCCGATTTTGCCAACTACTCGGTAATTTTAGGAATCGAGAAGCATAAAAAAATTCGTTATTTCTTAACCTGCTTGATAACAGAGTCTGCGAGTGTCTCCACCATACTCGCAGCATAGATACGTCCCTGACCCTTCGGCCTAGGTACGAAATCTTCTCATAATTAGAACAGCAAGAAAACCGTAGAACAATTTGGGATAATGGGAATACGCATACAAATTCCACATTCGCTGAACCAGGTTCACACAAGTGAATACATCCCATTTCCAAGTCTTAAGCTCACCCTATTCTTTTTTTAATACCTATACGCGCAGAGCCATCCAGTGTACATCGGTTATGCGAAATAATAGCTTCTATACTATTTTCCCATCTTTAGTGCGAGCAGAGCTTTGTACGATTTAATGGCAAGTGAAGGTATTGGAAAACATTTTTCAAAAGACGCTTGGAAAATTACAAAAGATGTATCTATAAAGAAAGAGAAATTGTTCGAGAAGGTTAACTGAAGGCAGCGGTTATTGAAAACGTATACACCTAATAATTAATCATCGAGAAGATTCTAACGATAAACCCCATCCGGCGAAAATAAAGAACGATGCACAAAATTTGATCGTGGGCAGCTAATCCTTTTCTGTAACCTAACTCAGCCCTCTTAGTGGTGGTGGTTATGAAGTAAACAATATCTTTCCTCTCATTCTCGTGTTTGTGAAGAAACAGCGGTAAATACGTAAATATTATATACGTACATGCATTTGTCAGTGGGTGCTTCGAGTTTCGCGAACTAGCTCGAATTCGAAACTTTTGACTTGTAGCTCGACTGAAATTACGATAACCGGATTTATAAAAATGAAACGAAGCGGTCGATCGTGCTCTTTTTTTTTATCGAGAACGGATGAACTGCAAGATACACGATGATGAATTTCGATGGCTGGTACATGAAAGCCTGTTATCCAGCGGCACCATTTGATAAATTTATTTCCTCGAAATTGATATTTTCGCTAAATGTAACTCGTAAAACAGAGGCGCTTTCTTCTCGGCCATTATTTCGTGTTACGGAAAGAAGAACAAAACGAGGATGGAGTAAAGGATTTATTTCCTCGAAACGCAGAAATCATTTTCTTCTCAATGTTGCGAAACAAAACGCGAGGTACAAATAAACTTTTTTACTTCCTTGATTTCGGAGAGCAAAAATTCAAGCAGATTGTAAACGCTCGCTCAAAACACTAGAGAGTCTGGCATTAAAGCTGATAAAAAGCCGTTGTCGTTGAAGTAAGTCGTAGCAAATCAAAATTGAGAATGAAATAGTAAAATGAAATTTTGTACTCTCGTTTACGTGCTGTGAATTGGGAGTAGATCTGAAATACGGAATGCCAGAATTAATGGAGGCGCGAACATAAAAAATTATTTGGTCGCTTTCCGGGAGCAGTCAAAATTGTACTGCAACATTTTCCGTAAAGTTCTTTGTCCTTTTTCTTCAAAAATTGATTTTAAAAAAAGCGTTAGATCCAAGTTTTTAATATCACGAGATTCTGGATGATGTAATTTCCCACTTTATGTTTACGTTTTTCGAGAATACAGTGCTTAACACGTTCCCTGTCAGGTTAGTATAAACGGAACTTGATTTTTTGACAGTTTTAATAAGGACACTGTAGTAAATTATACTGGAATTCTCGCGCAGTCACACTGAAACTCATCATCTTTTATCAATATAACGCTTAATCCTATTTCGAAAATAATTTGCGGCTCCATATCTCGACTTTTGGAATGATTTTGATATTTCGTAAAAGAACAGAATTATATTTTCAATTAGAGTTAATTGCGTTGTGATCAAGAAAACTTTCAAGACACCAGACACTAGTGGAGCATTTGCAAATGATACGCGGATCTGGGCTTCAATATGACGGCTCGAGAGTACCAATAGTTGGCTATAGTATGCTCCTAGTTTTGGATAGCTTTCACTGTCTAGAACCGTCGAGAACGTGACTCATAATATCCTGACAAAGAACATGTTGAACTCTATGTTCTTAAAAATGTAAACAGACATGAGGGGGGGGGGGGGTGTTATGATCCTGGGTCAAAAATTTGTCCGCACATAAAGTCAACTCTACGAGTACGCATAATATGAGAACTGCAGATGGCTCATATATGTATACGTAATACAGATTTTTACTTGATCGAAGTGCTGATAGCCTCCAGTCGCCAGATTGAGGTTCTGAAGTCGCTCAAATCGCCGATCTGTTATACAGCACAAAAATCAGTTAAATGTTAAGTACGTTCCAAAAAATTTTCGAAAAGGCGAACTAAAGTGGAAATCAAAATGACTGTAAGATGGAATACCGAAAAAAAACACTTAAGCTGCCTATTTTGCGACTAGTCGCTGAGTGCAAGTTTCTTGTCACCAAGCAATATAGTATCCCAATTTGCGAAAAACCACTTACATTAGCAACGCTGTATGATCGAAGCAAAATTAAACGTACCATCACGTCTTCGCGAAAAAATGATTTTCTCCTCGAAATGTTTGGTTCCGATCGGCAGAATTTATTTTCGAACATTACCGGACGTTATAATTCGAAATTATTCAACCAGTTGCTGAGGAGGGATTCTGCTCATGTGCAGAAGAGTTTCCAGTGTTAAACGTAAATATAGGATGGTATTTTTGCGCCGTCATATTCACTCAGATCTAATACACTGTTTAAATGGCGCTTCGCCAGTCCAGTTCTGTGTACGGTTTTTTTGAGTAGGCTATGCGATGCTGATCAAGTATAAAATAGTTTGGTTCTACAATCTGGATCGATGGCCCCGGGGATAGTTGTAAAAAGAAGAAGAGGAAAAATAAAATTTCAGATGGGGATTGATTTAGAGATTTTCAAGGTGACTGAATTCTATTTTGAGGATTGTTTTTAATGTCAGCCTCGCGAAGTGCTACCATAGGAAGTTGGGACCGAATATTGATCATTTTTGTGCAGTAGTATGCCGTAGATTTGTAAGGTCATAAAGTCGATAGTAGTTGGTGTATTCGACTAGAAGATGCCACCACTTGAAGGGAATCAAAACCAAATATTCTCTTTATTATTCAGTATTATCAAAAAATTAATTATTATTCCGTTTTGACTCCTTCTGGTGCTATCGATGGGTCAGATTCTATCATTACATTCAGAATCGAGTTAAATGACCCTGACAACCTACAGAGTAATAACCAGGGATGAATAATATATACAAAATAATTAACAACTACCCCAGTTCCTGCTGTGGCGTAGAAACGTGCGAATATACACGCGTCGAAATTAACGTCACGGTGTTCACCGGCATTAGCACGTCCTCTCTTCTCTCCTTTCCCGCAACCGCTTTTCCACCTTCCCCTTCGGTCTATCCTAGTCATCCTGCATGAAAATTCTTGCTGTTTTCCTCCCTCCACCCCTACCGCACCGCGGTCATCGCTGCTAATTGCACCGATGAGTGCGATGTGGAATGCTTTCCGATGGTCTTCTCCATACTTTTTCATCGTTTTTTTCTTTTTCTGAATTTTTCTTACGTTCGTACCGTGCTAGCCCTTATAGGCCTTTTCACGATTTACTTCGAGTTTTTTGAATTTCAGTTTTTTTTTTGCATTTTCCTTCAAAAAGTTTTTCTTAAGAATTTTATCGTTTATCGTGGACTTTTTCCACGTCGAATACCGCGACCAGCAGTGTATTTTTTAGAATTTCCGCGACCTGCTGAACGCCGTGACCGCTGGTATCCTTTTCAGACCACGAAGTGAACCGCGTGTTCGTGAACCTTCGCGTGGCCCTTTTGGCCAGCCTTCCACTTCGCGACCGTCACCGCCACCAGCCGAAATCCAGTTCCTTTCTTCTTTTCTTATTATTATTTTTTTTGTTTAATAAATTAATGTGTTTGCGTTGATGTGTAACCATGTCTTCTTCTTTTTGGAACACCGCATTGACCGCGACATGAGGTCGTAAGTACCCTTCTTTGTAAGAGAGAATGTAAGGGACCATGGCGTAGAGAGAGAGATGCTTTAATTTTCTTTTTACTTTTCTCGCTTCTGGCCTCGGAACTATAGAATATTCAACATGTGATCTGGGTAACCGCCTTCCAAAGCCCTGGCACTTCCCGCTCCCTGGGTGAGTCTCGTATGAGCTAGTCGTGGCTTTTCCCAGGCCCTTTCGGATGCCTGCATTTTTTGAGCGTTGACGCCGATTTTTCGACTTAAGCACGTACTCGCTGATAAACGGAAGGTATCAGCAGTACAATGTGCGCATGTTTGTGAGCGATCGAAATACCTTGGTTTTTCTTTGGTTGGTCGTTCATAAAAATGCCACACTGCTTGTTTCGTGTTGTCTGGTTCCAAATAAAAGATCTCTTATGTGTGTTAGTATTTGGTCACTAGAAATAGTTTGTGCGTCTGCTGTAAAATTATGGGATGTCCGATTAATTCTGTCACTAAGTCAATTACTCAGCCGCTACTTATCGGACCCAAAAAGTCAGCGTGCAGCCTGTTTCTTTCTGAATTCATTCAGCTATCTGAAACCAAGATTTAGGGGGGGGGGGGAAATGTCACCGAGATATGGTTGCTGCCTGAATGAAGGTCAAGAAAGTCCCGCTTATCAAATTTTCAAAAGAAAATTTCACCAAAAAAATTTCGAATTCCAAAAATAATTACATAGGCGTGTAGCTCGATGTTTGAACTTTCGTTTTGATACCTCGAAAATTGAATTTGATGAAAAATTCGCGGAGTTATTGTCATTTGAATCTGAGTGACTCGTCCGAACACATTTTGAATCTGTGTCGAATACCCCGTAGCGAACTGCGAAACATTTTTGTACTAACGAGATCCAGTAAGGGAAAAATGTACACCCTTCGCGTGACGTAACGGGGTTGTTTGGTGTGTTATAGAACCAGATATGTGTTTTTTTTTTTTTCGGGTACGAGGTTGCAAGCATTTGAAATTTAAATTGAAGAACATAAACGAACTACAGAACGCATAAACAAACAATATATGTGTTACATAATCTCTGAATTGTCAATACCAAGACTACAGCTTAATCTTTTCTTCACATTCTCTTCCCTCTCTCCCTCATCCTGGGAACTAGGTCCAAGGACTGCTGGTTTGGATACAGAAAGAAACATAACTTGACGGCATAGCAGGATCAGAAATGCCGTAGAACAATGAACTTCCACTCACAGCTTTCTCCATGAAAATTTAGATCTTCCGAAATCAAATATTTCAACTCAGAACCTGCACGGTGTTCCTGGCTTTCATTTCTATGTTCATAAAAAAAATATAGGTAAGCGAGTAAGCGGAGCTAGAAACATATGAAGAAATTTAGTGAAGCATGTAAAAAATAAGACGAGTACATGTAAGAATACATCAACGGTAACACAGAGCCTTAAGGTGTAGGTGATGGCGGATACTGAGTCGTGATTGTAAAAACTTTAGGTAACCTGCTCGTGACAGCAGGAAGATTGTTTCACATCCAAAACTTGACAAAGTCAACGTGTATGAGTGGAAAATATTTTTGACAGGCGGGATTTCGCGAAAACATTCCACTCACTAAAGTTAGGTTACAGCACACCAAATGTACAGTGTTCTCAGATTAAAATACTATTATTCCTAGGAATACAGCGTTGTAGATATTTGAGCATTTTTTGGCGGAAAATTGATAATGCATTCCTTTAAAGTCTCAGTCTCGCATTTAAACAAAGAAAAGGTAAAGAAAACACGCTGTTAGTCTCAGTTGTTGCAGAAAAGAGTGTGCGCTTACAAAATTCAGATATTCCGCCCAACGTTTCGTACCCCCTTTTGCTTATTTTGTCCCGTGGCGGACTTAGGTTTTTTGCGCTCAAAACTAATGGAAAATTTGCGCCACTGACCAGAAATCTTTTGGAAAAATAGAGTAAGAAATTTTTCGCTCGCAATTTACCTTTCTTTTTTTTTTCTTTTTTTTTTTTTTTTCAAAAATTTTGCGCCGAGCCTTCAACCTAGTCAGTCTTATAGGAAATCCGGTTCTGATTTTGTCCCTGAAGTGATGAAGTTTTGTGTCAATCTGATGATGAAATTCACTTTACATAAGAAAATGACAATAATTATAAAAAGTACAGAAACATATTCATTCTTTCAGAACCAGTGTAGTATTTCCATGGGTGAGGGAAAGGGGAGGGTGGCAGAAGGAAACGAATGTCTCAAGGCACTCGGCGCAAAAGTATATTTGAAAACAGGGTAAAGAGGGGAAGTAGACGAAGGAATAAAAAAAAAAATAACGAGAGAAAGAAGTGAATGGACAGAATTCTCACATCAACATCTTTTACCGGTCTTAAGATGTCCAAGTAAATAAGCATAGAAAGGTGCCAAAGAGATAAAGAGTTTTGATAGGCCAGTCAGGTAAAGCCTTAAAGAGAACTTCGATCAGTCTTGAAGAAGCCTCAGACAAGCGTTTTAATAGTTTCAAAGGATCTTAGTCAAGCCTGGAAGACCCTCAAAATTATGGGTAAATCTATTTATGGCCTAAAAAGTCACAAATTTGGCTGGAAGAATTTGAAAAAGTTTGAATAGACCCGAACAGAGCCTTTAAAAGTCATGAAAAATTCTCTGAGAATCTTAAAATGTTACAACCAAGTCTGGATGATTTTTTTCTTTAACAAGTCAAAAAAGCACTGAAGATTCTTAGTAAATTTTAAACAAGTTTGACGGCACATTAAGAAAATTAATAAGTCTTAATATAAACTGAAAGGGTTTTTAGGGGTCTTAAACGTTTTGAAAAATCCTAGAAGAGCTCAATAGTATCTTAAACTAGTTTGAAAGACCCTAGTACATTCTTAAATTAGTATAGTGGTATTTCAAAGAGTCTCAAATAAGTCCCGAGGAATCTTTGAGAATCTTGAAGAGTCTTAAAAAGCCGTAAAGATTCTCGAACAATCGTGAAAAGATATAAACAAGATTGGAGTAGCTTTATAAAAGTCTCTAAAAGTACTAAACAAATCTGAATGAGCCTTATGAAGTGTAAAATGTGGTTGGAGGGCCTTGAAGAGGCCTAAAATGTCTTGAACAAGCCTGCATAAGGAGGATTAAACTAGTTTAAGCGAACTTAAAAAAATCTTAAAGAGTTTTGAGGACTTTTCGCGTTTCTTAAAGAAGTTTGTAATAATTCGCAATACATCTGCAGGAGTTTTAAATAAGTCTACAAGAGTTATAAATAAATTTGAGAACGAGGAGAAGAAGAAATGAAAAATAAAAAGAAGTGTTCTGAATTGGAAATTCGACAACTTGCTAGAGTTACGTCCCGCTTTTCACGGACCTGACCAACTTTCAACTTACTAAGTGGATGTTCTCCATTTCTTTCAACCCATAAATCGACAAACGCGAATTGAATGCGTTTCAGTTTAAAAAATAAGTTACATCTTTAGCTTTGAAACAGGTAATGAACAAGTTCGTAACTTATTCTTTTTTTCCGACTAGTAAACTTGAAAAGTAGTCGTTGTTTCAGTGGAGGATCGTGATAAAATGGATTGTATTGAATCAAGAGAGTTCTCTGTTAGGTTCGACTGCAGTCATTCTACGAGGAAGAAAAACCACTGGAATTTAGAGTTGTATAACATTTTCATTTTCAAAAGTTGCGTGCGTTTTTTTCAAACGGTGATGTTTTATTATCTATATCGGTTGAATACATAACCCCAAATTTTGTTTTGTTTTTACTTCAGCCTAGAAAGAAAGCTAACTTCAAAAAATTATAACTTCCTATTTCTTGCGCATTATTTTACGATATCGATGCCTTGGAAATCGTAAATGGCCAATGAACTTCGAGTCGAATATAAGACATTTTTCATTCCCACTCACAACTGGTTCAGTTGACTGATACTTCTCTTAATACCTACGTTTTTGGAATTCCAAAAACATTGAATGAAAAAACTGACAAAGAATTTTACAAAGTTTAATGACTTTTGAATTGTTGACAGTGTCTCCTGCGCTTTCTCTTTTTACGTTAGTATTCTCACTACAATTTTGTGAAATACAATTTCACACGCCTGTTATGTTATACTTGATTGAATAAAAGTTCAATGTTTACCCAAGGTCCTGTCTATTTTCGATAGATATTGTTCGATTCCTTTTAAGATTATCAGTAGAAATGGAAATTAAATTTTAGTTTCTTCAGTCTCTTGCAGTATTCAAACCATAGCCACCTTGCAGATATTCGTAGACTCGGTATGAAAATAAAATGTGTATTCTTATGGAACTTTCTCAAATCTGGAGCAAATTTATGAAGTCTTGATCTTTACATCGCTTAAAACCTTCCGTATTATAAAAGCAAGTAATTTGAATTTTTAATTACTCTTATTATTTAAGAAGTTGTACCGCGTTACGAAAACTTATCGCAGAAACTTCCGAAAGATTTGCCTAAATTACACTTTTTTCAAGTCCCCGCGAAAAGGCGTAAAACTGCCGCCAACTTTTGCAAAGCAAAAGCAAAATTTTCTTTCGGCTATAAAATTAACAGTTGAAAGTCGCTTTTCGCTGAAACACATCGTCATGCTGAGTTTCAGCTCACAAAATTATGCATCGAATAGAAAAGTACTCTTTGTAGAAAGTTCTCCGAAAAAATTTTGACGAAGGGGTTGTTTGAACGTCTTTATTTGGTAAATATTTATGCCACATCTCATATCAGTTTTTCTTGTTCGTATATCATGGTTTATAGTACAGTCAATTTTTTCAGCGAAATTTGAAAGTAGCGATACAAACACTTGCAAACAAATGAAAACATTTTTCAGAAAAAAAAAGAAAAATTCTGAAAATAATTAATTTTAAAGTAAACATTTCTGAAAGTAGCGGTTAACTAATGTACATTTCCAATTGTCACGCAACTGAAAGTGTTAATAACTTTTCCCCGAATTTTTGATATCATACAGGTAGAATTCTCGCAAGTTCTAATTACCTTAAATTATACGAAATTAGGAAAATATTTACGTTTGATTTAATTAGTCAGTTCAGTAGAGAATGACGCTGTGCAAGAACCTCTACAACACCATCAGTTCTTACTCGTAATTTCATTCGCAGTCTTCCCGGTGATGCTCGCATGTATGAGTTTCCAAGTCATTGTGTGGCGCTTTATTTCGTACTCTACAGTTAGTAAATTAAAAGGTCGATTTCTTTGGCTCTTAGGTTCATTTTCTCCTCTTAAAAGTTTTTGGCGCAGTATACATACATGAAGAAGAGATACAGAAGTCATGTGTGGTGTAATAAGGGATATCTTGGAAAAGATTGTGGCTCTCGGCTTCTAGATCTGGAAGTTTAGCCAAGTTTTGTCTATATCAATCAATTCATTTTGTAAATTAACAGAATGACCCTCATTTTTAAATAGTTGAAGTCAGCTCCTATTTTGCCATTTTTCACAATGGACCTCCCATTTTGTACGCTTTATATAATTGACCTCTTCATTTTGCAAATTACGAAATCAATCGCCTCATTTTGCAAATCTCAAAATCGATTCGCTCATTTTGCAGTTTTGCAATCATCCACACTCTCATTCGTAAACATTAAAGTTGAAACCTTATTTGCATACTAAAAAGCAAATTTCTCACCAAACCACCCCCTTCCTACTAACATCATTATTGCACGAATTACATACAATCAACCCTGGTTTAAAACATTTTAAAATTCATCTCATTTTGAAAATTTTAAGATCGATTTTTAGCAAATTTCAGATCAGTCCTGTATTTCGTAATCATCAAAACTAGCCGTGTTCTGTACCCAAAATCGATTTATTCATATTACAAACTTAACAATACACCTCTTTGTTTTCCAAATGTCAAAACTGGGCCCATCTATTTTGAAAATTTTTAAATCGGAAATTAATTCGACTCCTCATTTTTAAATTTATACGAATATCTTCATTTGTTGATTTCCTGCAGTGGCGGATTCAAGGAAAGGGGGAATGGGGTACATGACCCCCCTGGTTGAAATTTTTAACGCAATAATAGGGAAAAAGGAATAAAAATGATGAATTGTACGCTCATTACACGCCACAAATGTATAATACCGCATCTATACATCCGTCATGACGTATCCCAGATTAGATAGAATTCTGGAAGCACCCCCGCCCCCACACCCCTGCCAACATAAAAGCAACAGCTAATCAATATGCATCGCCGCTACTGTACCCCCATCTCCTTTTTCAAAATCCGCGCCTGATTTCCTGACCGCTTCTACGGTTGACATCAAAATCGGCCCGTCATTCTACAAATGGGTGATTGGCCCGCCGTATATTGATATTTTACCCTTACTTTTTTCATTATTATTATTATTATTATTATTATTATTATTTTTTATTATTTTTTATTTTTTATTTTTTTTTGCGATGAATAAAATACATTTTGTACAATAGGGCTAACAGCAGGCCCCTCATCTTTTTATTCCATGCAAAAGGGGTAGGGAGTGGCGAGACAATGAATAAAGAACAGGCTCACGATAACAAAACTTGTACAAATTGAAAGCTGTGGTTGTTGATGGGTTCTGAATCGGTACTGAGTAATAGTGAGACGAACTATGGATAACAGGAAAAAACTTAAACTGAACCTGCAGCCTTGAAATTTGAGGAAATAAACGTCACGACGATAGACCACATTGAAAGTTGAGCATATAATTTTGATCTAAATTATTTCCATTTGAGTGAGTTTCTCAACAAAAAAAAAAAAACATACTTTTAAGGGAGACCGAATTCAACTTGAAAATTGACCACGCCGAAGGACTAAATAACCAGTGACTAATTCTCTAAATCGCTACACTGATTATCAGACGAGACAACCCGACATCAGTGTTGTTAGTTTCAATTCCTACAACCCTTACAATAACATACACGGCAATCAATTCGTCCACTGCGTGGAATGACAGCATGTGAAAGAGTACGATCTTCACAAAAAATACAATATTCAGGCAGCCATAACGATAGACATGTTAATATGACTTGATTTTCTGTGATGGGGAGTGGAATCACATTATTGCCAATGAGTGTATAAAATATGATAGAATATGTTATGCTTTAAACAACCGAAAAAACTTTTTATTTAGCATTCGTAGTTAACAAGATATCTGAGAGAGAACAAGAATATTATTAACATTAATTTGGTGATAATTACCAAAATATCAGAATGATGATCTCATTTTGTATATTTAAAAATTACGACTAGGTATACAAATAAATATCACGGGTAGTTATTTACAACTTAAGAATCATTAATTTTCACGGAAAAAACACGTATTTGATTACTAAGATGAGATTTAACCATATTTTTAAATTCATTAATGAGAAGAAATTTCAGTAGTTGTTGAGAACCCCTCGTGGAGGCTGGGCCCTGAAAAATCCCCTGCTGCTCCTCCATAACTTCAAGTCTAATTCCGAGTATCAATCGGAATAAATAATGTTTCATCGTTATTAGATCTCGTGGTAACAAACCCACCCACTGTTCAGGTTCAGCGGGGGGACTCTCTCCTTCAGAAGGAGGATGCTTTCCACCCCCTCTCATTATTTACATTGTAAAGCGTATTAGTAGGAAACCAAAAGATCAGCCCAAAAAATCAAATGCCCCATCTTTGAACTATGAAAAGGCAGATCTTCAGGCCTCTGCCGTGCTTTCAGAGATGTAAGGTGGGATTCCCTATACCAAGTGAATGATGTGGATGAAGCGGAGAAGTATTTCAGCAAACGGTGGCTCATATAATTTCGATTTCACAATACCACTATAAATAAAAAATTCAAATATCTAGTTTGATTTACCAAACAGATTATTAAAAAAAGACATATACAACTGGTGAAAATAGGTATCTGGATGAATTCCAAGAACCTAGGAGGGAAGTGACACAACTCATAAAATCTGCCGAAATTGAATATTCGTACAATATGAAATTAGAATACAACTGTGATAAGAAACAACAGGATTCCTGGAAAGAAATCAACAGGAAATCAAGGAGAAATGTGGGTACGTCTTTCTTTCGGGATGCAGACCTAGTCGAAAGGACAGTCAGTCAAATAGCATATCATGTTTGAGGATTTCTTCTACTCTGTGTTAATACGGTGCCAGTGACAGCCCATACTTCATCACTAAGCGAGAGCTTTCCTACTTCAAGCTCAACAATATCTATAACAAATATATCTGAAAAAGATGTAAGCATGGCTATGGACACCCTGGTTCCGGAAATGATGAAGAACGGAAGCAGCTGGAACCGGGTGTCGGCCTTTGTCTCGGCCATCATGAAGAAGAAGATGGAGACGGAGTGGTCGAGACAGAGGGCCGGCGATTCATCAAGCTCGGCCCACACCATCGATCAGGAGGTGAACTCTGTACCATCCTAGAGAAGAGCTGCTGCAGCTGCACTGCGGACCCACCGGTAGGGCTCACCCGTCGCCACCACCTGCCTGCGTCGACACACGGACCAAGACGAGGAGGTGAGGGGTGAGTGAAGAGAGGCAGCGCGTCCGGCCGTGGGGGACCTGAAATTTCCAGGCGAGCGCTCTGGGAGTGCGGACCTCGGTCAGTAGGGAACCCCATGGTGGCCCTGGTAGGACGCGCGCACCGTTCCGGCACGTAGAAATGGGGGCTCGGGCCCGGCCCCAAGGCGTCCCTCCGGTCACTGACGCGATGCTCGAAAGGGTAGTTCCTGTGGCCGGGGGTGCGGTGTCATAGGGGCCACTTTGGCATGCGTGCATCGCCATACGTCCCACCACACATGGCTATATCTAAATTAAAAACCAAACATACGTTAGGCCATGACAATGTTCCCACATATGTGTATAAAGGTATCGGTGAAATCCTAGAGCAACCTCTGGTCTTTCTATGTAACCTTTGTATAAGAAGTAATGTCTTTTCTGAAGCTTGGAAATGTTCAAGGGTTATTCCGATTTCAAAGAAGGAGCCGTATGAGAATATAAGAAATTACAGACCGATTTCTCTTGTACTCATACGCTTGCGGAAATATTTGAAATGATAATTTACAGTAAGATATTACCTCTCTCAACATGGATTCATTGCCAGAAGATCAATAAATATAAAATTTGATAAATTTTGGTGAATATATAACTCAGATCATAGACCAGGACTTGCGAAAGCGTTTGACTGAGTCATAAAATTATAATTAAAAAGTTACACAGGGTAGGTTTTATTCTGATGATTTGTGTATTTTCTCTTGGTCATATCTAATCAATAATCAATAGAGTCATTATGTTTCTTACAAAGGTCCTAAATCACGTATGTTCTCGTATTCTTCTGGGGGTTCACAGGAGTCAAGTCTTGGTCCCCCCTATTTTTTTAATATGTGAATGATCTGCTTGAAATTATTCGAACTTCTCTGCTGTTCATGTATGCAGATGGTAACAAAATTTCTTCGGGTGTAAAAAATAAAGTAGACTATGAGCGACTTCAAGCAGATTTAGGAAGACTTGTAAATTGGAGTAACGCAAATGAATTACAAATTACTGAATGCAGAAAAGTGATCGTGCATTACATTCACTCGTAAAAAAGTGTACACTGAATTTGAATACACCATCTCAGGAGAAAACTCACGAAGATGACCTTTGTAAAGGACCTAGGGATACTCTTCGATAAAGAATTGACCTTCAGTGCTCAAGTCGAAAATGTGATGAGTAAAGAGAATGGCCTACTTTATCGTCAGGAACTCTTCTCACTTTAGAAAATCCAGTAGGCTGAAAATACTGTACTCTTCATACATTAGATCTATTTTTGTATCACGTATATACAAATGAAGTAGCAGAGAAAATCGAAAAGATTCAAAATAGATGCTTAAGATCCATGCATTTCAAAGATTTCGAAAGATTACCCCATGCAGAAGATGTTCTCTACAATGAGCTTTCCGAAAGCTATGAAGAAGCTGCACAAAAAAAAAGAAGGAAAGTAATTGCGGTAATGTTTTTATATGATCTCATTTATGGTAACATTGACGATGAAAAGTTATTGGGTAAAATAAATATTTAAAATTAACTTCTAAATACAAAAAAAAAAACTTTCTCTTGAAAAGATACCGAACAGAAAAAATGAATTATACCCTCTAAATAACATTATGGAAACAACAAATGCTTTCCTCACAGAGTGTGCAGAGGGAAATATATTCAATATGCCCAGTTAAATATTCAGTCGACTGGTGATAGGGAGGGGGGGGGGTGTCTGAGGACTGATTTTAAGGACATCTCTTTTATTTTGTACTTCTTTTTTTCCTTCTTAAATATTGTACTTGCTCATCTTATAGGTTTAAGTAACATGTAGAAATATCGTGCCTTGTAATATCTTAATGGCCTTCTCTGTAACTGGCTAACGCTGTTGAGGGGACCTAAACGAATAAATAAATAAAAAAAATAGACAAAGTGGTACCGGACTGCCGGGTCAATGTTTGTACTGTAGTAAAAAGTGAAAATGCAGTTTCACCGTTTTCGTCAGTTAATTTTTAATTTCCGACAAAGTCACGAGCGACGGCCGGAAAAATTAGTTGCAGTTTGCATTTTTTTTCCACGCAGAACATGGTAAAGAAGCTATTCAAAAATTCCACGAAAGCTCTCGTCAAATTTATTCAGTTTATCTTGTTCGAGTGTCGAGCTCGAGTCGAGAACGTGCAATTCTAAATTATTAAACGTTTCCGCCAAACCATTCCGCTGGAATTCTCGCGATTGAGAGAGAATTTCGCTGAAACGAAAAAGGAAGCGTCGCTTTCGGTCTTGATTTAGTCGGTTGGATGAAATAATTATTATTGTTTCGCAAGCGTCGGGTGTAATCGTCGTGGGTTGCGGTCATTTTCTCTATCCGGTCGAAGGAAGAAACAGAGTTTCGCAGCCATTAGGATATACGTAACGTTTCATCGTCAAATTCGCTCTATAAATACGGCGCATTCCGATTTTTAAATCCTTTTGTCTTCGCTGCTTTTCATTTTTCAACCAGGGCTTCTGGAAGTGACGCGTGAGAACGTTTTCCAGATAATTGGACATTTTAATTTACTACTTAAGAGAGGGGAATGTCGGAACCGTTAGGTCGGCGCGCGAACCAACAAATTCCTGGGAACGTCGAGCGAGAATAACAAATCACAGACGTCAGTCGAGTCGGACAACAGAAATACGGGATGTGATTTTAAATACCAACGAAATTAACAGAAATAGCTAATTAAATCAGTTTTACTGGAAACGAGTAGGGGGGCGAACGTGGGATGGTACGATAGCTTCATCACTATGGGTTATTTTTGCTTTCTTCCGTTCCAGCAGGTGAATTAGATTCGCACTGGGATGAGGAAATTCGTTGAAACTGAATCGATCTTTTTTTGCCACTTTTTTCCACGTTTCTTTTACAGCATGATCATTTAGATAACGAATCCTAAAGCTGTCCGAGTCAATTTGAACTTCGAATGATTACGACGAGCACCCTTCAATTTTACCAATGAATTAAAGGTTCCCAGTCGTCGAATTTGACGTCACGCCGAAATGAGCACGAGCCGTCGTAAAGAATAAGAATACGTATATAAAATTGGACCATCGGACTATCACGAACTGGGCTACATTTTTTTTTTTTTTTTTTCATTCGCGTCGAAATTAGCCGGTATGAGACGTTGGCTATTTGACCCGATGCGGCTATTTACGGCATAAAATTGTAAATGATTTATTCGGTTAACATTCAAAGGTTACAATATGCTATTGTTTCGCACGATCGTATATTTCCGGGTCGTTTTTCTAGTCCCACGGTATTGACGAAGAAATGCTAAGGTATTCCATTTCTGTGCACTTTTGTCTCGAATCAAATCAATCTTATTTTCAGAACGAGTAATACTTCCGGCGCACACTGGGCGAAATCATGATTATAGGTGGCCAAAACCTAACTACAAGCTTATTCAATGTTTGCTTGGTTCCAAGTCAAAATTTTACATTAACTTGTACGGAAACATTTCCTTTCCTTCCAGTGGTCAGCCCCTATATACAGGGAGTCCTCTTGGTCCTCTTCACAAATAATATACAGGGTGTCACAATTTGAATCAAGAATTCAACAAATTTAGATGGGACTCGTTTAAATGGATATTTTTTGCACAACTTCACTTCCATGTGATCAATATTACTTTATTTATCAAAAGATTGCCAAAATTTTAGCTACGAGGAAAAATATGTTTGATACGGTCATTTTAGACTAAAGAACAGCTTGCATACCTACCTTAAAAACTGACCAGGAATATAGCGTTGGATGAATTAGTAAAAACAAGCGAGAATTTGATCATAAAATACAAACGGGACTATAATTTACAACATAATTTTTATATCAACATCTCAATAAATATAGTTATATAAATTTGAAAGATTGTTTCAAAATTAAAACCGAAGCAGAAACTGAGCACAGATAACCATTAAAATACAAAAAAAAACAAAAAAAAAACATTTTAATAATTACAGATTATTTTGTACACTTGACTACTTTGAGTAGGCTACTCAATACCCTTAGAAATATATTAGTTTCGTTCTGTAGAGGAAGTGAAATATTTGGGGCAATTAATTTCGTTCAAAAATAAAAGGGAAAAAGAACTGAGCAGAAAAGTACAAAAAGGGTGCAAAAACTTTTGGGCATTAAAGAAAATTTTCAAAGGAAGGATAGGCATTTACCTAAAAACGAAAATATGGGGAAGTTGTACGCTGTCAGTGCTCAAATGTAGGCTTTGACAAAAGCTAATGCATATAAGAAAACTACAAACCACTCGAAAAGCAATGGAGAGGAGTATTTTAGGCATAAAGAAAAATTATAGAATTGAGAACAAAAAGATAAGAAGGGTAGCAAAAGCAAAAGACAGGGAAGGTAATCAAAAAACAAAAATGGAAGTATGCAGGTCATATCTTAAGATAAGAAGGGAGGTGGACAAGAAAAGTAGAGGCTTGGGTACCGTACAATGAGAAAAGGCATAAAGGTACGCCGCTGACGCGTTGGCGGGACGAATTTAGGAACGGAAATGAGCCCAAAGTGGAGGAGAGTAGCCGCCAACAAAGCTGAATGGAAAAGACGCGGGGAGGCATATGCCTTAAAATGGGCTAATGACAGCGATGGGGAGGAGACTCCTCCTAGTTCAACTGTAAATAGAGTAAGGAAACGCTGTCATCGCTAAAATAAATAAATAAATAAATTTGCAAAACAAAGGGCGGGACTGGAACTGTTAAGGTTCAATCAACTTCCAATAAAAATCAAAACAAAACCAGAACTAAAAACTACGTTCTGAGGAACTTTTCTCACTTACATTTAATTTAAAACAAAACGCACAAATCTTCTAATCCAAGGTAAATAGAATCAAACACAAAAGGTAAAATGAACAAATAACAAGAACTGAGAACCTAGACCCCAGTTTTGCCAAGTTGATGAGAGAAAACTCAAGTAGTGATATCCGTGATACCACAATACCAGGGACGTACCGGCGTAGAGTTTTTCCCGGGGGGGGGGGGGGGGGGTGTAAAAATTTTGAGAACTCCAACTTCTCAACTCAATTCCCAAGTAACGAAGCACAAAAAAAATCTTTTGACTCTTTCGATTTTTCCAACTCCGTTTGACTGAAACGGTGAATTTTCCCAACTGCTGAGAGAAAAATTCCTAGGGCAAACGTTCCCCCACCCCCGATTGGTACGTTCCTGCACAATACACTGGATACGCGCATAACACCACGGCGCAAATCTCATGCGTGACCCTTTATACTAAAAGACTAAAACCCACCCAGGTGTGTCAAAACCGGTTTTCTCTAGAATTGCAATTGAAGTGTCCCGTTCTCCCACCCCTCCAATGGTTCCCTGAATTTTCTTGTGCTCTTTACCCAATCCACTCGGAACTAATTGAGCTATGTTCACACTAAACATGCAGTTCGGTTTGAACATAAAAACCACAGTTCGCTGCACGTAAGTGGTTTTTGACACACTAGGAGGGTTTTAACATAGGTATGTTTTTGGAGCGTTTTATAACTTCTCATAAAATGGGACAAGTCTCTCGTGAAAGTACACGTCTGCTGCATTTCCAAACACCCAAAAACTGTAAATTGATTTTTTGACAGCTAGATGCTTTTTAATATAGATTGTCTTGCTTCGTTCCACGTCGTTCGTCATTATTTCCTCGTTTTTTCTGAAGGTCGCAAACGGTCGCAGCTGAATCGCAGTAGAGGATCGTTGGATGAATGTTCTAAGAATAAAACTCATTTAGTATATTTTTGGGTCTAGTTGGTTCATGGTTTTTCTAGTCCATAAAGAGAAGGTATTTGGTAGGGTACAATGAACAGTAATGTTGAACTTGATATTTATTTTGAGGTTAGAAACGTGAAGTTTTTTTTTTTTTTTTTTTACAAAAACTCATTCAAATTGAATCGTATTTATTAAGGAATAAAAATAAAAAAGTTCTGGCTTCAGTATCGTCATTTGAAACTACCCTTCATTTCATCATCTTTTAAAACAGTGTACTTAAATTTTGAAATGTTCAAATTGATATCCAGCTCTGCATTCAAATAATATTTTTGGGGAGATAAATTGTGCTGTTTTTAGGTCACCTGATATTGAAGAATAACACCACTAAACAAAATGAAGTTTTTGTTTGCACAACGCATTTAAGAAGGTGATTCTTGAGTACTTTTCAACGCTGAATACAGTGCCGTCGGCCGTTTTTCTCTATCACGTCTAGTTTTTCTAATCAAAAACTATAAAAAATTCAACTAAATGTGTTCAAAAAGAGGTTTAGGAACTGAATGTGGTCATACTGATTCGTGTTGTTGTGTGTAGTGGTGTCTGGTGTGCATTCCGTCTGTTTCTTTTCTGTATAATGGTCTGATAACACTGATAATATCAGTCAGTGGTACCGATTATTCCACTGGAAAAACAAAATGAAAACGAATTTCAATCGTTCAGAACTCCGAATTGTGACGTGATAGAGAAAAATGGGTCGCAGTATCCTGTTCAGCGTTAAAAAGTACCTCAGAATCACCTGTCGAAATGCGTTGTGCAAAATAGTTGTTTAGTAGTGTAATTATTTCCACAATTTATGTAAATTTGGCTCGTTTTATTTTATGGAGTTTTGGCCGCCTAAAACCAGCATTTCGTTCAGTGTGCGGCGGTTGATTTTTAGCGAAACTGTAGGAGTGTGAGATGGATGAATTTTTGTAGACGTTGCTGGAGAAAGTAAATCCAATGGCACTAATTTCCCAAACTTTCATTTTGAAAACTTAATGGCCACCGAGCCTCCGCGGATCCTGATTTCTTAGCAGGCGTTCAAAAATTTACAGTCTTGCTCCTTTTGAGATGAAAAAGTTCTTTCGCCGTTGTTTAAGCTCCTGCCCACAATCTTATCCCATCTGCAGTCATGAAAACTTCCACATCGGCACTGATCTTTCGCCTTGACTATTCAATGATAGCAGAGGCTCTCCTCCTTCTCAGTGATAACATGAAAAGTGTCTCATAGAGATACAACTTAACTTGAAGTTTCTTAACGTATTTGGGGTGTGAAGACAATTTGCGTCATGTCACAGTTTACGTCACAGGCGTCACAAGAAAGCTGATTTAATTAATTTCCGAGCACAGATGGTACCTAACAATTTTGCAGAACTAGACTACACTCTCCTGTCGACCGTAAACTCTGTTTCTCCGAGCACAGGCTTTTTTGACCCTATAACACAAACTGGAGGATATTGAATATTTCAACTTCATATTATGTATGTCTATTTCACCCGTTTTCAACTACTTCTCGAGTATTTTAAGGTTTTCCTTACGTAACACAACTCAAGACCGTTTTGATATTATTTCGACTCTAAAGTACATATACTCATCGTAGAAGATATGAATGAGTGGTCTGAGCCCGAGAAACACTTAATTTTGACCTTTCTGTACTGGTTTCACATGATTACTCATGATTTCTAACTGATTTCTCTTTAAACATGCAATTATTACTCCCGACCCAACCATAGGAAGTAAACTTTATCAGTAACAATTCTCGATAAATGGGAAGAAGTTGAAGGACCAAAAGCTACCAAGTAATCGACAATAATCGATTAATGAAATAAATAAAATCGACTATTCAAGCGACAAATAATCGATTTATAGATTAGGTTTTGACTCATTTCCAAAAATCAGCTTTTCTAACGAGCGTTAGATTCGATAGTTTTTTAAAGATTCGTGAGCTTGAACTTGGCTTTTGCGGTAGTGGAAAACAAATATACAACTAATGCTTGGGTTGATCGATCTTGACAGAAGTTTTCGGTCGGTGTGTGGAACTAATGAAAAGCAATAACACTCTAATTGATTTGTTTTTCCATTTTGTTTTCAAATTCGAAACGTCGAGGCTGCGAACAGCAATTACCGCCCATTTGAGAGTCATTCGTTATCTCGCAACGTAATAAAACGAACGTAAAAGCTTTTAATTTTTTAACAATGAAATCGCCAAGCTGTCTGAGTTTACGAGAATTTATGTCCGCTCTTTTGTCACCGGTACACGGCGTATAGTCGTTTTATGTGCTCGTATTTTGAAGTCCTGATGACGAAAAGATGACGCGCTGGAACGTAATTCTGTGGTTTTGCGAAAATAAAGCTATTTTTAGAATTTAATGAAACTGACACGGGTAAATCAGACAGATAGAAAGAAAGGCAAGTATTATTTGAGTGAAGTAAGTTTCGAAAGGGTAGAAGGTTGGGCTGCGCAGGGACCTGGTGTGAAATCCCTTGTATACCTGATAACTAACGCTGCGATCTAATTTAAGCTTTATGAAGAAAGTCCAAAACAGTTTTTCAGTCATTCTTTTCACACGATTTAAACAACAAAAAGGATTTACAATAATTTGCACACGACCAATCCTTACCCGTCGTAGCGTCCTATTCTTAGAACTCTTTGTCTCCTTCTCCTTTTGGATACCTCACTTATGGAAGAATGTCCTTTTGTGCTTCGGTTCTTTTTGGGAAATGCCTAAATGGAACTTTTTTTTTAAAGACGACAAAGAGAAAAGTGTTAGGGTAATCCACTGAAGATGGCATGACAGCCGAAAGCGCTCTGGACTACAGAAGGACGAAATTGTGAATTGGCACATCCTACATACAGAGCCTAAATGGAAGATATGACTCGAGCTCATGGCAATACAAAAATTGTAACTGACCCATCTATTCTGGTAGCAAAAAAAAATACAATACAGGTATCAAGCAGTTTTGAAGAATGTCGAATTCGTTTTTGATATCTGACTATATTTTCTAAATTGAAGCACTGAGAGTAGGAGAAAGATCCAAATTCTAAAAATCCAGCGACTAGATATAAAACAAGTATCGTTTTCTAGGTTTTTCAGGTCTGCGAGTTTGTATTCGATTTCGACTATATTTCCTAAGTCTACTGTTTCAGTGATGGAAAAAGAGGGACTAGAAACTGAGAAAGGCGCTAAGTAGGTACACGATAGACATCAGGTATCAGAAGTCACTGAATTAATTTCTACGAACAACCTGGTACACAGTTGAAAATACAGACGCTTGCTGGGAAAAAATTAAGGGTTAAGAATTCCATTTGACATTACTGAGTATAAAAACAATCAGTGAGCTGAGATGACTCAAAGGAACAGTATTACTGAACAGATATTTTTGGCTTGCTGTTTCAAATCTTCAATCATCGAACTCCACGAATATTACTTCCGTGATTTTGATATCTGAAAAACTCTTACAAAAGTCTTGAAGTTTTAAACAAATTACAAAAGTTCAAGATGTTTCGAAGAATCTTGAAACAGACTGGATGTCATTTGAAAAGTCTTGAATGAGTCAGAAAAGAAGTCTCAAAAATCCTTAATCAAGTTTAATTATCCGAACGAGTCTCATTATGCTCTGGAATGGTTTTAGAACGAGTCCAAAAGATTCTTAGAGACAACAAAAAACATGTCAAGAAGAGTTTCAAAAAACTACTAAAAAGCTTATAGCAAGTTTGTACAAGGATCACAAATTTTGAGAGTCCTAAAT
This sequence comes from Acanthococcus lagerstroemiae, assembly GCA_031841125.1. Taxonomy (NCBI): domain Eukaryota; kingdom Metazoa; phylum Arthropoda; class Insecta; order Hemiptera; family Eriococcidae; genus Acanthococcus; species Acanthococcus lagerstroemiae. Next base: position 4,230,623 of record CM063109.1, read on the forward strand.
TTGTTTAAATCAGGAAAGCGCAACTAGAAAAAAATCCGTAGGTGGGCTAAGAAAGTTATTCGTTATATAGCTAATATGCAAACATTTGTGTTCGTCATTCAAAAAACATTTGGTGTAAAAATTTCAACTCAAAAAATGTGGGAAATAAAAGAATGAAGGTCGATAGTCGACATTTGAATGTTCCAGAAGGAACAGACTTTAAATGAAGATCATTAAAAAATCAATATATTTATTGTAAGACTTACTTTTGAATTTAAAAGAAAAAATATATATTAGTTAATTTTGTCTTCTCTCACCATTTCACCCACAGACCGTTTCATTAAATCAATAAATGAAATGGAGCAACAAGAAAAACAGTATTGAACATTAGCATTTACCGACATTTATTTCGCCGAAACATCATGCTCTACGCTTTGCTGTTCTTGATGAGCGAATTTGACAACATTTTTCAAACTTTAGTCATAAGTCTCGAAAGTAATAGTTTAAGGTCCTTTTTTACAGCCACATTCGAATGCATTCTTCCCGTATAGTTCAATGTCCAGCAAAATGGATCTTAAAGATGATTAGCTTTAAGATTTTTAGTGGCACTGTTAGCTACTCAACTCATTTTGGACAGTGTGTTACTGTTATTTTTATTTTTATTTTACATAGAGGATAAATAGGAGTGCATTTTCAAAACGTAGTAAATCTATTTATTTTTTATTTTTTGTTATTATTATTTCCAGAATGAGGTGGTAAAATTCTCGACTGATCAATATTCCTTCGTCGAAATGCAAAAATCAATATTCATCATCATCATGTTTTCAAAATATTTAGTAATGAAACAATTCATTTCCAAAACACAATAGACGTATTTCTTTCCATTTTTAATTTTTTCTTTTAAATCAGGGATAATGCAACCCTCAGCTCATTTATATCTTTTTGTCGAATTGCAAAAAAATTATTTTCAATCATTTCATCACAATATTTGATAAAGAGAAAGCTACTTTCCAAAGTCTATTCCCTATGTATTCCAATTCCAAAACAGAGTACGTCCAGTTTTTCAGAGTTTTTTTCAGTTTACATGTATTTTGGAGAATATTTCAGTTTTGCGAAACTGAATTTTATAAATCATACCCAATAAGGTTCAGGCTAGCTGTCGACTGAAATCGGAAGGAAAAAATCAAAACTGAGAACCATATACTTTTTTTTTTTTTTTTTTTAGCTTTCTGGATAATTCAAAAGTATGCATTAACTGCGTTTTCGGCATTTCTCATCTCTTTCCAGTCAAAGTGATACAAAACGTATTTACGGCGATTTGATTATGCAATTTCATGAACGTGGTGTAGAAGATTGTAGCGACGTTCACTGCGTGTCAGATAAATTGCATATCCGGTTCGCCGTAAATAATAACTTGAAGGAAGGATGGAAAGAAAATAATTCATTTTTAAATTTTGATGATAGGGATAATAATAGGAATTTTATTTTGTTATTTATTTTCTCAAAAAATTATGACAATGCATTTTACTTTTTTAACTCATTTTCCCGGGAAGCAATATACTCTTGATCAAAATTTGTATAGGTAATTCCTAATTTTACTTCTTTCGTTTTCTCTGGGCAGCGGGTGGGGACCAGCGGCTTCTTAGGTGGGCTGGGCCTATCTGCTGGGTACGCCCCTGGTGTAGATAAGTCTCAAAAAGAGAGAATCCAGTCTAAAATAGTACGAAATAGGTAACATTTTCGAATGAATGTCTCAGTGAATTTGAAAAATATCTTGGAGATCTCAAACAGTTTCAAAAAATTCTTACTCGACCTCACATAGTCTTGAATAAATTAGGAAGAGTGTAAAAGAGTGTCATAAACGTCTTGAAGAATCTTGAAAAATTTAATATAATGCTGCAAGATTCTTCAGGAAGTCTTGAAGCTGGTTTTAAATAAGGCCGGAAAAGTTTAAAAAATACTACACCAATCTTGGAAAAACCTGAAATAGTGTCTGAATATTTTAGATTCTTCAGTAGAATCTACATAAGGATATTTCCCGATGAACTTTTACTGAAACCTTCTAGTTGGGGCAATCCTCAAAATTCCAAAACTGTTTTCAATCAACCCTATCTGTTATTTAATAAAATTCAAACATGTTATTTGTTCTGCCCTACAAGGCTTTGTTTATTGTTACAAAATTGACTTCGTAAAATATATTGATACTAACTGAAATACCCGCTACTTCATCCGCAGTAAGCAATAATCCTGCCTAAAATCATCACTTTTCCATGAATGTTCATATTGTATTCGGCTTCAAAAGAAAATAATGTCCATACATGGACGCAGGAATATAAAGAGGAAAAAAAAGTAAAATTAGAAACCCATTAAGTCATTTTGCTTCCAAACAGAAATAACATACTATTGAATTTTAAGAAAATTTGAAGACAAAATGACGTCGTCTGGTCCTTTTGAAAATTTTGATTTACCTATTTGCCATCTGCAAGTGATAGTCGAATGAATGACTGATACATTTTTCTTAAATTCCAAACATTTTAGACGTCTGTATTTCATTATTCTGCCCTCAATTAGGAGTATACCTTCTAAATTTGAGAAATTAAAAAAAAAAGGGGCAAAACCTTTTAACTTTGAAATTTTTAGTAAATCAGTAATCAAAAGCACGCGCATAGTGACTGAATGAAAGTACTTTTTTCTGGGGAGGGGGAGGAATTCAAACTAGAGATATATCTAGTAATTTTCCCTTTCGATTACAATGGCACTCTCTTAATTTGAAATTTGAAAAATGTTAAGAAAAATTGACGTCACTTTTTGCCTCTGGAGACTTTTGGTATCTCCCATCTAACACCCAACTGTAAACGTTGACTGAAGGAGTGTACTTTATTTCTTTAAATTCCGAACTTGAGGCAAATTTCATTACTCTGCCGTAAATTAGGAATAAAATAGTCAATAAATTTGAGAATTTTAGACGGAAAATGGTGTTACTTTTTGCCTTTGAAAATTTTGGGTCTCCAATTTACCGTGTAAATGTTTAGTAAATGTCTAACTTGACTGAATGAGCGAAACCTTTCCATTCGAAAATTTTAAGTTGTGGATGCATCTTATTATTTTTCTCTTAATTAAGTCTCCAAAGTTGAGAAATTGTAAAGCAAAATAGCGTCACCTTTTGGATTTATAATTTCAAATCAACCACGTACCACGCGCATGCATGTAGGCTGACTGAATAGAAGGTACCTGTTTTTGAAAATTTCAAACTTTGGATGCCTCGAGTCATTTTACCATAAATTAAAAATGCACCTTCAATTTGAGAAATTTGAAAGAAAAATATCTTCGACTTTTGACTTGAACATTTTGAATAGCGTTACCTTTTGCCTTTGAAAATTTTGGGTCTCTAATTTAACATGTAAGTGTAAACGTTGACTGGAAAATGGGCAACTTTTTATTTTTAATTTCAAGTTTCAGGCACATTTTACCGTTTTGCCGGTGCAGCCTTATGACTTTAAAATTCAAAAAATCGTAATACAAGAAGTCCATAAAATCCGACACCGTACAATATTTGAAACGTTAACATTCAGAAGAATAAAATTACAACAATTAAGCAGGTGGATGGATGACTGCTTCAAAAATGGGATTTTTGATGTTTTTACCTTCAGTTAGCTACCCTAACTAAAATTTAAATAGCGAATTTAGCGAGCTTAATTACGATTCCAGACTAGCGGTTAAGCTAGCTAAATTAATTATAACACAATGATATTAGCTAGCATAACACTGGTCGGGAGCGGCAGTATAAGATCGCTTAATTCAACATCTAAATTCTAGTTGGTGTAGCTAATTGATGGCAAAAATTTCAGGAATCAAATTCAAGGTCTAGGTGTGGGTATCATTGTTAAAATGTCGAAACATACCCGTCGGAATGTGATCATCATAGAGTCGAAACCTACCCCATGCCGTCACATCCCATGTTGCATGCACCTTGGCTTAGACATCGTGTATGTAAACAAACATGAACTTACGATTTACAAAACCTACATTTACAGTAGCGATGCCCAAAAGTTGACTATCCGACTTTTCCATCATGACGAAAAAATTGATTATTCGACTTTTGATCGATTATTTCGTGTGTCTCATGCACACTTGACCTAAGTGACATTTTGACGAAAAATGAGTTAGATACATATTCTTATAGATCTCGATGCCCTCTATCGAGCTACACTCGCAAATGACGAATTACTTCCTTTCTTAGCCCGCTAGATGACGTAAACCATTTGAGCCACGTATATACCACTACGTTATTTATAATCTTCAAATCGCTCTCCTGAATAGAAAAAAAAAAGAAGAGTTTTGCCACTTAGGTCAAGTGTGCATGAGACACTTGATTTTTGGTATGTTGCTGAAATTAAAAAATTGAAAATATAAAATAAAAAACGAAATAAGTTAACTTATAGGTACTTTACTACTTAAACATGTTCTGAAATAGATGGCGGACTCGAACGATTTTCCGCAAAACCTATTTTTAGTTCTCACTTATGTCACCTTAGCGCTAGTAGCGCACCACGCTCTAGATACTCCTAGAGCTACTAGACCCACGCCTAGTACTATTACTCCAAGTTCGAGCATTGTCTGACGACTGCAATTCTGTCTTCTCATCCCCCCTCCCCAACCAATAATAAAAGAACACTCAAACACGCAATGATAAAAAGAATCGGTTTTTTCGCCAAAAAACCTATTAACCAATTATTTTACGGATTGTGTCAAAATCGATTTTTTAATATAGTTTTCTTTCAGTGAAAATCGATTTTTTAATCGTTTTCTTTCAGTGAAAATCGATTAATCGATTAACTGGGCATCACTAATTTACAGATTTAATGAATAAATACTTGCAGGTAACTGTTCCAGGAAATGTTCATAATTCTTGCCGAAATTTTGTATTCCAATATCCCGTATGTAGAGCGTTATTTCTGTTATATCTTTGGTCATAGACTTTCTCCAGTACTACGCCTACCTCATTTATATTTTCAACTCCTTGCATTCAGTCGTCAGCTCATGCATCCGCGAACAAGAAAATGCGACACTATTTTATGTTATGTATCTACATAGGTACATAAATGTGTAGAATGTAGATAGAAGATGAAAGGCCTCGCAAATGCTAACCAGCTTTGAGCTGTCATGACCCGGTGAAGGTCGTAAATGTTTCACACCACTTCGCTGAAATCTCGATTTAAAGCGTTGATCGTTTGAAGTCACCGGATCAAAAGAACGCGACGCGGTGGCCGTTCTCACGGTCCTCCTGGGAGCGTGCGAACGCTCGACAATGTCGCTGAATTATTTAAAAATTCAATTTTGGGCAAATCCGACGAATAATGTAAATACAAATTCGGTCTTTCGTTACTAATTTCCCACGAATTCGTTAAATAAATTCAGACGAATCGCTTTCTAATCGAGAAAGTACCTGAAGAGTAGTTGGAAAAGCGTGAATATTTTATCGTACATTTCTAATAACGCGCTTTTTAATCCTCATTCTCAGAAGAAAACTTTCGTCAGCTTCTTTTTATTTTTACGCCGCGCCGCGGTGCGCAAAGTCTTTTACGGGAACACGTGGGCGATTGTATCATGAATATTTAATTCCAGGGAATCTTCTTTTGACTTTCGATGCCTGCTTTTTGGCGCTTTCCACCGTAATTTATCCGCGCCGAGCGGAAACCTTGAAGACGTTATTCGATGCACACACTTCTCGCCACAGACTCTTCGCCACAATCTCAAATCTCGATAGCGAACAGGTATTTGTTGGATAGGCAACACACAAACTGGCGAAGGGTTAACGAGTTCGTAATTTCAGGTAATCCGACGCGGTGCTGATTTTATTACACTTATATAGTTCTACGCGGTAATCTGTAATGGCGATCTCAATACGTTCGACTTTTTCCCCTCTCCCTGGAAATATACTCACACACCCTCGTATACAACTGTACGTTATACACACGGTACATAGAAAACTGTAAAAATTTATTACCGAATTTTCTTCGCACTCGAACCGAGGCTGGGTATCTTTATGGCTATCGGCGAAGAATATCGGACGCTGGGGCGGTGACGTCGATGCGGGTAACTTGCCACAGCTTGCTAATGTTTATAAATTTTCAAACTTTTGTGCGCTTTTAAATTCACTTAAATATTGGTCATCGCTGCGTTTCAGCTGATAAGGAGTTATCGATCGTCGACGGAGTTTTGAAATATGGCTCGCTGTTATGTCGTCCCGATTGCTCTGCATGGTCGTTGGACGCGCCAAACGGATTCGCATCCACGGTTTCCCATTTTAAACTGTCGGGCCAGCGAATGTACACACGACGTGGAAATGCGATCGAAATTACAAAAAAGAATACGCAACAATAAATAGCCCTCCGATGTCATTGTGATCAGTCCAGTGCACAGAGTCTGAATCAGTTTCAGGTCTGACGTGAGAGGAAGCACGAGTCTCAACCCGGATATTTCTTTTCTTGAGGATAGAGTTGGTCGGCGAGGTCTAAGGCCATCACAAATTTTGATGAAAATTGAGCTGCCATAAAAATCAATATATCCTCGGGGACTTTGAATAAAATAAGAAAAAGGTTTCAGAACTCTTTTTGTTATTTCTGTTGTTTTCCGATGGTTATGTTCGAAATCATCAGTACTGTGCCCGGCGAGCGGAGAATCATAGTTTCTTCTCCATTCTTGCAAGAGTCTTTGTAAATGTACATAAGTCCAAGCAGAAGCCAAATGCATAACGTCATGAGGTCATGAAAATCTGATCAATCTGAATCGAGTTTGAATGTACATTAAGAGTATGAAAAACATGAAAAGTACTACGGGGGCTTGAACACATCTAAACGAAAAATGATGGAATTCGTAAATCCTGACTGCGTCTAATGAGTTTTTAAGCAGTCTTCACTCAATCTTAAGTCAGTATGAATAAATCTCAATCACTTATACAGAATTTTTGTGAGTTTAAACGAGTTCTAGGAAAACCTGAAAGACAAGTAAAGGGTTCTGATGAATTGAAAGGAGTCATAAAGAGAGGCTAACTGAGTTCCAGTAAAGCGTGAATATGCCTTAAAGAATCATAACCGAATTCGATATACCTTAATACACTCTGCACAAGTCTTTAGAGTTTAAATGAGTCGTATAAAGTTTCAATAGGAGTAAAAAATAGTGAAAATGAATCTTATAAGTATTTATTAGAAATATTCTTAACGAGATCCAACAGTCTTAACAAATGTGCCTAATGAACGTTAACCTAGCCTCACACGAAAGGAAGACAGGTGCTTTTTTATCGCAATTCGAATTCAATAACAAGACTTAAGCGTAAAGCGTTTGTTTGCACGAAAAATGCAAACCCGTTATTTCGCCGCACACGGTATCTTTTTTTCTGATAAGATAAGCGATGGTTGTAATGTAAATCTATATAGTCTAGAATTGCACTTGCAACTAACACGATCATATTTCGTTAATGTAGTTTTAGTTTGTAGATATCATGGTTTTTATTCGTCTTCTTCCGTTTCGTGTAGTAAAACAAATTGTAAATATCCGATACAGTCCACTTCTTTGAATTAAGCTCATCAGAACTCAAACAGCGTTTTAACCGAAAACCATCGAAAATAAGGCCTAAATTAAATAGTCCTTTCTCGCATAAAACTTAACGCAAAAACAGAAAATTTTGTTCTTCCCTCGTGAATATTCATACCACATATTTTATTCGAGGGAAGGAGTACAACATTTTCTCTCCACGGCTCCGGTTTCATTGCGGCCTTAATGAATTCCAGGAAGTTTTGGCTGAGTTCGAATGACACAGAAGAATGTGAATGAATGAGTCGTAGTAGATTCTCAGTGGATCCTTGCAAGATACGAATGATTCTTAACTGAGCCAAAAAAAAAAAAACTTAACATGATCCTAATGAGTCTGAAGAATCTGAACTCGAAATAAATCTCAAAGTTTTGAAAGAATCTCAATCCAATTAAATTTTAAAAGTACCTGAGAAGTGTCAATGAGCCCTAAGGGAGTTTGACTCGCGGAATCGTAACAGATAATGATTTTGAGAGGTATTCTTAAGTGAGTCTTTACAGATCATGAATGAGCCACGAGTAGACTTCAGAGAGACTAAGTTTTGGCGGGGTTAAAATGTATTTTAGAGGTCTGAACCAGTCCTAAAACAATTAAAATCAATCTTAACGAGCTATAATAGAATCTAGATGAGCGTTAATGTAGTTTTGATGAGTTCTCACGAATTTTACCTCGAGTTTGAAGAGTTTAAATAAGTCTTACGAATCATAGCCGAGTCTAAATGCAACCTCAATGAATCTCAAAACAGTCTGTATAAAATATGAAAATATCGAAATGTCTTGGAAGGACCCCACCGGCTGATCCGCGATCGTAGACGAGGAGATTCACGTGACTTGTTCGCTAAGGACTCACAAATGGATTAGATTAATACAGTCTCATTTCGCAGGAGTCCGATTAGTTTTAACAAATTCCAATGGAGTCTTAGAGAGCCTTTACCGAATGTTTGTGACTCATGAAAATGTCAATGCATAACCTTGAACGGGGGTTGACAGTATCGGAGTGAATCTTGTTGTCCCCACTCATGTTTGCATGGACTACGGAGAAATACTAGGCGACAGCAAATATACAGAGCTAGATAATAAGCTTTATGGTAGAAGCGAAGTACAAACTCTCGAGAAAGGCCAACGATGGTGAGTATGCATCAGGAAGCAGGAGTAACTTCCAAAGAAAAGCCACTTATTAGTTTGAAAGCTGAACAACGCGAATATTTCAAAACGAGATTGGAAAATGTTCAGGTGAGCTGAGTGTGTGGCACTCACAACGTCGACATATTACCGAACTTTCAATTTTTCAGGCGATACTCGCGTTTTTGAAATCATGGACCACTGTCTAGTTTTAATTTCCAACATATACTGTAGTAGAAAATGTTTATCGTTCCTCCAAAATCAAGGTTATTAATCGACGACGGTTACTGAATTAGTTTCTATACTTGGTACAATTTACTTCAGTTTCACAGAGAGCACATCAACGGCTCAACAAAGTACCTAGTTCAATTTATTTTCAAGAATACCTGCCTTCGGTTAACTCTATATTCAAAAGGGGCATGACGGGATCACCTTCGAAAGCCGACATAATATTAACGAATTTCTAGATTATTATAAAAATTTGTCGAACAGGTAACTACGTTAGGTGTCGACATACGATAGCTTATGATTGTTTACATACTACGTAAAATGTAAAGTGGATGTAAATATGTAGATCGAATGCGGGGGATTTGTTTCGCTCGCATAAAGTACCTAGCAGCGGAATTGAGTTTGGTTTCGAGGAGCAAAAATTTGGCGTGTTTTCATTCCCTTAAAATCGCTTTTTCCCGTTTAAACGAATTTTTATCTTATTGGCAATGTACACAAAGAATAACAATTTTAGTGACATATCCGACGTTTCATATACATATAAGCACTCGCGGTTACACCGGTGGGTGTTTGTTCTACTTTCTATTCGATAAGAATCTCGCACGATTTATTCTTCACATGTACTGAACAGTTATAGTCCTGGATTTTCGTTCGAATTTAAACGTTCACGTAATTCAAACCGGGTGGCAATACTTTGAAAACGTGGGGGTGCGCTTATAATCTTCAAAAATTGTTTGAAAGTGGTTACAATGACGTAGGTAGCTTACTTCGAATGAACTACCTTGCATAAATAAGTAGCGAGAAAACCTGAAAAGTTGACGGATGTTCTAAAGCGATGTTTCATTAACTGCCCACTTTTATCGATGGTGACTATTGAGAATGCTTTGACATTTTCAATTGTGAAATGGCTATTGCGATTATCACGACATAGTGAATTTTTGGGAGGCGGACAGGAGGAGCGTTTCTGTAAAGCTTCAAATGATATGTAACGATTATTAACCCGATTCGTTAGACATTTTTGAAGAAAATAATTTCCGAGTCATCACAGTTTTGACTTCTGAATCATGACTCGTATGTGTAAAATTTAACATACTTCCTCATTCATGGGGGACCTGGGGAGCGCCGACTTCGGTCAGTAGGGAACCCCATGGTGGCCCTTGGAGGATGCGCATACTGGAAGCGGCACCGTGAAATGGGGGCCCGGGCCCAGCCCCAAAGGGTCTCTCCGGCCACTGATGCGATACTTGAAAGGGGAGTTTCACCGGGAGTGCTGTGTCATAGGGGCCACTTTGGCAAGCGTGCATCGCCATACGTCCCACCACACCACTTCCTCATTCATCTTTGGTTGGTGGATTTACTCGTAAGTCTTCGAACATGCGCGAATAGTTCAGGTCAACTGGATCTCGGTCTGAAAAATAATCTATTGCGCCATGGTTATAAACCTAGAAAATCCTGATGCTCAGAGTGCTTGCTTTCGCACGAATTTCAAAGAAATCGCATCTAATTTCCGTTTCTTGCTTATAACTAGTTTTCAGAAAAATGTTACTGAAAGACTGAAACATAGCCATCTAAATTAAAACCTGGAAATTTGAGCGTTTCCCTTGTTCTACTCGGTTATGTAACCATGCGAACGAAAGAAACGCTTTTTTATCACCCTACTTTTTCAGAAATGTGAATTTCTTTCTGTAATCATACTACTCCCCCCTCTCACGTCTTCTCGATTACAATATTACGATGTATTTTGTTTTTCATTAAGTTCTAGGGGAAACTTGACAATATTATTTGTAGAGTAGGAATTTCACCAAATCCGAAAGCCCCATGAAAATCCTCACGCCACCCATGCTCCTACGTCCCGAAGGATCGGTCTGTAACCCCGAGAGGCTACAAAGACATACACAGGAAGATTTTTCGATTCTCGTAATTTCTCAAAATTCGTTTCTCCAAATTGTTGTACACATATTAATAAAAATGATGAAATAATGCCCGTGCATGAAAATGTATTTTTAAAAAAGGATAAAGGATAAGCCTTATAAGAATTCCAAACTTCAATCAAAATGAGTATGATAATTAAAAAAAAAATGATACTAGTAATAATACAAAAAACAAGAAGAAAGAAAAAAATGTTGAATTACGAACAGGTGAGTGGCCAGCAAAAAATAAAAATAAAACTAAAAAGAAATTATAAAGAGGGAAACGAGAATATAAGCACCAACGGGGAGAGAGCAAAAGAAAATCAGTTTGAATAGAAAAGGCTTCTCCGTATCTGAAAAAACATGGAAAAAGAGAGAGTAAGAAAAAACAAATTCTAAAACCCCGAAGCTGGCCAGGTAAAGGAGGAACAATGAGGGCAAAAAATTCCTACAGAAAGCATCAAGCAGATAATGGTACCATCCAGTACTGCAACACTCTTCCTTAGACTCGAGTCGTGTTTTCACGTCACCAATTATGCCTGAGAAGTCGGTGATGAAAAAAATAATAATAAAAGTACGAATGTATTTCAAGTCCTAAGAGTTCAGATGATCAGATTTTAAACGAAGAAAAGGCTGAAGTGGGTTAGACTCTCATCCTACTAGCAAAGGTGTATACACTGTGAAGGTGACCATAAAGATATTTGGATCCAGCAAATGAGGTTCACGTTAGCCTGCAACTCGGTGGGAGGGGGAAGATAAGAGCACACTTGAGCAGGGCCTCATACGGATCTGCAAGCAGGGATCGAGCCGAGAGCGGAAAAAAGGAAATATCGCGTTTCTCAACAGCAATACCGAGGGAGAGCAAAAACACTTCCCTAATTCCTTGTCCAGATATTGCAGAAACCAAATGATAATTTATTCTTAAACCCCCTTGTACAAATATTAAACGGTCAAAAAATTTTGAATTTTGCGTGAAAAAAACAATCCAAAAATATTAGGAACCATATTTATATAGCTCCTGGTCCCGCCAATAAGAGGCAAACAATCCACACCCACCAAAGGGGAGAGAGTAAGAAAGAAGAACCAGGGAAGATGAAAAAAAAAGAAGAAGAAAAATTAGGTTAAAACATGGCAAAAAATACGGTATCGGATGCTCTATCACAACGAGAAAGGGACTAATCAATGAAGTCCATCGTTACAAAGCTGAAATAAAGCTAAAAGGGAGATACAGAAAAATGAGATCGTAAGGAAGAGGAAAAGCTGGAGGTCCGTGGACGAATATCCAAACTTCACAGCAATACCAGGCAAAGAGATAAAAAAATAATTAATAAATATAAGTGGAGCTAAGAAAAACATAAAAGGAAAAATTTTTCTCCCCTCCTCCTTTAATGAAAAAATACACAAAACATAATCGCATTACAAATAATATTTAGAAGGTGCCCTTTTCTTAGGATAGCCCTGAACTAACCAAGAATGATACTTGGTAACTCCTTCCTCCCACTCCAGGTCAACAGTTTGCACTTAATGAGTATAAATCTGAAATTGGACGGCACTAGTACAAGATGGTGGTGGAAGCAAGCGTCCTAGGCATCAGAACACTTCAGATCAAATAAAAATAACTTTTACTGAGGAACTGTGTTTTCAACAGCTGAGCTATAATTAAATAAAATGGATTAAGATAAAATAAAGTAAAATAAAATTAGATTGATCTTCTTTGCTATCGAGATACCAAAGCTAGTCTCATGTCCCCCTCGGTCCACAGTGGACATAGGTTTCCTGTAAACGTTCCCATTAATTTCGGTTAAACGCTATAGTTTGGAAATTTATCGAGCCTAAAAATTGATTTTTGTCGTCTTCCCATCTGATTCCCTGTCTCTCCTATTCCTCTTTCCATCCCACGGTTGCCAGAAGTGGCTGCGTAGGTCCACCGGTCGTCCCATCAGAACATTTTGCTTACAAATTTGAATAACGCAACAGACACGAGTACCCAATTTCACCTAATTAATTTTTCAAGGTGGAGGCATATGGACCTAACAAGTTCCAACAAATTCTGTACAACAAATGTAGACGAAAGGTTTATATTGACATTGTACTAACGGTCGAAAAATTTTCAAGGTTGACTTACGTAGGCGATGAGATGAAAGAGGTATAAATGATTGAATTTATGGGTTACGAATTTTCGGAAGACTTTATCGTTCTTGCAAGGTAAGATGCACTTCATGTTTCGCAGAACGTAACTGATCCGTAGGTAAAGATTTCGTTGACACCAAAGCTAAAAGTTGTTTCTGACTCCCACGTAGGTAGACAGGTCTGTCAATACGTCTGGTAACCAAGTATCTGTATCAATTCAGATCTCGCTCAGATCGTGTTAAATTCTACGAATTATCGAAGCAATTTGCAGAAATGCTAAATGTGTCCGTTAAAATGGAGCCAATCGGTGGAAACGCGTCTGCGGCCGGGCTTTCTTGACCAATAGCCATTTCTCTGCGACAGTGTATTATTAATCGGCTAACAGAAATGCCAGTTTGATAAGTTAATTTTGTAGGGTTGTCAGCGCTATAATTATCCGTTTCCTTTGTGTACGTATCTGGCCATAAAGGACCATCAGTGCTCGGGAATCATTACAGGTTATTTCACACTTTCAGCCGATTAGTTATTCATGAGGGGTTCAAGCTGCTTCTTAATCGTGGTTCATTTTCCGACGCTCGCCTAACAGCCGGCAGCCGGCAGACATCTAAAATTTAAATTGCTCGCTGTATCCTGATCGTCTTTAAATAACGGCTTAGAGGTGAACAGAAAACGTAATTAGGATTGCGAATATCAACGGCATTCTTCGGAACCGTCACGGCTGGGCTTGGGCCGGGCAGGGCTTTTCCTTACCAACCAAAGTATTCGAATTCGGCTGTTCAATCTCCGGGCCTTTCTAATAATTCCACGTAAATTATAAGAAATTAGAAGAAACACGGCTTTCTGTGGTATGAATATTCGCCGCGTAACCTACATTTTAAGTGGCGGTAAAATTCGCTAACTTTACAAAACAGAGGTCAAGTAGCGAGAGAAAGTGGTAAAAACGAATGTAGGTACGCATATCAGCCTCTGCTCTGTCGCGGAACGCTAATGGAAATTAAAAAACTTGGAACAAATATCGGATCGATGTTTCGAATTCATATTATAGAATACGGGCAGTAATTTGATCTTAATCTCAAACTTCGTTCAAGGTCGAGTTATACGCAGAGCTTTCGCTGGAGTTTGCCCGAAGAACTCGGCTAGAATAAATTGCGAGCACTCGAGAGGGCGTAAAACCATTTCTTATATTCTCGTAGGCTTTTACCAGAAAGGCATTAATAATCGATGTGGTTAATCGAATAAGGGAAAAGGATTTCGAAGACGTTGCAGAATTCGAAGGTGCTTTCGCCGTGATCCATAAGACAATTTTTCACAGAATGGCAACTACGGTACAGTTGAGAAGATGAATCGAATCGAGCTTCGATCCGACAAAAAGCGAACGTAGCCATTTACCAGAATCAGCCAAACTGATGGAAGGTTGCTAACCAGTCTAGAATGAAAAAATGTCCATATTATTCTTTTTAATTTTCACTAGTCGGACGAGTAAAATCTTCTTTCATGGACACTACATCGTTTATCTTGTTACTACAGTGTTGATGTGCTGAAATTAAGTAAGGTAGTCAAATGACTATCGTTTCGAAAAATTCGAGTTCATTATTGGTAATCTAGTTATAGTGGAATCCCAATCAAAAAATGATCAGGAGTCAAAGTATTTAACAGAAAATTAATTTCTGTTATAATGTACGAGAATTTAGGCACCTTTCAATCAGATTACGAAGAGTGGTAAACTTTAAAATACAATGACAAAGTAATTACAAATTATTTAAGCCCTCTTCGCAGATTCAATTTCAGTTTACCATAAGACACCGAACGTGCGGCATACGGTAGTCTAATTAGCTTCCATTCAAAGCCTTCATTCAAAATATTTTTTAGAGAGTTTCAAGAACCCCAGGTTAATTAAATAAAAATTTATCATACGAGTACAAGCAAGAAGTTCGAAACACGTGTTTCAAAATTTTGCTAAAAAAGCATACAAATGAGAGCTGATTTTTCAAGACACAGTAAGTCTATATTTCTCAATTGTTCAGGAGGTCCAGAAACATGTCTGCAGATTTCGGTTTCGATTTTCTTTCTCCAAATTTTTGACAAAAGCCAGCCTCTACTACAACAGATAAAACCTATAAAATTCACTTTCAGAAGTGAAATTTTCGCTAAAATTTAAGTTGAAGAAAACTTTCCAAAGTGGGCCGTATGGTGTTTTGAAATTGGAATGCACAGCGAATGGATTTACTGCAATTTGGAAATGAACTTTTGAATTCATAAATACTGTGCTGAAACGAAAAAAATTATTTTTCTACGATCTATAAATTGTCTACATACCTGTATTTTAACATCCTATTTCGGAAAAAAAAAAAACACGTACAGCGTTTTCTAAGAATGCGTGTTTTCACTAGCAAATATTGTGATGATACAAGTACTCGTAGAATGATATTTTTGTAGTTCAACAAAAAATTTATAGAATAAATGGACTATTACGCCTAGGAAAAGTATCTCGAAAATATTTAAAATTTCTAAGAAAATTGTAATTGTTCTCAGCTAGTAAGAATCGATGAATCGTTCGACGGTAAAATGTAGTAATTTATTTAACACGTATATTTAAAATTTCTTCGTTTATATGCGATATTATATCAATTTCGAACAATTTCTTCAATTTTGAAGTTCCGAGAATCTCAAAAGAAGAGCAACTTAAAAAGAAGTCCAAACTGGAGGATTCACAAAATTTCCGGAAAAATATTTTCTATCACAGGAACAGTCAAAAAAGTGCTAAGATTTCAAAAGTTCAACAAATCGTTTACCTCAGTGGAAACCGAAACTATATGTGCATTTCTTGATTTTAGGGCAAAATAATAGGGAAAGCAAGATGATCGGGGCCCATATTTTATTCTAGTTCTTTGCATTCTCACATCGCAGCTCTATTTACAGAGTAAATTCGCATTGCTGATACCTGGTTGTAGCACATGTTAAAATCCATTCATCGTGAAAAACCTGCTGCATCTGAATTTTAAGGCTAGATGTGAAATCAGCGACTCAAAAACCTCTATTCCATTATATTGTTCAATTTTCCAAGTCAAGTCCATTTTGTTCTCTCTGAAATACAAAATTTTTATAAAACTCGTAGCATCGGAGGTGAATCAAAAATGTAACAAGACATTCGAAATCGATTTTTCGATTTTTCGATATATTGATCTTCCCAATCATTTACACTTGTGAGAACTCATCCTGACGCCTCCCAGGCTTATTGAACTATGTTCATACCAGTTCAGACCCTTTCAAATTAAGGCCAAATTATAGCATTCTCATTAAGCATTCCTTTGGTGGAGCATGTGGTGATGCAGGCATGCCAAATTGGCTCCCTAGACACCGCACCCCTGGTCCCAGAAACTACCCTTTCGAGTATCGTATCGATGACCAGAAAGACAGTCTGAGGCTGGCCCGGACCCCCATTACGCGGATTTTCACACTATCCTGCCAGAGCCTCTATGGGACACCCTACTGACCGAGACAACGCTCACCAAGCGTTAACTTGGAATTCGGGTGGTCCACAGCCGAATTGCTTTTCCTTCCTTTACTCTAAACCTCCTCGTTTTGGTACGAGACTCAGACTCATTAGGAACAGACATAATTTCATAAAACATCGACTCTATTGAAACTTAATACGCAAATACTGTTGTGAGATTTAAGAAAGCTCATTTAAATTCGTTAAGATTCAACCAGAAATTATATAGACCCTTTCACAATTCAAGAAAATACAGCGAAGACTCATCCTTACTGACCCGAGCATTCTCTTTTGTAAAAGGACACCAGGTTCTTTCTGTGACACAAAATACTTTCAGGTAAGAGTTCCAACTATTTAATCTACGTACATACTCGTATTATAAGTATAGGTATTTTTAGTACCTCACGTATCGGAACTCCACACTTCATTTTTCTTGAAAAATTTAGACCATTTTTCCAACGTTTTCATCTTGCTTTTTTATACGCGCATACTTAGAAAGATAGACTGTAAGTTAACAAACGAGTACCCACTTATGCGGTTATTCATACGGTCGAATTCGTACGTTTAATTATTATTTGGTTACGTCATTGCTCGAAGGACCAAAAACACTCCAGTTTTTCACGTTGGATGATTAAATAGACATTTAAAAAAAATTCCGCCTTTTTGCCGCTCAAAGTATCGACCATCGTTCTAATTGAGAGCGAATATCTGCACTCGTCCCTGAAAATAGTCAAGTATGTCGGCTCGTCGAGTTATACCTTTCACTACTAACACGCGTCTTCAGTTTTTTTAACTTTGTAGGAGTTTTCTTTATGAAATTACTACATTAACTGACATCGACCCTACTCGATTTCATAATTCATATCGTCGTTGTCACTCAGCCCATCTCAAACAGTTTGAATCAGTTAAGTAATGTTTTCACGATGACACTCGTGGCTTATAGCACCAGGAAAGTGAAGAAAGAATGTTGGAAGAGAGGATAGACGACGATAGTAATCTTTGAAAGATGGGACAAAACATCTCCCACGTATGTTTAGGTGAGGATGTAGAGATACGGGCACAGGGGTTCATTAGGATCATTTCCGTTCGCAGAACATGGAGATGAGGAAACAAGAATAATATTCAAAATTTTCAGTTTCTATACCGTTCCAGTGGTACAGGACGGTTTTCTTAAGAAAAAATCTAGTTTACAGTTATTTTTGTTTGAAACCTCTTTTGATAAATTTTATATTTTTTGATGTATCAGTGGTATGAAAAAATGACATCCTTTGGACGATGATACTTCACTGGAATTCCTCGAGACGTTCAAGATATTAGGCGTGGATACACGGGAGAGGCAATCAAGGCAAATGCCCCTCCTAGAGATGAATATTAATATAGAAACGCTTAACAAGTCCTTTTATTAGAGTTTCAAGGAATTCTAAACAAGTGCGAAAAATTCTAGACAGTTGTAAGTGAGTCTTCAAGAGTCGTAGCGAGTTCTGAACCAGTCTAAAAGAGTCTTATACTCGTATTGCTCATTTCCTTCATCAAACTGGTTAATGCTTCGTAGAAACTACCTTACCGTGCACAAATCCTTTCAAGACGCAACCAAATCCCTTTGAGATTTTGTCAACGTTCTCCCAGGTTTCCTCAAAAACTCGTTCATTTAAATTCTGTCACAACTCGGTAAAACTCAACCGAATAATTGCACTTAGACTGTCCCGGCTTGTGACTACAAGACTAATTTTATTATTATTGGAGCCTATTATCACTCCTGTAAAGCTATCAGTATTCGTTCTGTTCAACACTATGATAATACTTCGTAAGACTCGCTTAAGACTTACGCAAACTCGTTTGAAATGGGTAATGTGGATCAGCTAAGATAGTTTAAAACAGTTTCTTGAAACTAATTAAGCAATTCGGACTCTTACAGATTTCTTTAAAATCAAGGAGACTCTGCTGACAGTCATTTTTATACTGTGTGCAGACTTATTACAACTATGTTGTCAGAAGTGTCTGACCCAAAATTATCTAAAAACGAATTGAATGGCCATGAAAATTTATACGCTATGTACTATTCGAAATTAATGGCTCGACCGTAAATTCAAATTTACTAGGTGATTAACAAATGAAGTTAGAGTTACAAAACTTTGTAGTAGATTTTTTCAATGGGGGAGGGGGATCACGGTTAACTGAAGGATATAATATTGCACCTTGTTTTTCAACATTCTAATGCAGATATTCATTTGTTTCACTAGTTGCATACTAGTGAAATAAAATTACTCCAACAAATTCGATAGTTTGAACCAGGGTGACTCGTCAGCAAATACAAACGTGATCACAGAAGACTGAAATTTGAGAAAGTTGTAGGTCGTAAGAAAAAGAAAACTTAGGGAGTTACTTAGTTCTGAAAATTTTTCTAAATAACAGATGCTCTAGTGGTTATGAAAGAAAAGAGGCTCTTGTCACGTGCCAGAAAAGGAACAGAATCGATGAACGAAGCGACTGACGTGAAACATTTCTCCTAATGGGTAAATTCTTTGATTCTGGCAAAGATCCTATTTCATCTCAGGCAAAAAAGCAGACAATTTCTGCGGCAAAGATCGTACGCTAGCAAAATTTTCACCAACAAGTGGAAGCTGGAAAGGCGACGAATCTGCGACAACACGTTGCTCACCCGACTGCTTGTTCAGTTTTTGAAGCCAAAAATTATCGGTGACTGTAACTCGTTTATCGTGCTGACAATATTTGCTCTATTTTGTTCGGTGTTTACAAAACGCGTTTTCATCATTCTCCCGTTTCGCACCACGAGCACGAGGCCGCGCCAATTTTTCCAACCTTTAGGGCGCTCCATCGCCGGCTCTGTTTTCATACAATTTCATTTTTCGCTGAAATCTTACGTACAGAATCGCGGTTTGCTTTTTAGTAACAATGTTGATACGAGTATTACCTTCAACCGTCAAGAGCGCGTTATTTGGCAGCGATAAGCGACGAACATTGAATATACGAGTAAAATCACTATACGTGAGAGTCGGGTTTGATCTCACTTTCCGATCAATTACTTAGTAGCTAATCTAGGATTTCGTTCTAAGAGGACATAAGCTTCGTAAAAAAAAAAAATTGTCGCTTAGCACTTTAAGCCAAAAAGTACCTGGAATTCTCGGAGGGGCGGAGGATTCATTCCCCGAAAATAACGAAAATACCTTGAATTTTATGCAAAAAATGTATTGCAAAATACAACGTTATTTACTTGAGAGGACCTCTATCTTGTGAAAAGCCCACTTGAAATTAAAATTTTTTAATTTATATTCAACAACATAATAACTTATGTGAGCTTGATGACTATGGGAGCGTGAGGAGGGTAAAGCCCCTATAACTCTCTTCTGGATCCGACGTATAATTATTGATTAGTTCCTTAATTCATTTACTACGCGACCACTATCCGGCTCGATTCGAAAAAATTAAGATTAAGAAAGGCAAAGTACAACAAAAATTACTCGAAGCTAAAAAAGGTAATACAGGTGACCTACGGGTACAGCTGAAAACAGATGTAACGGCTGCCCATAGGTCAACCTAAGCCCTGTTGAACAAACAATAAAGTACCTTTTGACGGGGGAAAAAAAATCTAAGTATTAGTATACTAATATGAGAAGCGGATTCAGAGAGTCATCCTAGGAGGGACAATCCAAAATATGTGACAATAGTTACAGTTTCATCAACCCCCTCTCCTGAGTGCTTAGATCGTTTTTTCACCCAAACTGTGGTATTTAACTGAGGGTACAAGAGAGAAGTACTGAAGACTTCTTGGACGATTTGTGCTAAAAACGGAAATGCTTTCTAAATTGGTCAGATTTTTCCGATTTAGTAGATTCTTGTTTGGGCGATGATTTTTGGAAAATTTTTCCTCGCAATACCATCTAACTTTTTTTCTCAAGAAGCGAGAAAACTTGTTCGACTCTCTATGACTCTTGCAGGCTTGATTATGGCTCTTCAAGATACAATAAAAACTTTATAGCTGCTTAGGACTCGTGTAAGGTAAGATTATTCCATCTTCAGTGCTCATGCGAGACTTTTTAAAACTCTTCAAACTACATAATAAGGCTTTTCCAAGCGCATTCAAAACTCGCTACAATTGTTTGAAGTTTTTTAATGACTCGCAATGATTCTTCCACAATGGCGCCGGAACAGGGGTAAGGTGCACCCCAGAAAATGAGGGGGTACAAAGTATCGCTTATACCCTCCTTTTTAAAAAATCCAAAAACGATTTAACAAGTTGATAAAAGGCATATTCATAGATTTCGGAGACAAAATTTAGTATATTTTTCTCTTGTTTTACGAACCTTTCACAGATGAGAACCTACTTTTTTTTTTTTTTTTTTTTACTAGTCGACTCAAATTTCTGTGTCCCTGGAAAAACTATTGACGCCACTGCTCTTCGAGGCTTGATTATAGCTTTTTGAGGCAAAATCAAAATTTAAAAGCTATTTAGTATTCGTATGAAATTTCCAGAGACTTCTGGAAACTAAGTAAAACTCTTGAAGGCTCACTCAAAACACTCACAGACTTGTTTAAGACTTTTGAAGGATCTCCTTCAAAACGCATTAACTGTTCAAGATTTGTTCAAATAATGATAGGGATCCTGATTTTTTGAAAGCAGATTTGCTCTCCCTCCCTTATGAAATTTTTGTAAGAAGGCATTGCTGCCCCCTTCCTCCTCAAAAAAAGGCCATAAATGATATTTTTAGCGCTTTTACAACGAATACTTTTTGTTTTTAAACCAGAAAATCGAAATTCTTACGAAAGAAAGCAATTAGTTTTTTTATCATTTCTCCCTGGATAAAGTTGGTGATCGCTACTGTAGCATTTAAGCAACTATGCCTCGGCAAGACTGATTCAAGACTAGTAAAAATTCAACATTAAGTAGATGCTCTTTAAGATTTTTCTTAACTTTCTTAACATCGAGTAAAACTGTTCAAGACATGTTTAAGGCTACTTATGATTCTTTCAAATTAGTTAAAGACTCTTTGTCACTCTTCGAAACAAGACTTGATCATAACGTCTTGAATTTTCTGATGACTTTTGAAAACGTTTCGAGATTTTGGCATTTTAGCAGCTTTGTTTTGGGAGGAGGCACGTTTACAAAATAGCAAGTACGTAACCACGGAAGACATTTGTAATAAGCTTTACACATGAAAACCAACGAACATTTTGAACACCTTTTCGGATTGATGAGAAAACAATCGAAGCTTTGGAAAGATGGAATCGTTGTTTGCCATCGAACTGGCAACGGGCAAAATTGAATAGAATAGGTACCTCCGAAACAGTGGGGCTGATTGTAACAATTTTGACACATTTGAATATCGTGAAAAAAATTAGTCAGAACTAGACTTGAGGGTTCTCGGTGCAAACAAGACAAGATCCAAATTTCACAAAATCGAGTTAAGCACGGTAGTGGATAGAGCATTGCAAGCCGAATCGAGAATGGTGTAAACAGATTCTTGCAAAATTCATTTCTTCCGTGTAAAAAAGGCCTTTAAAATTTTAAAATACATGGATGGAGGCAAAAGTGAGATGTTCCAATGGATCATGTGAGTTTTCGGGATTAGGGTTTTGGTGATCAGATTTTAGGCAGGCTGCTTTGCTGTCATAATGAGATATACCTATGTCTTTTGGGAATCAGTTTTTCGTTTTTTCTGAAAAATAAGGTTTTTGGAACTTGTCTTGTTTGCACCAAGACCCCTCACTTAACCGTCAATATAACCTTCAGTTATCATGGGGACGAGATCAACCAATTTTACATTGTACTCTCGCTAAAAAATTTCAAGTTTGAGTGCCTTTTGTGCGACAAGTTGCTCCATATTCGGGTTAGTTCTCTCACATACCGAAGTAAGTTGTCTCAGCTGTTGAAAAAGATGGAAAAAAAAATTATCGAAATTCGCTAACGAATGTTTTATTGTAATAGCTGCTTATAAAAGCGGCAGAATACTTTTCTCCATAATTATAATTTCTTACAACGAGACTAGGGCTTGTGTTACCAAATTGCTTGAAATTAAGTTAACGTTAGTTATATGTAGTAAATTATCCGGTAATTCTAATCCTAGCTTATAGATGGCGCAAACTCGTACTCATATCACACCTTATACTCTGCCCTTTTCTCAATAAGTTCCGGGTTTCAATTTTATCCGTAGAATTTTGTGACGACTAGCCCCAAAGCACTGACCTTGCTTACTTATAACGTATTATTTCGTTTTTGGTTGTTTTCAAAATTGCGAATATGAATAAAAATTGCAACCCTGAATAAAAACTTAATAAAAAAAAGTGAAAACACAAAAAATTGCACATCGATGTCTGTACGAAAAAGAAATAAAAACTCTGGAAAAACAGCGTCATTCTTGCGTTCAAAAGACGATTCTTACTTTCATTCTACCTCACAGTTTTACAATATTTTTGTACCATATCTTCCTCACAGATGGGGTTATAATCGTTTCAAGTTTAAAAGCGATACGTCTTGCCGTTTATGAGCATCAGTAACAAAATTAAATGTACGTCCAAAAATACACTTTTGGGATATGGTTGTTTTTCTATTTATTACCTCAAATGTTATCGTACAAGAGACTTTTCTGGCGCCATTGAATATTATCAAGCAGTGTTTACATCGAAGGTACAGTACAGGGCGCGAGGCAGCCTACCTGTGAGACAATTAACCCCGTCCTCCCCAACATCAGTTTTCAGGGCACACTTGTTACGCATAATAATTAAGGTTCTCAAATTTGGATACGGGGTTGCGCGGCGAAAGAAATACTAAGCAGAGGGCCAAAAACGATATAAAAGTTACACTCTAGCAGTAGTAGCAGAAGTAACAGTAGCTGTAATCTGGAACGTCAACGTCAATAGCAACAATTCGTCTGGAAACTTTATCAGACTGGTAATAAACCGTGATACCACATAATGAGAAAACTTTTAAAGCCGCACTTGAAATTAGAGGAAGAAATTAATTTTGAAGGTTTTTCTTGGAAATAAGGGAACTGCCTGCGATTTCAAGTTTAACGTAGTTGAGTACGGTTTTTTTCTCTAGTTGGTTCACTGGGCTAACAACTTGATTAGAAATGTTAATACTAACCTTTTCATTTTATAGAAGTACTCGACAAAGCAAGAGGGGTACGCTCGTATATAGTAATGTAGCGAGGATTTAATTGGCGGTAGCGTTGCGATACTTGACTTTTATTTTCAGCGGATTTTGGTTTGTAACTGTTTTCGTTCCAGTTGATAAGTTTATTGATATCAAAAATAGGGATATTCGTACGTTTCAAATTGAACTGCGTTGCTTTTTGCCAATCACAAGCGCGTATGTAATATCTATTCGATGCTAGATCTAGCATTCAGTTTAAGGCTGATTTAACTAAGCAATAGCGGCTTTGTGGCTGCTAAAATATGCGACCGTACAAAGCCCTGCCCAAGGAAAAAATGTTGAGCTTTGCGCTGGTAAAACCAAAAGGAAGAAATTTTGAATGTTCATAATGACTTCGACTGGAACGTTGCATTTTGGTATGAAAATAACCTACAGAATAATAAACTTGAAAGCTTAACAAGATTTTAATAATATTTACAACCCTTTCAGGCTTCATTAAAAATCTTCACGATTCTTCCACACTTCTTTAAAACCAATGCAGAAATATTTTGAGTAACACTACATTTCAGATCTAATTTAGACTTTTAAGGATTTTTCTCCCAGCTTTGAGACTCATCATGGACTCTTCAAAATTTCCTTCAGACTCGCTAAGATACGTTCAAGACCGTTTCCGATACAAGACTCTTTTAGACTTGTTAGAGACTCACACAGAATTGTTTAGGAACGTTTCAGACTCTTTGAAGCTTCTCTATAATCGAGATTTTCTTTTTTCATTTATGATTATTCCAGATTTATTAGGACTCTTTTGAGGTATCTTCATACTTATTTAAAATTCTGTAAAATTCATTCAGAGACTGCATCATGTATGGAAGTCCTGAAAAACTGGAAATAAACTAAATAGTCAAAAGTTCATTAAACACATTTGGATGAATCTTGAATAATTTTTAACACGTACGAGTAAATCTGAGAAAATTTTTGAAGTATCTTAAATTTTAAGGCGCCTTAATAAGTCTCAGAAAGTCTCAGATCCCTCTGGATGAATTCTAAAGAGTCTTTTAATATTAGGTATAGAGGCAAATCACTCCAAAATCAATTACAATTTATTAACACGACGTTTCGACATCACTGTGATGATGACAGTGATGTCGAAACCTCATGTTAATAAATTGTAATTGATTTTGGAGTGATTTGCTTCTATACCTAATAATTAAATAGATTCATCTCCCCTGCTTTACCAGTCTTTTAATAATTCAAAAAAATTTTAATCAAGCCTGAAATTGTCTTGAAACGTGTCTGGGAGAGCCCTAGTCTATAAAATGTCTGAAAAAGTGTCATAAAATTCTTAAAAAGTCACCAAAAAGTTAAAAATAAAATAAAACAAAACGTGAAGAATCTCAGGGAGTTTTAGAGGCATATTTCGACCTAGCAGCATGATATACTCGTACAAATCGGGAAACTCCGAATTTTTGTGCTTTTCTCTTTTGATTTGAGGGAGAGGGGTGACTCTTTTTTCATCTATTACTAGCACATTCCTCTTCCCTGATGCATGAATTACCTGTTTAAAAAAATTGCTGTGCCGCGGCGCTTGTGTGAGGTTTGTGCTGTAGGAATTTGTCATATACGTCAGCTCTTTCCATCTCTGAGAATTTTTTGGATTCTCCTCATGCCGCCAGTGTAAGGCTTGTGAATTATGTTTTCCTGGTTTCTGAAACGATTGCTATACGAAAAATTTCCAAGTTTTGATTGAAAAAATATCAATTTGCATGTATAGGATTGCAGGAATAAAATTTACGGAATTCTTCACACTCCCTTCCCGTCCATTCCAACTGTGCACACACTGTCATTTAAGATTTATTGTTACATGAATCTGTACAAATTTTTTTTTTTAATCTCTTTGTACAGAGCTTCCAATACGTTAATATTTTTTCTGTGCTTCTGAAGATATTTTGACTGACGGATTACAAAAATATCAAAACGTCACACAATCGAATTTTGAAAAACGCAAAACTCTCACACTTTGCTCTAATCATCCGAGGGTGACGTCGGTGAGTATTGAAGAATGATTTACAAAATCGAATTTGACCTCGAGCAGCCTTTAAAAATTAACATTTTCAAAAAAACTGTAAGAAGAGTAGAATGTTGTAAAATGAACAATAGGTTCGGGGCGGCATTAGTACTCTCTCTGGCTGTACGGGGGCGCACTTTAATTACACTCATAACCAGATAATGAGCTCGTTTCTTATGTGAATACGCGCTTCATAATACGTTGTCTGAAAATATTTTTCTTCTTTGGCCGGGTAATACCTATTCGAACTTATCTCGCACAGTGTACTACGATGCGAAAACGATAAAGAATATAATCTAAAAACATAACTTGCTTTCTTAGAAAACGGAAAAGCAGAAAAGAAAATGGCATTTTAATTAGACACCACGAGCGAGCGCTCTCAACAGGCGGAAAAAATGTCACGGTTCGTTAAACCGAAAAGGCTGCAGGTAATTTTTTCCCATCGATAATGGCATTTTTACAACGACTAAAAAATATTAAAAACTCGATTTGGTACGATGACGGTAGCAGTTAGTGACGAAGAAATGGTCGTGTTTCTGCGAGCGTAGATTTTTTTAAATTCACCCGATCCGATCAGTTTTTAATTCACAGTCGACCTGTTTTCCGACCACTCGATGTGGATGCAATTTATAAATTGCGTAATTTCTCCTAATCTTCCGAACTATAGGTACCTAAAATTCGGCGTCTAGATACAGGCTGCAATGGGAAAACAGTATGTACTTCATTTCTCAAAGAGGAAATATGTGTTCGTCTCGCGTTTCAAATTAAAATAAACTCGAATATGATTTAGGATAGATTTCCCACGCGAGCGGTTCCAACCAAGGTACAGTTTACGTAAGCTAGTACGATTTATGGACGAAAACTGGGTCTATTAATTTTGCGAGAAGGGTTTAGCATGAGCGGAAACAAACCTTTATTCGGGTTCCCGAACGTACACAATTTGTAAGAAATTAGTTGTACAGTAATTGTTATTCCCATTGGTGTTTCGACTCAACTGACGCAGGGAAACTTCTGAAGCTACTGGGTAGGAACACCGCTAACTTTTCAATCAAAATTTCCACGATGTATTCCGGTCAGTTGGTAATGAACTGTTCTTCATCTTGAAAACATGAAATTCAGTATGCACATTGCAAAAAACATGAATGTATGTATCGAGATTAGCGTTAATCTTTTTGACTCGTGTAGGCCAGAAAGTGGGGAAAAGATGATCCGAAACATATGCATGGTTGAGCTGTAGATAGCGCATTCATGAAAAAGAGTTTTAATGAAAATTGGTTCATCAAACTTAAAGATCAAAGGAAACAACAGTTGATCGGTAGACTACATATAGCTCGTTATCTCTTACCCTACTGTTACATAGATCAACCACTCCCAAGTTATAATATTTGTCATATTGCTTCATCTGTCCTACACATTTTGGCAATCTGTTCCCTACCCATAAATCCATCAATCGATAAACCTTCCACCCTCTTATCTCCACTTCTCAGAGGTGATATTTCAGCACTAGATAAAGTCTTCTACTTCCTAGCTCCCACAACCCCTCTATTCTTCATTTAAACTCAAGTTTCCCCGCATTCATCGTATCCCTAGCCAATGTAGCAGTATGTTCAACGTAGCACATTAAACGTCACTAGTAACACTACACAGCAATTTGAGATTTTTTAAAAAACAATGACATGAGAATAGGCACTAAAACTTGGAGTTCCCAAAGTTGGTAGCCCTGCGTACTGAAAAGGTAATCATGTACCATTTTTCATAAGGTTACAGCAAACTTCAAACGTCATTGAATCAATTAGAAATTGATTAAAAAAAAATCTTGTCCTGCATTTTACTGTATCGCTACTGAACAATAGATTTATAGTTAACGCAAGAGGGTGGAATAATTTCCAGCCATTGTTTGCCTTCCTAAAGATAGCAGAATTTCCAATTAAAAGTATCCATGATCACCCTTTCAGTTTCACCCGCGCAGGCGATTTTGTAGCACTCTCTAGTGCATGTTCTGACGCCTATAACATAATTCTGTATGTATTTTCAACTAGGAATTTAATACAGGTGTTAATTTTTTGATTATAGTTAATTTCCCCCCTACTTCCTAACTTAAGTGCAAATTTTAGTATCATCTTGATGATACTACTGATCAAACAAACTATGTATACGCGTTCAGTATAATTATCCGTATCAGTGTAGCTATTCCTGAACGACAAAAAGGAATAAAAAGTGAAAATTTTAATAAAATTTTAATTTTCAATATGGAAAACGAGAGGTTCTTGAGAAAAATGGTTAACGCCATCGTATTCAGCATTCAAAATACAGCTAAAATTATATAATCTCATCTCATTGTTTTTTATGCTGTTCTGTGGTGTAATATATACGAATTAATATTCTTCGAATTACCTAGGAAATAAAGTTCCAAGAAATTCTTTCAGAAGAACTTAAAATTTTTGTAAAAGAGGGGGGAGGGGGTAAAATAACTCTTCACGTTCGCTGTCGCACATGAAAAGAAGTTTTATAGAAGGAAACGTTAAATTTCGTGGAATTTTGAGTGACACCTTGTTTCCTGAACAACTGGAATGTAAACTATCTTGTGCCTTGGACCTGCAAAAATGATTACCATTTTTCATTTCCAAGTTAAGATTTCTAGCTCCTGGATTTTACACCCGATTAGATATTTGAACTGAATTACCGGCTATGTGGTCAATCGGGTTTGAGAGTTCCACCAACACTAGAAAGCTGGCGATATTCGAATACCCCCACTAACATCCTAGCGAACACAGCGACTACAGTAAAAATCGAGGGTGAAAACAGTGTGTCATGTACCTCCCACCTTCACACGAACAGGGCATTACAATCGCAGGGTGCGTTACCATCAGATCCGAAAGACTTATACTGTGCGTGTCAGGGACGTACTGAAGAGTTTTTCCTTGGGGGAGGGGGTAAAAGTAAAAATTGTGAAAGTTCTAACTGACTCAACTCAAAATTCTCAAGTATCAAAGCAGAAGAAGAAAATATTTTTGACTTGTTGGGTTTTCTCAACTTTTCTACTCAATTCCCAGGTATCAAAGCAAAAAAAAAACCTTTTAACTTGTTAGATTTTCCCAACTCGTCGGTAAATTTTCCCAACTGCTGAGTGAAAAAATTCCTACAGAGGGAGGGGGGAGGTAATTTGCCCCCTACACCCCTATAGGTACGTCCCTGGTGCGTGTGCACGTCGTGGACAGCTTACTCAACGACGTGGTTAGTAAGCGAACTGCGGCTGCACACTCATCTTCGGCACTGAGAAGGAAAACTTCAACACAAAACCGTAGTGAAAGTAACGGCAACCTACTGCGATTAATCTGCCAAGGTGAGTTACCCGTCAGAAGCTGCGACAGCCAACGTTCGGTATCGGATACGACCCTCGAAGACGAAGACCGAAAGATCTCTTTTGACACTTGGGATTTTTCACGTAAGTGAAATTATACTTTTGGAGGTGACAATCAAAGTGGAATTAGAAATTTGTTGCAATATTTAAGCCAAACCACTTTTGCCAGTATATAAAAGATGAATTTTTATTTTGGGGTCTAAATCCGGGATGTATCAAACATCACCATTTGATAAGATATTCACATACAACGAAGAAAAATCCTAGTGTTGATAGTTCCTTCGATATATTTTCACGAGAAAGTCGCGGCTCCTGTTTAAAGAACAATGGATTTTTGATCTTCCAGGAAATAGAAATTTGCTATTTCAAATTCGGTTTCCTTTTCAGTTGCAAACGAAACTAAAGTTGTTTTTTTTCCCCTCACGACTACCAAGAGCAATGGTCCTTTTTGTGGGAACAGTAAAAAATGTGAACAGTATCATAAGGTTTATTTCAGATTGTTTTGGAATGTCGCTGGTACCTCTCGGCTTCTAAACCAACCACTCTCCTTAATTAGAAATGGGCTTCAGGAAAAGGGTTACTTATCAGGTTTTTGATCTGTATCCCCCCACTCATAAGATTTACTTTAGGCGCCCCTGATTATACACGGCCATCTAGTAGTAAAAATAACCTTTAGGCAAACGAAGTGTGGCCCTACGAAATGATCGCGATATTTATTTATTTGATTTTATTATTTCCAAATTTTGAAATTATTCATTTATTTTGTTTGATCTGAGCTATGCCCGGCAATATCAAGAACTGTAATTAAGTTGGGAAGTTGAAATTTTGACATGTTGTTTACAGAAATAAATAGAAAATCAAATTCGTAGATGAGCTTAATCGAGCAATTTCGGTGAGAGGGAAAATGTGATTTAAGGGAGAAATAACTTCACCATTCTAGTCGTCTGTAATTGGTCTAGTGAGCTAAAATGTCTGTAATACATTTTCACAACCCTAGTATGGTTTGAATTTGATGAGCCAGATTGGTTCATTAGGTTAGGAGTCAGAAGTATTTCAAATGCGTACAGGCAATTTTCTTTAAAAAATTCTATCTTCTTTCGAAAATATTAAACGACAAGGAGTAATATCATTTTTTAAATTAAAAAATTTAGCAATAATCATTCTTCACTTAGCGCCCAACTTACATGTACAATTCGCTGCAGGCAAAATCTCTCGCATAATCACCCCCCGAGCGAGCGAATTTCCTGAGTAAGCTCGTTCTGCATGACTTCGTTTGCCTCATCAACTCGTTAAATAATTGAACCTCAACAGTTGAATCCTATTTTTTTAAAGCCTCCAACACGTAAAACTTGCACCGTACAGTAGTCGCGTGATCGCATCGCGACGTTATATCAATTTCATAAATAATTCTATTCGTCATTTTCACCCCCGTATGTCTGTGACGGCCACATTTCAAATCGCTTTCTTTCATTCGAGTCTGTCATTTCCTCAACGAGCGTATTATTCCTCGTGTCTACATGCAAAGGCGCTGACTGCCTTTTCTAATGTATGCATTACAGCCTTTATCCAAATGCCAGAAATATTACGGAAAATGCTTTCGCTTATTCGCCGGCCAGCTCGTTCGTGTTCTAAAATTAAACCTCTCCTATAATAACATATTATAATATGACTACTCCCATGGATGTCTGGATGCTAATTAACGCTATACATATATCGGGGTTTGGTAACCGCCTATCATTTTATAGAAATCGTTTTCGATATTTCATCACGTGCTATCGATTGCGAGGTCGCCGCGCGGCCACCGAAATTCTCATAAGGATAAATATTTAAAATTTGTCGTCGCCGGAAACGACGCTGTTCTGTTTATTAAATTGGGAGGGGGGAAGTCCGTTCCTATTTATACTTGGACATCCTTTCGAAAGGCTTCTTGTTTCATATATTTGATTTAATTTGTCCGCGTATTAAACATGTCTGTAAAGGCGGGGGTTAGTTTTAGTGCACGATATTACGAGGGACAAAAGTAAGAAAGAAGCAGTTTGAATACTGCATGTACCTATGTATGTACAATGTATGCTTATTTTATGTACCAAGCCGAAATTGTACAGATCGGAAATGGTACAAATATGTTTGTACTGTGCGCAAATCGAACGACCCACTTTGTGCTGAACCCGAGATATCGGACTTGGTACAATGAATAGAAAAAAAAAGAGGATTCTGTACAAAATATCGATAGTCTCATGCACAATTGGGATAACTAACAAAAACTTTTTTTTCAGGAGAGCGTTTCGAAAAATTTTCAAACTGTAGGCCCTTCTGAGACTCTAATAATTATTTCTGAGGCATAATTAAGCTGAGGTATGAAATCTAACATCTCTTAAGAATATAATATCACGGGAAAAAATTCTTAAAAAGTCACCTATACTATGCACTGTGGCTGTAACTCCGAAAATGTAGGCATTTAGCACATTTTGGGCGACAATTATTGTACTTCCTACAATTACGCTTCAACAAGGTAGCACTTAGCGCATTTTGCGTTTCAAATCGCGTCATTTTGTACATTTGAATCCGTATTAACGCTCGCATTTGGGCCACTGCCTGATGTAACGCGCATTTTCAACCTGTTGTGGGAAGATGCACCCGACGAAATGGCGTTAGTAATTAACTATTTCAATGCGACGCATGTAAGTAATCGGCTGGCACGAGGACGAAGACGGCAAGTCCCTGCACGTCACCCGCCAGCAGTTTGGAATCAACATACGGCTGCGTTGGCCAACTCTCACAAAACGAACAACGTTAGTGAGGGGCACAATCGTTTTCGAGTCATTGTCGCCAAACATCACCCGGACTTATACTCGGCGTTGGTGCAGCTCAAAGAGGAGCAGAGAAATACGGAGGGCATCCTTGCGGAATTAAGTTTAGACCAACGCACGCTGGGCGAAATGCTGGGTTTAGGCGGCCAAAATTCCATAAAAAGAGGCGAGCCAAATTTACATGAATGGTGGAAACAATTATTCTTCAATATCAGATTACCTAAAAACAGCACAATTTATCTCCCAAAAAATATTATTTGAATGCAGAGCTGGATATCAATTTGAACATTTCAAAATTTAAGTACACTGTTTTAAAAGATGTTGAAATGAAGGGTAGTTTCAAATGACGATACTGAAGCCAGAACTTTTTTATTTTTATTCCTTAGTAAACACGATTCAATTTGAATGAGATTTTGTAAAAAAAAAAAAAAAAACTTCACATTTCTAACCTCAAAATAAATATTAAGTTCAACATTACTGTTCATTGTACCCTACCAAATACCTTCTCTTTATGGACTGGAAAACCAAAAATATACTAAATGAGTTTTATTCTTTGATCATTCATCCAATGATCCTACTATCATTCAGCTGCTACCGTTCGCGACCTTCAGAGAAAACGAGGAAATAATGACGAACGATGTGGAACGCAGCAAGACCCTCTACATTAAAACCCACCTAGTGTGTCAAAAAATCAAATTTCACTTGTTAGGAGTTTTGGGAATGCAGGACACGTGCTCTTTCCCGATGGGCTTGTCCCATTTTATGAGAAGTTATGAAACGTTCCTAAAACATATCTATGTTAAAACCCTCCTAGTGTGTCAAAAATCATTTGCGTGCAGCTAACTGTGGTTTTTGTGTTCAAATCGAGCTGCATAGTGTGAAGTAATGCTCGAAAGGGCGCTGGCTTCGTGTCGGAGGGAGCATGTCGCAGGGTGCGTTACGGTTTTCGCTCAAATATACCCTTGGCTGGAAGAAATAAATTTCCATGGAAATGTATAAACACAATTTTCGCTCAAGTATACTCACTAGTATGATGTCATGGTAACAGGAGCGTTACGGGGGACTGTTATGGGGGAACGTTACCGTTTTCGCTCAAGTATACCCAGTAGTATAACGTCATAGTAACAGGAGCGTTACGGTTTCCACTCAAGTATACGCTAAAATGTCGGGAGTTGTCCATTCGGGAAAATAGGTGTCGGGGAAATGGTCTGTCGGGAATGTGGCTTCGGAAATCTGGTCCACTACCATTTCCTATACAAAAAGTATAATGTCATCTCAACATAAAAATTTCAGCTAATTATAATTACATATTTATTACAACAGGTTAAGGAGTTACGGCACCGAGAAAATTACATAACTGCATGCACACCTCAAAACCCTTGCCTACCGATCAAAGAAGCTTTGCTGTTCGCTGATCGTAAAGTGCGGGTGACTCTCGATCCTTCTTCTTTCAACCAGTCGAATTCGACTACGGTCCTCCATTTCTCCGCTATCTATGACTCCTCAGATGCGCGATCATGCCAATCTGGGACGTGATTTTCCTTCCGCACACGTCGCACTCCAGCACCTGCTGTTCGGCTCCTGCAGCGCTCCCTCTCCGCTTGACCACTGCTCCCTGGTAGTTCTGTACCACATTCCGCCACTGATTTCGATCTTCTGCTAGGCCGCTCCATCCATTCACCAGGTTTACTTTCCTCAGCAGCACATGCAACTGGTCCTTATATCGCTTCCGCTGCCCACCAGATATTCTTTTACCATGTTCAAGCTCTCTATAGCGGGTAATTTTTGGGAGCTGATTTTCCTCCATGCGACGGACATGCTCTATCCAGTGCAGCTGATTTTTTTCTATGGCTGTTTCTATCCGAGGCAATCCAGCTGCAGCCAGAACCTTCTCATTTGAAATGTAATCGTCGACTCTCGATCAGTTAGTCAGTCGGGTGCTGTATACGTTGCCGGATGTTGGCGGTCACGGTTTCTGACGCGTGACTTTCCTGGGTAGGGTTAGTCGGGGTAATTGCCGTTGCTTTCCCCACGATTCAGTTTTCCTTCTCTGTGCAGGAGAGCGGGAAGCCACAGTCCACTTACTAGCCACGTGTCTGAGCGACGTTGAGTAAGCTGTCCACGACGTGCACACGACAGTCTCAATCTTTTAGATCTGGTGGTAACACGCCCTGTGATCGTAATGCTTTGTTCGTTCAAACTGGCGGGGTTACAGAACGCGTTATCTCTGCCTCTCGATTGATACTGTAGTCGCTGTGTTCGCTAGGACGATAGTGGGAGGATATTCGAATATCACTAGCTTTCCGGCGATGATGGGCGCAAGAATTGCGAAGCGGGTACATTAACCACTCGGCCACACAGCGGCTTCTTTCAGTTTTCAAGAACGAAGTGGAACAGAGCGCTACCTGACTGCGGCTGTACAACTGAAGAAGAACCACTCGCCATTCAAATTTTATAAAAGCTATCTTCTGTGAAGTCCATTACAATTCCTGAAAAATTATAAAAGAGAATGTATGAACAAGAGTAAGTTTTGAAAAGCTGTAGAATGCTGTAAGTCTTACCTATGAGATTCCTTAGGTCGCATTCACTTCCATCCACGTTTGTTATGGGTATTGTCACGGTGGTTCCCTTCTCTAACAGTGGACATTTTGAGTCACTTGCAAGTTTCATGCGATTAGCTTGAGACTGCAAACCTCGAACAGCCTCATCTTGATTCCTCTTGATGGAAGTACCTAGCCTATCCAGCATCACATATCACATTATCGTTCGAAGACGAGCTGTTCTCCTCTTGTTTGATATCGATGTCAGTTTCTTGTGTAGCTTCCTCTGCTTGTCACCTCCTCTACTTCGACTTCTGATGTAGACGCCGTGCTTTATCCAAATCATCTTCGGAGCGCACAGACGCGATAACTTCAGGGGATAGAGACCAGACAGTCGAACCACTGTCAATCATCCAAGCTCTCACCATTTCCTCCACATTGCGGTTTACTCGTTTGATACTTCCCTGGCTTTAAGAATGCCGAGGTTTACCATGTACATGTACAATCTTGAGACCCAGTAATAACGGTTCCAAATCGTTCATAATATCATTTAAGTATCGCGACCATTATTGAATTGTAACATGGAGGAAGCACCGAATCCACAAAAAATGTCAATTAAATTGTAAGCGACTTCCGCAGCTGTCTTCGTTTTGAGAACAATACCTATACCTCTTTACTTTGTGCTTAGTACAAGTATTTTGTACAAAGTCCTTTTTATTTTCCAGCTTGATATACACTTTTCATATATTTCGCGAATGTTACAGTATTATTGAAATTATTGTACTCGTATCAAGTCCGATATCTCGACTTCAGTACAAGTGGATCGTTCGATTCGCGCACGGCACAAAACTGCTTGAACCATTCCCGATCTGTACAATTTCGAGCTTGGTACGAACCGTATGTATTGAAATGATACATGTAATGAGATTAAGCCAGAGTTCTGAGATAGGATCAGTCAGCTCGTATAGGGACCCGATAGAGGCCAAAATATATGACATTTTGCACCTGTTTTCGTTGCCTGGTGTTTTAGTCAGCTGTAATCTGTGATTGAAAAAGCTGGAGAATTTATTCGAGGTCGAGCATACTCAGTTAGGCTAAAGCGCATCCGACACTGGGGTAAATTTTATTTTCAAGGATCGAAAATATGACGACGCGACCTTCCCTTTTTCTAAATCGGTTCCAATAAGATGAAACACGCAAATGCTGGAAAATTTCAACTCAATCAGATAAATTGAACAAGTTTTTTATGGAAAAAAAAAATTGAGTTGTGACTTTTTAGACTCAAACACAATTTTTCCTCAGTCTGTGATGTTGTTTTTGGATAAATTGCGTTGCTCGACGATATAGCAGACTGTTAATGTAATCTGAATTTGAAGATACAAAAAAACAAGTTGGTATGTGGTAAGATCGTGAGCCGGGGGCAATCAAAGTTTTCTTCGACTACAAATATTTTAATTTCGCGAACTAGAAGTTCCATGTGAATTTTGATGGTAAAAGAACAATTATTTTTTGAGGGGGGGGGGGTCTACAAGTTTGGTAATAACTCTTATTTATGTGAGACCGGCGGTTGATAAGATTTGTAAGCTTTATGATCTCCATGGAGTTTCACTCTGTAGGCTTAACGAATCTACTGCACAAGGTAAGCGGAAGCGGTTCGGCCGAATTTCATTTCAGAGTTCCCAGGTTTACAGGTTCAAGCTTTGATAAAATCTTACCTTCTGACCAAGTTGTGTTGTATGTGACGTAATCTTTCTCAAGATTATGGTAATTAAAAAACAAATATTTTCTTAAAAAGAAACCTCAACATTTTGTTCTATTTTAGGGAGCAATTCATCCCATACACAAGTCAACAACCCTTTCCTTCTCCCGGATTGAACGACTTTTCCGAGTAATCCCTTCATTTTCCACATGAATTCGAGAATGAAGTAAACGATTTTCGTTAACATAAGCGAACCGAAAGGTGAGAGGGTGAAGAGTGAAACTCATTGCTTGAACCTCAGTCGAGTTCTACGTTTATCGTCGATTTTGTTTTATCGTCAAGTACCCCCATAATAGCCCCAGATATAGCCATTGCAAAAGGAGGTGCGGTATAACGTTCATTACGGTATTCGTTTTCAGAAAACCTATTTTGAAGTTTGCCAACAATTTATGGGATTGTAAAATAGGCGATTATTACTGTCAGCGTCCGATCGGTAGAACGAACGCAATTTTATAGTCGAAATTTTTATGGGACGCGGTAATCTGGTCAGCGATGCGAGGATTCGTTATTTAAAAGTTCTCGAAGGTACGCGGCAATGCGGTTTTGAAACATATCTTCGAGCGTATAAGTGCCGAAAACTGGTTACGAAAATTTTTTAAATCTTGCAGTATGGTGGAATTTGAGGGTCTAAAAGGATGAATTAGAGCAGAAAAAGAGTTTTGGGATTCTTTTGATGGTACATGTAGAACGATCTCCGAAACTAATATGTTATTAATCACGCTACCCGGGAGGCACCAATTCGTAAAACATATCAGGGAAGACAATTATCAAATGAAATAGTGTTCCTCTATTAGGACAATATAATAGTTCTAACCTCCAAAAATCAGCATATATGCGCACAAAAAAATAGCTCTTATTACCCGGATTTGTGGAATTTTAGGGAGACCAACTGCTCTCGGATGTAGAATCAGCTTGTAGTCACCGATAAATTCCATATTTCGACATGTTGTTCAACTTTTAGAAAATTATTCACAGCTTTCACTTTGATTTTCGGAAACGAAATGTGGTCAGATCGAAAATTCAACACGATATAGGGGAGAGTTGCCCAAGTCGGACAACTTTTTCTTTGGAGGCTTCTAACTCAGCCGTCGTTGCACGGAATTTGAAGTGAGCTATATCACTGGAAAGGGCATACATCTGGCTACCATCGATAAACATTTGAAAACGCCATGATTATTAGGACGCTGTGGAGACAAGTTTTAAGAAAAAGTTTCAGAGGTGGTCCAATTTGAGAGCCGTGCCTTAAGTTGGACCATAGGTTCTAAAGTTGGACTAGGCATAAAAAAAATGATGAAAAAGTGTGTAAATGCTGAAAAATTGTATTTAAAAATATGTAGAGTCAATGATATTAGGCTATAAGTCAAAAATAAACATTAATGGTAATGGTTTGAAAAATATGAGCAGATACAGTGCCCTAATATATGTTATAATCGCAGATGTCAAGCAGCGGGAAAGCAATCTGCCGGTTCTGACGTGAGGTCGTTCCTAAATTAACACCAGAGACATGCTTTACAACAGAGGAGACAGGAATCCATTCCCAAATGGGTTTTATCAAAAAAGTGGAAAATCCCGTTTTTTTTGTGCCGTAAAAATTAAAAATTAAGCCGAGCCCTTCTCGTTGTTCATTTCTCGTAAAAAACCCAATATAAGCTTAGTAGGCACTTTCCCTTTCCCTTTTAAAGGGAGAATTCCGTTATGTAGTAACCCCCTACAAAAAGTTCGAATTTCTCTTGCTCAATGTCTGAAAACATTTCCTCATCAGGTGAGTCCGATGCTAGATTAAGAGGAGCAATCTCTTCATCCAAGCTGGATGAATCGTCACTTGAAGGTAGCTTGCGCGGTCGACCTCTTTTTCTCTTAGGCTGAACAGCGGACTTGACAGATCCACTAGTACTTGGGCGAGCATCATCACCAATGTCCAAACATAAACGTTTGCTTGCTAAAGTGGATCTAGAAAAAAAAATAATTGAAATTCATCTACTCGACAAATGCTACAGGTAAAAAAAAAATGATACCTACTTCTTGGGAGCTGATTCTCCGACTCCAGATGCTTTCATAATTTTTCTGACATGAGGTTGTTTCTGAGATGCGGCCGGACCATTTTTTTCGAGCTTCTCTTTCTCTGTAAACCAGAAGATAGGCCTAAATAAGAAATTTGAACCTAAATAGTTTTGAGCACATAAAATGGATACTCACGCTTCTGTACGCTCAGTTTCTTCCAATTTGTATTTATAGGGACTCGACGTCAATTCCTCGGCTTCTTGAAGTGGACGTCCTCGCTTTTTCTTACCACTGGAAGTAGTTGGCACTGTGGGTACGGGCGAGATTTGTTGGATTATGTCTTTCACCGATGATGATGTCGGTTGTGGATCTGGCTCCACATCTGCTGCGGCTACATTTACTGCATCCTCATTCACTTTTTCGACATTCACGATTTCAAAATCATCCTCATCATTTTCGGCCTCAGGATCAACATTCATCGCATCCGCAGCAGCATATATGCATGTTCTGGGAAACGTAGCATATCAATTGGCCAAATATCAGAACCGCGAAATGCACTCTCAGCATTGCCGAGAGTCGCCGCTTTATAATAGGCCTCTTTGAATAGAGTCGGGATTTGGTAAATGGATATGGTTTTACCAGGATTTTCAATTAACCATCCTTTCTCAGCACTGGCGAGGTATCCTTGAAGAGGACCAAAAAAGGCAACATCCAACGGTTGCAATTGATGGGTGGTGTGACTTGGTAACTGGAGCATAACAATACCATTCTCACGACAAAATTTTATTGCTTGCAGACTTTTTGAGTGGGTTGTATGACCGTCAAGAAGAAGAAGAAGAACTGGGCGCTCTGTACTGCAATTAATATGATTCTGAAAATGACGCAACCATTCCAGAAAAAGTTCTTTGTTGATATAGCCAGTATCTGAAATGCGAACAATACTCCCTCGAGGCTTTCCAATTTCCAGTGCTGAAGGTACCTCTTTCTGGCTCTTATTGCTCATTTTGAAAATGAGCATCGGGGTACATAATTACCAGTCACGTTGAGACAACAAACTGCTGTTGAATTTGTTCCTCTCTCCGCACTTTTCACACCACCGACCTGTCGTTTTCCTTTCTGTCCTACAATTTTCCGCACTGTTTTTTGAACAGTCGAAATCCCGGTCTCATCGACATTAAATACCTGCTCAGGTCCTAAATGAAATTTATTGACAAGCTCGGTCAACTTCTCAAAGAATCTCTCGACTCGTTTTCTCGAAAATCCTTTTATTCTGCCCATTGACGTCAGCTCTGGAGTTCGGAGACTCAGTTCAGGGAACCGTCGCAAGAAGTTGTAGTACCACTTCTTCCTTGCACATTCATTAAACGGATGCTGTCCTGGCTGCATGTGTTCGGCAATATCGAAGGCTAATTCTCTGATTTCAGTCGGTGTTAGTCCGAACATTCGTTCTTCCATTAACAATATATGATTCTTCAGCTCTTCTTCAACTTCTGCAAGTAATGTCGGCGGCCGACCAAAACTTTTCTTACCATTACTGCGAGCATTTTGCTTGTGATAATGCCGTAACAGAGTCACCTTAGGAACGCCATACGATCTTGCTACTTTATTCACACCTTCCTGTCGATCCAATGCCGCTAAGGCCTGTTCCAAGTCCGCGTCATCCCACTGGTCGTATTTCGTGCGATCTGGTGCCTGAATCAAAACAATAGAGATGAAATATCATTACTAATATCACTGTAAAAAGGTTTACAAAGATATAAAAGTTTATTTTCCTTAAGTCACTGCTTCTACGGCTGTTGAAATATCAAAACTGAAAAATGTTATCCGAAGTTGGACCGGTTCAACTTGCGATACTTCCTTGTTTTCATTTCTTATTGTTCAAAATGCAGAATTACCGAGCTACATATTTTTTATTGCATTAGTCAGTGGCCTTGTATGTGACAGAATGCAAATAATGTAAAAATAATGCGATTTTGAGGTGGTCCAACTTAAGAAACAAAATTCGGTCCAATTAACGCAACCACGACTTTTTCGCACAAACATGGGCGTGCAAAGAGATGTATGCAGTTAATGTTTTATCTCTTTGTACAAAAAGATGGCTGAAACAATGACTAAATCAACAATATACTGAGATATTTCATCTACTTACTCTATTTTCGGTCGCCATCAACTTTTCAAAATTTTCAATATGCCGAAAATACACGTTTTTCGCAAGGCACCAACTTTCATGCAAACTTTTTTCACTAAAAATGATAACACAAAGACGGTGCTCTGTGAGCAATATCGTTAGACAGCCAGCTATAACTTATCTTAGAACCAAAGCGCTACCTATTGAAGGGCTTGAGCAATTAAGGGTGGTCCAACTTATGCACCGGTTCAATATGGGCAACTCTCCCCTATAAGAAGTAAGAACGCAACGGCAGAAACCTAAATTTCGATACGTAGTTCGTTCGGTTCCTTCTTATTTGAAATTTAAAAGTCGCTGTTACGTTCTTGCTCTCTTGAGGGGTTAGGATAATCGTTTACTAGAAAATCGAATGTAACACTCACTTACGATCAAAAACTGCAGAAAATAGAGAAACTAGTGGGGCCTTCAAATCTGAAGCGGTGGCTTAATATCGCTATAATGAGCGTAAATATAAAGATTTACCGTAGCTATATTCTTAGACCACGGTTAATGCTCCCTCGGTGCAATAAAAGCACACGAAAATCGAGTTTTTGGTAGTATCTTCATGATGACCAACTTAATCGAAAAAGTATCTCGAACGAACGGTATCTTTCATTCTCAAAATTGCCTGTAAAAATGGTCTTACAAAATCGACCATAAGAAAGCTATAAACTAAGGTTGAAAATCTTCGTACACATACACGTCTAGGTTTATTTCGCCAGTGATAGGATATTGACACTTCAGTCGGCTAATAAATGCAAACTTTCGTGTAAGAATGGCGCATTCTATCGTAAAACTACAAAATTCATAATGTTAATTTTAAAAAGGGTATGAATCCTTTTTAAACGCCGGAAAGCTAGTGCTATTCGAATACACCCCCGCTAACATCCTAGCGAACACAGTGACAACAGTACCAATCGAGGGGGAAAGATAACGCGTCCTGTAACCCCCGCCAGTTCAAACGAATAGAGCACTACAATCGCAGAGTGTGGTTAACTTCATAATTTAGGTTATGACTGGTCTAACATAATCTAGAGAAGATTTAAATATAAATGAAAGACACGTTAAATTTCTCAGAAAAAAGTATACCAATTTTTTAATGGCCATTAAGGAAACTTCGTAAATAGGAAGGAGAGAATAATCCTTCACACTCTATCATACAATAGATGAGAGAAAACCATGAGGTCATCATTAATTTACGACAAGATCGAAGTGAAAAGAAAAATATTTTGCGCAAACTTACCTGCGTCATTAATGATCGTTTGCGCAAAGTCGTTCTACCGTCCCTCTTATTTTCAGAGTCCATTTGCGCAAAGTCGTTGTCGCCGATCAAGCGCGTCATTATACGTAGATTTTCTCATAAAAGGTAATATCGAGAAGTTGTGAAAAATTAATTATCTACTTTGAAAGCAGCAATTTTCGAAAAACACAGAAAAATCGAGACCGAGCGAATATTTTGCCGAACAGTTTCAAAGCCATACTTGTGGTTTACACTAAGACCTTCCTTGTAAGTCTGTCAAAATCGAAGATGTCGGGGCCCACAGCTGGTCAGACTAATATGGAATGACCCCAAATCACGATTTACATGTTCTCAGGGCAGTTTCAAATTTTTTCGACCGAACTCAATTTTTTAGAAGCTTTAATGAAAGATTACAGATTTTCTTATGAGGAAATCCTCTATTAAACCTGACCCCCTCCCGATAGAACCCCTTGAAATTTTTCGATTTCAAAAAAAAGTTACTGGCTGGTTTTCAGATCAAAAGGAACAAGTTTAGCTACGGGAAGCAAAACATTTCACAGTAGTGAAATTTTAAACCACCCTATTCAGTAATAAAGAAAAAGTTGCATAATTTGTATCTTTTTCCCTTTTTGTTATGGTGTGGTGGGGTGTATGGCGATGCATGCACGCCAAAGTGGCCCTTAAGACACCGCACCCCCAGCACCGGAAACTACCCTTTCGGGCATCGCATCAGTGCCGAGGGCCATCCCTTTTTGTTACACTAGGATTCACCATTTTATTTCTATGGGGACAATGACATCAAACAGGGATTGAGTAACCTACAAAACCTATGTATATCTGTGCTGCATTCGTTTTCATCTTAATTTTTGGACCACTTTCACAGGAACCACAATTTTTATTTTAGGGTTACATCAACATCAGAACTGAGTTCAGCGACACATCCATACTGCAGTTACATTTTTGTCTCCTCTACTCCTAGTGCTACAATTTTGAATTCAACATCAAACTAATACTGAAATTGAATTCAATTACTTCGAATACCCTATAGTGAGTACGATAGTTTATTTGACTGCGCTTCTAAAATTTTAAAAATCCGTTCCCAATTTTCTTTTGATATAATAAAAATAGAAACAAAAATATGTACATGTTACAGGCGGATTGTAAAATCCAGTCATTTAATGAAATCACGACCGCTTTTAGGCAGATTGTGAAGAAACGTTGAATATACCCAATGTGACTAGGAATCGAATGCTTGGTTCTTCAATTATATGACGATACGACGAAGATGGGGTAGGTAAATTAAAAAATGAAATTAAGGGCACAAAAGGTTGTGAAAACATCCAGTAATTTGTCTGCTACTTCTTTGGCAGTTTTCCGCTGCAGAGGTTTTAGAACGAGTTTGGTAAACAAAATGAAACAGAATTCGTTGTCACACTCTGCGCCTGCAGATCAATTAGATCCATCTGCCCTCGATTGTTCATAGCCGATTGCACTATAGGGCGGATGACCAATCCTTTCTTCTGGTTATTCCTTTTCTTTTCACAATATCAATTAAAATTCCACGGCTGATATTTTCGAATTGTTTCTTCATTTCATGTTCATTCGGTTCTGACCTCCACAACCAATTCTCGTGCGCCCTGCTTGCAATGCATCAAAAATTTCATCCATATGAAGGTAGTAAAGAGCAGAGGACTGACTGACTGACTGGAAAAATCAACTTCTGTACAGCATGTACCTCAAGACTTGAAGAACCACCGTCTTCACATCTAAATTTTTTCCAGCTCTTTCTTTTCGTATCACTGAATCATTCGCTTACAACTTACCTCAAAAACATCGTATCGCTTCAAGAACCAATAGTCCTTAGGTGAGTTGAACCCTCACTTACACGTTCTATGAAAATAGGTTTTAGCCTTTCACACAGTGTCACCACGTTTATTCTATAATCTACCTAACTAAAGTCGGGTATTTAATTGGATGACTAAAGAAAACCAGTCATTTAACTAAAAACCTGGGGCATTACTACATATTCAATCATTTAATAAAATATCTAGACATTTTATTAAATTACTGATTTCACAATCTGTCTTTAACATATATAAGTTTGGTATCTGAGGCTTGCGAAGGAGAATTCTAGGAATAAATAGATACATGGGTTCGAGAAGCGTATTCGAGGGCAGATTTATTCTCATAGGGTCATACAAAAGGGGATCGTCCGATTGAAAGCTATACAAAATTTTGGGATAGTCCGATTGCAGCCCTGTTGCTCCTACAGACCAGCTGCGATTACCACAGGCTCCAGATGTGGCCTAGTTCATTTTGCATTACCCAGGGTGCACCACAAGGAGGTGAACTGGATTGCAACCCAAAATTTTTGCGGTATCAGATGAAAAATGATAGTTCTCCTTTTCGAAACTGATCAATGTTGGAGTCAATAAATTGACTTTTTTTGTACTTTGGCTGAAAGTTTCTTCTTTTTTTTTCCCTTTTGAAATGGTATTCAAAATTAATTTGGTTTCAGTTTGGTGTATTTTAATATTTTCTGCAAAATTAAAATATTTGGATGTGGAATATAAAAGGACGAATTAAATTTTGCGTGGAAAATTTTACGCACATTAGTAGTTCGAGTATGGCCGCTGGACATATCGTACCATACTTCGGTGCTGACTTTTTCGTCTTAGAGCTGATTTTTTCGTTTTATTTTCTTTTACTATCGCAGTCAGATTATTATTTAACTAACCGCAGTCAGCCTATCGAGGGGCCGGCCGCAATAAGATGGTTTCCTTTTTGTTCGGGCCGCAATTGGAGAACTCCCATACAAATTCGTGATTTCGGAAAAATTACCAAAATAAACTCCTCTCTTATAAAGCCTGCGTTAATGCATGGTAGGGTGAAGGGTCATTTCAAACCTCCGCTGTCGTGAGGCGAAAATCACCTTCTGCAATTTCCGAAAGTTTGTTTCTCTCACGCTATTTCAATTGGCGTCATACAATTATCCGTCAATCTATTTTTGACCACTCCGAGAATTACTCGATTAAAACAATACCATCCAACAACGATCCTGGAGTTCCCAGAGCTCACCGAATACCCGAGTACAATCGAAAACAATGTATTGATACCATTCTCCCCTCCCACCGACGGTCCTATCAAATTCGGCTATATAAATTCGCTGCAAGGACCGAAACGTTGGTCTTGCTTTGGTCTTACTCTCATCG
Organism: Acanthococcus lagerstroemiae; assembly: GCA_031841125.1. NCBI lineage: Eukaryota > Metazoa > Arthropoda > Insecta > Hemiptera > Eriococcidae > Acanthococcus > Acanthococcus lagerstroemiae. Next base: position 4,275,341 of record CM063109.1, read on the forward strand.
AAAAGTTAGGTGAAGACTCTCCTGACATCACTCGCGTTCAGACCTGGGACCTCTGAAAATTGACGTAACATTATGTCGTGTCGTACGCTCTTAAAATCCTGTTGCTATCATCTGTAATCATTAGCTTAACGTAAAAATCAAAGTTTGTTCGTTTGAATCAAATCTGACTCGGCTTCACCTTTCGTTCGTACCGAGAGCCACTGATTGAGGCTCGTTGTATCAGCCCCAACTATTCACGCTGTGGCCCGCCTTGGCTAACATCAACTACATGCAGCATCAAGCCTAATATCTCAGAAGCCAGACAATGTCGCGACCGCATTTTACCAGACCAACTTCTTATGCAGATTCTCGACCAACAATTACTCTCTTTATGAATTTACACCCGTCGTACCCCCTATTTCATAAAGGGCGGCACTCGTGTACCGCCTTGAACGGCTATTCGTTTACCGCTTCGAGTGGTCAGTGACCTCAATCCGCCCCGCCTGCCGACGGCATGGGTTAAAATTCATTCAATCTTTCTGAACTCTCAGGGCATTTCAGTTATACGAAACAACCCGGGGTTGCAACCATCGATCAGAAAAAATTACCGAATAAAAACCATCCTAATTACCGTTATTTAACAGTCGAACTAGAATATCACCCGACGTCGATTTCCAGAGCTTACCGCGAAACAAAATACTATCGGGGAGTGTGTAATATATTTTAGATTATTATATGGAAAATAAACGTATATGTGTCGCAAACGAGCGGTATCGTGACGAAAAAACAGGTATATGCTATAGTGCCCCTCTAAAAGGAAGGCACTCCCCGGAGACGAGAGAAAAATAAAAGTACACGAAAAATAATTTTGCCGCAACTCGTTTTCTAAAGCGCGTACAGGGATATAGGGATACAATTTCGTGTACTTTACAGCTGCCGTCGGTGTGCGAATATGGCTGCACGAAACCTGGAGTCAGACTTCGAGGGATGTTTGTACTTCTGTGTGGTCGATGCTACACGAGTCTACGTATCTCGTAACCGGGAAACTCTCTAATTTCGCCGAAACGTCGAAACGGCGAAAAGAAATAATATAATAATTGTACAGCGTACACTGTACACACACACACACACACATATATATATAGTTGTCAGGAAAGTTGTAAATACGAGAGCACCGAAGAAAACGAAGAGAACATGACAGAAAAAATTGCGCGCTCGCCTGTAATTATCCGAGATTATTCGAACTAAAACGGAATAAAACAGTATTTTCCATTAAACCGGCTATAAAAATGTGTACTTAGATGGGAATAAAAGAGACGTGATATTTTATACAGAAGACACTATAATATAACGCGAAACGGTTATGGCTTTTAAATTTGGCAGATACGAGGAAACGTCTAGACAAAACGTGTCTTCGTACGCTCGATCTGTTTATAAATAACGGCATCGTATATATCTGCGCAAAATTATGGACGCGAGATAATGCGCTCATTACGAGCAGAAATCTGCGAAAATACGCTCGCGAGGTTGCGCCGGCTAATTTCGCCGCCGCACCGCGCTCCAAGACCCCCGCTACTTGTCGATATCGAAGGCACGAGAGAAGACCGACGAGAACTTGCTCGCTTCGTTCGCGAGTTCACGAGGCATACGAGAGCATGCGTGTCAGGTTGGCTAGTATACAACACTCTAATGAAACAGCTTCGACTCTGCACTGACAAAACGAGCTAAATTGAATCTTTGTAAATAGAAGCATCATGAAAAACAGTCACATAACTTCTAGAACAACCAAAAAAATGAACAGAATGAAACAGGGGCAGGGCAAAAGTTAAGCAATGGAGGAAAAATTGAAGAAAAGAAACAAGAAAAATTAAACCGCCACTGGGTTACAGAGGGCGTCAGGAAAACATCCTTCTCAAGTCTGGAAAAATCCCTGTTTGCACTCCTGCTCGCAGAGAAAAACAAAATTTTCAACATGCTGAATCAGTACAGAATGAAAATCTACTCACACTGATGTAAGAAAACTCGGAGGGAGAATTAGGCTGTAAAATTAGAAATAATTCGAACACTAACTGCTAAATTGAAATACTTCACTTATGAGATGAGTTAAATAATTTGCTCTGCCCAACCTTCGATCATCGGCATGAACCTCAGGTTGCAACAACTGAGTAACTACATCGTGAATCTCACCCCAGCACACTATGTCAATAAAATAAACCATGTGAAATATACTTAAAAAATTGATTCTAATCATTGTGACGTCCGACTTAACGGGGGAAAGACGAAATATACAGTCGACCTACGATTTCGAGCGATTTCGATGGTCAAACGGCTGAAAACGTACTCTAGATACTACGAGTATCTGAATCTAACAGTCGCAGAAACCCGATGACGATCATACAGAAAAGAAAAAGGAAGAAAAAAGGAAATAGAAAAAATGATATGGGAGGCGAGCATGTCAAGGATACTTTGATTGTGAAAGGAAAAGGATGGACAAAAGGATAAGACCGAACGAGAAAAGCACGTGGCTACAGCGACTATACGTCTAAATATAGATGCACCCAAAAAAATCGAATTCTAATCCAGATTGTTACGCGTATTTGGCCGAAAGGAATCGAAGAGATCGAGGAGAACGAATTTCGAAATCAAAAAATGTGCAGACCAAGTCCCACCTGTCACACATTTTATACGCTGCTTGAAACGTACAGTGGCATAACTGCAAAATCAGTCGATTTGCAGTTGGCACGCCTGTTGTATTCCAAATACACTAATGAATGTATAGCAACAACAACCAAACACGGGGGAAGGCACGTTAACCCTGAGAGAAGTTGTGTCAGAGTTGTATTATGTGAAATTCGTACTTACTTGTTAAAGCTACACTGACACAACTGTCAGTGTTAGATGAACAATGGCCGAAGTGTACATTCTGCTACGGTTGCATTGAAATCACAATTTTGAAAAGTGTTGTACAGTGTCGGTAGTGTGTAATGATGATGTTATCAGCTGCCTGATAACGTCATGTAAGTATTTATGTTAAAATTGGGCTATGTGAAGTATTACGGACGATGTATGACAATAAAGATGAGTATCATTTCCGAAATAGCGATCGATTTCAAGTGAACAACGACCTAACTGCAAAAAGGAGTCACTATGGGGTACATATTGAAGTTGGGAAAATTTTACTTACTAGCTCTTCTATTACATCATCAATACTACCTTTACTCATTTATTGGGGTCTCACAGAATATTTCTTCATCGCATAAGAATAACTTGAAAGTTTTGCATTCCTTTAAACTCGTTTTTTGAAGAAGCGACTTTTTTGCAGTTGTGCCATTGTACATTTCGGGCAGCGATTATGTAAGTTGGACGGTAAATTACAGAAGTAGTTTTTAAGTGACATGAAAATCGAACAACAGAGTGTGCTAAAGAACGGAGAAGACGATATTTGTTAGCATACCTACTCTGCCACGGGACTTTTCAAAGCTTGGACACTTCGCTCACCACAGCGTTCAGTTATGCGCTGTTTTTAGCTAATTTTTGAATTAATAATATCGAAAAAAGAATACCACACAATATAGAAACAGTAACGATAATAGGATGAATCATATTCTTCAAAAAATATGACGACAGAAAAACATAGCTATTGAAAGGTTTACGATGACAAAAAATAACCCGTTATTTTGGGAAATTTTACGTTACTCGTATTTTAGGTTATTTTAGCTTATTTTTGTTTAATTAACCATATCATGACCAAAACTGAAATATAAAATTATGGGAAAAGTATAACAACACGCAAGGAAAAAGGATTTTGCACGCAAAATAGGAGAACACAAAAGGAAAAGTGGAACTACGAAATGGAAAAGAAATATTAACGAAAGAGGAAAGGAAAGTGCACGCAATGTAAAAAGGTGAAAAAAAAACAGATAGTAGGTAGGTATTCTGGTTCGATGGTGTAAACATGCTCATATTTGTGAGAACCCGGAGACCAGCTAGCTATACAGAGAATTGACTGATTAATCATGTACCTAACATGTAGCGACAGGATTTGGGACAAAGACTTGATCACCCATAAGATGTGGACTTCGGCTTATCATTGGGCTTCAGCAAATACACCGGCGTATATAGATTCACGCAGTACTTCGTTGAGTCAATGACCTGCAAGAAACCATTGGCACCGACACTACTGGCTAAGCATAAAAAAAAAGGTGGGTAAATGGAAAAAGTTTGATAGTTTCAAAGAACACTGATACAGCATTTGGTCTCCAACGCTGAACCCAGAGCAGCAGCTTACCGATTCGAGTTGCTCGTGTTCCATTTTTCTGAAGAAACGTGTTTGTAAGCACAGGTTAGGTATGCTTATTAGATTAACAGTAGTCGATGTACCAGTCACTCCAAAAAATGTTCCTCTGGGTCAAAAAGTTAAAAGAGGACCACATGCGAAAGCAAACTAGCGTAAATTAATATTTACTTTCTGCGTTCGATAGATTATTTTCATTTCGTCAGGCCTGTTTTTCGGTTACATTCATTTGTCTTTTTCATTGTGACTGTCAAAATCGCGTGCACTTTTTTGCAGGACGATAAATGCATGCCTAAAATTATTGGGTAACCGTAATATAAGTGGAACACATAACGCGAATGATGAGAATATCATAATATGTGCACTCATAACGAACCAATGAAAATAGCAATTTTTCCTTTTAGGAATCAACTCAAATGATGTATATGTTTATGGGTAAGACTGTTATATCTCAAATAGAAATCACTGGAGAGTTTTTTTTTTTTGAAAATTCGTTACTTTTCTGCAATCTGCGAAATATTACGAAAATATAATTTCCGAATATCGGTCGGGAAGAAAAGAGTTTTCTATCCACTGTAGTGTTCGTGATTTCGAATCAAGACGTCACATCATAAAAAACGTTCCAGGACATTTTCCAGAATACGTTTTCCCGGAAGACAAATCCCCGAATGGAAAGATTCCCGACAACTTTTTTCAGGAAAGACCAATATTCCGAATGAAATTCTGGAATGAATCTTCTCCCGAAGGACAGTATTCCTATTATGTATTCCCGAGCTGTCACAAACTTTCGAGGGCCGATCGAATCTTAGCACACGCATACACCGAACCAAGAAGAGAATTCCGCGGAAAATTTGCAGTGCAAATCAAACAAAAAGCAGAAACTCATCCAAAGTGGCCTCCATCGCAACTGCTGCATGCGAAGTTACAAAAGGGGTATCCACTGGACTCCTCAGTCAATTGCCTAAGCAAGAGGGCCGAAAAACATTCGGAGGACGCGACAGAAGGAATTATCATCCAGTTCAACAAAGTTAACCCAAACTGTCTTTCGGGAAAATGTACTCGGGAAAATGTCCGGATACCTATAAAAAATAATACGTTGTACTCAGAATTCGAATGCAGCAACAATATGACTGCGGTGTTAATAAAATTGCATAATTACAACACCGTGAATATTCCACAAAAATCGGAATCACATCGAAATGTTAATAAAATTGCATACTCAAAACGCCGTAAATCTATCATGACGCTGTTTCCGTTTATTCAAAATGTTAATTGAGAATGGAACGTGATCAACTCTTAGGATGAGCCACGGATGTCGAACCCCGCCGATTTTTATCGGGACCTGGTTCAGTTCTTCATCCAGTGTAACTGTGGTCGAGCTCGGGTACTTTCTTCTTCAGTCTCAAGAGTTTGGGCTATTTTAAAACAGGGTTTTGGGTGTACACGGTTCGATTGCACTAGGGTTTCCGAAGATTGAGCTAGGATTCGGGGTGGAGTTCGAGTTCGGTTTTAGATTCAGATTTTTGAAATTAGGTTTCCTCAGGTGTGCACGAGAAAACGTACACCCGAATCCAAAATGTAGTTATCCGGCAAAATGCAACTAGGAAGTTCCATAAGCTTATTATTGCGCTGACAAATTACTAGTATAAATGAGCTACGCCATATAGGTATAGTGTACGTGCCGGGATTTTCTCAAGTGATAAACACAAGTTATGTCATGGGGAAAGAAAAATATAATAAAATTATGATCAGTAAACTAATGACTCGATACATGGATATTTCTTGGCTATGGAATACGTTCTACGCATTCAGTCAACATAGGAATGTCTACGTCGATTAACCCTTGGCTGCGAATGAATGCGAGAAAATCTACAGGAAATCGAGACTCTGCCTTCTGGCCGGCTATACACTTATCGTATTTCGCGTTTTGCAGTATTTTGCGAATGTTTTCGTGAGAAACAGACGAAACAAGAAAGCACTTTCTGTACGCTCATCTCGTATTCATCAGTTTTTGTATTTTGTGATTTTCGCGACAAATTGAGCAAAAAACGATGAAATTCGAGTGAAAATGCGCGAAACATTCGAGAAAATTAGTCCACCTATTGGAAATCCGACGATAAGTATAAGTCAGTCGTCTATCTAAACGGTATATCACGAAAAAAAAAAACCTTTGACATTTCGTAAAGTTACCAAAAATGCGAAAAACGAAAGCTGTGTCATGAAAAACCTCGCAAAATTACTTCTATACACTTTTAGTTTTTCGAATTTTCGTACCATTTCGTGTTATTTCGCGATAAGTGTACAGCCGACTATTGCAACACCAGGATAATACAAAACCAAAAACGTTTCCTGTATTTACTTGACACAAAACAGGAACGAGTAAAATGTTCGGCAAAAGTTGGCCATTCTAGGCATCCCTCGGCATTCTAGATGTCAGTCGCGTCGTTTAATCGTGTCGCTCACTTGTGTCACTCAATCATGTCGATCGATAAAACGTGACATACATTTTTTGTGGTGGGCCAGCGATAAGACATATTCAAGTCGAAAAGAAAATTTAAAAATGAATAAAGAAATTATTTATAAATGAAAAATTTTAACAAGCTATAGAGGTATTTGCTCACTGAAAGAGGGTTTTCGCATTACATAGAAATCAAACAGATCAAAAAACCAGTTCTCTAATCTCAATTAGCATTTGACATATTAATTCCTACTGAAAACCAACGAAAATATTAACCTAATGAAGAAGAGATCAAAGTCTTTTCACAAGTCCCAGATGACAAATTTTTGGTACGAAAGGCAAACTTGCATATCATGGGATCACGAGAACATGATAAAGAAATTCCAAGATTCGAACAGGAAATGAGAAATGATAAAAACAAATAAATTTAAATCACATTAATAATGGGACCTTTTTCTCAGACCTAAGCATAAAACATAAACTGTAACTGCTCACAAAACGTCACGAAAAAATAAATTAATAAAATAACAAGATAAGACGAATATAGGTAATTAATGATCCTGAAGTAACGTAAGTGCAATCAATGTACGAGGGGCATCTCATAGGTCTTGCACACTACCACTACGCCCCCTTCAGAATAACTCTGAAAAAAATCATAGTTTAAAATGTTGGTGGGAGTCTCTTGAACACGTTAGTGTGATTAATTCTGCATTTCTGTGCAGCAGTGCGTTTCCAGTATTCGGTTAAGTAAACATGTTTTCGCGCTTAAGTCGGTTTACCAAAATGCAGCAACGTGCGTTCATTACAATCGAAACGTTCCGAGGTCTCAACCCAACAGAAATTCATAGATCGTTGGAAAATGTTTATGGTAAAGACACTGTCGATCGTAGTACCATTTCTCGTTGGCGTAAGGAATTTTTGAGCGGTAGGGACTCCACCCTGGACACCCTCAGGAGCGGCAAACCCCGCACTGTGCGCGACAACACTAAAACGCGTGAATTTTGGTCTGCTATTGAGTCCCAGTTGGTACAACAGTCAATGGTGATACATACCGAGACTTTTCGGTCAAAAAGTTGCGGCCGAAAGTGCGTCAATTGCGTCCGCAGCTGCTTGAAACAGGGGGGCTCATTTTGCATAACAACGCAAGACCTCATTTACATGCCAGCGTGAAGACGTATCTCGAAAAATTGCAGTGGGAAACGCTTTCCCACTCCGCCTATTCACCGGATATGAGTCCCCAGATTTCGACCTATTCTGCAAGTTGAATGAACTGATGCGGGGAATCCGCTATCCTTCTCTAAATGCGCTGAACATGGCAGTGACTCGACGTATCAGAGAGCTCTACTTCACGCGCGCGTTAAACGGCATATTATTGAAAGCGAGGGGGGGGGGCTATACTGAAAGCATGTAATTTTATTTTTTGATTATTAATAAACTTTTTTAAAGAAAAAATAGTGAGCACTATTTATGAAATGCCCCTCGTACGAAAGGTTCCTCTATCTCTTATCATGCTACACAATATCAGGACCCCATGTTGAAATAATCAGCTCTTGCAACAGGTTAACGTTGATAAACAAACGAAGAAAAGGTGTAAATATTGACCCTAACAAAATATGAGGGAAAAAAGCACGCATTAAGGTATGCTTTTCGTACAAACCCTAAGAAAATTGCAATCGGTGTAGTCCAGATTGTAAGAAATTAATTTCTACACCTACTCCTCCCAAAAAATAAATTATTTCAGCTCCAAACTCGGTGGTTACTGAAACAGGATACACAACATGTTAAAATTGCAGCTTTGTAGCTGTAGTATAACTCTCATCATCGTAGGATAACACTGGGCTTGAATATTTAAAGCAATAAATAAAACTTGAATGGATTTTAAAAAACATTACTAATAAATCGAAAGAAAAAAAAAAAAGGAAAAAAAAAGAATAGTGAGAAAAGAAAAAGAGTAGCCCCAAAGTCAAAGTTTGACCTACCCACCTTCAATACAGCTAACTACCACCATAACGACCCAGCTACAACATCTTCTGTTTCATACATCCAGTATTTACTGTACACATTAAGACTGACTCTCATTTACTGTAGGTGGATTTTTTCGAATTCTGTACCCCCCCTCAGTTTTAATAAAATAAAATAGATTCTTGCAAAGTTTCAGATCGACCGGATAAGAAGAAGACGTGCCTGAAACACTTCCCCGTCTTTTGGGAAAATACACAGAGTTTAAACTGTTTTAACTTCTTTTTTTTTTTTCGAAGAATTTAATTGTGTCGAAAATTTATTCTCCCAGATTTCGCAAGTTTATTCGATTTAGACTAAAAACAGAATAATTTGGTTTTCCTACCAGAAATACAAAAATTACCACCGAAATTGAATTTAGTGGCTTCGAAAACCTATTAATCGAATACCGTCTTTAAAAAGTAACAAATATCTCACCCTAGCCCATTAAGGGGCACATAAAGGGGTTGGATGAAATAATTACTCTCCTATATTTTTCTAATTTGCTCACAACACGAGCTCTGGAATCCGCCCTTTCAAGCATTACTTCAGAGACGTCGGGGAGGCTGTTAACGCTGTCTTAGCCCTCTTCCCTTCAGGCCGAAAAACCGGCCCAGGTCGAAATCTGGCGAGTTGCGCTCGAACCTGGGACCTCCGTGAATTCTGACACAAATTTCAATGTTTCATAATTTTTCCCTTTCTTTTGACCCCACTTCCCCAGGGGTAACCAACCCACGTCAGAAAACGAAGTTATTAAACTTTTGATTTATGCCGAATGAACGCCAGAAACCTGAGAGAATGCATTTTAACGTAATTAGAGATCAGAAAAAAGAGCATCAAAATGTCGAGATCGGTGTATTTCTTCATGAGAAGAGGAGGGGTTTGAGTCACGCCTTGTCCTTATCCAATCAAGTTGAAACTTTGTACAAATTTTTTAGTTTTATTTCATTGCAACCGATCTAGGGGGTGGAGGTCCCATATAAAATTTGGATGGTCAAAAATAAAGGCTTTCGAAATACGCATCTAGTGCATTAGGTAAACTAAAACCAAATTTAGTTTTTGCCTAATAATTTCATCCAGTTCCCAACTGTAAGCCAAAATGATGAAGAACAGCAATGATTGCATGCCGTAAAACTGGAAGAGAATACTTTCGGGCATAAGTTGCTGGCAGTATTTATGTAATTTCATTGAATAAATTTTGAGCGGGTTTCATGATCCGATGAACGTCAAACATCTCCTTGACCACGGATTCTACAAAAAGAAAAAAGAAAATAGTAATATTAACAAATTTGTAGATCTCAAACGAATAACATAGCTCCGTCATCAAATGTTTGATAGGATTGCAGCTCATGAGATGGAGTTCTTTAAAAGAAAATCGACTTTATGCACCATCCAGCAAAACATTTAGACCCCCTCCCCCGACAGTCTGATTAGACCCATCTACAAACGCTACCTTTGTTTTATTTTTGTAAACAACAGGCATGTGAAAATTTCACTTCTCTAACTCAATTACAGCTCTCGCTATCATCGGACATGGCTCGCGGTGGATCAAACAAAAAAAAAAAAAAGTAAATAAATATCGCGACAACTGCACAAGGCTACACTTCGTTTACCGAAAAATAATGATAATGAAAATAAACATTGCGACTGCTGTGTAAGGCTATACTTCGTTTGTTTAAAAAAAGGGTAAAACGACTAACGAATGGCGACCAGAATAGTATTTTCTTTTTCGTACTTAGATAATATTTTTACATTCTGTGAAAACGCTCGAGCGTGGGCGTTTAGCAGATCGGCGTGTGCAGATAACTCGAACTGATTTCCAACCGAAAAGAATATACTCGTAATTATATAGTTAAATGAAAAAGAAAAATACCTAGACACAGACATCACCCAAACCGTGCACAAAAAAACCGAAAATAAAGGCCGTATTCGCAGACACCACGTGAAAGCGTTTATTTCGGTGTCATTACTGGATTCGCTTAAATGAATTCCTTATCTCTTGGCAGAGAAAATTTACGGGTCAAGTTCACTCGATGAGATGGTTTTCAGGGCCCTCCTTCGGCTCGGGAAATTGATATTGTTTACATTATTTATCTACATTGATACCCTTCTCGGTCGAGTGTATCTTCTAGAGGAAACTCAATTTAAGCGCTGCTAAATATATTAATTCGACGTGGCACCGCTTGCAGCCGAGAGAGAAATACGGCTGCGCTCGAGAGTACCTGCTTTGAATTTCAATTTGTTAATAATATTCGATTTCGCTTTCCCGCTTTTAAGTACACACTATTGCGACTCTTCACAATGTAAATAATACTTATTTACCCGATACATTTGCTCGTTCTTAATCAGTACACTGTCAACCTAATATCTAAGCAGACGGTTAAGGATTCTATATCAGCGTGTCCTCAAATGCTTTCAGACACTTACCTTCTTTCGACAAGGTCACAGGAGATTTGAGTTTGGGAATTTTCGCAGAACAGAACCGTAAGCTTTTCAATTTTTTTCTTTTAGACCATACGAGGTTTAAAGGAGAAAGAGAAAAGGACAGATATAAGCGCGTCGCTATCAAACGTCAGCTTTAGCTGTCTGAGAAGCCAACGAAAATTATGGGGATTTTTATGGAGCTCGCATGTTACCAGAACGCCAGACTAAAAGCTGAATGGCGAAAAGAAATAATCGCGAAATTTTGAAAAATGTGTAAGAAAATTTGAACATCATCTTGGAATTCATCAGTAACGTGATAGATTAAGGTTAAAGTGCATGTATCATTTTATCAATCGTATCTAATAAAATATATTATGTTTTGTTCTAGGTAAGTTCCTGTGTATAGATTCACTCCCCAGATTTGCAGTAAAATTAACTGTAAGTACTCGATAAGTTTACGTGCAAGTACTTTGTACTGACACATAAGTAGATATCTATTAGTGTGTGGAACCATTATTATGGAAATTAGTTAGGGACGCGCGAATATGGGCTAAATACCAGCAATACAAGAAAACTCACATTTAATCGAGAAAATGGAAGATACTTTGAAAAGGGGGGTGCTGGTTTAGAAAAGGGAACCTTAATCTAGGCAAATGAGAATGAGAAAAAACTGAAGACATATTTTGATAATACGAGTAAGATGGAATTCGGCGGAAATTGTTTGTATGGATCCTTCGAGTCTTGGGGGGGGGGGCACACAAAATCGGGTGTTAGAGAAAGTTTCTAAAATTGTTTTTTCGTTTTTTTTCCCCCTAAAAATATTGACAATTATCACACGTAGCAGAAAATATTTTCAAAAAATTGTTATTCCTCACAAAATGTTATTTAAGAAAGGTTTACTCAATTTTCTCGAACCAATTCCAAAACTCCTGGAAGGAGGGTTTTAAAATTACCTTTTTCGCTGCTGCACATAAACGCCCCTTCTAGAGGAAAGCGTATAATTATGATCATTTTTTCAGTTACGCCGATTTTTGCGACCAAACAGAATTTAGAACACCGGTTACGCTTTTGGATCTGCGTATCTACCCACCTCAAAAATCTCTTCCAGATAGCCCCTTGATCCCTCGATTCCATTATTTTCCAACACTAATTGTTCTTCTTATGATTTATCAAATTTTTGAAGACTTTCATTAAAGAATTTTTCGAATTCATACAAACACGAAAAAGAACTCTGAGATATGGGATAACTAGGTTTTACAGGTCATTGAATTCGTTTTTCGTATCTTTTCTCCCTTGTCTTGAAATTTGAAGCCACCAGCGAGGAGCGAGGGTTAGAAATTACATTTAATAGCGTATATTGGTATCGGTTCTCAGCGAAGAATCCATTTCTATCGTTAATTTTTAGTCGCTATAAAAATTGGGGCGGAAGCTGAAAATGAGAAAAAATTTGCAAGTCCGAGATATTTCACAGGTTTTCTGGACCGTACAATCCATTTCTGTTATCGATATTCGGCTACTATAAAAATTGCGGGAACTATGTTGGGGTGAGGTGGTAATAATACGAAGTTATTATCAGGTTTAAGATTGATAGCTATTGGATTGTAGATTTTGCGGGTTCTTGAATTTATGTAATGGGCTACAATTTAAAAAGAATATAAATGAGTTTAGTGCAAATGAATTTGATATGGCCTACCATAAAGCAGGCTGTACAATGATTCTAATCAGTTATTTAGTTCATTTCACAATGACTTATTCATGATCGTCTTTCAACTTTTTCCCCTACTGAGTTGTCCACACGATCACCCTCCACTTTCTAATTATAAGTAATAATAAAATTCGATTTTCTCGATGCTCTGAGCCGTCATAACGAGAATAGAGAATTTGTGAAATAACTAAGTAACCAGACGTTTTCCGATGCAGTTTTCTGAAAACATGCAACACACTAAGAATTATTCAGTGTACACTTGTCCCGCGTTTTTAAATCTTGAAAACGCAACACGTGTTCCCAGAGACGTACCCAGGATTTATATAAGGGGGGAAGGGATACGATTTAGATAAATTTTTTTTCTTGGTAGTGGGAGTTACAAATACCACAAATTTATCCAATTGCTCGCACGCATATGAAGAAAATTTCGGCCAATGGGCAGGGGGTTTTAACCCCTCGTCGGTACGGCCCTACGCGTTCCATCATTTGCGAGTCACAATTTTTAAATTTAAACTGGGACAAAAATACAACGTACTCTTCTTTTTACTCAAGAGTAAGGTTTTTAAAATTTAAAACGCGACACGCGCTCTCTCTTCACTCGTGGTTCATGTTTCCAAATGGAAAAATGTGTCCTTAGACTTGATAACTTAGAATCAATAGAGGATAGTTTTACAAAAGTGCTAATAATAAATTCAATAGTAGGTAATTTGAATTGACAGCTATCTAAAATTGTGCCAACTATGTATAATACTTATTTATATTGAGTAATTCGAATGTAAACAATAATATAATATAAATGTATACAATCTTAATTAAATTTTCTATCGACAGTTGTCCCAAAAATGATTATCTATTATAGAAATTAGGAATTATACGGGTATTGAAAATTAAGCAATAAATTATTCGAGCATATTTACGAACTAAAAATAACGCGTGCTTGATCTTCGATTCAGGAAGGCGCAGATAGCCATTATGGAATGTACTGTGATGAAGGTCAACGTTCATATATTCTGAAGTGTAACTTATGAAGTGTCTATGTACATATCATCTTAGTACCTGTGCACAAGAAGAAGAAATTTAGTATTTAGATAATAGGGCAATGAACAAGCGTATAAAATTACTTAATATCAAGTAGCTTATTGGAAACATGTACCTTTATACGTAGATAAGATGACATTCAAAGTTACGGTAACAATCTCTCCATTCCTGATATCTGTATATATAAAAATTAAAATTTTAAGTTTCAATATGGAGCTTCCTCAGCACAAAATTCGCTGCACAAAATCGCTAGCTACAAATTAATACAGAAAGTTCCAGGGGAACGTTGTTCAATCAAAATACAGTACCTGAATTCACAAATATTTAAAATGCAGCACGCTAATTTTTTACTATCAATCCAACACCTAGAATCGCAAATATCTACATGTAAATTTCAAGAGACTAAAAATTCGAACTTCAATGCGCACCTTTGGCTCAAAATCTAGTAACTGACACCCTCAGCTGCAAATTAAAAAAAAAAAATGGTCGAACACTTTTGGCTCAAAATGTGACAACTGAAATTCTTATCAACAAAAATGCAGCTGTTAAGAAAAAATATCAAAATCCAAGTTCCAGGGGAGTACATCTTCGTGTCTCAATATTGACAGTGCACTCAATGCTCAAAATCTGGTACCCGAAATTCCTAATACTTGAAATGCAGCTGGTTGAAAATTGAAGAAAATCAAATTCCAGTTTATTACTTTGGCTCTTGGTAGAACACTTTTGACTCAAAATGTAGTACCAGGTATCCCTATTGTTTGAAATGCAACTAGTTGAAGACCCCAATCTAAATCTGAATAATCTATCCAAAAAGGAATTTCAAAATCTAATAGACTTCCTTCACCAAATGAATGCTAATAAGACTAATCATAAAAGATAAGTGGTAATGAACTACAGCTACTGAACACCCCTGATTATTTGATAGCACCTACAATATAAGTAATTGCTTTAGAAAAATTAATTTTGGTAGACAGTTTTAGTACTAATATGTACAAGTAGTATTTCCATCATACAAATGAAATTACTGTGAAACTTTGAGTCGGATCTCTTCTGGTAACTCTGAAGGAAAGGAGAGGCCGGTCTCGTAATGTAATGTAATTTAAACATCATTCCCTAATAAAATATATGGGGGAGAAAAATCAAAATTCAAGTTCAGCTGAAATAGTTTGGACTCTAAATTTGGTACATAAAATCTCCAATGTCTAAATTGCAGCAGTCTAATAGTTCAAATTAGAAGTTGTGGCTGAGCACCATCTTCAGCTCAAGATTTCTGGTACTTATAGTCCCTAGCTGTCAATCAAAAGTTCTATAATATAAGAACACCTGCTGAAAATCTGGGATCTAAGGTTTATATTATTTGTAATATCTAAAATGCAATATCTACTGGAACCTTTGGCTTAAAATATGGTACTTGATATACCTCCAGATTTCTAAAATGCAACTGGTTAAAACTTTGAAATGAAAGTTCCATTGAAGAATCTTTGGCTCAAAACCTAAAATCCTTAATATTTAAAATTCAGCAGGCTAAGAATTCAAACTGAAATAATTCTTTGAGAGGCTCTTTTTAATGGTTCGACCTAGAGCGCATTTGGTTGAAATAAATCTTGAACGAGCCTGAAAGGGCCCTAAGTGAGGCTTGAATAACTCTAGAAGATACTTAGTGAATCTCATCTCAAAGAGTCCTAAACAAATTGTAGACGGTTTATAAAAGCTTTAAACTTTCTGAAGTCGAGTTTGAAAGTGTCTTAAACAAATCCGAAAGAGTTCGGAGGATAAATCAATTTGGGAGTTCAAAATCACTATAATCGATGCATTGAAAACTAATCACTCACATTTCTATATGCTGATAGTTTTTTGGGAGGGAATGGGGGTACTCCTGGGGGAAAAAACCCTCAAAAATGAGTTAAGCAAATCCGAAAACCACAAAAATGCATTACCGCGTGATATTTATTATATTAACATTAGATAAAAGATATCATTTTATCAGTGGCCCACAAAAGTCCTAATCTGGAGCCAAGGCACCTCTCACGCGAAATTTTTTTCAAAAACTTTCTGGGTGAGACTTTTGTTACGTTAAGAGCAACTTTTTTGGGTTGAATGATGTTTTCTATCTTAAAAACTTACTTTTAAGATACTTAAAAAAAAATTGCTGTTTTTCTTACGTGAAATCCTATGTTAAGCTTCAACTCAGCTGCACACCCACTAAAGTTTTTTTTTTACAAATCTTAGCTACCTAGTTTTTGCACCAAAATACACTACTTTTTCTTGTAAAAGTGAACATGAGGGGAGTAAAATAAGTGCTACCCTCCTCAAGGTCTAATGTTTGATAGTATGAAGGCTACTTACGGAAGAATTACGATGGAAATTCTTATTTATGGAGAATCTGCTGAACTTAAATTTTCGATTGAAACATTTCACATTTCTTAAACTCGGATGCTAACCTCAGTTTTCAACCGTTGACCTAGATAAAAAGTCTGGCGCTGCAACTTCAACCCTAAAAATTGATCCCTACGCTATTCACAAATGGCGGAACAAATTATACGTTTTCATAATAGAAGTAGACTATTCTTATGAAATGTAGCTCAGCAGACAGCGCATTAACTTCAACCCATCGACGATACACGTGCATAATGTGAGTCCAAAACAGCATAAGCTGGCTATAAATAAAATATTGTCGCGTCCAACAGGTATCTCATTCCGCCGTACTTTGACGTATTTTTCCGTGCGCTTCATTTTCAGTGTCGTAATCGATACGAAGTCAAACGTTGCGGTGGCAAAGACCTTGAGGCAATATTTAGACAGAACGATTGCGGAGGAACTCAGACGCTCGTTGGTGGAAAATAAAGCTAGCAAATTAGAAACGGTTTCCAGTGAAAATATTTGGATGTCTAATTAATGCGAATTCCGTGTTGTTGTTTGTTTGTTTGTTTGTTTGTTGTTGTTGTTCTTTTTTTGGGGGGGGGGCATACGAAGGGCAAGAAAATTACTATGCCCTTAGAAGTTCTTGATCGATAAATGTATAATTTTGGTAGTGTACATGGTGAGACGCTCTTTCGAAATCGAGATCAGCTATTATCAAACTGCAGTGGCGGAAAATTCGAATTCTGAAGAAAATTAAGCAGCAGCATCTTCGCAAGGGGGTGGACAAAAAGTTTTCGAAAAATTATATAAGGATGCATGATCTAAGTACAAATAACTACAGCAAATTCTAATCATATACGTAACCACGAATGAGGACATTGACTTTTCATCTGAAACCGAGTGACAACTCAATGATAAATTAACCAATCTGAAACAACCGGATTCAAATTTGAAGTGTAGAAGGTTTACTATCACTTTCAGAAGCGCCACCATCTAGCAATTTCCAAATTTCTAATCAGCGTGACTAGGCTCTGCTGAATCAGAACTTTAGTACTCTAGTCAATGATAAGATGAGATTCGTTCTGGGGTGGATGACAAGCTTCCTCACTTCAGTTCTGCCATAATTGACAATTAGTCATTTACGATTTTTTTAAAATGAATCCACTTTACACCATTTCCTCTCTAAAACCGGTTATGATTCTCAACGTACAATATTATCATTGCTTAAAACTCGTCAGGACGTTCTCTCTTCGTACTCTATCCAACACTAAAGAAAATGTATGCATTCTAGGCCACCTACAATTATGTCTTCTGAATCCATGAAATTATAACATGTCAAACTGTGTTTCAGTTTTCATCAGTAGTGAAGTTATGCCGAGGGCCAGCCAAACCTTTTGGGGAACCTGGAGCAAATAAATTTTAAAAGCCGTAATTTCATACTTCATCTTCAAAATGATCAAGGGTGCGTCCTTTTTTCTGGGAAAGCGTCTTAAAAATCTAATTTATTCCCCAGGCGTCCAGAATATGTTGCTTTTCAGTAGGGTCCCTATTATCACTAGGGCCCAGGACAAACTGCTTCAGTTGCCCTCTTTTGTGCAGTCTTGGTTAGGCACCTCCACTCTTATAAATACAAGCTGTCTCAAGAATGCACTTAAGATTCAGAAACATTGTAGAGATGAGACAGGACGCTCTATTGAAAAAAATTTACTTGTTCCACGGGTCTAAATCGTCTGTTAGCTTCAATCTTTTATAGTTGTTGTATAAGCCTAGCAACTGGAGGGGCCGATAGGGTAACTTTTCCTTTCACAGACTCAATTTGCCTCCCCCTTCCTCAGAAATAAAGTCCAAATGGACGTTCAAACAATAAAAATTTCGCAGATGGAGGAACAAATAGAGAAGCTTACACCTTCCTCCCACTCCGTACATTTTTTTGCATTATTTTGTCTTCTTACGCTTAACCTGCTTCTATCGTCTAGAATTCTTGTTTCGGTTCGATCATTTTCGGTATATCATATAATATTTGTTTAACCGACTTCTTGGTTTGGATTTGTTATCTTTGTATTGTCTCTTCGAGTCTGGTTTTAATCTGTTCTTTTCTTAATTAATTAATTTTTGGTGTTAATTTGTCTCTATTTGTCTGTTTCTGAAGTTAAATTAAGTTGGCGTGTTTCATACTGCATCTGTGCTAGATGAGCTTTTCTGATCTTTTTTGGTCTTGTTTGGTCTTAATTTCGTAGGTGTTTTTTTTTGTTGTTTTTTTTGGCGTACGAGTTGCAGCAATGGGGTAAGGAGCAAACATTATTTCGTCATCCACCATGAGTTTTCCATCTTTCAGTATAATTAGAGCGCTCCATTTACTTCCATCGCCCCCTCGATGGTTACACCTATGTTTGTTGGTCTTCCTTAGCCTTGTCTCAGCCGTTCGTTTACGGTAATTGCTGGACTTAGGTGATTCTGTCTTGTTCTTTTCTGTTATTGATTTAGTCAATTCTAGTGTTTCCAGAATTTGTTTAATGTTTTTCTGGACATGATTTAATGATTTTCAGATTTTCTGAGTAATTTTTTGGCGCTGATTTGGCGCTTTTCTGGTATTTCTTTATCTTCGATGTTTTTTTGTTGTTTTTTTTCATTTTTCATAAATAGATTTTACATTTCTTGATATTTGTTCACATATACGTTATTTTTTATCTTTATGTGGTCTTCTTTGTCTTTTCGGGTCTTTGGTAAGGTTTGGTGTGGTTCAGAGGGTTTTGATCTTCATTTGGTACAAGTAGATTTCAGTATTTTTTACAATTTTATTGGTCTCGGTTTAATGCATTTTCATTCAGGATGGTATTGTTTGGGTGATTTTTGGTGGAGTTTTCTGACTTTTAATCTGCCTACATTCTGTGTAATAGGTTAGTTTTTGATTTAACTAGCTTCAGCTTAGTGGTTTACGTTTATATTGGTGTTAATATTTTTGAGAAATATAAAAGTGAACGGGAAAAGAAGTGAATTGCACGACGAGCGAAGCAGAAGACGAAATAAATGAAATGAACGATCGTTTTAATACAAACGCACGACAAATCACAGGCGAAATGCACGACGTTGAAGAAGTCGAACCCGTCTGAATAATAATTACGCCCAACACATTGGAACTGGAGCATTTATTTTTTGCGCGTTATTGTTTTTTGAAGCCTGAAGGGTTGAGAGGAGGGGAAAAAGAAACTAAAAAATGCATTCGGGGGTTCAGAAAGCCCTTCTAATAACGTAAAGAATTTGGAAATTGGGGAAACTTGAATACTAGAATATCAGGGAGGAGTAGAGAGCACCCGTAAAGGTGAAGGAAAGGAGAAAGTGCCTTCTGAAACAGATTCAGCGATCCAACAAAAATTACTATCGATGTATAGAACTTGGAAATCGGAGCAACTGGAGTACCTGGGGATTAAGAGAAGAAGGGAAAGAATTCCTTGAATTGATTTGGTGACCCAAGAAACTCTACTATCGATGTAAGAACTCGAAAATTGAGAGAAATTAGGAGCCTGAAGGGTTAAGGGGTGGGGAAAAAAAGAAATGGATTCGGAGATTCAGATAGTTCTTCTAATAACATCTTTAGAAATTGGAGAAATTTGAGTACTTGGATATTAGACCACTGAGGAGCCTCAAAGGTGGATGAGATGGGAGAAATAACCTTTGAAATGGATTCAGATGGGAATCAGGGAAACTCGAGTACCTGAAGATTAATCCTCTGTGGAGCCTGAAGGGAAAAAGAAAGTGGAGAAAGAACTTGTGAAATAAATTTAGTAACATGAGAAATCTTGCCATCGATGTAAAGAAGTCAGAATTGAGGGACATTAGAGTCACTGAAAATGAGCTCTCTGTGGAACCTAAAATGTTGAGGACAAAGAGGAAATAATTTCTAAAATGAATTCAGCGACTCTTGAAACCCTCAATGGAAAAATAAAATAATTTTTAGGCTCATATAGTAAGACTTCCACTCAAATCTAAACAATCAATGTTAATTCCCATAAGAAATCCCCCCCCCCTCGCGATACGGGTAAACTTTTTCCAATTCCGCTGAAAGTTTGCAGAACTGGGCGACCATGAAAGGCTACACGAGCCCTGACCCAATGAATAGCTAACAAAGTGTCATCATTTTTAAATTTTGTACATTAAATGTTCCGTCTTTTTTTTTTTGTGTAGACGTGCGGAAGTACCTATCGTTTGGTGTTTAACTTTATTTTTTACACGGGTGACATTTTTCCTTACCATGCATGTGTTTTAGCTGTCGTGTATTACATCCTTCGATTGTGCATTTCTTTTTTCGGTCGTTCTTCATTTCTTTCGTTGCTAGACCCTTTAGAAATTTGTCGTGATTCCCTTTTTTTTGTCGTGCTGATAAATGCATCCTATTTTTTCCCCCTTCGGTGTAGCTGTATGAGCGCGCGTGCGCGCGCATACGAAATAACTGGATTTATTTACATGATTAAATCGATGACGTGAGCGAGAAAATATTGAAGTTTCTTCCATTACAGCTTCCTCAAAATTGTTTCATAGCATCGATATTGCTTAATTAACTGCCAACTAAAAGAAGTAGGTATTTTTCATGTATCTATATCTGCTGACAAAGAAATGATTCAAGTACGCTGTGTGCTAATAAAGCAGGGATACGCGATAGACACTGTGTGAGTAAATATCGCAGTGCGAAATTTCGAATCAACATTTCATTGCCAAAATCGAAGAATTTTATGAGTCCGGCCAGATGGCAACCATCCCTTCGTTGACTGTCTGATTACCTGGAGTACTGAAAACGATGAGTCTTGGTTTGGCTGTATGTTTGAGGATAATCAAAAACCAACGTTCTGCTGAACTGACTGCAGGAAGTGAATAATTTTATTAGCTCTCAATCTTTTTAACGTTTTTCACTTTCACGATCTCGATGAATTTTGCTTTCGAAATTTTGAAATATCCAAAACATATGAGTTAAAATTTTCATCACATGGAATAGTGAGGTTGATCAAGATGCTGCAAATGCGACGCCGTTGTTCAACTAAGTATCGATCCTGATTTATACCAGCGGATTGTTTGTAATTTTATAAATTAAGGTTTTTGTACTGCTAGGTGAGTGTGATTTTCCCTGAGATAAGCTGCCAACAAGTGATTTACTATTATACCAGTATATCAGCTTAGGTTTTTTTCTATTGGTAGCTGAAGTTGTTTCACTTTTCAGATTAAAATTCAAATTTTGTTCAAACATAAACGCATGCAGGGTTTCACTAGTATTTTAGAAAAACCAAAGAAAAACAACGTAACCTTTACAATATATAGGCCCGTACAGGTTGTTGAAAGAATATTTGACATTTATGAAGTTTCAGAATCGTAACTGGCGTAATGTCATTACCTATTTACGAATTGCAATAATGAAGGCGAATAAGATAGAATGAAACAAATTAAAATAGGGCATAGAAGGAAGATTTTATGTCTATGTTGAACATGTTTCCAGAGAATTCTCAGAACTTCTTCTTCGTTCACAAAACGTGCTGGAGCCGGCCACGATCGCGTTAATCCACCCACTCATATCGAGTAAAATATTACGTATCAACGTTCGAAAATTAAGATGGATTTAGCGAACTTGCGGTATTCACAGTTCACCGTATCCAATATTGTTAAAGTTTCATGCTGGCTGTTATTAAATTAGATAATCCTCAGTCTATCCGATAAGCATTCTGAAGGAAGATTCTCATCGTAGAACTTTACGGAACAAGCGAGATCCTACGCATTACGAAACCACGCTCCTTTTTATATATCATGTGTGGTTTCTCTGTACGAAGACACCACGGCTACACCCTGCTTCCTTCCATCTTGCGCCTTTTCGGTATTTAATTCCGAACTACGATGAACTCTGCTACCGGCGAGAAGGGGGGAAGCCAAACCGATTCTATTTTTAAAATATCTCTTTCGTATACTTCAAAGCACTAATTAGCTAATCGTTTTTATCGTTGATTATCGGTAGTTAATTGGTCGAAATAAATAGTATCGCATTCGGATTAATTTACCAAAAGAAATATCTTGCAAGAGCTTGCTTTTCCGGTTTTCAAGTGGTTACTAGTGTTTTCAGAGCACCAGTCTCATAATAAAACCGTTTCTGTAATAATTTTCGAAATTGGAGAAAGGTCTAATTCTGCTAACACTCTAAGTACCCAAATGAAAACGTCAATTTTCATATTCCAGCCTTTAAATAATCAATGATGTTTACTAATTTATTTTATTTTGTTAAAAGCCGCATAAAATATTAAAATTTGCTTGTGAAATCAAAAAAAAGAAAAAAACTCACTCCCCCAATTTTCCTGACTGGGAACGAGAATATGAGTGCCGACTTTACAAACAATATTGGGAATCGAGCGCGCTTATTACTCTCTCATTTCCGTTGTTTCTGCCCACTTCTTTTTACGCCCCTCTGCGAAGATGGCCTCCTGTGTCCGCTACTGCCCTGAAAATACTGAAGGGAAAATAGTGAGAGTAGTGTGTATCGACCATTCAAAGAAATATACCTAAATTTTGATGGTCCTTATAACTGAAGTATTAAAATTTTTACGAAACCCCCCGTGATTTAATTTTTCTAAAGAAAAATAATTCCATTGTGTAAGGGTAAATTTCTCTCGAGATAAATACCCCGTATAAAGTCGAATTCTACTCGCTTCTCGCTTCTTTTCCCTCCGCTTTCACCCGCTTGTATGCATGACTGGTTCGCCTGGAGAACTTGCTGGAGGGCGAGAAACGCATCTCTTGTGCCAAGGTCCTCGCGTTCGCAGGCTCATGCCTCGTGGCATTCAGTGAATGATCACGGTAAGATCAATTTAGTGGCGATCGATTTGTGACAGTCTCTTTAGTTTCCGACGGTGTTGTCGCGTATTTTGTGCTGTTGGTGAGAAACGCCAATTTGGCATGAGTTTTGCTCACTGAGTACACATTTTGTTATGGCTTTTTAAACTGCTTTTATATTTACGCTTGTTCGCTATACTTTCTCACCAGTGGGGGCATAGCTGATGCCCCAACGCCCCAGGCGGCTGTGGGCATTCGGTCGAGTCTCCGGACAGGATACTGAACTGCAGCACAGCCTCAGGGCCGGGCACTACCAGGGTACCTATAGGTATTCGTGCGGGCTGGGTATAGACCCCCTGGTATGTTGGTGCTAGTCGGATACTGGGCCAGAGAATAGGATCGCTTTAATGCTTGGCTATGTTATTAGTTTTGGGCTACGGTGCAGTAGTGTTTTGTGCTCGTACTCAAACGTGATTTTCAACTCTGTTATAGGCATCTAGCCAGAGCAGTTCACGTCAAGCTATCCATCCGCCTGTTCTCTGTAAATAATGTAGATATGGTAAATTTTAGCACATAAGCCACTCGTTGTACCAGATATCATAAAAATTCAAACTATCCTGACTTAATATTTTTGTATGGGGAAATTCTAAGTACCCCTGGCTGCGTTGCATGTATTTCAAATTTCTTAATTCCTCTCTTTCTCTCTTTTATTTTTACTATTGAAATGTTTCTGCTCATCCTTACTTTCTCAAGGGTCGCACCTAAACGCTGAAATTATACGAGGTATTTCCGAAAAAACAAATATATTACCTATTTATTCTTAACTTCGCTTGATGACCCTTTACAAGATCGTATCTGAAAATTAATCTCAAAATCGAATTGAACTTATGAAATCCTACGAATCACTTTTTATCGAATTTAATTATTTTCATCTTCCCTCCCTGTCCTTAAATTATGCTGTGAGGGGTTGAGAAACTCCGAAGACGTTGTATGCTCCCGGCTGATGAGTATATGAGCTCCTTTAGAATATTTTAAAGCCAAGATAATATTTCTCCGAAGACGTTCTATATGCTCCCTGCTAATGGGTGAGTTCCTTAAGACTATTTTGAAGCCAAGATGATACTTTTAGCTATGTTTGTCTTTTCAGCATTCAACTTTTCCATTGGATTAAGCCAACGTTTAAATTACAAGTAAAACTTCACCATTTGGTAGCAGCCCTTGAGAAGTAATCTACATCGGAATTTTTTTTTTTATATTTTTTTTATTTTAACGAGACGAAAAGTATTTTTCGGATGATTAAGAAGTCTCGGAATAACTTCTGTCTTCGCTAAAATCCTAACCTATGCGTCTGAATTTGAAACATCTCACCAGCAGCCGCCATATTGAATTTTCGCGTGTTTCAAAAATTGTATGAAATTTATTATAGTTGGAAACTGTGGTATTATACAATTCCCCTTCCCCCTTTTGATCATCAAATTGACACGTAAACATAAAATAAAATTAAGTTTGAAAACAAAAATTATCACTCTCATTATCTATGTAGGAAAATATTCTTCTGATTAGCGTTTTCATAGATGCTATATTGTATTTTGAAAACAAAAACGAAGCTTTTTGAAAGAAAGGGGACGGTTGAAAACTTATCATTAGAAGGAGAACATTCAGTTGAAAAAGTGAATTTTGATTTCAACACGGAAGGAAAAAACTCGGGTTTTTTAATTTATATTTTTACATAAAGTATCTTTGGTATGCGATAGTGATCCTTTATGCTTTGGATTACTTGAAATAAAATATACCATATACTCATTTAGTCCTACCCTCGTTAGAATCTGTGATGACGCTTAACACAGTTCTGAAAAGTAATAATCGATGTTTACATGAAGTGCCATCAAAATCAAATACCATAACAGACTAAACCTATCTGTTTCCTGCTCTGTATTGTACTCAATAGTTTGATTTTAATGGCACTTGAACACTTCTTTCATAATCGAGTCCATATGTACTCGACAAATTTGGTCACAAGTTAGTTTGTACATGTTTCCAGAATTTTTAAACTCTGTCTTAAGGTGGTATCATTGTCTAAACTAGACTAGTATGGTCCTTCTGCCTTCTAGCTCTGCTACTTTTAACAGAATCCTGTCGAGATTCAGCATCCTTGATGAGGTATCATCAGGTTCATCAGATATAATTCTTATTGTTCGTTCGGAGTTGTCGTGCACTAATACTTCCTCGATCCCCTGCCATTAGCACACGTGCCTTTGTTAACCCCTAACGTTAGTTCAGCGACGAATGTAAAACAAATATCTACCAGGTTTTCTTAGGAAAAAGTTTATTTTTTTGGGGCGAGCCACATTAACTTCCTTCTGATTTCTTTTTCCTGCATAGTACGCTTAATCCCGGTCATAATTAGTCTTAATAAGTCCTAAAACAGATTTCACGTGTCCGTCAATACTTGTCCTAAAAGGGTCTAAAAGATGCTTAGTATGATCCTCAGTCATTTCAATAGACATCGTGCGGGGTGGTTTAAGGCTTTCCGAATATTATATTCTACAGGTTTTCAGCGATTTAACTAAAAAAAAAAAAGGGTAGTTAACTTTGCCAAATGCTAAGACCGAAATGTAAAAGGTGATTTTGTACATTATTTAGGATGTGTGAAAAATGAAACGAATCCGTGAAAGATTTTGAATACGTCTTTCAAATATTGAGTATTTGTGATCTGTAGGCAGTAAGCGGAAAATTAGTGACACGTTCATTTTCAAAGACTGATGATGTTGCAAGGTTTTGGTCTAGGATGTGACCAATCAAGTCATCTAAGTACATACATGCATTGGTATACCACGACAGCCAAATCGACTGTGCCCGAGAACCAACTCTCTTTCATATCTCGATTAATTTCCAAATCCAAAATGTTTATCTTCAATCCACGATTCAATGAAGCCCTTATTGTGAAAACAACCATAGTCAGCTTTGAAATTTTTACTTTGCCGCCAAATAGCGCTATATCCGCAACTATTACACTCCTAACACTACTGTGCATAGAATTAGGTAACATCTGTTTATTCACATGCAGCAATTTATCTAGCAGAACAGCAGCAATTACATTGCTATTTGACGGCAAAGTCGAAATTTCAAATTGGCTATGGTTGTTTTCACAGTAAGGGCTCCATATTCCTATGCGCCTTTCTTTTTCAAATGAGAGCACGTTTCTTTTTCACTCTGGTAAGCCTTTCGTATAATTTTCCGATACTGTCTCATTGTGATTCGCAGGTCATTTTCAAAATCGTTTCCGTAATGTTAATGATTGAATTAACGGTCGCGAATGAAGACCTCGTTATATACACAGTTTCAACTAAATAAAGAGTTTTGAGGGAAATCAGGCGCGGAAAAACAATTTATGGAGGAGTTGATCGTTCAGCTTGTAAAATGAACCGAAGGCGAAATTTCCATCTCAGTAACTCGGCATAAAAAATTTAAAGCTATATAGTACACGACTCTCGAGCTTTCGCATGATGTAACCAAACTGTCCACCCGCATCTACAATAATTTTAAAAAACGGATCGGCGAACGCTAATAATTTAAACAGTACGTATTGATTTACGGTGGGAAAACATCTTTTCTTCTAGATCCGTTTATGCATCGGCACTGCTTCGTCTTTTCAAAAACGTATTTCTCTAAAACTTTCGAAATAAAAGCCTACATATTTGCGATCTGCGCCCCCGCATGATGCGAGAACTTTCGCATATTTCGCTAGAAGAGGATTTAAGCCGAATTGCGATAATTTCGTCGATGTGGAAATTCACTTTTTTTCTATACGCCGCAAATGCTTTTGTATAATCTTGACAAACTGGTAGTTTGCATCGCAGAATTATTATTTCAAATATCTAGTCTGAAAGTCGAGTTCAAGGGTAGCACTATTTTTTTTTTTCTATTTCTAACTTTGAAAATCGGACAGCCGTTTCACCCCACTCATATCAAACTCTGGTGAATAAATTCGTATCTGTATTTACTAAGGGGAATGACAGATTCACGGGCCTGATACCCAAATGTATGTAAGCAAGCGCGTACCTATGAAGATGGCTATTGTAAAGGATCCCGAGGGAAGTGTTTTTTTTTTAAATTTCTTCTCTAAGGAATATTATTTCAGGACAGCAAAAAATTTCCCTCGTTCGGTTCACTAAGTTTAGTTTTACCTTTTTTGCTTTTTTTGCATTTTAGTCTCCCTCCAGAAAAACTGCCGGAAAATACTAAGATAGATGACCTCCATTGTAGCAGTTGAAACATCAAAAAACATAAGAATCAATTTTAAAATTCGGGTCCCTCTGTAAAACTTACACGGGTTTACAATTGAGTGAGAGAATAAGGATACTACTAAATCAAAGTTAAAGTTACACTTATATACTTACTTAATACTGCCTGAAATGAATGGTGTTTCGAACAAAACTCGATACTCTTTGAATTCCACATCGTAAAATATTTTCGTATTCATGTCAAAAAGGTGGACAAGGTAGGGGCTTGAAACAAGCTTTACTCTGCTATACGTAAACACCGAATTTCTGAGAATTCCTCAGTGGAATCGAGATGTGAGAAGAAAATCGGACCTGTCTTATTACCTTCGAGCCTATGCATCGACGGGTGAGGGCTGGCAGGTCCCATGAGGAACTGAACTTCTAGCTGACCCAAGTTCTAAGCGGCCATGGGTGCTTCGGCACTTACTTACATCAGATGGCGATAGCGTTGGGCCTCGCGTGCATGCACTGTGATCGAGGGGCGGAAGACAATCCCTGGCACACTCTGTTCGAGTGTGAGGCCTGGGAGCAGAAGAGGCGCGGGACGGTAATAGTAATCGATCCCGGCAGCAGCCTGAGTGATAGCGACGGCGTAATCTACTGTCTCGTGCCGGACACCTTGGTTCCGGAAATGTTGAAGAGCAGAAGCGGATGGAATTGAATGTCGGTCTTTGTCTCACCCATCATGAAGAAGATGCAGAAAAAGTGGTCGAAGCAGAGGGCTGACGGACAAAGCTCGGCCCACACTAGACACAACTCTATGCTATCCTAGAGCTGCTGCAGCTACTACGAATCCCGCCCCCGGCAGGGCTCACCCTGTCGTCACCACCTTCCTACGTCACCACACGTACCAAGACGAGAAGGTGAGGGGTGAAGGAAGGAAGCGCATCCGTCTGTGGTGCACCCGAATTCCAGGTTAGTGCTGGCAGAGTGTTGCCTCGGTCGGGCAAGACAGCGGGGAGACGAAATGGGGGCTCGAGTCAGCCTCAGTGCATACCTCTGATCACTGATGCGATACTCTCAAAAGGATAGTTTCCGAGGTCAGGGTTGCGATGTTTGAAGAGCCACTTTGGCATGCGTGCATCGCCATACGCTCCACCAAATATCCATCGACGGGAATTTCTCTCATCCCCATCATCTTAGATACCAAAGTTTTGCTTTTTAGAATATTTGTGGCGAATTATTTAGATTTTTTCTTCCTTGAAATCTTTTTTGATACAGTTCTTAGCTATATTGCTGCTTCTTTGGCCTTGTAGAACGTTCGTTCTTGTCTGGGCGATAATTGCTAATTTCTGGTTCTTACTCGTAATTAGTCTTACTTATTCCAGAATTGGTGGATTCTGGTCTAATTATTAAGGCATCAAATTAGTGAATCTCCTTGTTGAATGATGGATAAGACTTCTGAATTCAAAAATTAGCTCTTTTTTGTCTCGATGTGGCATTTCTTTGTAATTTTTGATGTTTTTCAGTCTTATTGGATCCTGTTCCAATTTTTAATTTTTTGTTTTGGCTCTGTATGCTTAAGTGTTTTCCAGTATTTTCCCCTGTTTTTTCTCGTGGCCAAGATTTATTACATTTTGGTGCGTTTTGAATTTTTTGTTATTTTTACTTCCTCTCTGGTCTTGTTTTGATATTTTTTTCATTTTAACTTGATTATTATTTTTGTTATTTATCTATTTTCTTTTGTATTTTTATGGACTTCTTGGTTCTGGTTTCAGGATTTTTGATGTTGTAAATGCGTTTTTTGGGTTTCATAGTGTGGTGGTGTTATATTTTGGTGTTTTCTTTTTCATTTTCGTCTTGTTTCTTTCTCTTTTGATTGTATTAATTTGGTGCTTGGTTTACCTCTTGGTTTGGTTTCTTTTCTTTTCGTTGTTTTTATCTTTTTCATTTAGTTTTTTTATAATTTTAAACTGGTGATTTTTTTGTTTCCTTTCATCTTTGTTGCGATTTATAGGTTTTCTGTAAGTTCATTGTGGCCTCTTCTCGTTTTAGTTTTGATAAATTCAGTTCTCTTCCTGTTTTTGTTGACGTCTGGTAAGACTTTTTGGCATTTGTTACTTTTTAGTCTACCAATAGAATTTTTAGTCCTAAATTAGTTAATTTCGGTGATTTTTGGTGTTTTTTCGGCCTTTTTGTTCTTGATTCAAAAAATAATGTGGAGTACTTTTGAATCTCGTTTCGGCCTTGTTTCACTAAATGTTGGTAGTGTTTGGCATATTTTGTCTCGATTTTGTATTTGTTGGCGAAGTAGTTTCACACATGTTTAGTAATATGTGATGTTAATTTCAGATTTTTCACGGGTTTTAGTTTTCCTGAAGTACAGCAGCTCCGAAAGAATTTTCGAACTCTCTTCCTCCTCTCTCCACCGAAAGGAAGAAAGTAATTGACTTGTTCTGCCCTAAAATGAGTAATTAGTATCGTAAGACGAAACGAAAGAGAGTTTGTTAGCGGAACCCCTAGAAAAATATTAGCTCCTAACTATGTAAATAGCTAGGAAAGCCAGGAGTGTCGCAAGTACTATCAACGTGGGCGGCAGAAATAGGTCATAAATACCGACTCAGCAAAAAAAAAGAAAAAAAGTTATATAAGCAAAAAAAGAAAAAAGAAAAGTTCAACATTTTCCATATTTTGTCGACTAAAATGTTAACAATGCAACAATTACTATTTACCAGGTGAAGTTCTTTTACAGAAGTGACAAAATGAGTTCTTTTAGATAGTATATTTTCTTGAAAAATGCCAAAATCACTAATTCTAACACTAAAAAAGCTATTTTTCATGACCATAACTTCCGGTCTGAGAATAACGAGAAACACGGTTTATACTAACTATTAGAATTGGAAGGCCGCTGAATCTGTTTCTGACATTATTTCGACTTTCCAATTCAAATTTATATTTCTTGAAATATGTTACGAATATCGAATAAAGTTGTTGTGGGAGTGTTTTTCAGGTGAATGAAGATCTGATACAGTAATAGAAGAGCTCACGTCATCTGGAGGTTAGGAGGCTTATCTTTAGAACTTTCTAAAAATAGCTGCGGGGCAGGAAAGTATTTGAATGTGCCTCTGACAAAAATTCTATTGGACAGTCGGGCTAATGAAATGCGATACGTTTACATGAATAAAGTTGGAAGGAAATAAAAAAAATTCGAGGTCGGTTACAGTTTTCCATGGAATTTCCTATATTTTATACACGCTACCGTGGAGTTTTTATCGACGTTGAAATATGCAGACAAATTTATCAGTATCGTCTCTTCTTTTGACGAATTTCTATCCCCGTTACGTACAAAAACAGTTTGAAACTAAACTTCAACAGTCACCTTTAATAGGCCAATTTTGAAAGAAAACAGCATCAGCACATAACTCGCATTTCCTCTGGAAGTTTGCTAGTCATGCATCGTGATTTCGTAAACGTCGATCGCTAATCGCATTTACTTTGTTGAGAAAAGTTTGAGCAGAGAAATGTTCGAGAAAGTTTTGAGTAGGAGATTCGTAGCACACGGCGGATGAAGGTCACAGAGTCGGTACACATGGCAGAAAATTCCACGTATTTCAATAATCTAACTGAGATATTTGCAGGGAGGCTCGCTGTGGGACTTTTGGCCGTACCCTCGTAGCGGATCAATCTAATTAAAACTTCCTCGTTTCATTAAATTCGTTTCTAGATGGGGTAATCGATCATATTTTCTGATAAAAGCTCTACCCGGGTCAAAATCAATCTTTCATGCAGAACACGAGTGCTTTCGCTTTCATCAATGAGCCGTCGCATCGTCCCCTGGCAACCAATTACGTGCACGTTCGAGGAACTCAGTCGACAGTTCCACTGTTTTGTATTCTCTTGACATCAAACTGTAGTTAGCGATCACAAAATCTCGTCAGTAAAGACAGGATATGATAATGAAATTAACATTCGAGATGCGTTGATTAAATTTTCCACGAGTTCATTTATTATAGTCAGAAAATTCTATTCGTAAACTCAAATCTAATAATTATTTTCATTCTAAACTGAAAAATCTTGAAAAATGGTTTTAAAGAGCTGATAATGAGCAGCCATTATATATCTTAGTGTCATTACTTACTGAGAACTTTCATTTAATTTATATTAATGGAGATGAAAAATTTTCGTTCGATAAAACAAATGTAATTTTCAATAGGGTGTCATTTTTTGACAAATTTATCCGTAGTTAAAACAACAATTATTGCTTATGAGGAATTTACAATGTTAGATAGAAAAAAAAAAAAAAGCGAGGAAGATGAATGATACGCCATCACACTGAATACAAGAGATAAATACTCGAGGAAAATTCAGATTTTTCAAAGCACAGGTACTCTACTAAGAACTTGAATAGACTACACATTTACATCAGTGTAATACAACCCAGGAAAAAGTAATTCAAGTCGAAAAACCATATTTTGGTCTTCACATGCATTTTATACAATTTCGAGGTTTATTAAAATCATAAAACCTAATATCGGTTGAAAATTGAAAGGAACAACATTTCTAAAACCCGAATATAAGAGACCCAAGTTCTCAAGAAAGAGCCTTTAAAGTCTGTAAGGGGAACCTCCTCGATCTTTTTTTTTTAAAAGTTTGAAGTTGGATGACTGTGAGACGAATGATGAGGATCTTCAAGTGACAAGCTCTGCTCTAATTTTCAGTACTTAAAGATTTTTCTCACTCAAAAATCGTTTAAGAATGTACCACCGACAAATAAGATATCGAGAGAGAGAGAGAGAGAGAGAGAGAGATACAGAGTGAGAGAGAAGAAGATGTAGGTTTTTTGGGCTGCTGATTTCGAATGGAGAACTTTGTTTGTCTGTTGGACTGTATTTTCGTTTGTTTGCTTGATTGAATGGCTTTCTGATTTTTCCAGGAGGGCAGCAAAAATGGACTGTATTACAGGTTTACATATAAGTAGACTTTGTTAGAACTGATTCAGACATAGTTTACATTCAAACATTTTTACACCTTCAAATTTTGAAGGAGCGGTATTTCCTTCTCTCTAAATTTGCATCGTGTAAAAGAAAAGATTTCGTGCTCGAAAAGCTCTGAATACGTAATTCAATACTTGAACTAAACCATAGCAACAATTTTCATTCGTTAGATGCATTTTCTTGATTTTTATTTTCAACTTGCTAAAAGGCTTCATCCCGTAGCTGAAGTGGTACCCAGTCCTTTAACCAATAATTGCTATACTCGTGTCGGCGAACTGTCGTATCAACTTACTTTGAAAGAAGGAGCTCCTCTCTCTGACCATTAAAACTCCTAGACTCATTTTTATACTATTCCATCCGTAAGTTTTCCAGTAAAATACTCCAGTTTTCTAGGTCATGGATTACTTGGCTAGGATTTATTTCGCTCGTAATAA
Source organism: Acanthococcus lagerstroemiae (assembly GCA_031841125.1). Lineage (NCBI taxonomy): Eukaryota > Metazoa > Arthropoda > Insecta > Hemiptera > Eriococcidae > Acanthococcus > Acanthococcus lagerstroemiae. The sequence continues at coordinate 4,308,050 of CM063109.1, forward strand.
TTCTTAGATAAACGGAAGTATTCACTCTTGGTGAAAAGGTGAAGCTCATCCGGGAAAGAAGTACGGTAGTATATCTTATTATTCATTATAATGCGATAGGTGCAACTGAGCTTCATTTTCCGATTTTCTTTACGAAAACAAATCCTCGAAATCACTGCTCAGAATAATGTTGCAGCCATGATTGCCAATTCTAAAGCACTGAACGAGTTCACGATGATATTAATTCACCAATTCGATTGATGTTACTCCACAAAATTTTATGGTCCGTGTAAGGCATCAAATGCAACTATTCGAGTAAGAAAGGGCTGGGGATACTAAGCAGAGGTGTAGTAAAATGTTACGACGTCGATTTATCTTAACGTTCCTTTTTCCGAATAGCTGAGTTGAAAACAACGGAGGGCTATGGAAATGTCTTTTGAGAAATTGAATCGAAACTAGCCTGCGGACGGAGACATTCGCATTCTCCGGAGATTTGCATTTAGATTGACGAAACAATATTCTCAGTACTGGACATAGTCAATTGCTACCCGCATTTTCAATGCCTATTTTACCTTTAAATTTTCGATGCGGTATTTAGTGTAATAGAAGAGATTCTAGTTCAGCTGCTTCAGTCTGATTTCTCGAACATTCAAAAAGATTTTGCTCACGTTGCTTGCAAACACTACGTTTCTAACTGGTCTCATCAGTTCCTTAATATTCTCTCTCTTAAATGTATCACAGTGATATGGTTTACAAAGCAGTAAAACTAACCATTTTATTTAAATTTCAAAAGTGACTGCAGTACTAGCGTGGGTCCACACAGCGCAGCATCTGCATACGAAGCCAAGTATTCTAAAAAGAATTATAAATGTGTATGAGTCTTGACAGAGTCCAAATGTGTTTGTAATAATTTTACCAGCGGCAGAATAAGTTTTAGAGAGTCTGACGAATCTTATTGAGTCCTAAAAAACGGCTCAGCAGAAATTGAAAGGTTTCTAAATAAGTCTGAAAGTGAGAAAGTGAGTCGTTCATTAGGCTCGACGAAAGTTCAAGAACATGAATCTTAAAAAAACTTGACATTATAACGTAATTCAAACGACTTTGTCCAAGTAGAAATCACGTAATGTTCTCCCAGGTGAATGAGAATGAAACATATAACATATTCTTAGGCTATATGTGAATCGACAGTGAATCAGTATGAGTTTTAATAACATCTATATAAGTTTTGGAAGATTGTGCTAACGAGTCTCACCGAATTTTTAGAATGTCTGGATGCGTCTTCGCTGAGTCAGAGAGATCCTTAATGTATAGTAATAGAATTTTCATGAGTCTGAATGAGTCAAGAAGAATTCCGAGAGAAGTTGAATGAGTCTTAACAGAGTAAAAATGAAACCTGTACGAATCCGAATTGAGGCCTCCATGACTCTAAATGAGTCAAACAAAATCAGAAAAAGTTTTATCGATTTGTATCCTAATCTTGTAATACACCCAATTGAGTACACGCGCAAAGAAGTGGTGACTTAGTCTCCTGAATGTAATGAAAGTTCCCCAAACAATCTGAAAATAACGTATGGCAAGCGGAAGAAGCGGAGCCATGCTATGCAAATTTAAAAACGGAAAATGTAGTTCTTCACTCCCGCTTTGAAAATTTATTTACACTTATGTAAATGAGCTTCATTTACCTTGACAGATTTCGAATGAATTGTATTCAACTCTAAACGAGTCATAACAAAGCCTGAAAATATCGAAGAAATTTTGATGGAATGCGTCGTAAGAAGTCCTGAAGGGGCTTGAATCAAGAGGTTTCAGATCCTCGTGCCCTTCTCACGGCTTTCTAATGTGAGTTATTCCCCGTCTTTTCGACCAACTGCATTCTTTGATTCCTTCAATTTTGACCATTATGAGAAGGAAGACTTCATTGTGTCCCAGCAATATGCCTGTGAAACCGTTTGGCAAATTATTTAATTGGTTTCGGTTTTTCTTTATTTTTCGAAAATGACTACTGTCATAATACAATTGATTTTTCGTTATTTTTTGTGATAGAATCTAGGTATACATAATGTTGTTCTTACCACAATTGCAGTTTTTTTTTAATTATTTCATTTTTTTGGGGGAGGGGGAAGTTATACATTTGGAATTCAAGGTTTCTAAAATTCTCACGTTCAGATTTGGCCAAATTTATCGCAGATTATAGCTAAAAGCTTTGCCAACTGCGGTTGGAGATAATTTTCCGTTGTACATAAAAATGGTACTCCAAAAATGTTAACTAAAATTTAAAAAATTGGGAGAATAAATTCTGAAAATAAGCATAAGCAGTCAAGTTACTATATTAGTCAACACGCTGACAGTGTTCAGCAGTCTAAACAAAATGTTTCGTCCAGCAGGACTCGGGCATAATAATGAACCAAAATCAGGGTTTCTCGCTATACTTCATTATCTATGTGGAATCTATTATCCACTGCGTTTACTAAATATTTTTTCATTTGAAACAGCAAGATTTTACTTATAGTTAATCCAATTTCGAATCACTATTCTGTTCTTAAGCGACAAAAAAATCTCAAGTTAGAGGATATTTCTAGTGTGCTGATCCAGCAATTTGACCACAAGTACTAAATTTCAATTTCCAGTCTTTTCATCTGAATGCGTGTTTTAGAAGTATTATTGCTCTCTTGAAAGAAAAATTAGTTTAGCTAAATTTTGACAGTAGCTGAATTTTGCTCAAACTCAAAGATCAGTCTATTTTTAAAACTGTACATTAAAAATTAAAAAAAAAAATCCAAAATTTAAAATAATTTATTGTTGACATCGGACATTTACAAGTTACGGCGAATATTGTGCATTTATAAGTAACTTTTTTTTTGTTGAAAAACAATGAAACGTTTGAGCGAATAAAATTTTGTCAAATTGTTTCACAGGTACATTACTGGGGTACACTGAAGCTTTCCGGTGGTGTCGGAACGAGGGAAAGTGGGAGGATTTTGTTGAGCCATTTATTGAAAGAAAAAAGAAGTAAAAAACACTTGAAAGCGATTCAATAAATTGATAAAAACGTGCTTTAAGAGGCTTTAGCAACAAGATTTAAGAGATTTTTGAAGATTAACAAGATATTTTTCATAAAATCTTTTTCCGACTCCAATATCTGAGAACATAAGCGTTACTAGAAAAATCGAAGTTAAACAGAAAAATAGGAACATGTAAGCGCGTGGTAGACACAATCAGAAACCTATAAGTTTCCAATTTCCCCTTTAATTCATCTGGTAATGCTCAAGTTTTCGTAGTCTTGAACTCCTGTGCGGTGTTTTGCGGTGTTTCATTTTCCCAAGGGATACTCTAATATTAAAATTGCTTTGTCGCTTCTTACAATGATGGCAAATCAAGATCAGATATACATTCACTTCTGCTGCATACAATCTGCAGTTAGATCGCTGAAGTCGGTCACAGTAGAAAAGGTATTCCCCAAGCTACCGCCACAAGAAAAGTCGCCAAATAGAAGACAGATTCCCTGCGTACGAACAAACTGCATCGTAGATTCTTTGACATGTTGTTCCCGAAACAATATAATGTGATACAATCCATTCGATTCGCTTCGATTGATATTGCAGCTACACACAGTCCCACGAATATTCGAATAATCCTTGACCACTGTACTGACCGCCTCTTCGAACATTGACACGGTGAGCAAATCTAGCAGCACGTTTGAGTTCAAATCGCGTTGTAATTTCGAGAATTACATTTCCACCACGTCTGCTTCCTCTGCTGTGAAAGAGAAAAAAAGGTCGACATTCCAGTCGATATATTCAACAAGAAATCGCGTGCTCGGCACCACTCTGGGGATCGAGTACCAAGGTAGAGTTACCAACCGCTGTTTGGAATGAAAATTTTGAAAAAACCTACCGTCGTTTTTGTTCATAAAATTAGAGCGCGAATATGATTTATAATGTTGCCCGCTCGCGATTCCGCAAGGTGAAGCGCGGTTCGATTTGAAATACCATCGAACTGCCCGCGTGTCCGGATCGGCCGCGCAGAAGAATTTACTAATTGTCGAAAACGAATTAGCGTAATGCGCTATTCGTAGACCAGAAACACGCAACTCGGGGTGATAACTCTTAATTAATCAACATCGATTGTGATTAATGCGCCGGGCATGTCCGGATAATTTACTCGCAAAAAAAAAAAAAGTCAAATTAGAGTGGCACGCGGTGCCAAAATATTATGTCGTAATACTAAGGTACACAGTGATAAAGGCCACTAACTATTTCTAAATTCGGGCTGCAATTCGAGAGTTCGAATCGGCGACGAAAGGAAAAATACGTTCGATTTCCAACCGAAGTTATTTTCCCGAACTGTCACCGTGGAAAATTAATATTTCGTAACCGTTGACATAGAAACCTACTCAATAATTTATTCGGTTGTGGAGAAGGTATCAAGTAACAACGTCTGGTTTATTTATAACCTTTATGGAAAATTCGAAAAAAGAAAATTATAAATATCGCCGGAATACACGACGATATTCGTGTATCGAATTATGCGTCGATTGAAACCAAACTCCAGGAGTGCGTCTTCAGTGATTGAAAGACAGAAAGGTTACAACCAGAGCTTGGCACTGAAAAACCACAGAGGGGGCGGAATAAACGATGGGGATAGCGGAAAGAAAGCAGGACTGGATTAATACGTCTGATGCAAGGAGCCTGCATATATGTTAAGGTCCCTTCATTATAACTCCACGTGACCATTTTCAAATCTCCGTTGTTTTTTTCTTTCCTTTTTTGAATGAGCTGATTTTATAATACGAAGTGTACTCGAATTTTTTCAGTTTTCTCTCAAGCCACTGTATCATCTAATCCGCTCACCGACACTCGCTTCACTTGTGTTGATTTTTTCACCCCTTCATGCCTCTCTTATGCACAGCATACAAAACAGATTCTGTAAATCTACCTATTCTTCTGTTTTGGCGTCTGTTTAATTGACGGATTTTTATGCAGCTAGATGTGCATACGTATCGAAACTCGAATAGTTTATTTCGGTGACCCTGAGGTAGGTTGGCGCGGTGTCAGACTTCAGACGACCGAACATATCACCTGCTAGGAAGAAGAATATTAACACTCAAAAATTTCCGATTTTCACTTTATACGCAGAATTTCTTATACATGATCTATACTTTCATTGTACACGTAGTCTTTATCAACCACATTCACACTAGTGTCGACTGGATGGCATTTCGGTTGTTTTTTCCGTGTACCTAATCGTAAATATTTCAGAAAAACTGTTTCCAATAGAATCGAAATCTTCTCACGTATTTCTGCTCGAAAGTGTCACGTTCTGAAATGGTTTGTGCTGAGTTTTTAGGAGAAGTGTCACTTTTCAGCTTGTGCTAGTCCTAAGGCAGATCAAGAAGTGGGATATCTAAAACAATCTTCAACACATTTCTACACCAACGATACAACTCTAGCCAAGGGATGCATTTCTGAATTCCTTAGTTTCCTTAAATGAGTGGTGTGGTGGGACGTATGGCGATACACGCATTCCAAAGTGGCCCCTATGACACCGCACCCCCGCCAAAGGAACTACCCTTTCGAGTATCGCGTCAGTGATCGAAGGGACGCCTTGGAGCTGGGCCCGAGCCGGAACGGTGCGCGCGTTCTACCAGGGCCACCATGGCGTTCCCTACTGACCGAGGTCCGCACTCCCAGAGCGCTCGCCTGGAAATTTCAGGTCCCTCACGGCTGGACGCGCTGCCTCTCTTCACTCACCCCTCACCTCCTCGTCTTGGTCCGTGTGTCGACGCAGGCAGGTGGTGACGACGGGTGAGCCCTACCGGTGGGTCTGCAGTGCAGCTGCAGCAGCTTTTCTCTAGGATGGTACAGAATTCTCCTCCTGTTCGATGGTGTGGGCCGAGCTTGGTGAATCGCCGGTCCTCTGTCTCGACCACTCCGTCTGCATCTTCTTCTTCATGATGGCCGAGACAAAGGCCGACACCCGTTTCCAATTCCTTCCGCTCTTCATCATCTCCGGAACCAGGGTGTCCGGCGCGAGACGGCTGATCACGCCGTCGTCTTCATCGCTGCTTCCGCCGGGATCGATCGCTATAGTGGCCGTCCCGCGCCTCTCCTGCTCCCAGGCCTCACACTCGAACAGGGTGTGCCAAGGTGTGTCCTCCACCAGTGGGCACACACGGGACTCGGCGCTATCGACATCCGATGTAGGTACGTGCCGAAGCACCCGTGTCCGCTCAGTACTTGGGTAAGTTGGAAGTTCAGGTCTCCGTGTGTTCTTCCTACCAATCTGTCGAGGTCGCGTACCTTAAATGAGTACACTTTTGATTGAAAAGGTTTTATCTTGCGAAATAGAAAAATGGACGAACGAAAAAACTGTTCATTATCTACGAGCTCTTGTACTGGTTCCTTATTGGAAGGAATGTTAGAAGAAAATATCCGTTTAAATTCTTTCTCTTTTCTTTAATTAGGATATGTGACGCGAGCCTAAAAATTTGACTATTTCGAAATTGAAAGATCACATTTTCATCGCGAATTCTTGAGCTGGGGTTTCTGAAGAAGGAAAGAATCCCATTTTATTTAAAATCAAGAAATATTAGGCAGAAAATAAAAAGAGTTAATTTTCCGCACTCAAGGATGAAGAATTATACAGCATTTTGCATACCGCATATATTGGTTGTGATAGAGGCTGGAAGAAAGGCATATTCGTGGCGTTTTTGGGTATTTAGTTTTACAAAGTGGTAATAGCAATCAAATTCCTATAGCATAACAAAACAAGTTTTAGACAAATTTGCGAGCCTAGTGGTTCCCTGGGCCTAAGTTTGTCGGTCTCGTGCGTTGATATTTTGTTTTCAATGTCGATTATGTAATGAGAGATAGTGTAAAAATAACGGGGTTCAGTTCTAAAACCTGGTAAGTCATTCCTAAACCAAGATTTGAGAGGTTTAGAAAAATTGATTGGCAGAATTTCAAACATAAAGTTGCCTTTTAGGCAAATTTTACATCACTTATTATTTTTAACGAGTTTTCGCATCGAAAATGCTAAACCGAAAAGTAACATCAAAACATCACATGATTACAAAGTGATATTTTGATTTTTACGTTCGATTTTCCATTTTCGGCATTTTTTTTTTTGGGGGGGGGGACTCTCTATTTTGTTTTTATGTATTTCAAGTACATGTTCAAAAGAACTATTACTTTGAAAATTCTATTCAGTTTCAAAACCTGTGGTCATTCCCTTTTTTACTTATCTTTCGATTTCTTATCCCGGAGATATTGCCGGTGACGTAACTTTTAGCTAATTTTACAAAAAAAAAAAAAAAAAAAAGATGTCTTCTATGTGATATCCAAATAATTTTTCCATGTAGTAACAGTTTTCGCTCTCTGAAAATTTATGTGCGCTACTCGCCTAGTTTTGGAAGTGGACTTTTCATTTGTTTTATTTCTTCAACGACAGAAAATGCGGTATTTTTAAACAACCAATGTCACCAGATCTAAACTTGTTCCATCAATTTCAAAATTAGATTTTTTTTAAACGCTCCAAGTAGGAAAGCGGGGGGGGGGCTGAGTACCCAGGAACACGCTGCTTCAACTATTTCGTGACCATATAATCGTTATGTGTTCTCGAGGATACCGAGCAGTTCCTAAAATGGCAAAATAAATCGGAGAAGAATAAAGCAAAATTGACTGCAGTCCGAGTTGTATCTCTTGATATAATATTAGTATCTTTAGAACTTCATTAGATTCTCATCAAAATTGCAGACGAGGGGGTTGTTTGAACAAACTAAAACAAATAACTAATTCTGCACAATGCTAAAAATTTTTTTTAAATATGTACAAAAATACCATCCGAGATCCCTGAGTTTAAATTCTAAACATCTGTTCACACACTACATTTACATGGCACGAAATTCGTTACAGAAAATTCATATTCTTATTCAGTTTCAAGAGAGGAGCAGCGTTCACCGTCAGTATCGTTCATTTATTTTTCAACGTTTCACAATTTTACTACGTTCCCGTTTTAAGTAGATTATCCGCCACAGCGACCCGTAAAGCACAGATCAAAACAAGCTACATATAATTATACTTTTGAAAGGCGCCCTTAAAAAGTTAACCCTTTGATGTTGCTGGAAAGTTGTCAACGCTCGTTACATACGTTGATTTCAGCTGATGTTCGATAGAAAATCATCCGCCAGGGAAATGTCGATGCTGTGCCGAGCTGCCGACTACCGAGCTTAGCAGCGTGCGGCCGAATATTTTAACGAAATGCAAAAATTCCAAGTCGAGTTCTGGTTAGCTGTGATCGACATTTCGACAACTGTGAAATTTTGACACGGGTGACAACATAGTTTACGTTACGTAATGCGATTACGCAATAACCGATTCAAATTTGTTGTTTTTCCCCCCGAGGAACCATTGAATAGGAAAATATCACTATCTTCAGACGATTGAACATGGAACACAGGTTTCCAAAAACGTGCGTAGCTGCAAAATCGTGCTCCAATGCAAATACGTCACCGTAATGTTGTTTCTTTGTCACCATTTTGTGGAGTCAACAAAAGGAAAACTGAAAGCCGATTTCGCAAATTATACGGTCATGTTGGAATGAAAGTAAGAGACACAACTACTTGTATGATAGAACCACCATGCCATTTCAGCTCAATTCTACAGTCGACATCTCAGGCAGAAAAAAGGCTCGATATGACCCCAGAAGTACGTCTGTGTGATCGTTTTGCAAAATTTCCATTCACTCTCAAATTTTCATTATATTTTTTTCAACCGATGTTTCCAAACACAATCGTATTTTCGCTGAATTTTGTCAACGAACTGAGCTGCAAACATGCTCGGATAGTCGCAATGAAGGATTAGGCAAGATACATTATATTTGACTAACTATTTTCTTTTCTTTTGCTTCTTGAATTTTGGAAAATTTTAACATTTTATTTTCATGTCTGAAAAAATAGCTATCAATAGTTAGATAAGTAAATGCAAAGTGTTTCGTGAATTTTCTCCTGTTCTTTTCTTTTTTACTGGTTCAATATCCGAATGGGTAAAAAGAACGTCTTCTCATGAAAGGAGGCTGGAGAAGTCCGGTCACTTTGAAATACCAGATAAGAAGTCACATTTTTCAGCCTTTACGAAAGCTACAGATGATTGCATCATCAATTTGTCCATAACTTTAAAATGAAGGCATCTATGGTAAAGGAAGGGGCTTTGGACTGGGAAATTCAACAAAGTAAAATGGGTATAATTTTTTCCGTTTGACGTATCGAATCTCACCATATGATATATATAATTAAAAATTAGGGCCCGTGGCAAGTAAATTAATGTCGCAATTGAATTGCGTGACTCAAGCCTAACCTTAAATTTTGTGCAACATGTTGTTCCCCATCTCCTCGAAATGTTCCTTAAGACTACTTCAGGCCAGATTAAAACGCCTAACAATTTTCCAGACTAGTTTAAGATTGCTGGGAAATCGTCAAAATGCTTCCAGATATATTACTTCAGACTTTTTAAAACACATTTCAGATATATTTGACAATTTTTAAGACTCTTCCAAACATTTCTAAGGTCCTCAAGCTCGATTCCTAAATCACAGTTATTCGAGGCTTAGTTACGAGTATACCTTTCGATACTCTTTTTCGGACTAGTTCAAGACTCACTTATATCCTTGAGATGCAGACTCTTTTAAGAGATTTTCCAATTTTTTTCAGTCTCTTTCGAAATTCCTCGAAAGGCATTCAAATGCTCTGTAAAATAATTTCACGGATTATTAGTTTTTAAGATCTTTATAGGTCTCAACAAGTCCACAGAGTATAAAATAGTTTCAAGAATTCCGAGTAAAGTCTTGAATAGGCAATCCAGAAGAACTTTAAAGTTTCTAAAGAAAAAGACTGAATTGTGACTGGAGCATTTTTAAAGAGTATACAAAATACCTGAAAGAAAAATAGAAGAACAAAAGACTTGAAAAGTTTTAAATTAATATGATAAAGAATGGAAGGGTTCCGAAAAATTCAAAATCATCTAGATGAGATTTAAATAGCAGGGTTAAGTAAAGAAAGGTTTTATCTTATTTTGGACATCACCTAGGTCTCGAAAGGTTCATTTTCGTGTAAAATTAAGGTGTACAAAATTTTAGTTGAAAAGTGTTGACTTCTAATAGCTTATACTTAGTAAGCTGAAATTTTGAGAATGGCATATAAAATGAAGAAATTCTGGCTAGCCCAAATACTAACAGGTATGTTTCTCGACGCATTTTTCACGCTGATTTAAAATGTGGGTTTAGAAACTTCCCGAAATTATTTTTTCCACCATTGGATGGCTTTCAAAACAATGTCACGGATATTTGAAAATCACTTGAAAAAACGGACTCAGTGAAATTATGAAAACAGATCTGAGATGAACGTAAAAAATCCTTTCTTTAAGGAATCGCCACTACCGATTAATAGTATCTACGTCAGCGTATTTCTAAATTGTTCAGGATCAGGAAGCACAGAAAGCCGTGCTGAAATCGCAATGATTATTCACAACAAACTATACGAGTAAATAAGCAATTTGTTCGACACCCAGCAGGCACCGCTACAATCGTCTTCGCAATGTTAATGAAAATGCATAACCGGATCGCCGTAAATACGTTTTTTATCTCAGTGATTGAAAAGAGACAGAAGATACTCTTTGAAAACGCAGAACTGTTTCGATTCCTATCTTCCTATCCAAAATCATCGAACCCCTTTTCATTCTATATTTTAATCCACTACTTTTCAGTGAAAAACTTTTCAAAAATCGGAAGTGCCAGTTTGACATTTTAAACAGTAATAAGTTAATACTTCTGAACTATTCAGAAAGAACAAAAAACTGTCCACAAATCTCGTTTGGTGGAGCGTATGGCGATGCGCGCATGCCAAATTGGCTTCACTTAAACGGATAAAATTTAGAAATTTATTTTTCCGAAAAATTCCCGAGCATGGCATTTTGAAATTGAAGTACACAGTTTGGAAGTGAGCTTTCTAATTAGCAGATACATATCAATATTAAATTTCATTTATTAAAAAAATAAATCATTATTTTATAGTTAAATTTTCGTTTAATCTAATAATCATAATTTTAATTTAAATAAATTTTATTTAGGTCAATTTTAATTAACGTTACGTTCATAAATTCAATAAATTTATGACCGTACTACTTTTCCATTTCTAATATTCAATACCAGTTTGATGACAATTCCATCTCCCAATTACAACAAAAAAAAAAAAACTTTTTGCGTTCCAGAAAAACACTTTTCAGTTGATCACTCCGATTAATTCGATAAAATTACTCCTTATTAATTTGTTGCTTCTAATCCATCGGTTGTTTTCCGTTCATCGAGAAGGAACAAAGATAATGAAATTTACTTCTAACTGTTTAATTCATGAGAAAAAAAAAATACAACTGACGCGAATATTCCCTCCCCTATTCCCGTTCTGGACAGAGTGCATTAAACTGCATAGTCTGTCCAACAAAAGAAGTCCGTTCGAGGTTTCGTTGCCGAGCGTCAATGGTACTCAAAATGGAGTACTAGCCACGAGACTAGTATTAACCACCATGAACGTTTTTCAAAATTCCCGACAAAAACACTGTGATAACCCTTTTTTAGGTATTATTGTAGCCCTTCTCATTAGCAGTAAAGATGATTTCAGGGTTATTTTACTCGAGCAGAGTTGCTTCGGGGGACCAAGGAGTACGTAGGGCCATCCGATTTTCAGGTCTATATTGCGAGACATGGTTCTTAATCAATGAGCGATCTATCGGAAATACCATGTACGAGATAACCCCTCTCTGTTCTCTCCATGTTGACCGATTTGTTGGCATTCAATAGGGTTTCACTCCCAACTGTACTGGATTCCCACTTTCTCAGTTGGGTCAAGAGTAATTCGCTTTTATGAAGAGGGAAGGGAATTAGCTAAAAATAAATCTTTGTTAGATTCGGTTTTGAATTTGGGTTCGAGTTTTATTAATGAAGGTGGTTTTGAATTCAACCACACCCGGAAAAAAATTGAACTCAGAAGATTCAAATTACAACAGTCAGAACAACCCGAACCTAGATCTCAAAACTCGAATCCGTACGCAAGTCCAAAAGAACACAAACCTAAGCCTGAATCTCTAACTCAAATTCAAACATTAAACCCAAATATGAACTCCAAAACCTACACCCTAAAAAATTAATCCCTTAGAAGCAGAACTCAGTAAAATTCTATTTGAAGGAAGAAAAAAAAACAACAACCGAACCAGATGAAGACTGATTAGGTTTGGTATCATAGACAGGCAAATCAGCTTGACTTGAAGTCATCGTGCTCCATTAGAAGAGAGAATCACATTTCTTTGTAGTGTATTCGTGTCAGCAGCACTTTTTGCAAACAAAAAGCGTCTCTTATGAACCAAACAATGTTTTGTCGGGGCGGGCGGGGAAGTGATTCCAACTTCATTTACGGCAAGCTCGCTATGCAAAAATTTTGGATCGTCTGGTGCGGTTCGTTATATTCATCCGCGATAGCCTGGACGTCTAAATGCAATTATAGGAAAATTAATTAAGCGTATCGAGTTATTCGCTGCTCTCGCGCTCGACTGTACGTCAGATTAATTAGCGGACCGGCGACCGAGCTGTAAAATGACGCTAAAATAACTACACAAAGAAAAAAGCGTTCCTTTCGACAGTTAACTTTTCTAATTATACGTTTGCGATTGTGTGTGTGTGTTTGTGTGTATGTGTGTATACACGTAATAAATATACAACGGTGAACAACTTTCTAAGTTCAAGTTCATAAAACGATCGTGCGAAAATGCAGGCAGCAGGTTAAACGGTCCAAGAGAAGTGTGGTAGTACGGTGACCGCAAAGGACGTCGTTTATTTAACTCGGTATTACGAAGCAAGTATAACACCAGCCAGTCAGCAGGTTTCGAGTTACAGCCGCAAAGCTATAAGTATTCGGTAAAACGAAATATTTCCTGAGTGACGTCATCGTTAGTATTTTAATCTTTTTTTGGTTGTAGCCCACTCGTCGAAATATTTCTTTAAAAAAAGTAAAGAGTCTCCTTTAATGTGCTCGATCGAGGAGTATAAAAAGAAAGAAGAGAGAGAGAGAGAAAGAGAGAGAGAGAGGTTGTGTGCATGTGTGTGTGTATAAGAGAGAGAGAGGGGATAAGACAAATTGTGAAAACTTTGTAGTTACGAAAATTTAATCATAAAAGTTTTTATTTCATTAATAAAATTTGTATTTTCAACGTCCCTGAAATTTTTCCAAACGAACTTCTCCAAGTTACAGCCTATTCGTAGGGGGAAAAAATTGAAATTAGAGGATATCGTCGCGAAAGTTTAAAAATCGTCCATCCCACATAAACAAGTTCTCGTTGTCCGACCTCTTGTCTTTGTTGTGAATGGAAAGTCGATTTGTTACTTAATTCTTCGAAGGGTATCTGAAACTTGACACGGACTTAAATTTGTACCTGGGATACATACAACCCCAAAACCCATTTTCCTGGGATCTGATCATGGTTGAGTGTAATATTTAATAATGATAATAATAATAATAATGATGATGATGATGATGGTGTAACCTTGGGTAGGTGAGCCATGCCAGCTACCCCGCCCATTTGAGAGCATAGGTTTCCACCATCTCTCTCCATATGTCACGGTCTCTCGTCAATCTTATCCATATTCTCCCCAGCTCCTTAAAGTCGTCTCTCCAGCGTAGCATCGGTCGTCCCTTTGCACGTTTATGACCATATGGGGTCCAATCGGTTGCAGTCTTATGCCATTTGAAGTTCTTTTCCCTCATCAGGTGCCCTGCATATTTCCATTTTAATTTTCTGATTACTTAGCCAATATCCTTTACATTAATACTTTCTTTGATGTCCAGAAGCTTAATTTTGTCTTTTAGTTTGATTTTTAGGATGCTCCTAAACATTGAATTTTGCATAACTTTTAACTTCTTTAAATGTCTTCTAGCTATTGGCCACGTTTGGGCACCATATGTTGCCACTGGGAGCATACAAGTACTTATTAAGACTTTTGCTTTTGTCTTAATTATTATGTTGCTTTTAAAAATATGTTTTTGGGCCCAAAATGCCTTACATGAGTTATTTATACGAATTTTAATTTCCTTATCACTTCTGTTTTTGAAAGATACAGTTTGTCCTAAGTACTTGTATTCATCAACCATCTCGAGTTTTGCTGCGCTGGATGGAAGGAGTTTGTCCTTTTTTCCATTTTTCGTCATAATTTTGGATTTCCCCAGGTTGATCGATAATCCTACTTTAGCTCCTTGCTGTGCTAAATCTTCTATCATTAGATTTATCTCTTCAATGTTTTTGCCTATTAATACGATGTCATCGGCTAATCTGAGATTATTAATCTGCATCCCATTTATCTTCAGCCCGTAACTATCCCACTTCAATTTTCTGAAAACATCCTCCAGTACGGCATTAAAGATGTTTGGTGACACTGGATCTTTCTGTTTGACTCCCCTACCCACCTTAAATATATCACCTTTTTTGTCCAGTGAAATATACGCTACCGAGTTTTGGTATAAGTTTTCTAGTACGGTTATAATATTTTCGGGAACTCCGAGTTCCCGAATGTAATATTTAGGCTACATTAAATAGATTTAAAATTCGCGAAATTAATGTAATATAATTAAAAAGGAGTTTCATTTATTTAATGTATTTAATGCTATTTCATGAAACAAAAACACTACAAATGCAATAACATAGTGATAACAAGTTCTTATCACAACATCAAGTTATGATAAGAACTTGTTATTACCTGTTCTTTATGCTCACTGACTACGAGAGGTAGGGACTACACTCAAACTAACTTTGAGCACAAATTCAGCATTTCAACAACAAAAACAAAAAAGTTGAAGCAACTGAATGCTAGATTTGACTAATCGATAATTTCTCAGAACACCCTGTGGCGCCACAGAGGTATAGGGTAAACCTTATATCCTTAAAATCTCCCCAGGGGTGGATCTATCATTATATCTTGTGGGGGGGAGGGGGTAAATCCGCGCCTGGAGGGCACATTTCAAATTTCAGCTTTGTTGCTCAGTTATAGCCGACTAGATCGCGAGCCAGCGAAACCCTCAGAAAACAGCAAGTTTTGATTACATGTTAGCCTTTTTTACTCCCTCCTCGGTACTCTCATCGCAAAAATAGACGTTGGCGTTCCTTACATACGCACACACTTACGCATAGACGTAGAGGCACTAACACATCCAAAGACGTGGCAATGTAAAAAACTAAAGTTACGAAAAAATCGAGATTAAAGTTTTTGAAGTTATTTATGATGATATATACGGGGAAAGGGCAATTTTATGGAAAAAATTGCCGAGTCGAGAAAAATTTATTACTAATTATTTTATATCAACGACTAACTGACGACTTGACAGAGTTGATTGCCAAAAAATGCGTACCAAGAAAAAGACATCACAAAGATTCAAAACGCTGGTAACATTCTTCCATGACAATAATGTGCCCCACAGCTCACAGAATCCGTTTATGAAAACAAGCCCGTTTTATAAAAGAAAAGTTGATTTCAGCACTGGCATCAAATTAATTTATAATATAAGGATGCAGAGCACACAAATCCCTAATAAAATATTCAATATTTTCATCGTTGTTCTTGAATTCTGATGTATCCTAAGAAAAACTAGTTTTCCGACTTAAGGTATGGTTTCGCTCAGAATGTTATAATTATGTGAAAGTCTTTTCTACTCTCAAGAACTGTTAATAGGGTCATTGCAGTGGTGGTTGGAAGAGGATTCAATAAGTCTCTGCTCGTTTTAGATGACCACTAGGCCGGCCTCCCTTTTGTACTCAAATTTACATTAGATAAAATTGAAAACCAATCAAAAATTTGAAGAAATGGCTAGTATTTGCCAATGCCGCGCTTTAATTCCGTAAAAAAAGAAACTTCACATTTTTCTAGTTCATTCTTCTTGTAGTTGTTCATATCTGAAAAAGAAAACGATTTTCACAATTTTACATTCCCCCCCCCCCATTACTTTGGGAACCCGTGCTTGGGTCCAACAAATCTATGAGGCCCCTGTTAGTTCAATATACCTAAAAGATCTTGTAATGCACTAATAGCTAGGGGATAATATAAGTTTCAACGGATCTTAATGGGTCTTTATGATCCGTTATAATATCTTAATAAGTTCAGGATTTGATGACTACGAAAAAAAGATTAACAAATTTTACTACAGGTATTAAGAGCGTGTTGCTATATTATTCCCAAGTCGTAAATACATTTACCAGAATCTTACCGAATGTCATTGCACAGCTATGTCAAATAGTATGATACGTGATGAGGTCACGAAACTCCGCGATGTGTTAAAATAAGTTGTAGTTCCGTCTTATGTCAGTCTTTAAAACATAAACTGCTCCTTTAATTTCTTCAGGTAAGCAACCCTACAAATTTTAATGCTCTCTCAAGAGATATCGTATGACATTTTTTTACTCGTTATTCTGAAACATCCTCGATTATATGGCCCTGGCCTCCCAACCCGGAGAAAGTACGTAGATACTTATTAAACATCCTACCAGTCATCATCTGTCATTGTTACAGCTAAACAGACCGAACAAACGGCCAAGAATCATTACAGACAGAAAATAAGGTCACAGTGTCCAAGAAGAGACCAACTCAAGCGAGGTGAGAGTCAGCATGGAAATAGGCCACAATGAGAACAGGATACGAATCCTCCTAGTACAGTCACTGTTCTCTCTTTGTCAGCACAACAGACGTTCTTGGGTGCTTTCTTAATAAAACGCACGATTTTCTACCAATCGAGGATTCTGGAAATTCTGATATGCAGCCACCTTACCTCCCCAGTGTCTACTGACTCGATGATGGAAAACATAGATAAGGACCTCAGGACCAACTGAACAACAAATCGAGCTGTGGGAACATTAAAACTCCGACCTTGAAGTAATCAAAATGAGTAGAACGATAAAGCTGACTAGATTTGTAAGAACTTACGTTAAATTCCCTGAGGAGAATATAACCCCAAGGGGTTCAAAATTTATGACTCAAACGATAAAAATACTAGGAATAATTTTTTTCAGTTTGACATTCCGGTTTTGTCACAAACCACGTTTTTCCTTCAGGACCAAATAAAAAAACCAATAAAAATGAAGAGGGTTATCACAGCAGTTACTGTCACAGAGATTATCAAACGGCTCGTAAAAAGTTTTAAATTATAAATTTTTAACAAACGGATAGATTGTGCACCAAGAGCGTAACGTGTCGGCGTAAATTTCGAAAACAAAGCGTCCGGTGTCAGGAATTTACAAAATTTTTGAATAACGACCGGCTTTTAGGTCTGCGTTTTCGAAGCTCGAATTTCCGAAGGTGATTGCCGAAATTTAAGGATAAACGGTTTTGAAACAAGGGAACGACCGAGATAAAAGGCCTTTCGCGTTATACCGAGAAAGAAAAACTTGCGAAGTACTTGTTACTCGATATTTTTATCAAGGTCGAATATAAATTTTAAAGGAATTGGATCGTATCAACGGATATGGATAGGCTGCGAGCGAAGTTTCCGATTTCGAAAAATTTCTTCATTGTTCTTTTTTTTATTTACTTTTGGTTAAAAATTTACACGCTTCATAGAACTTCAAGAATAAATACGACTATTGATACTCTAAATTTTCCACGAGACCGAAACCTTTTTGCAAAATGGCTGACGTGAACTTCTTCTACTATTTCAATATGAAGATGAAAAGCGGAGCTTTCCAGTTCGTTTTCAGTAAGTGAAAATTGGTGTAAAAATTTTACATACTTCTCTGATGAAAATAATACCGCGCTGAACAATTTCCGTACCACTTAATTGCCAGATGATATTACTTATTTGACGAATGCGTAGAACGCATAAAACCTATAAACTTTTAACCAATCGTTCAAAGTGCGATGGAAGGGTCCTCTGAGTCACGTTCCAACAACATTAGTGGAAATTTTCCAAGTAATTTTTTATCGCATTTCCATTTTAATCGTTCCACTACCTGTGTTCTCAAATTATCATGATACGTTTTACGATCCCGATACTGTGTCATTTGCCAAAGGGAAAACGCTGTTTGAGGCGTTACCAAGAAACATAGTTGTTGCTTCACTGCATTTTTTTAAATTTTTTTTCGAATCAACTATTTAGTGTTACTAAGGCAGCTATATAAAGGTAATACTATTGATAACAGACATAAAGGCAAATAGAGCCGACCTTTAGCGGGGGAGGTTGGGGGGCTGATAAGTATCAGAATAATGTTGAAAATTCTTTAGATCGTATATATTTTTAGTTTTTGGGAAATTGTGCTTTTAGAGGATGGGGCAAGTCTCCCAGCCCCCTATCTGCGCATATGGATATCCATATGGATAATTTTTTGAAACAGAGCTTTTGGTTACTTCTGACTCGAGTTCTCAGCTTTGGAGCTTTGTCAAAGGGTATTCCATGGTGGTAATAGGTGCTTCAAGTTTCTTTCTCTTTTTCTTTCTTTATAAGAATGATAAAAACAACAAAGTGAGAATTTGGAACACAGAATTTCTCACGAACAAGTTTGCACGTCACTTTTCTGGATTTTTACTTTCGAATACACTTTTTTCTTGGAACACGACGGAGCTTGAGATGAGATTCCGAGTACACAGAGAAAACCATAACGAAGATAACCATATAAGCAGAGTGGGATTGTTTCGAAGCTTCTTTTTCAGACAGACGATGTGACTGATAAGGATAGATATCGTGTCGTTCTTTCTAACAGAATGTCAGTCAAGCAGTCAACGTTGTTATAGGCTATAAGGAACAATAGAGTTTGGTTAAAATTCCGAACTTTCATTTCAAATACCGTTTCTACTCAAGTTGTAAGAAGCTTTAACTCGAAACCGAATGAAATCGATGCCTCAATTTATGCTAGAAATGTAAACCACAAAAATTGGTCTGGATCTGCGGTCTATAACGGTTACAAGTTTAGTAAATTACTCGAGAAAATGATCGCAGTTTTGCTTCAGCCTTCTCCGGGTAACTTCACGCAGTCATCAATCTGTTAAGCTCATCCTTCGAAGACATTAAACTTGGTGACG
This sequence comes from Acanthococcus lagerstroemiae, assembly GCA_031841125.1. Lineage (NCBI taxonomy): Eukaryota > Metazoa > Arthropoda > Insecta > Hemiptera > Eriococcidae > Acanthococcus > Acanthococcus lagerstroemiae. The sequence goes on from CM063109.1 coordinate 4,327,121, forward strand.
GTGATCTTCGATTTCTCTCGAGCAGTTCGTTCTTAATCTGTGATTACTGAATACAAAACATTTTAAAAGAACAATACACGCTTACCATAAAATAATTTATTAAATTTGGGACAATAGAGTTACTTAATTTTGATTCAACCTTTGAATGACCTTTTTATCATTATTTTATTCATACACAGTAGGCTTGTTTGAGAATGAAACCCTATAACAGACTCGTGGATGTCCGCACTATTTGGGGTAAAAGCGCGTCAGAATCGGAGTTTGAGCTTTAAGTTTTCTGATGTGGTCCGCAAATGATTATATTTTAAACAAGAATCAACGCTTACAGGATTTCTTGTAAGAACGTATTTCACAGTGTTTTTTTCATGACTCTGGGGAAAATCATGTCGTCAGTGTAGGAGAGAAGGGCATATCAAAATGATTCTCAACGACTGCTCTGTACTCGTAAGAATACCAATACAGGCCTTAGGGACTCGAACACCGAATCCCTGATATTTTTCAGCGGCGCCAAGTTATTCGAATAGACGAAATAATAACTCCCGAGAGCTTTTTTGTATTTGCACTTATCCATCGATTAGAACTATTCATCTTCAATATTTTCACAATTTTGATACCACATATCATGAGTTACAATTTCTTGTGTTTCATTCAAAAACGCAAAAGATCAAAACATTTCCTGCAATGTGCTCCAAAACTTGGAAAGAATTCTGAAATGTGTGTTTTTTGTCTATTATGCCGGAAAAGCATGTTCCCAGAAAGTTGAAATTCAATTTACTCAAAATTTTACGAGCCGCAAAGATTATTTCCCATGAAGTATGATACGAAAACAACATGCAAAAGTATAAAAATCACATTCTGGGTTTGTACCGGAGGAAGAGTAGCTCCCTAAATAGAATTAAGGGACGAAGTATCATTTTTGTCGAGTATGAAAATACGTAGAGGGCTGTATTTCTAAGTCAAGTGGAAGCCAAACTCATTCCCTATAAAACCACTTCTGAACCCGTAGGCATCCATTCAAAATAACGGTGAATTAAGATAATTTTCAAGTATTTTTATTAGGGGTCTGGTTGGCTTAGTGGATAGCCCGCTGGTCTCGGAATCCAGAGGTTCCAAGTTCGAGTCCACTTAGCAACTCGCTACATTTCGACCCAGGTCGGTTTTTTCGGCAAGAAGAGAAGAGGGCTAAGACAGTCTCAGCAGTCTCCCCGACGTCTCTGAGGTAATGCTCGAAAGGGCGGATTCCAGGGCTTGGGCTGAGAGCAAGTTTTTTTAAAAAGTATTTTTATTAATTCCTGTTCGTTCTGTGTCAAGACAAACAGGTGAAATGAGCTTCATACTCAAAAATAGAAAAATAGAGCCCAAAGAGGAAAGGGGAATATTATACGACACGACAGAAAAAAAGGGTTGCACGACAAGACTTTTGCATACTAAATAATGGGACAGAACGACAGCATTAACAACTACTATTTCATTACTAAGAACGACAAAAAATATTTTCGAACGACTTTTATTTTAAACACAATTCATTACATTCCCCGCCAATTATATTATTATCGAAAATCCAAATATTACGTCGCAAGGTGATCAGTGCACGTCTACACGTACACTGTGCATGAACAGACTTTTGCAAGAGTGTTATATGTCCAAAAACGCAATTTTTCAGGAGGGCAAAAAGAAGATTCGTGTACGAACTACGAGTGTCTGAGTAGTGTTGGCAGTTTGAAAAAAATAGAAAAAAAAACACAAAAAAACAAAAAAAAACAAAAAAAAACGAGTCGTGACTAATAACATTTTGAACAAACAGGTGAAATGCAAAGTTATATAAAATGTTATAGGTAAGTCCGTGAATGAACAGAGGGTGTGCCTCAGCTGTGGATGGTGAACGTTCAACGTTGGAATGGACTTATAACACTCTTGCCAAAGGCTGTTCACACGTACGTGCAATACAGTCTCGCAGTTGGAGTTGAACGGTCATTTCGTGGATTTATGTTTTGAGATTTGAAAAGGTAATATAATGAAACCGAAGTGCGTTTATGTTGATGATTTTGAAGACGAAAATTGTATGATGTGAATAGTGATGAAGAATACGAACCAAAACTGAAGCGCCAAAAACGATGTAAAATCAAGTGTGGTTGAAAAAAGCAGAAGCCAAAAAATCTCTTCTTATACAATATTAGATATCATTTTTTACTTTTTATTTTTTCACTTATTTATAGTTTTTATTTAAATTGACGTTCATATAAATAGTCGCTTATAACATATAATTTGTCACCACCCAGGTTACTGTGGTAATCAATTTTCAGCATTGAATCGTATATTATTGTCGGGCATCATATTTCGTGTAGTTTAATTCATTTTTTAAGTCGCCTAACTTATTTTTTCTGTCGGGCATTCATTTTTTTATTGTTTACTGCGGAAATTGTCGTTAGACCCATTAAATTGTCGTATTTACATTTGTTCCTGTCGTTGTATCCCTTTGTTTTGTCGGGCCGTTAAATCACACCCAAAAGGAAAATAGTCAGCTGAGCATAATAGAAACTGAATTTTTTACGCCTAGGAATGTAACAGTAAAATCTGCTCCAGTTTGTAGAATGCTTGCACTCGCCTTGTCGAGTACCAAATCAGAGAACTTATATCCACCTTCTCCAGAACGTATCTTTTATTTCTGAGGAAATAAGTTGGGTAGAAATTTGAAATGAAGGTGAAATAAAATAAAAAGCAGAATCGAAAAATCAGAATTATAATATGACACAAGTAGATTGACTTAACAGACGAAATAATTGGAAGTATAAAAAGCCTCAAATTTAATCAAACGAAGGATTCCTTTTCAAACCTCATCACTGAATCAAAAATGCTTAATTTTGAGTCGAAAACAGTATTCGTCGGACAAATTGGTCAGCCACTGATAGTTACTTAACGCACGTTATCATAACTCAATCACTTTCCTCACATCAGAGCTCAAACGATTTGACCATACATTACAGTGTTATGAAGTATTCGTCTGGATGATTTATACGCTTTGAAGATGGTAATTGAGTCAATAAATAAAAACTTGGTCTTAAATGATCTGCTTGGAGAACTACTTTTATATTTTATAATGATATAAATAAGAACTCCTTCTATTGTATGTGTGCTATCGTGATAATTGAATTAGCTAAATTATCAACTGGGTCAACTGAATCGAAATACCATTTCATATTTCCTCTCGAAGAAAGGGAGTATCAGTTTTCAGAGCCAGAGACTCTTATAAATGCTCCTTAAAGAATTTGTAGACGCTTTAAACTTATTTAAGGCTCTTCAATACGCTTCAAAACTTCCTCAAGACAAGCCATTACTGTTGAAAACACATTAAAACGTCATCGAGACGTTTAAAAAAATTTTCACGTTTAATAGATACCATGAGAACCATTTCAGACTCTTTACAGCTCTTCCAAACTAATTTAGGATATCCTCTGCTATAGATAATAGTTCGTTTAAAATGCTTCTCGATTCATCTAGGTCTTGAAAACACATTTGGATTTGATTGTAATATTTTAGGATCTCACGATTCTTTTTAGGACACATCAGGACTTAAAACAGTTTCCTAACATTTTTAAGACTCACCCGATAATCTTGAAGACTTATTTCAGAGAGACTGTAAGGTCTTCCCGGATGTATTTAAGACTTTCAGAACTGTTCCATGTTTGTTTAAGATTTTTCATGGGGCTCTCTAAGACTCTTGTAGACGTGCTTGAGACTTTCTACGGAAGAGGTAATTGACCTTTCCGTTAATCCGTGACTGATAACAATCTGGTATTGTAAAAATTTCTACTTCGGGTATGTGGATGTGGTTGATCGTTACGTCAGTGCTATTCATCGATTTTAATTTTTTATACCGTTGGAAAATAGAAAAAAATCTTTTGACAGTGTTTGAAAAATTTTATGATGCTTCGAAAGAATTTCAAAATTTCTTGATTTTCTCTTCTTTCTCTTAATAACTATTTATTTTTTTATTTTTTTATATCAGATAAACAGAAACATAATACATTTTTTTCGAACGCCACTTTGTGAATTAGGATATTGCAGAAAAATTATAAAACACCTTCAAAAGGTTATCTTTTCTATTTAACCCCTGACAAGCAGAGAACACCAGACGACACGTCATCAAACACTCCGCCTACTGAAAGAATAAAAAAAAATCGCATTTCTCCTGTTCGAAAGCTGCCGTCTTAAATCTTTTTTCGAGGCGTAAATCTCTTTAAATGTATTTCTCTTTGGTTAACGACTGCGTTTCTCATTATTTTAAACGATCACAACACGGCGTATCGATGTAACCGCCTTCGCGTGTATCTTCAAGGGAAACCAAAACAAAGACAAAGGAAATGTTTTCCTCGTATTCGTACAATGTCGCAATTATCGCTGAGTGCCGATAACTGAGCGTATACTTATAATGTATCGCAATGTAGATTTTCCGCGTCTTTTTCTTCGGGTCACAAAAACGAGCTCATTCGCTCGCATTCGAAAATTTACAAACGAGAGACATCCGTTTTCTCACCGACGTTCATCCGTCTTCGTTGAATTTCGGTTCCGGGCGACGAAATGAAACGGAAACGGAAACCGAACGCGAACGGCTACTCTACACATTATTCAGCTTCCGTTTTCATGATCCACGGCGTGCGTCTTACTAGCCGTCGCTCATGTTTACGAGAATGCCCAACTCTCTGTCGAACCGTCCAGGCGTGCAAATAATGTTATCTTTTTTTTTAGTCCGCACAAATACAGGAAGTATTTTGGGACTTTAGTAGATGGAGTGCCGACAACAAACAACCGATTTGAGAACTTTTCTTCGAGCACGAGTGACCATTTTCCGCCCTTCCCTCCGGCGCGCGATGATGCAAATGCCGGTAAATCAACCGAGTCTAGGGTGCCTCTTCCCCAATATATGCAGAACGTAAATACGTGCAGTCGTAATGGCGTCGCAGATGAATTGGAAATACTCCTGGGCACGAAGAACACTCAACTACATCCAAATTTCGCCACTGTTTGTTTTTCTATTGTTGTTCCATCGTTACTGAGCTTTTGCTCTCTCCGCGAAAGCTCGATAGTCGGTACAATTTTTCATACAGTTTCGGCCAGCCAATCTTCGTATAACAGAACGCACGACAGACGAGAGAATTACGCGTTTGGCTTCTAAGACACAACACAATGGGTGCACTGGAACTATCACCACACCAACATTCACCCCTTTAACGAATACTAAAGGAACAAAACATTTTATGCCGTAAGTATGCGGCAATCTCTGACTGTCTCAAGCATGACTCAGTGGCAATTCAAGCGAAATCGACTTGATTCGAACTGAGAAGGAGAATGCAAAAAAGTTAATTTATTTTACGAATGAGCCGCCGGCCAGTATGGAAACGAAAAAAATTTATTAATTTATCTCATCATAAAAAGAATTTAACGTAGCCGCAGAATGCCATTATTTTGCAGCGTTGCATGGAAAAGAAGCTTGCGGCGGAATTGTCGGATTTATAAAAAGAATGACCTTCCGATCAAGCTTGAAAACGCCCAAATAACCGACAACGTCTGCTTATGATTCGTTTCAGCAGGCTCAGAAGAACTTATCAACGATTACTTTTTTTTTTCACCGAGGGCGACCTCAAGGCCCACGCCAAGAATCAGGAGTTTCGCTTCAAGAAAGCGGCGCTAGAAAATTCCACTCATTTACACCGATCGATCCGACCAAACTTGAAACGAGGGAATTTTCTGTTGCTGGAGATGTTTCTATCGGTAGAATAACGAATTGAGCCGTTGGCTGTCAAATTTTCTCCTCGGTTTCATACTGCATTCAAATTCGCTGGTAAGCAGATATGCTACTCACGGCGTTGTCAGGAAGGGTTCTTTAGTATTTCGAAAGTGATCGTTGCTTGCGGTCTTCTCTGGCCTTGACCGTAAGTTCTATAAGAAAATTTGTAAGAACAAAATTTTTAGATATTTGGACGTCAAACACCTTTATTTAAAACACTTTTTCAAAGCGGCACCTCAAGAAAACGTGTTTTCATAGACGCCCCGACACGCAAAAAGAGTTTAAAGCATAACAAAAAATACAAGGTCAAGAATGTTCGCTTTCTGTCCGGTTTCTTATGGAATGACCCATACAGTCCAGAAATCATCTTATTTTATTTTCAATTCGAAAACACACTAAGTACGATTCTTAGGAGTTTTCTTCAGCTTGTATTTTCGCGAATATTTTAGTTTTGAAAATGAAAATTTCAGATCGTAATTTTTAAAAACCGTGGAATAAAAATCATAATGAAGATCTGTATACAGCTTTGTGTCCGTGCTGAATATGTCAGAAATAAACACTTATTACATTCTCGTCTTTCATCTCTTTTCAGTGCCAAAAAATAAATAAAAACGTATCGCAGTTTCAACTGCGAAGAAGATCGTACACGTGCTCACTGGGCTGTCAAACTAATTGCATACCTGGTTCGCCGCAAATCATTGCTCCACAATAAAACGGAACGAAAATAACTACGCTGATAGACGTAATACATAGTATAAAAATAACGATAGGAAAATATCATTAATTAATTTATCATTATTTCAGTTTCCGTCGACTTAAACACTGTTCAAAACGTTTCTAAGCTTTAGACTCATTAAGATTCTTCTAAACATACGCCCTAACCCATATCTAGACTCATCGGACATAGCGAACCATCAAAATTAAGATCTGCAGACAGTTTCTTGTATTTCCTGAACAATTTAGAAACATGTACTTTCTGCGTTTGGGAAAAGCATATCTCACATACATGTACATAAAATATATAATACACATTTCTTTATTTAGATATATTATATTTATGCACAAAGTTTTGTGCATCAAATAAAGCGAGAAAGAATGCATAATTATTATTATAAAATTCAATACGTGATAGACCACCATTGGGAATTGAGCCCTATTCAATTTCAGCGGAATCAGTCGAAGAAGGGAAGGGGAGACTAATATTTTCAGCTGGCCTCATTTTCCATGCGGCGCATTTGATCAGAAAATGTATCTGGACCACTTTCAAGGTACAATTTATTAATTACTGCAATTTAAGGTCCGTTTATTCTTCATGTACGAAACCGTAGAGGAGGTATACAAGAAGTTCAAAGTGTTACAGAAGATTCAGCAAAGCAGACCTAAAAGTCGTGTTATATGTTACGTTACGTCTTATCTAATACAAAAATTTTACCTGGCGAAGGTTTTACGAGGATTAATTTACACAGTTCATTCTGTTTTACTCACAATGGAGTGTATTTGATAGGGGAGTTCACCTCTTTTCATGTGCTCTCACTCGAGCCCTGGAACCGGCCCTTCGAGCATTACCTCAGGGACATCGGGGAGCCTCTTAGGGCTACGTTAGCTCTCTTCTCTTCTTGTCGGGAATCGGCCTAGGTGAACTGCGTTATCTTCCTCTCGAATACCCGTATTACTAGCCCCGTGGTTTTTTATGACGGTGAATTCAACGAGCACCGGCAGGTAGCGCTTTACCCGTTTACCAGATACTGGCGACCGATTACACACTTCTCGGAAGCCTCTGCTGTAAGTGGTTGTGACTCTGTGTACGTTATCAGAATGCGGTGTTAGAATGTGTGACAAGTTCTTTCTTGCATTACTGATAACGATGCCGGCGTTGGCAATCGAACCCGGTGCCTTCGGGATAGGAAGCCGAATTCTTACCGTTACGCCACAGAGCCACCATTTGATAGGGGAGTGGTGGGGGATAAACATTTACGTCAGGTGTACTACTGTTTTCACACAAATGAAAGAATATTCAAAAGTTTCATCATTAACAAGTATGGTAAAATGCTGGATGATTTTATTCACATTAACCTATTAATTATTGAGATATATCGTAAATTGAGGCTACTTTTCACATTTTTCTAGGTTTTTTTTTTTTTTTTTTTTTTTGTGTTATTTTACTGGGGTAAATGGACGAATGTTATTGAAAGCTATCAATAGTGGTGTCATTGGAAAGTGAATCATGTGAGGAAAACATCCATTACAAAAATAATGACCTTGGGCTCGGGGGTCGGTAGTTATGACATCTAAAAGTCGACTGGTAAAGTTAAACGGCTTTGGGGCTACTTTACACATGACACAAAATACACGCACAATTGTGGCAGAACGTATGTATTCTGAACAGAAATGTTGAGAAAAGACTGAAAACAAACCTAACACTTAGCAATAATCACGCAAAGTCGTGGGAGAACATTTCAAGTAGGTAACGATGGTTCCGAACAAAGTTTGAATAAATTCGAAGTTTCTCATTGGAAAACAAGCAGCTAGCTGCTGGAAGAGGGTCGGCTCTAGACTGGAAAATTTGAGACTAGTTTATCTATTCAGGGAAAAAGACCTATCAGTAGTCGTGTTTAAGGTCTCTTTTATATGGCCGTGCGTTCAAGTTCATCACTTTCGAGTTTATATGGACGCTGTCAAGCGTAAGGGAACCAAGCCACAAAATCTGTTTTTTGAGAATACGTGATTCGAAGTTCAAGAGCCATATAGAAACTATATGACATAGCATTTACTGATAAGCTTTTTTCAACGTAAGTACACATTTTTTGAATCGGGGGCCCAATTTTGAAAAATGTTACTTTTTACGCTCTTTCCAACGATACTAATAACTCATGTTGTTTACAAATGTCGGTTGGTTCCCTTACGCTTCACAGCGTCCATGTATAGCTTGCTTGTGGAAATGATATCAAAGAGCTGAAAGATGAAACATAATTATTAGGATGACACTACAGACACACTTAACAACACATCACACGGCATATGATAGGCTTCAAACTGCAAAGCTACAGAGTACAGATTGCAATTGCGCAGCAAAAACGTTCTCTGAAAGAAGCATCTAGAAATGACTCTCGAATTTGAATAAAATGAATTTGTGGTGTTAGAAAACGTTCTTCTATATTATTTAATTCAACTAATTCAGGTGGCATCTTAGGATTAGGAAATTGTAACTCTTCATACGCTATAGACAACAGACATTGTATATTGATATGCAGAAGGAAGTTTATTTTAATTAAAATAAAGCTTACAATTCGAACAAGCACAACCAGAATTATCACTAATACTATCAAAACTTGTTAACGAGTATGCGGTTTTGAGAACATCCAAAGTACCTACTTATGTTCGTTATAACTTCGTAACTCAGCATCGACATAGAACGATCGCAAGATGATCTCCGCAACTTACACATACAATCCGTCATTTTATACTCTGTACAACTTAACTCGGTCCCTCATGAACACGCACTTGACTAGAAATAGAAAATACTATCAAGTATTGAGAAATAGAAAATACTATCAAGTATTGCGAAACAGAAAAATTGTCAATAATCAGTTATCAGCCGATTCGTAATCATTGGCAACAAATTACAGATTTTACACTATTATATTAGCCTATGGAAGCTTTTCACTACTGGAAACCTGAAACAGAATACCAAAATTACCATTAATAGTTTCTTGAAAAATTTACTGATACAAGATACCCACAGAAATTGTACTAGGTTCGATTCAAAAAAATTCTACATTAATTGAACTAAGAACCAATTTCATACATTAACAGACAAACACACTTACCTACCTCCTCTAAATCCAGTTATACAAAAATCTTACGCAGTTTGAGCGTATCAATTTTTGCGTTGCAGGAATCCATAATCAAGTAGTGTATGTAAGCGGAAGCTTCACTGTTTGAAACCTGAAATAGAATACCAAAATCATCATTAATAGTTTTATAATTCACATCGCATTATTCCTTGGAAAATTAACTGATAAGAGTACCACAGAAAGTCGTACTTGGTTCGATTCAAAGGAATTCTACTCTAATTGAACCGAGAACCCATTAACCTATTTCATACATTAACGAACAACACACTTACCTCTTGTAAATCCAGTTACTTTCTTCACGTTTCTTGATGAAATAGATAATAAGTTGATAATCTTGCCTCTGTAGAGTAAAATCCAAAATAATAGATAATAAAACGTAAATAATAACATTCTTCATCTCATTTGCTTGGCTCCGTTGGCTCATTGAAAATAACGTTCGTACAATAATAAAGATCAAAAGAATGAGCACTACTGAAAACGGAAAAAAACAGGAGGCTCGTTACCGTCGTTGCTAACCTTAATAAAATCGAAATTGTTGCTTATAATTATAATTGGTTATATTATTTTCAACTACATATTGTTTTCCCGAAACTCGTAGCCGATCCTAAAAATACGCATTACGCAATAGAGTTCGTGGGCAAGAACGAACGACTTAACTGATTTTTTTGCGAACTATGACGAGATTGGATCGAGAAGCGGTGCAAATATCATGACTCAAGTCACACTGGGAAAAAAAATGAAATTTCGATTGTTATTGGGATTCAAAACCAGCTCTACAGTGCGCTGCAAAATTACCTGCGCGGGTTTTAGCAGGTGACAATGAGTGAGTGATCATGTGTACTTTCAAATAGAAACACTGCTATGTTCAGGAGGGGGAAAAAAACTAGTAAAAATAATTCTGCCAGTGCAACTGATTATAATTTAATTTTTTGGTGATGATGCAGTTGAATTTAGGACAAATTTTCTTTGAAACTGAATTTCTAATTGACTTAATGATAGTTGAAGTTTGCTACACGCTCATAGTAAATCATACGTGATCACTCACAAATGGACGCTGTTTAACAAAAGGGAACTAACCCACAAAATCCGCTTTTTGAGAACCCGTGATTCGAAGTTCAAGAGCCATGTAGAAACTATATGGCATTGCGTTTATTGATATTCTTTATTCAACGTGAGTACACATTTTTGAGTCGAGGGCCCAATTTTGATACGTTTTACGCTCTTTCCAACGATACTAATAACTCATTTTGTTTACAAATGTGGGTTAGTTCCCTTTTGTTAAAGAGCGTCCAAATATGCAGGGCTGCCAACACTTGAAACTCCAAGTTTAAATCCCACCCTAAAAAAATTATTTTTTTCTTACATTATATTCATCGGATTCTCTTCCAGACTTATTATTTTTTTATTCTTTGACTCGCTATTACTAACCATTCATTTTTACACCGCTAACTCACTATAACTGACCACTTATTTTTACAAAGCTACTGAAGATTGGAAAGTGCAGAGAACAACACTGATGACAGGATGTAAAAAAAAAATCGTCTCTAGTCATCTGTGCACACATCTTCCCCCATACCTACTATCATATTATATTGTTCGAAAGCTGATAAAATTTAGCGTCGGCTTACGTCACTGTATACTGTAAATAGAGGTAATTTTATAACCCAACGTTTTCACCTTACTTAGCACTGATATTTTCGTAGTGTTCTCAAATACCGTTAAATATACTTTTTTCGACTCGAAAATTCCAAACCTGATTGAGTAAACATCTAGAAACACAATGAGACACCACAATCAATGGTCCCGCTTTTCTAGATTGTACAATTATTATTCTCCTCGCTAACACGGTAAAAACAGGTACTGGGTAAAGTTACCCCGCAAATGTAAAGTAGCCCCGGTTCACGGTATCAAAAATTACCTTGAAAATGCAATAATTTAATTACAATAATCAATTAATCAAAAGAAGCACAAATTGAAAATTATCGGGATATTAAAAATATTTGATACATCAAAAATAATTAATTAATCGACATCAGTCCAAATTAATCCATATAAAGCAGAACAGTTATTTTTAATCAGTTGGCAAATGTTTTGAGTTGTACATTGTTTTTGTTTAGTTGATTATCTTTGATGAACCAAATATTTTCGGTTGACCGTTTATTTTTATCGTTTAACTGAAAAGGAACCGATTAAAACGAGTAATTGATTTATTTTTGAAGAACAATTTTTCCAACGCGCGCTGCGATACACTTTTTTCCAATGTTTTACCAACTTGAAAACAATCGTCACACCCTAGAATCATAAAAGGGAAAATTTTGATCGATGTCTAGAAAAGTTGATTAAGATAGTATCTAGGCTCAAATGTCGAAAAACTTCCGGGGTGAAATGTCGTAGTATACTAAAGTTACTTGCCGGACTACGTCGTTCATTTGTAAAACAAAATTCTGTATCCTAAAAATGCAGAATTATTGCATTGTTCGTTATAGTTCATTTTTCCCAGTGAAAATTCAATTTTCTTACAACGGTCCGGAAGAATAACCCGTGACATTTCACCTCATACGTTGTTACAAAAAAAGATTTTTGCCCTCAAAATTCTGCGATTAATTCTAAAATGTAGATGGAGATAGAATGAGACCACAATTTCAAATCGCAAAACTCTGGAGTCAGTACTCAGCTCACAAGAAAATGTTAAGTGGAGAATGTAACATTTGGACCCAGTTTCCTTTACATCGAATGTTAATCCGCACGGAATTTAATTATAATAAAATTGGTCAACAGACGGTTTTTAAACCAAACAATTCAACTGATTCTTACGCGCTGCAGAACTCACATACAGAATTCCGTACTCTTCGGATGGCGTGGGTGACAGCCTGACTTCTCACCAATCGTTCGTTCTAAATGAGCTTTCGCTCTGATACTGCCTGAGAAATGCGCATTATCTGTCCATACAAAGTCACAAAGAAGGAGAAAAAAAAATCGCTTCACGTCCATTGCTTTCAAGATTGGGTTGCTCTTGACGTCGAGACAATCTATTCTTTATGATTGTGAGACGTTTCAAGCCCCAAACCATGCGATGCAGTGCGCCTTTTCAACGCCCCGTATCGTGTAGCGTTTTACGAAATTAAATAGCGCCGTCATCGAAAACACGTAACACGAAAACGCACACCGAGTCATCGACGCGAGTTTAAGGTTACACCGCCGCGCTGCTGAGTCTGACTGGGGTAACGTTCAACAGGTGGGGCAAATTGGTACGTCGAATGCTGTAGCCGGGCGTGCGGATACGAGGCCGGTGTCGCTGCTGGTGAACGCAGTCGGCCTGCGAAAAATTATACAGCGAGCTCGACTTCTCTCGGCCGGTAGAGCCGCGCTCGGACAGCCGAAAATCCGCCGAGATTAAAAGGTTCTTTTCACGGACAGCGGCGATTTAAATCACGATCTAATATTTTTTACACGCATTGACGGACTGCAAATGGCCGAGGTCGTGACAATGGCGGCGGTACACTGGTTGTCCACCTTTCGCCAACTTGGCGCGGAGTGAACCGAAAACCGAAGATGTAGGTGCCTATATAGGAAAGAGAAAACGGATTTTGAATTAGTGTCTGTGTACGCTGGCAGGCTGGAACGTTTAATGAAAAAAAAAGAGCCAAAATTACTTTTTTGCTGAAGTTTCTGTTGCTTCACTTCGACCTACCATGTGTTATGTGCTCGCCAGTTACGTTCTTACCTTCGTCTCATGTATGTATCTTCGGTACGAATAAAGGTAAAACACGTAAAGGCCTCGTCGCCTCAGATGTCGGCAGCATTTTGTATCTTCATTTCTAAAGAGAGATGCGACGTATCGGTTAGTAAAGATCGATGAAAAGGTTTTATAGTTTCTGCAAACAGATGGTACTGCTCAACGTTTTCGCTGCTTCGTTTTTCTTTTAAGTTTTTGTGAATTTGTTTCATTTCAGTTAAGTATTTGATTTCCTCGGTGTCACGCATTTGTAGAACTAAAGATCTGATTTGTAAATGGATATTATTCAGAATGTTTTCATTTGGGCAAGTGCGTTATACTATCAGACATAGAGTAAATGATAATGTAAAGTCATAATGTGATCAAGTATTACAGGTATGGGCTAAGTTATTGGATTATACTTTTTGAATTACGGATGCAGTTTCCTACTATCTACGAATTTTCACTTCCCTGTGCTTCTTTTGAGCCGGTGGACATGGTAGTGTGGTTCAGTATACGTTCATTAATTACCTTCAGGCGCGCATTTTATACGGTTTCAGGTAGTGGCTATCGTATTATGGAGGACGCTATGGACCCAGTGCAGTTATGTTAATGTCATATGCAATGGCAGCTTAATTAATGATCACCGACTTAACCAAATGTTATTTCTTTTGGTTGAGTTGTATGCTCCATAAGTTGCTGTTACACGTCACATTAACATAACATATAATGTACATTTGCAATACCTCGACATTTTGTATTGATTTTTTTCCAATCTTGTTCGAGGTATTACAGTCGCGAAAGTGAACCGATATTAACCTACAGCTTTGCAATGCACAGCGCACGTAGGTGGATTTTAATTCTCTGTGGTCTGTACGGCGTAAACACAGCGTCGCCTTCATAATACAGCGCAAAGTTCACAGTTATTATTTATTTGTTATTCGCTTGCGTGGGATTTGAATTTCCTTCATCAAGTATGCGCTGTAGATCTTGTATTCATCAGAAAATTACACGACATACATGTAGAGCATTTGTGCCGCCGTTTCACGCAGATAAGCTGAAAGTAAAATTTAAATGTTGAAAACCGGACCGTTTCTTCCTGCAAATTCCTCAAAACGTAAAGAATTGCAGTGGTAGATATAGAAAATTATTGCCCTTGGCATGGCATTAATTTTCAACTGACGTGAAAAACGTGGCATCTGTTGCAAGGTCGTAACAACCTCTTGCATCAGCTGTGGCAAATAGTAACACAGGGGGAGGATGAACATATTAGCATTTTATTTTTATTACTGGGTATACTTGAACGAAAACCGTAACCCCCCCCCCCGTAACGCTCCTGTTTCTGGTGTCTCTGTGGCGCAGCGGTAAGAACTCGGCTTCCTAACCCGAAGGCACCGGGTTCGATTCCCAACGGCGGCCGGCATCGTTATCCTGATGGATTTACATTCAAGTCGGGCGACATCCTTTTCAAACCGACATTTGTCGGTTCAGGGAAAAGTTGTCCGCGACATGTCTGCGATAGGTCTGTAACAAAGTTGTAAATCCGTAGTTGTCGCCGACATTTTTCAAAGTTTGCTCGCGACATGTCGCCTACTGGAATGTAAATCCACCATCAGTAATGCAAGAAAGAAATCGTCACACATTCTAACACCGCATTCTGATAACGTATACAGAGTCACAACCACTTACAGCAGAGGCTTCCGAATCTGAAAGCTGTAAACGGGTAAGGCGCTACCTGCCGGTGCACGTTGGACTCACCGTCATAAACCACGGGGCTAGTAATACGGGTATGAAAATGTATGCAATCTTGGCAATTTTTTACTCACAACTTTCAGATCTCACGCATAAATTCATGTTTTTGAAAGTAATTCGAGAGTTGAGCTTGTGAGCTTTCATAAAGACAACTGAATTAGTTTTCCGATTACTTATTAATGAAACTCCCATGCTACTGTGGGGCTTTAAAGGTCATTAAACTTGTCAATTTGACGATAAATCTAGAGTTGTAACACGGAAGATGGGGGGAGAGCGTTTGAAATTCATGAGGAATACAATATGCATATTAGTGTGGTACCTAGTTCAACAGGTGGAGCGCACGGCGATGGACGAATGCTCAAGTAGCTCCCCAAACACCGCAACCCCAGCATCGGAAACTATCCTTTCAAGTGTCGCGTCGGTGACTACAGGGACGCTTTCAGGCTGGTCCGAGCTCTCGTTTCATCTCTTCTTACTGTGGAACCATGCTGCTCTGTCAGTGCTACCACTGGACACCCTACTGAGCGAGGCAACCCTCACCCAGCGTTAACCTGGAATTCGGGTGACCTACAGCCGGACCGCGCAGAGCTGGTCCTCAGTTACTCTTGATGAAGAAAAAAAAAATTTTTTCCGGTTAGCATACCTTTTACTCTTTAGACCGGTTTCAAATGTAAACAAAAAAATTTTGTCAATTTTGAATAAAATCGGTCGAAGATAACCCGTACCTCAAAGGAGTTACAGTTCTTATGATCGCTGTAATTTGGGCACACTGTTTTCAGGTAGAAAGCAACAAAATTTCCCTGCTATTCGAAAACGTTCCAAAATTTAATTCTGTTTTTCTGGCAGGTCGATACTTACGAACTTGAAAGCGGAGCTCTTAGCTTAATATCGCTGCAACTGTACAGAATTAGTTAATTTGGCCCGAGGCGAACTTTGGCTGCATTTGAAAGGGAAAAGTGGACTGACAGCGTGCGCTTGTTACACGGAGCGAAATCAATGAGGGCGGCGAAAATCACGCGCGTATCGCTCAATTACGACGAGCTGGAATCGCAGCCCACCATAAACGGATGTCTGGATGGCGAGTGCAGGTTAATTTTGCGAGCGTCCTGTTTCATTAACGCTTTGTTTTTGTTGTGTGGAAAATTTAATGTCCATGAAATCTAATTAAGCCGGGCTGCCTATGCCGACAATAAACGCAAACACTGCCATTTTCATCCCTTAAAGCGTTAATACCTTAGCCCATTATTAATGTCGTAAATTTTATAATCAACAATAGATCCGTATTTAGCGAATCTTTATTTCGGCAGCTAGCGCTTTTATCGCGTGGACGCTGTAAATTCACCTACATCTAGCGACGAGGCGAAAAGGCGAAACAATTTTCAAAATTGGGGCACGGCACAGTAGGCTCCTCTCTTCGTTCGAAACGTGTTACGTCCCACAAGTTTCCCCCGCGGTCTTCCTTACTCTCTTCGGTGTTCGCCATCCACGGAGGTGATGGGGGTGCAAAATGTCGACGAAAGCGTTCCGCGTGCCCTTGGATTCTGTATAGATGACGGTCACGGTTTGAGTCACCCGCGACAAAGATAAACAAAAGCGAACGCGCAGATTTCGTGAACTTGTTCATTCTGCAAACGAATAATTAAAAGTTAATACGAGCGGTAAATAAACTGCCGACGAAGTCAGCTCGCAACAGTGTTCTTTTTAACAAGCTGATTGGTTGTTCTCGCTCGACTTTCCAAATTACCCTTGTCGTCGTCACTGGCATTTGTAATTCAGTTTAAGGCAATGCTAAAGTCTTGGTTCAACCAAACGTAGTACATTGTAGGTCGTTGAATCGAGCTGTACTACACTCGTACGAAGCTTCTGGTATTACAAAGGGTCATTGTAATTACACCTATGGATGTCGAAGGAAATATAGTTATAGCACAAGTCCAAGTCTCGTTCTCTTTTTCTCTCTCTCTATTTTCTTACACAAAAAAGAACCAACATCGTTTCCTACGCGTGTTCCACCATCGTCGTCGTGTTCGTCCTCTTCGGCTTTACTGCCGCTACCTTGGTATCATCATTCGGTATTTAGCTCGAGCGCAGCGAAGGGTTTCAGCTGCGGAGCTGACCATCCGGTGGAGAGCCTTCCCTACTTATTGGGAGTCGTCCTTTACGACCTGCTGCGTGGATTGCGTAAACTACGCGAACGCTGGCCGCTGTCTCACGCGTTCGACTTATACTGACCTCCAAGTTCTTTCTGTTGCCGTTCCATCCGCTACTTTAAGCATATGTAAGAGTACGTAGTTATGTCATTATTTTGTGAATAATGTATCCATGGTTTTGAGTCGGAAGGTATACCAAACGGCAATAAAACCATTCTGAATTTGATTCCTGATGACATTCGAACCCAATTAAGGTAAGTCTTTTCTAAGCATGTCAAGTCCGAATTTTAATATTTTGTGATGACAGCGTTTCTAGCGGTAAGCTGACATGCCTGGTCTGATAAACGACACCCCAATGTTCGACTCGATCGCATTTCGCCATTCTAAGCGTGTTCTTGCATCATTATCAGCATTTCAAAATCATATTAAGTCCATCGTTTTTCAGGTGGATTTTTCAGTGTTTATTGTTCTGGTTTCTTCGTGGGTAATAATTCATTGCTCCACACTTTTAGTTCTTTCCATTTATGGAGGCACAAGCATTTTCAAACCATATTAAGTCCACTGTTTTTTGTTTCCTCGAACGCTGTTCTGTTTCACTTTCCAGTGCTAACCATCCACTCGCTACCGTATCGGTCCACAAGAGTACAACGTTGCAACACACAAAACTTCAATAAAATTAATTATATCCTTCACAGTGTAAACAGGTTTTGTTTTTCACTTTTCCCGAAAACATTTTTTAGGACTTAACACGTTTCGGAAAAACGCTCCTTAGTTAGCAAACTACTATTCACAATTTCATTCAATCTTGTACAGAACTCTAAGTACTAGTAATTAAGGAATTCGTCCATTTTCCTTATTTGAACCGGACCAACCTTTACATAAGTTCAAACAGGTAACTAAAATAGTAAGAAATAATATGACGGGTTAACGCACTCGTTCTCTAAAAAATTACCTAGGTCATAATTGCTTTATTAGCGGAGCGAATATAATTATTTTCGTAAGGAAATAATAAATGAATCGTTGAGAACCGAAAGGTGGTTAAGTCCAAAATTGGCAGTTTTGAGTTAGCGACGGAAACTGAGACATTAAGACAAGGCAGATTAACTGGTGTAATTGAAATTTCGCTCATGCGTCGGGAACATAGTTTCTGACTACGTTGCAACTGAAAATTTCATGTTTTTGTATCAAAAATAAATAAAAACTTCAAATGTAAAAAAATGAAAAAAAAAACAACTTAGAACGAGGAAGAGAAACGAGAAAGAAGCTGGAAATTAGAAATTTATAAAGCACGCAACGCAGCCAGGGGTACGTAGAATTTCCCTGTATAAAAATTTTAAGTCAAGAAAGTTTGAATTTGTATCATAGGCGCCGACTCATGGAAAATATTGGAGGGGGGGCAGAATCAGTCGGAGCCCGGTTTTTTCTTTGATTATTTTATTGAGACGCGTCTGATATTCCGGTATTATCGATTTTTTCTATTCGTTTTCTCTTTTTTTCCCTTTTTTGTTGAATTTAAACATTGATGGCAAAATTTTTTGTACTCTTTCCATTTTTGAGTTGAAAATATTGGGGGCGTCGCCCCTCCAAAGTTTTTATTGGGGGGCTCCCCCCTAAAGTGTCAAGTCAGCGCCTATGATTTTTATAATGTTTGATACAACGAGCGGCTTATACGCTAAATTTACATAACTACATTATTTACAGAGGACCGGCGAATGGATAGCTGGACGGGCACTGCTCTGGCTAGGTAGTAGGTACCTAGTTGAAAATCACGTTTGAGTACGGAAATACAACACTACTGCACCGTCATCCAAAACGAATAACATAGCAAAGCATAAAAGCGATCTTATTCTTTGGCCCAGTATTCGACTAGCACCAACATACCAGGGGGTCAACACCTAACCCGCACGAATGCCTATAGGTACCCTGATAGTGCCGGTCCTGAAGCTGTGCGGCAAGCTCAATATGCTGTCCGGAGACCGAATGCCTGGACCACAGCCAGATCCACATTGTCGCCTGGGTAGGGTAACGTCCACCCTGCATAGTGGAGAGCCTGTGGCGTCAGTTACGCCCCCGGGGGCGAGACAGTATAGCGAGCAAGCGTAAATATAGAAGCAGTTTAAGAAAGCCATAACAAAGTGTGTACTCAGTGAGCAAAACTCACCCCTAATTGGTGTTTCTCACTAACCCATCACAACTAATTGGACAACAGTACCGAAATACGGATTAGCATGAGTCGATTTCCTCTAACAGGCTTTTGCCACAGTCATTTACTAAATGCCACGAGGCACTAGCTTGTGAACGCGAGGACTTTGGCACAAGGGATGCGTTTCTCGCTCACCAGCAGGTTCTCCAGGCGAACCAGTCATGTATACAAGCGGGTCAAAGCGAATGGAAATGAAGCGACAAGCGCTTAAAATTCGACTTTATACGGGGTGTATTTATTTAGACAGAAATTTACCCTTACACGAAAAGTTCGTAATTTATTATTTTTGACTGGAATATTGGCGATTTTCAACAAAAAAAATTCATAATTTTTCCAGCGCTACAAATTTTTTCTCTCACTTCCAGGGAATTTATTACAATAAAATGGAGGTCCAAAAATTTGGAGCAGCTGTATCTAAGGTATTCTTGAAATTTTTTCCCCGCAATACGATTGAGAATTGTCTTTCGTGGTCTCCTTCCATTGCCTTACACCACGTTTTGACAAATTTTTGGTTTTTTATATAAATCAGTTTTGTGCTTCTCCTGAAAAGTGTGAAAAATGGACTATGGGTATAAGTGTTGTCTGATGACATGATGTTTAAATTCCGACTTTTGGTTACTAGTTTTCTCCTATTATGGCGGCTATATACCAGTCAGTTCGATGAGAACTTTTAGCATAGTGATGAGCATGACCATTTGATTACCTGCTCCAGTTTTCTGCTTTCTAGCAACTTTTTTATCGAAAAGTACCTACCTCCTGCTTGTGTTCTTTTCTCACTTAAACGAAATATTACTATCGCTAAATTTTGACAGCATGTTAACAAAATTCTTATCTGTACTCTGTGAAACATTCGTTCAAATCTACTGGTAACTCTTCTTTCAAGATTGAAAATAAAATTTTGAACTTTCTAAAATTGAAAAAAAAAACAAAAAAAACCGGTACGATTGAATAATACTCGAACCTTCGCCACAAATACTCGAGCCTATTTTTAACTCATTTCATGAACGAAATATAGTAAAGATACGATCGTATATTTTAAAAATACTAGTTTTTGGGAAAACTTTAATAATTTAGGACGGAATGGGAATTTTACAACACGGTTACACAAGAAGTGTACTTTTGGAATGGTCTCAAGCCTACGACGATCCTCTCCTCGCTAATTTATAATTCTGTATAAATCGTTAAATCATCCTGTCTGGCTATTTCCTGTATAACACGATGCAAATGTCTCACTCCTGCATTTCTATACCTACATCTTGTGTGCGTGACTTTTTCAGTACCACATTCTTCTCCTTACTCGTTGACCTTCCTTTGTCTTTTTTTCCTACCTTCGATCATCGTTGCCAACTTTTGATAACAGAGTTACCGTATTTTGACCCTTATTACCGTACACCAAAATTTTCGTAAAAATTCATAAAAATGTTCCACAGTTGATTTCCCCTCCCCCCTCCCCCCTCTGCAGAACATTCAACTCTCATTTCTCGGTTTTATCACAGATCCCAATTTGGAAATTCCATTGAATATAGACGACAGATAGGAGAAAACATAGATTGATATTCTGCAAGCCAAATGGTGATGTCAGTCGAATTATTCTCACGGTAAATTACGAGTATGAGGGACTTCGACTGTGCAGTGCAGTTGACAAAAGAATTAGGTTGGTTTTTGTATTCTTGTATTTTTTTATTTTTTTTTTGTGATTGAATTGGGAAATTAGTAGAAAATGTTGATGTTTGAGTTGTCTAATCTCATTACTATACGAAACATATGTACGGTATGGGTCATTACCATGCATGAGGTTCAGCCCTCCAAAACCGTATAAATACGATCACTACCGAACAGTTGGCAACGCTGCTTTCGATGGCCAGGCTAGATCATTCATTTTTTTAGTTGAATACAATTCAGTTACGACTCTGTCACTGTCTATTTGTTTTAGCACTCCCTTAAAATTCTGTTTTTACTATCGTTCAATACACGCGCCTTCTACACACTCTCGTTTTTTTTTTGTTGTTGTTTCTTTCATTCCGTATGCCTTCACTGCGGTCCATATTAAATATTTCCCGTACTAACTTCACAAATACCGCAAGCTTTTTCTCACAGTTTGGTCGAAATCGAGCAGGTGGACTGCAGAAGCAGGTCAAAATGGTATGGAATGACCCATAGAGATAAGGAAAGTTTATGGTAATGTTTTATTTCCAGTCTGGGGTGCAGTCGGCACGATTTTCTTGACGAGTAAGCTTACGGGGTCCAAACTGCAAATGTGAGACGTGCAGTTGATCCACTGACTCGTGGATGTCTACGATGAGTAAAACTCGGTTATGTAAGCGTGTATTCTGTCTACTCCGACTTGTGAATACTTCAAGATTACCACAAACTAAAAGCATATTCGAGTGCAGAGTAGCGAAATCTTATCTCGCATTTCGACTGCTGCGAGGGTGGTTTTGCTATTAGCGGACTAAGTCGGTTGTTATTCAATTTTAACCACCTGGAGAACTAAGGGTAGTCGAGCCAACTTCGACAAGCTTACTTCGCGACAAGGCTAATTCTACTGTTCGCATTCTCTTGCTTTCTCTACAGTCCGCTGAGGGTGCTTCACTAGAAACTGCTGCACCCCAGCTCTTCTCTCACTCTTCCTTGCCTTTTGCACTTGCTCAATTTGTTATTCCTGTCGTACTGTGTGCACTTCACTGGAAACCAAAGAATTTCGATTCTCTCCCAAATCTCCCAAAAGCTTGTGGTCCTTTGTCCCCTGGTCACGATCGCAAATAGGAAATAGCATCGGGGTCTGGTTGGCCGAGTGGATAGCGCGCTGATCACAGAATCCGGAGATTCCGGGTTCGAGCCCACGTAGCAGCTCGCTACATTTTGACCTAAGCCGGCTTTTCGACAAGAAGATAAGAGGGCCAAGACAGCCCGAAGAGCTTTCCCGGCGTCTCTGAGGTAATGCTCGAAAGGGCGGATACCAGGGCTCGGGTTAAGAGCAATAATTGGAAAAAAGAGAATAGAAAGTAACACCGCATCTCGACAGTGTTTCGCTTCGTGTAATATTGGTGCGCCGATCAGAAAGCCATTTGCGACGCTCTTGCCGTCGTCTGCGGGACTCTCGCACGCGGCACTCCCACGTCTTCTTTGCTCTCGCCGTAGCTCGCGGCCCCTTGCGTTTGTTCTTATCATATCTAGTGAAATATAATCATCTCCACACCACCCCCGTGCCATAATTTTTCGAGTGCCGAAATGTTCGCGTTTTGGAGTCCCCGCTCCTACAATGTACCCCGTGAAGTGCCCTGCCGTGACATGAAAAATCACGCTCCCCCGGAAAGCGCGTCCTGCTGGTCCCCGCGGTCCTGAAACTTGTCAACTCTGGAAACGAAACAATCCACTCTCGGTTAAATAATGACCCTCGGCAAACAGGTTTAATTTATTAAAACAATACATATATTTCATATTCCATCGAACGTAGGTAGCAAGCTAGAGGGTACCGAACAGATCGGTTTTTTCTGGTCATCCCTGGCTTCGCGGAGGCGAGCTTACGCCTATGCTCAACGCACTTCGGATGGCCCGTAATTTTGAAAGGATCAAAACCGATATAAAATGCAAAAATAGGGTATACCGCAGCTTGTGAGAATGAAGAAGTGTAGGGCTCCCAAACGATGAGATTGCGGAGGTTCCACCAAACATGAGCACGCCCCTAATCTAAAGACTACGCTATCGATACGAGGAAGCCATAATGAGGACCTCTTATCGCAAGTTACTAGTGGAAAATTTCCTTATTCGTTAGTTTATCGAGAACAGTTACGTCGCCTATTTAACCGGAGGGGGAAACGGCCAAAAAAAAATAGGCTAGAATCGTATCGGCGAACGCCTACAAGCGAAAGAAGCTCGACCATGGAGATACTCCTCATCGAATTATATTATTGTGCAGTGTGCGAACTGCGAAGACGCCCTCGCGCCCACGCCAAAAATGCGACAGATTAAAGGCGGAAATATTACAAAGGCGCCGTTTTTCTAAAAACAACTCGTGGCCACCGCGTTTTCTCAATTCGAAGAATCGTTATCCTAGAAAAGATTTTTGAAGTCGGTCGGTTTTAATTTCGCGGTTAGTATTATTTTTTATCGCATTTCCACATCTTTATAAGTTCAAGTTTTCTAAATAGAACATCGGCCGCTGCGTATGCGATACGTAGATCCACGAATACATTCACGGAGATATACGAGTTTGCGTGCGTGTCTCTGTATACATAATATGTATGGTAGTCTGGATACTGTACACATGTATACTTATGCCAGCAGTTCCCAGTTGGCGACGATATTTCCATTTCGCAATTTTTTCGACCCAAATTCGCCCGTTCGCGTCGATCGACGGGGGCGTAAGGCACTGCGCGGTTACAAAGTTTGTGTATACGCGGGTCGACGATTTGTTGGTGTTTTACACACGATTTATGAACTCGCTTTTATTGTTGTTTCGTTTTGTTATATGCTGCGGACGATGTATGGCCCGGTTCGACTTTTTTTTTTTTGTCTCGTAATTCGCTCGCATTCCGTCGTCCGATTTCCGTTCACATTCGAGACCATCAGGAAGTGCGAGTGGAAGTTGCTCTTTCGCTTTTTAGCTCGCGATGTCAGTGTCTCACCCGATGAATGACAAGGGCAAACAGGGGTGCCTATTTTTCTCCGTAAAAGCTCCGTTTTCGTGGCATTTTACTACAGTGTATGCCCCCTCCCTTCATTGAGTGAGATCAACGTAGGCGAAGCAAAAATTGATTTGGCAAAAAATGATTTGCAATTTCGCTTTAAAAAAATGTATACCAGAGACTGACTTTTTTTAATAAAATTTTCAAATTTTCTATTTTTTCGCCCACTAAATTTCTTTCTTTGAGCATAATAATAAATCCCTGAAAATGTTGAAAAAATTAATATCATTTAACAGGATCAGTTTGAGCTTGAAATCGTGAAAAAACACGAGTCCACGAAGCGTTTAGAGGCCGACGCGACGTAGCTCTGCGTAGTCGATTGAGAAACAAATAAAAGTTATTGTTCCTCACCAGCTAATAACTCAGTTAAGCTCAAAATTACCAGGCTTCTTGCCTCAAATATCTCTGCCCGTCCTCTCATATTAATTTCGATATTACAGGTTCAACCATTACTCGTTAATCAGATCCCTGAAATGAATCATTAGACAGCATTATCTGTCCGTTATAAAGACTCATTCAAACTAGAAATGTTGATCATTTTTAACTTTTAAGTATTTTTTAGGGCAGTGGTTCCAAACAGGTGGTCCGCGGACCCCCAGAGGTCCGCGAAGGGTGACTTAAGGGTCCGCGAGCTGATCCGAAAATGTTTTGTTCGTCAGGAATTTGACAGTTTTAGCAAATTTGAAGTATATTTAAAGGCATTATATACATAAGGGGTCCTTGAAATTATCGGGATTTTTTCAAGGGTTCTTGAAAATTTTTTGTTGGGAACCCCTGTTTTAGGGTATAAGTTGCTCTCATCTATTCATCATAAAGTAGGCGATGGAGTTTTCCGTAAGCATCTCACAAAATAAATCAAATAAGCTTCACGGTTGAGAAAATAATAAATAATGTGCACTTGCACTTTTTCCATTGAAACGGGTGTAATGTACATTGCTGTCTGACAATTTTAAGCTCATGTCACATTGGCTTAATATTACCTGGTCCACAAGAAGGAACAGGTTATGATGGAGGAGAGAATGAGAAAAGAGTGACTCGGAAGTACTCTTGAAGTCAATAAATTTATGGAAGAACTACAGTAAGACTCAGATTAAGGCATTCGATATCACTCGGTATAGCCTTATCATTGGCCAAGTTGTACCGGCTGCATCCGACTTTAGTCCCGAAAGGGTAATGTCGCAGCCGAGTTTAGTCCGGGAGTGATTCCGAGTTAAGTCCACACAAACAGGCGAGTTTAGTCCGTGCAAGTAGACCAGCTTAGCGACGTAACTTTATAGGCGCCTGTGGGTAGGTAGTAGGCGCTAACGCAATGAAAAAGTCATGATTTCGCATTAGGGTGTCCCTTATTTTACAAGTTTCCGCCAATTGATTAGGGTCGCACAGAAATTTGTTCCAATTCATAAAAAATCTGAGCTCAATCTGAAATCATTAACCCGTGCCGCTTAGACCTTGAAGTTATGTGTAATACTGAGATTTTACAAAAAAAAAACAAAAAAAAAACAAAAAAAAACCACGCGAGTATCTCGGAACACATCAACTTCAGGACCGAAACGCATATACAGTAAAACCTCGATAAATGAAACCGCGATAACTGAAAAACTCGGTAAGTGGAAGGAAAATTGTCTTCCCTTCACCTTCAATGATTTCACATGTAAATTTACCTTGACGAATGAAAGTAGCCCCTCGATAAGTGAAATGTAGATTTTTTCGTCGGAGTAGCAATATGTACATACATATTTACTGAAATTAGTCGCATTTTTCATGATAAACCTCTATAAGTGAAATGGTGACCATATCAACCTCTGTAAGTGAAATAGTGAGTCTTTTCTACCCGCCCATCACGACTCATTCTTGCTTGATCTTGTCAATTCATGCCTCTTTACCAAGATTGACGTATGAAAATTAAACTTTTTTGGTAGAAAAACTCGTTACATAATTGAAAATTAGACATATTACTGTATTTTAAATGAAAATTAACATTTTTTGGTAGAAAATTTAGCTGACGATAACCTGTGTAACTGAAAACCCCGCAAATTGGAAAACTCGATGACTGCAATATTTCTTCTCTTCCCTTCGGATTTCACTTATCGAGGTTTCACTGTAACATAAAATATTTCCTGTTAAATTTTCTATAAAAAAGATTCTATGCAACTCTTCTCTAAAACGCATATTTACCGAGATGATCGCAATAATGTGTGAAAGTTTTGAGGAACGTGGATTTTGTTATTTTTCCTTTCATAACCAATCTTCACTCTCGCTAAATCGTAGTTATCTAAAAAAAAATGTTTACTTTAGGACTAAAATGCAAATAACATAAAATGTTTCTCGTTAAATTTTCCATAAAACAGATTCTGTACAACTTTCCTCTAGAACGCATATTTATCGATAATCGCAAAAATGCGTGGAATTTTCGAAAAACATCGATTTTTTAATTATTTTACAGCTGAAATATCTATTCATGTCGGGTAGTGCATGCTACAATTTAACTTCAGTATCTGTCTACTGGGGCAAGCGCCCCAGTCCCCCCCCCCACCTGACTACGCCCATGACAGTTTGTTGGGTACCTACTATATAGAGTAGACCTCGGATTTTGCTGTTAAGGAACAGTCACATGTTCTCAGAATTCATTGTCATTTCCTATGGGTTAATCCCCGTTTCCTATTGTTGATTGTACATCATAGCAAGTCCACCACACCAAGTATTCAACAGAATGTTAGAATACT
This sequence comes from Acanthococcus lagerstroemiae, assembly GCA_031841125.1. NCBI lineage: Eukaryota > Metazoa > Arthropoda > Insecta > Hemiptera > Eriococcidae > Acanthococcus > Acanthococcus lagerstroemiae. Next base: position 4,353,988 of record CM063109.1, read on the forward strand.
CAAGACTCAATAAAAACATTGGAATTATTTTTGGCTTATTGATTCCTATGTTAACGTTTCAATTTTAGGCTATTCCGCAAATTTTTTATCACTAGGGTCAGACCAACAGTCCTACCGCTTGCAAATACAAACTTTTAACAATCGCAAACACTTCTACATGTGTTCATCTTCACCCCTTTAACGATGAGTCGAAGAAAAACATGTGCAAACGTGTTTGCACAGAAGCTTGTGTTTGCAAGAGGTAGGACTGTTGGTCTGATCCTAGTGATGAAAACTTTGCGGAAGAGCCTAAAACTGAAACGTTAATTAGGTATCCATGAACCATTGACCGGGAAGGTTGGCGTCTTCCTGTAATCCGCGCTAAGGAGGTCTGAGCATTGCTTACTGTCATCATGCATGTGTAGCGCTTCCCCGGTATTCCACTCCGTGTATCGTTGGGCGCTAGCGCTGCACTATTACGAAAATGAGCGACCGGCTTCCAAATACCCTCGGCAGGGCTCCCCCACCGTCGCCATCTGTTTGCTTCGCCACACGTACCAAGACGAGGAGGTGCGGGGTGAGTGAAAAGGAAGCGCATCCGTCTGTGGAGGACCTGAAATTTCCAGGCTAGTGCTTGGGGAGCGCGAACCTCGGTCAGTAGGGAACCCCATGGTGGCCCTTAGAGGACGTGCGCACCGGAAGCGGCACGGTGAAATGGGGGCTCGGGACAGCCTCAAGCATCCGTCCGGCCACTGATGCGATACTCGAAAGAGTAGTTTCCGGGGCCGGGGATGCGGTATCTTAGGGGCCACTTTGGAACGCGTGTATTGCCATACGTCCCACCACACCATAACTGATTCCAAGTTCAATGATTGAAGAAAACCAAAATTTGCGAGCTAGAGTCAACAAACTGTGTTTATTGAGTCTTGAGCATTCTAAGATTCCGTTGAAGCCTTGGTATGGTGGACTTGAGATGATGTGCATATATCAGCAATAGGAAACAGCGATTCGCCCGTAGAAAATGACCCTGATTTCTGAGAACATGTGACTGTTCCTTAACAGCACAACGTTATACGTATCTTATGCGCAAATTGTTGACTATTGTTGATATTCATACATAATCCGAGGTCTATTCTATAGGTACCTGACAAACTGTCATGGGCGTACCCAGGTCCGGGGGAGTGCTGCGGCGCTTTCCCCAATAGACAGAGACTGAAGTTAGTATGCGTTACCCGACATTGATAGATATTTCAGCCGAAAAATAATAAATATAAACTCTGTTTTTCGAAAATTCCACGAATTCTTGCGATTATCTCGGTAAATATGTTTCCTAAAGAAAAGTTGTATAGAATCTTCTTTACAGATAATTTTACGAGGAATATTTAATGTTATTTGCATTTTGATCTTAAAGTGAACATTTTTTTTTTAGATAACTACGATTTAGCCAGTGAAGATCGGTTATGAAAGAAAAAATAACAAAATCCACGTTCCTCGAAACTTTCACACATTATTGCAATTATTTTGGTAAATATGCATTTTAGAGAAAAGTTGTATTGATTTTTTATAGGAAATTTAACAGGGAACATTTTATGTTATATGTATTTCGGTCCTGAAGTTGATATGTTCCTGGATATTCTGTAAAATCACAGTATTACACATAACTTCAAGGTGAAATCGGCACGGGTCAATGACCTCATATTGAGCTCAAATTTTTTATGGCGAGTTTCTAGGTCCTTTGGAACAAATTTCAATGCATCTCTAATCAACTGGCGAAAACTTGTAAAATAAGGGACACCCTATACAGGATGATTCAGGAATGAGTAATATTGACGATAAGAATGTTTATGGGAAAATGTTCGACATACACCATCCACAGAGGAGACGTAACGCTATTAACAAGGATTCGAGTGTAGGAGTTCTCATGACGCGGCACAAAATAGGAGAAAGGACGCGCCAGAAATATTTAAAACGTGTTTCTTTCAAATTCTTCCCCCACGCTGAATGTGATTTCTTTTTTCCTATTTTTCATGACGATGCAACAGCTGAAGGACTAAACTCGGACACAGCTTCGGACTAAACTTGGAACCGTCCATTCTACCAAATATCGCTCCATACTACTCGATAGCTAGTAAAAATTGATAGGCGATCAACAGATACCGAGCAATATCAAATGCTCCAAGCGAAGCGCTTGCTTATAATTGTGCTTCTGTAGCAAGTCTATTTTGAAAAACCAAGGCCCCTCATGAGTGAGAGGATTTGAGAAAATAAAATTGGAGATATATGTCATTTATAGGTTTATGGGCTGACTAAATTTAATTCAGAAAGTTTATTTTAGATCTGACCTTTCAGAGTCCCATCACGGGGGGGGGGGGGTTAGGACCAACATAATATAGTTATGGATCATCATGAATAAATTAATACAATTTAGTCTCAGCCTTTTTTTCTGACCCCCTCCTAAGGGGTCTGTAGTGAGGTTGGATAGCCTCTCGGGCTATTGAGAGCCGTTGCAGTGGATCGACGATGAACAGGAGGGTCCACAGCGTGGGCACAGGGGGCTGATTAGTAACGAGCCCCTAATTAGAGATTCTCGGCTGACAAATGACCAGGCCGAGTCGAATTAATTTGAATACTGTGAGTCACAAAAATATTCGGACATGCAGTTTTTTTTTGCAATATTGAAAGAAGAATGGGCGGAAAGAATCCGAAAAAGTTGTATGTGGCAGGAGGTAGAGTAGGGAGTCTTAGAGCACCAATTTTGTTTGGAGATGTACCAAAAATTAAGCATAGAAAAAGAAAAACACGAAATATGTAGCCAAATTAATATTCGGACACCGTGTATTTTTTCCGTAAGAAATCCGACTTGATCTTACATTTTCCTGAGTAGGATTCTAGAAAATGTTCCTTTGATGATTAAAAGTTGATACCTGAATAATTGAAGCATTGCAGATTATGAGTTAGGTAATTGCGACATCGTAGCATGACTGAATGCGAAGTTAGGTATGGGTTGAAAAAACTTTAAACAAGAAAACTTTCTGCGTCCGCCTATTATAATTAGCATGCAACCCAAAAAAAAAAAACGAAATAGTTACGACCCGTCTCTAACTCAACAGTACAGGAGCTATGATGATGTGGGTTAAAATTTCATATTCTGTAAAGCTTCTAGTTTACACAAATCACTTGTGATCATCAAAGGAACATTTTCGGGATTCCTATTCAGGAAAATGTAAGATCAAGTCGGATTTCTTATGGAAAAAATGCACGGTGTCCGAATATTAATTTGGCTACATATTTCGTGTTTTTCTTTTTCTGTGCATAATTTTTGGTATTTCTCCAAAAAAAAAAATTGGTGCTCCAAGACTTTCTACTCTACCTCCTGCCACATACAACTGTTTCGGATTTTTTTCTGCCCATTCTTCTTTCAATATTGCGAAAAAAACTGCATGTCCGAATATTTTTGTGACTCGCAGTAGATTTATTAACACTTTCGACAATACTTTGACTCTACGTTATTGAACGGTTACAACGGTTAGCCACTAGGCTTTCGAGAGCATACGACACGACATAAGATCAGTTATACGTTAATTTTCTAAGCCCCAGATTTGGATACGAGAGATGTGGTGACAGTCTTCACTTAACTTTTTGGAGAGAACAAGACAGAAGCAAAACCCCGACTTCGGCCCATGTAATGAGTTTATAAAGCCCGAGTTTCGTACTTTCGGACTCGGCCTACTTAAGAAGGGGTTCTTCCAGATGAGAGACTTTTGAGTGTGGTGAGCTCGTGTGCGATGATCTGGGGGTTCTGATGACAGATCGTAGGAGGAGTAGACATGACGTGTGAGTCCGGTTGTCGAATTTAATAATTTGGTAATTGGTTACCATGCATTTTTCGTAGTGTGGATATGGCCAATAATTTGGGATGCGAAAGGCGTCATGTTATCTAATTAGTGAAAAAAGGTATCGGTGGGAGATGATGACGATATTTTGTGCGTTGTTCGTATAAACGCGTGCGGTCCGCGAGTTCTGGGAATTTAGAAGAATACGGCTCGTGTGTATGAGTCATCGGCGTCGAAAATGCGTTTGGTTAAATGTCTAGTCGTCTATACGACTGATATTTTTGGGAGGAGGTCAATTCGAGAAAGTTCTTCGTTTAGACGAAAGTGGTCAGACGGCGACTATATGATGCCAGTCGGATGGCGTGAGAGGAAGAAACCTTTGGAATTCGCAAAGGTGAATTTCGGTTCACGACAGGATCTGATCCAAAATATACTTTCAGAATTGAATTCAGCGCACCCAAAAACCTATAAATAAATATCTATCTTCATTTCATTTTTTCTGATTTTTCCCTCATATTACAGTCACCACGAGGACGGGGGCGATTTATATCGCTATGTCACGGTGACCCGCATTATCTTTACACAGGAGACTTTTAGAAACTGGAGAGTTAGAATTTTTAACACCTATGAAGGCCGATAAAAAATGGTCAATAAAAATTATCAAATTGAAGGTGAAAGGGCTGTCTGTCACTTGTATGTCTCTCATCCGATAGATCCGGGGCTTCGCAGGAGTTTCATTTCATCTCACTGAACCCGATCTGGGAAAAGGGGGTTTCTCGGCAAAACAAATCCACCTACGGGACATAGGAAGCACTCCCTTTTTCATTAGATACAATTTTCAAATTGATTGAGAAAAATTTATTTTTTAACATATACGCTGATGTACAATACATCAAAAATAGGTTTTCTTGAGTCGGTCAGTTTGTTGCTACACTTTTTTCAGACGACTGCTGTACACCGACAGAAAACTCTATTTTTGATAGATTGTAAGTAAGCCGGCATATGTAACATTGATAATTGCACGTTTCAGCCCGCTGTGGATCAATTTGGGTAATAAAAACTGAGGAAGTAACCTGAAAGATGAATTCAATTACTCAGATAACCCTATTTTTGATATGTTTAATGTACTAGTCCTAATTTTTGGGTTCCGACCTCTGGTACAACCTGTTGAGTGGGGGTTAAGACCAAACTAACATGAAAAATGGATGTAATCTCTAAAAACTATGTATTATACAGATTTTTATTCATTTTTATTGTATCTTTGTAAGCTGTAATGAAAGCAGAATCACCAGCTAATGGCCTTTACAAGATTTTTCATAATATTTTGGATATATTCTTCTTTTTTTGTTACACTATAAAGAACAATTTTTTTTAAAATACATTATAGAATCATTTATTTTGTTGAAAACTCTTTAAAGCACAAAGGCGAATTTTCTCATGGTAAATTTCATATTAAACTTCAATCCCGTTGAGGGACCCCTTAGAATTTTTGGCTTTTAAAAAACAATTTGCTGGTATGTTTTTATATTAACTAGAACACGTTTTGAGAGTAGCTGGAAATTCATCCTGTTTTAAGAAAATAGTGTTGTAAAACCGTTCTTAGTAAAACTGAAAAATATTCTTCACCACACTCTGGCTTTGAGGAGCTAATTTTTTCCTAACGATTTCATACGGTTCCTCAAAATGTTCGCAGAACCTCGCTCCAAACGGTTCAGATAGAAATAGTGTTCGCGACAGTGTTTGACAAATAGTTCGCCGAACACATGGGGAAATGTTCATTTACGCGTAAATGCTGCTTCAGTATTCCATACATTCGAAGAAACCTTGATGAATTTGAAAGAACTTGGAAGAGACTTAAAAGTACATATCTACATCCCCAAACCCTCGCAACTCCTTGAGCGAAACCAAAGTAATAATATTATTTGAAGACACTCAAAATATAAAAAATATTATTATTCACTCCATCCTACTATCAAATGATTATTTACGGCAAACCGAGTATGCAATTTATTTAACGCGCAGCAAACACCTCTACTAGCTTCTCCGGAGTGTTAATGAAATTGCATAATTGAATCGCCGTAAATACATTGTTTACTTCAAACTGGAAATACGAGAGATGCTAACCATTGTGTCACCATTCTAAATTGTTCGGGAAGCAGAACAAGCTGTCTACGAGTACAAATGTTAATTAGAATCTCCGATTTGTGACAAAACCTTGCCTCAACCTTCCGAAGACCATTTAGAAATTTAATTATAGAAACTAAAATCTTCTCGAAAATATGTACAGATACCTATTGCTGAAGAAAATAATTCTAAAAGCTGTACTTATTATATTTTTAAATTAGAATACATAGCGAATGGACTGATTGTACTTTAGACATAAGTTTCTTCATTGGAAAATATATTGTGGTGCCGTGAATATGATTTCTTTACACGTTCATAAGTCGATGATTAGAAATAAAGTAAAGAAAGAAAGAAAAAAATAAAAAAAATAAAAAATAACAACAGCATTTAACTACATTTTGAAGATGCATTAGCAAATAATTGTAGCAAAATGAAGAAAAGTGATGATTCATCGAAACGATATTGGTGAGTTACGAGTTCCATCTCTCAATGCAAGAAAGAAAAAAAAAAAAGTACTTACAACAGGTTGGAAAGGGATTCCTTAAATAATTCAAGTAACTGGTATATGTATCGAAATGCTATTTTAGAAATCTATGAGGTACCTGTTGAAGAGGTTTCGAATTGAGAAATATTTCTGAAAATGTATCAAGTGTATTTTGAGGCAATTTTATGATCAGTCATTCAATTTAGAAAAAGTATAAAAAAACAGCTATGCGATGAGAAAATGGCAAGGAAAAACATGATAGAAAATAAATTACTGAATCGTATACAATAATTATAGTAATGGATGAAATGAGAGAAATAAAAGTAAAAACGGGTAAGTACTGTAGATAGAAATTTATAAGGGAAGAGGGGACACGGAATAATTGCTGGAGAAATGGAGAAATAGACATACATGAAGGAAAAGATTTATTAGGAATTAGAGTGGGTGTGAATGAATGAAAGAGACGGAAAGAAATTAGTGAAATTACAGAGTAGAGAAAGAGAGAAATAAATTGTTTCCAGCAGAAACGACTTATTTTACTAAAATTGAGTTCCTCATAGGATTTCTCTTGAATGTTGTGGTAGAAGCAAAATCCCTAAACCTCTACACCGAAAACTGTGAAATCGTTAAATTTTTGAAGAAAAGACAAATGTACCTTGAATTTGAATCAAATGATGGTAAGGGTATAACGAGAAACCGAATTCCATCGTAAATTTAGCAAGTGAATTTAACCATTCCATTGGTCATTCTCGGCTTTCATATTGCAAAAGGGAAATATATAATTGAACACAAAAAAAATTCATACAAGAAATTAGTTTAAAAAAATAAAAAGCAGTTGAAGCAATGGTTCCCACAATTCGAGTGCAAGAAAAATGTGAGCATTTCTTCACGCTAAAAAAATACACAAAAATAAGAATCTTCAACGCAATCGAAAGAACCTTCGAAATTACATATTTGTAAATCATCAAAGTTTTTGTAGCTTTTGTGGGTTGGCCTCTTTGCTTCTTCAAACCGAGTGGTACACTTTTTGCTTCTGGAGGTACGTTGATCAAGTTCAGTCGAATCATGATACCGAGGCGATGTTTCTATCCATAGTTCTTCAAAAATAACTTGAATCAGATATTTTGCCTTGTTAATAATCACTGTCCCAATTTTGTGTAGCCTTTAAATTTGTCAAAATTCCTTTATCGGCCTTCCTTCTCTAGGTACTGCTGCAACAGTTTCTTCGTCAATTTTTTGATGTATGTGGATGATCCAATGTAATATCGCACAACGTTGTTCAATTGCGCCAAGTTTTCTTTCTTTTTTTACCTTATTTGTTTCGTTAGAAATTCTCGTTTTTTGCGGATCCCTAAATTGCGTGGTAAAATTATTACAGTTGTGTTCACTTTTTCCCTTCTTGGACGATTTTTTTGCGTGACAATTTTTTTTATCTTACGCCCCAAAAAATAGATGCTATTACAAAAACGACACGTCTGTTCCCTGAAAGGCCAGCACAAAATACCTGAGACCATCAACCTTCATTCACACCTCGACAACATTCATTCGCTGCTAATTCGAATTAAAATCAGAAAACGTGACTGAAATGTAAAACGGAGATAACCATTTCACGGTAGAATGAAACAGGATTAGACGTGATTTATCGGTGGGAGAGAATGGAGATGGTTGGGACACATTTTCCAATTTTCAAGGGTTATCGGAGAATAATGGCTCCAGGTAACATTTTATCGACTTAACATGAACGTTGAACACTTTTGGAGGTGCTAATTTCGGCGTTTCACGAAAAAGAGCTTCGATGCGGAGGAATAATTTTTTTGCCGCATTAATTTCATCCGTGAGGTGATGCTGAGAAGGTAAGAATACGCTTTCCTTTCTACAAGCTGACGTAAAATGAGTTACATCCTATCGTTAAAATTGTGAGTATAAACTGTACGCCACTAAAATTGGAAAGAATCTAAACATAATGTATAATTCAATTAGATTCTTTTCCTAAAACATCGCAAAAAATGTAATATAGTCACTCAGTTTTGATGACAGCCAAATGAACGCCCACAGGTGCATGGAAGTGTAGAAATCGCGAGCCCCAATATAACACGTTTTACACTGATGGTTGGGTTAGAACAACCTCCAATACCGTTCAATCTTACAACTATCTTTTCGGGATTTGCAGAAACGTCAAATAGTAGCATCGACGGGGTAATAACAAATCATCTTCTTCCTTTCGGCGTGGAATCAATTTGACATTTTTCAACGACACTAAGGTAACAACTGTATAGAATACGGTGAAAGTCGCAGCTTATCCAGTAACCAAGGACTGAGAAACACAAAGACAACGGAACAAGTGTAGAACGATATTTTGAGTTCTTATCTGTGTTAGATGAAGCTCGTCTTAACTTCTGAGTTCTTCCTTCAAGCTAAAAACGCAACTTTCGAGTTTGTTTCAAACGAAATTATCCGAAAATTATGGCGGCGTCTCGCCCACTCGAAACTAACTCGTTTCTAGGTTAACGACATTAACGGAAGGCTTCCGGAAGCGGATACCGTGTACGCAGCATCAGTTTCGAAGTTACGTCGAATTCCTAGCCTGAGTTTCCATTTCAGTTTCTACATTCTGCTCTGCACCACCAGTTTACATGTTCAACGAGTGAAAAATAAGAAAAACACGGGCGGGAGTTTTATTACTAACTTACGTTCAAATAGTTACACGGTGAGTTATATTTTATAACTGAAATATTGAATTAGAAATGTCACTTTCCAAGTGTGTTGAAGGTATTAGGATGGAAAATCTAGAGCCAGGCTTATATAAAATTACAATTCAGAGTCTGTATCATGTAGAAGCCTATAAAATATTCTGTGGATCACTATGTGGACATGATCCTACGTCTCTTCACATTCGGCATTTAGTATGCTTGTTTTCTCGTTCCGGGAATAGTTTAGCAACCAGCGCATCGTTATGTGGGTTGCATAACTTTCGTCGCATCTCACATCGAATTTAAATCCAATTAATAACAGAGAACGCCGAAAATAAACCAATCGAATCCAAACAACATCACCAACATGCAAACTATTATAACCAAAAAAATATGAAAAATTACGAGAATCACCAAATCAAAACCAAAACTGACCAGATGTTTAGGATGAACTCAGAAAAACGAAACATGATAAGAAATAATAAGGGGAATAACAAAAGACGAAGACGAGATTTATGGATAAATCAAGACTAAGGCAAACCACGCCAAGGAGCACCAATCGAAGAGCGAAAAAATATACGATATTCAATGACCAAGAACCCAAGAACACCAAAAACGACAGATAAACATCAAGCATTAACAAATCATGGCCACAATAAACTACAGGATACATTACAAAAACATACAATCAAAAATGAAAAAATAAAATTAATTCATACTGAAAAAGACCTTAACACACCATAAATTATAAGTTAGTGCAAGATCATTTTCATTTTCTGTCTCATTTTCTTTCTATTCTTCTTGATTACATTGTTTTTGCACAAATATTGAGAATAAGATCAGAAGACATATAGATCAGCTATATAAGAATCGTAGAAGACCAAAACCGAACCAATAAGGGCTAAGATTTATTAAAGCGTGACCAAGAAATACCGAAAAATACATAAAATCATCAAACCAAGACTAAACATAGCCAAATACGATGGAAAAATACCTCTAAACATCAGTTCGGTGAAGACCAGAAAAGACCGAAGAAGACCATAATCCTCAGAGACAAAAAGAAAAATGGCTTACACAATACCAAAAAATTCACAAAACACCAAATCAAGACGAAAAACAACAACGATGACATAAGATAGGCACTGGCGTTGCATAAAAACTGGCAACGAATAAAGTTTGGAGAGAATTTCACGAAAAAAAACAAAAATTTTCCAAGGGGTGTCGAGTCATTCTCAAAACCTTCTTCATATATCTACACCACGACTGAGGCCTATCTATCAGAGTGGGACTGGACCCAAAGAGTTCTTAAATTTCGGGATAGCCTTCTTCTTTGTGGTTATCTAAAATGAAGATTCTTGATTTCTGTCTGTTTGACTTTCTTTTAGCACGACCTCTGCAAAATTTCCATGATTTCGTTTCCCCGTCGGCGTATCCTTTTTTCAACGTTCCTCTATTTTAATCTCATTCCTACTAAAATTTTTTAAATTGAAAATGAGAAAATAATATTGGTAGCTTAGTGTGCACTTGTTTTATGTCCATAAAAGAAAACTGTAAGTAACTGGCGTTCAAATAGCATTAATTCGTATGGGACACGAGAATTCTAAATTGTATTTTGAGAACAACAGTTGGGTTGTAAAATATTCTGGGTAGCGAATCTAACTGCTGGTGACTTATACTTTCATTGTATACTTATCCGCCGGTAAACAAAAATGCACTAATCTTCAGAGCCTGTGAAGTGATGGGTTCCCCCATTTATATGTATTTGCCCTAGAAAAAAAAATCACTGGATCAGATATGTTAGCCCAAAATTCGGTCAGCCAATGTCAGCCAGCTAGACTAACAGACTGTCAGACGTAGATATATGTATATCAATTAAGGAAGACAGAAATACTAAAATGATGGTCTCCGCCCTTGCCTTTGAGGAAAAACCTGCGTGGATGCCTACGACTAACTTGAATTTGAAAAACTACAATAGATACATCAAGATCCAGTCACTCAAATGGAAGAATCGGCAAATAAACAAGCTGACAGAGATACTAAAAACCTGTTTTCTGTCTTTCTTTCGAACGGGAGATTGAAAAAATGCCAAGCATATTGCCTGCCCGAAACAAACCGAACAACTTGATTCATTTCGTACGCTCATTCAAACACTTAAGACCACTTTGGGAAGACAAGACCATCGACGCCAGCGGAAAAGTTGTTCCCGAAAGTACCTCCCCTCTGCGGACACACCAACTTTTATTCTCCTTTATATAATGAATGCCACATTTCTACGTACAATTTTCCGGGCCTTGTTAGCGTGCCGTATGGCGCATCGACCTATAATTACAAAACTATAAAGACGCGTTAAAACACAATATGAACCTTCTTCGTAGGTAAACAGAAAATGATTTCATCTTTCAAAACAAAAATGAGAACTTGGGAAAAATTAATACATTTGAGACTGGTACACGAAATAGCACTTAGCCCCGAAGAGAGCACCTCCGTATCGAGGGGTTTGGCTGTTGCTTTGTCATTACGTTTTTCTTCTCCCGCGCAAAAATTTCAGCACTAAATTCTTATTACGAGTGTAATCGTACACGAGAAAGTACGTCCATAGAAATATGTTGCCATCATTACAATAAGCAACAGCGTCGAGCTTAAATATTTTTTCACCGCGCCGAGGTTTTCAGCTGCTACAGTGAAAATTCTTACCTTGCGTACTTTTCCAATACATGGCGACGCTAAAATGCGGCGGTTCATTTTCTCGAGGTAAAAATTCACGGGAAAATTTTCCAAGAACGCGATGAATAGTTAAAAATATGAAGCGAGACTATGAGAGTAAAAAAGGAAAGTGTTTTGTCTAGTTTTACGAATACAAGATTGAGCTGCATGCTTTTTTGTACACAAGGATTCGATCATTCATTTCATGTTACAGAGTATATATATTGATCATGTTGACACTGAAACAAGAGGATTCTTGTCTTTTTGTGATTCTCCTCGAGGGGAAACAATCACTACCGAATTACGGCGGATTTGTCCTCTTGAAAAAACTCTAGGAACAACAATTGTTGTGAGAAACATTTTATTTCGGGTTCGATTTCGTAAATGAAATATCGGAATCGCTCACATAGGTTTTCACTTTTCAGTGTCGTTCTCTTGAGTGGTATCTTATCGTCGCTCTACTAGGCCTAGTTGGCTTCGTTGCTATTCAATATAGCCCACTTTACATAAATACGAGTAAGAACCCTTGGAGCAACAAAAACTAAGCCGTATTCCTACAAGAATTATTGTCATGTTAATTTCTCATGAAAGTAATATCCAAGCCATTCCACGCCAAATTGAATAAAATATTACAATTTCTGCCACCAAACCATTCGGTTTTGAAAAAACTGACAAGAACGTTTCGAATTTATCATAATATCAGACGAACGTCCACTTGTTCATTTTGCTAAATAACCACCGACTACACGAATTGAAAAAAAATTACCCGTATATTTTCCCTCCATTATTACGCCTAGAAAAAATCAGAAAAGGAGTGAGTGACAGACATCCTCAACAACCACATTTGGGAGGAAATGGAAGCTGCACCTTCCAAGGAAAAATACTGACATCAGAAATGCTTCACAAAATAGCAACGTCGTATACAAAGACTTGAATGAGCCTACTAGTCTTTAATTAATCCTAGTCAGGTGTGGAAGAGTTTCAAAAGTCGTAAATGAGTCTTCAAGAGTCGTTGTGAGTGTTGAACAAATTCAAAATAGTCTTACAGATTCTTAAACAAGTTTTCGAGAATTTTAAACGAGTTTTGAGGCGTTTTAAAGAGCCTCGAGGAAAATCAAAGAATTATGATCAAGTCTTATATATTCCCGATTAGGTCTGGAAGAATTTAAAATAGTCCGAAAGAGTCTTTAGCAAATATGTGAGTCATAAAGAGTCTTGAATGAGTTTTGGATGGTCTTAGCGATGGTTAAATTTGAAGTCGTAATCAAATCTGGCAATTAAAAAATCACAAACGGTTTTAAAGAGTTTTAGGAAGTGCAACAAACTGAAATCTACAATACGGTACTCATTTTATGGTCATTTTGACCCTCAATTATTTTCTTGCCACTCCAGTTTTCACACTAGGAGAAGACTACTACCATAATCTGATTCAAAATCTTAGGAACTAACCTTTCATGTTTAATATTCCATGTTTCATTTCTCGACCTGTTCAATTTCGAGTTACCCATTTCAACTCCCAGTTACCAAATTCTCAACTCAGAATAAAACTACCTAATATTTGTAAAGAAATATAAAATTTTAGTTCCCTAATTTTGGGGTACATGGCTTCATTATGTTAGGAATCACTGCAGACAGCATTCGCTGCAGCGATTAAGTCATTTCTTTAGCTCGTACCTGCTTTCACGAGCAGGTAATTCACTCTCATCCCCCAACCGATGATATAAAAACAGGCTCTAGCTGCCATTTACACATTTGCATAATATGTTTCCGCCACGCGGACAGGAACTTATAGAAATGACCCAGGATATGCTTGGTGCATTTTTCGACAGGCTACCATCGCGATAGTCGTCTGTGCAGTATTGTGATTGCTAACGTGAAAGTGTAGTGGCAGGTGGACGAGCCATATTGCATCATAGGTGAGTTTACTCACGGAGTACCAATCTTTCTGTAGGCTTACCCTACTTCGATATTAAATTATTTCATTATATTAATTTTAGGATAGAGTTGCGCATATTCAGATTGTCTTGCTGGGTATCGACGTACGCTCACTATGCAGAGTGGGATGCCCAGGCGAGAATATGACGTACAGCCTCGCGTGAGCGGTCTCAGGTAGCAGGGCAGTCCATAATCAGGGAGTACGTAGGCCTCGGGGCGGAGGTTCCCTTACCCCCGCAGAAGTGTGGCCAAGGTGGATTAGCGGCGTATCTACTGCGATACCTTGCACTGGCCGACGAGGCAGTGTGGCTTGCACCCAAGCCACGGGACAGATCATGAGGTCATGCCTCATAGCTTACATGTCTCGCTAGACTTCGAATCTTGGTACCCAGATGCGATTATTTTCTTAAATTCCAGGTGGTACCAGACGACAGACGCGCTTAGATCCTACCCTCGCGCCTACAACGTTTTATTGGGGAGATTAGCCTAATATGGAAGGACATCTTTGAAATCACCATAGTTCAGCCCCCAATGAAGTTGGGGAAGTCGTATTTGCACCAAAACGTGTGTAAAAAATCACATTTTATCATACTAAAAGCTGATTGTGTTGAAATTATTCTTGTCTTACAATCGACAAAAAACGAAAACATCAAAATTCAAAAGAAAGAAAAAAGAAAAAAGGTTCCTAATATGGAATGATAAATTAATATTTAAAAACAAAACTCATGGATTATTCGTGTACAAAATTCGCAAATGAAGTTTTGGTGCTTTTCAACTCTTGAGCACTTCTCGCGGCACCATCGTTGGCATTTTCCACCACACTGTACAGTTTGCGCATTTTCGTCATCTAAAACCAAAAATTTATGTAAACAATCGAATTCCATATTGGGCAACCTTTTTTTTTTTTTTTTTCAACGCAAACTTTAAAGTGGAGCATTTGTATGAACTTTTGAATGAAAATTGAATAGAGAAAGTGAAAGTACTTACTTTGAGTTTTATTTTAATATAAAATTTATTAAGGTTTCATCACTTATAACCCCTTCAATTTTAATTTCGAATTGAAAACACGTGCATGAGAAAAATTATAAAAAAAACAAACTTGTCGATAACTTCGCGAGAAACGATCGGATCACCTTGATTTCTGGTATTGAGAATACTAGTACATTTAGTTCCGTAACAATTTCCAGAGTGCGCTGTTTAATGACGCGACTAAGGCGCCATTCCATATTAGGAATCCCTTCCATATTAAGCTACTCTCCCTATTCTGACATGAATGTAAAATAAAGGAAACATGTATCAAAATTCATCTAGTCTTCTTAATTTAGGCCCACACCGGCCTTTCAACTATCTTCTCCCCTTTCCTTCTCTCTTTTTTTCTTTTACATACTAAATCGGTGTTTAGTGATTCTGAAAACTTATTACCACTAACGATTAGCAAATGAAAAGCACCTATTTTGGAAAAGTGCATTTCGAGATCATTGCAATTAAAAGTTTAAACATAATATGCCAATTTATTCATCACTACTATTTCTGTGGTCCATGTTAATGATATGGGAAAATTCACCATTTTTATGAGATACTGAATTTTCCATGTATTTTAAAGTAAATGTTAATTAGGTTCTGGTCATTTACATTTTTTTTCCACCAGCTGAAATGTTATTGTGATTATGCTTACTCGTTTTTCGATACTTGTGTCATTTATGTATAGCCACAGCATATTGAGCTTTTTTGTGAAGGATCAAGACATGTCTTCTTTTCAAATAATTGATATCATCAGTTACACTATTGTCTAATAGATTCATATTCTTATGTGCGCTCATTGCAAAACGTGGTAATCATTATATTTAAAACATAACTAACTATAAGACAATAAGCGTAAGTCTTTCCAAATTAATAAACGTAGGTATCTATTTATGTAAAATTAAAAAAAAAAAGTTTTGAAAACAAAAGATATTATTTTCAATACATAAAAATATGTATTTCGAAATTAGTAACACAGCAAGCATTGTGAAACTTTAGCGATTAGAGAGTACGTAGATTCTGATTTTGCGAGAATAATTAAAATGGGTCTAGTTGGAATTTGGCCCTTTTAGTTTAATGGTCGTCAATTTTACACTCGTACTGTATTTTACGTCAATTTAAGCTTGAACCCCCGTTTCTGAAGCCCCCGTGTTTGTTAGAGAAAGAAGTAATTTCAAAACTACGAGTAGATTTAGCGACGTTGAATTTCCAGCCGGCTGATACCCACTTCATATGATCGAGTCTTATAAAACTTAGAATGTATCAGCCGTTTCAGAAACCAAAAAAACGCTTAAAGCTCATTGTAGGGCTACATGAGTGATATCTGAGAGGTGAACAGGAAAAGGTACGAAAATTCCTCAAGATAGAAAGTGACGGTAGTAAGAGAGAAATTCTAGTTAGATGCTTTCTGTTCGTATTCAATCTTTTAAGGCAAGAAAATTGCCTACAAAACAAGTTTTTATCTTGTAACGCTTACACTAAAGTGTAGTCGTTTAAAATATGTTTTTTTTTACCAATTCGATTCCATACATGACATTTCTGTAGAACAACCTCGGTTAGTAAGTTCTTTTTTTACACATCATGATATCAGAAACAGTTTGCATGATTTTTAAATACATAATATCCATTTTTTTAAATGAATGGGCGCATCAATATTAATTCCGTTCCACATAAAATTCAACACGAATGGTAAGTAACGGAACCATTAGCATACGTATTCATTAGAAGACCCAAAACTACAAGCAATAAATGTGAAATCAGAATGCTGCTGGTTGATTAAGTTTCTGCTTGAACATTGTGATACCAGTTGTCACCCTCATCTGAGCAGAAGTATTAGCGTAGGTGCGGTAATTTGAGACCGTAGAAAACCTAAACCTGCCGTCAATTGCGTGTATTTTATTTAATTAACTCACGAAGGTAGAACTTCTTCTGTCTCACTCCTTTTACGAAGAATCAACTCGTCGGCTCTTCGAATAACATTCTTTTTAAAATATCATCTTGCATTTTACGTAATGTAGGTGTGCAATAGCAAAATTTTAATCAAACGCGATCGCCCACACGATGTTTTTCAATAAGACGTATAAAGCGTACGAGGAAACTAGAAGGAGCAACGAATAATAGTAAAAAAGGACGGAGGAAGAAAATATAAGAAAACAAGAAAAATGTTTTATCACTTTTCTGGGGAAATTGGCGAGTCAACTGGACGGCAATAAATGAACACCTACTGCTACTTCAACCCATCCGTCCTCCTTTACACTGCGCGGGATTATTCTTTTTAAACTGACACAGATTTGTTGCTTGCGGGCGTGAGTAAAGGTGGAAGAGTGAGCACATTGATCGATTTATGTTCCAAAATTTTTTAATCAAGGTTCTCCATCATTATAAGAACTGAAAATTTCGAACTGATATTTGATTCATTTGGATTTGAGTACCTAAGTATGATAACCGTCGACAAATTACTTGGTTTAACATCATATTCTCTTAAATATATCGCAGATATATATAAATAAAAATACTTTGTGGATTTATCTGAACCTTCGATCATTTCAATATGTCATGCGTTATAGGCCTCAGCTGACTGTGCGTTATAATGTGGACTCGAGTCAGAGATTGGCGTTTCAAGAAATATTAGTCATACTATTTCATCGTGTGGCATCCTTCTTTAATATTCATTAGACATCGGGAATGCGCACGTAACCATTGACGGAGAGCGCACCAACTTGCTCCGGCCCTTAACCCTTTTTCAACAAATCAACTTTTCCACCTCCATATAAGGATAAAAAGCCTAAACAACAAACGCACCTTCTTATCAACAACCGAATCCACAGGTGTTACGGTGGAAATGTTCACTTCGCATGCATGCACGCCCTTTTACAATGTCCTTTTCCGTCACCCTTCTAATTAAAGAGTTTTACGATTTTTTATTTATTTTTATTCTTTCTTTTGAGTTCGTTCCAAGTATACCGAAAGATAAGTACTTGTGTACTTACCGTCAAATAACAATGCAAAAAGTGTTTTCAACATCGTTGTCATAACTATGGGTCTTAATTTCAACGACCTCAGAGAAGTTATATGCGAGTATCAGGGTGGAAATTACGTATTCTGACAATTTTAACGCCTAAGTTTTCCAAGCAAGTAATTCTTCAGTTAACTTTCAGGTTCATTTATCAATAACATAACAAAGACATTTGTTTGAAAGAAATAAGGGCAGGAACTTGTTCAGACTCGTCAAGATGCCAGATATACTTTTTAGTTTTCATGAGATATTGTTAACATTCTTCAAGATTGAACTGAAATTCGCAAAGATTGATCTGTAAACTCGCTAAAATTCATCTGTCAAGATCCGTTATCACTCTATTGCGATTCTTTAAATGCTCTCCAAGAATTCTTATATGTAGGTAATTCATAAATACTCAATTCAGTATATTTGCGCGGTCTTACCGAGTCTAAATAGGTCTTACAAAGTTTCTGACGGACTATAATAACTCTTGACCAAGTTTTAATAAGTCAGCAACTCTTGAAAGTTATTATGATAATCTCAACAAATATAAATAAGAATTTGATGCATGTAGACTGTGAAGATGAGCATTTTAATGATTCTCACTGAGTTTTAGGAATCTGAATTAACCCTAATGACTTTCTACTAGGCCCTACAGTCATTATAACTCTTTGCTAAGTTACAGTGAGTCTTAAGATTAACATTCGGTAAGACGTAAAACAATTTACAGCTTGTAAAACTTCTAAGACGTTACTGTTGAAATTTAGTGCTAATTTAAACTTTTAAAATACAGTGAAACGTCGTTTATCCGCACTAATTGGGACCGAGGGTTGTGCGGATAAAAAATTTTGCAGTTAACCGAAATTGTGTATATTCAATGCAAAAAAACATGACTATGATTAATTTTTCATCATACAGTATAACTTAGAGTAAATATTTAATGCGTTTAACTTCACAACCACTCGTTGAGGCCATAATTGCTGTACTAAAAATTTAAATCACGCTCACTTGTGTCTTGTCTAATACCGTATGTACGTATGTACAGTACTATGCAAGTAAATACCGGAATCAGTCAGTCAAAAACGGTCAGGTTATAAACAGTTTCAGATAGTTGTGATTTTTTCTTTTTTTTTTGGACGTGTGCGGATAATTGACGTGCGGATAAACGACGTTTCACTGTACTGCAAAAACTATTACCGATTCTATTAAAACCCATTAGAGTTTCTTAGTACGACGATGAGAAATACGTCAATAAGAAAGAATACGCGACTAGTTTTTAAATCTCACCAAAATTCCTATTCTCTGTTTTGGTTCAGTGAGACCCGTTAAGACTCTAAAGATTCATTAATGACGTTTTAGCATTCAGCGAGTCCTAATAAGTAACCCCTGTTAAAGAGTCTTCACAGCCTCTTAGCGAGTAATAATGAGTCATATCAAAATTTGAACAATTTACTCTTGGCAGAATTTTGATCGGGTTTAAGACCGAGTAACTCTCTTTAGGATTCACTGTAAAATTATCTAGACTCATCCTTAATAGTCTTTTAAGACCAATTGACAGGGGCGTCAATTTTTTTTTTAAAGGTTGGTACAAAAATTTAAGTCAACAAGGTAAGGAAAAAGAAGACTCATTTCTAAAAGTTGAATCAGTAAGTTGAAAATCTCTTACACTTTGTCTCTGAAATCTCTCAAAGCGCTTTCTTTCAATTTACGGAGGGGTTTTTGATTTTTTTATTACGGGGGGAGGGGGGTTTGAAATAATGCTTTGTATGGGTACAACAATGTACTCTTGTATTCATCTCCATTGATACCACAGCCTATTAATCCAAAGTTAGGATATCTCAGTGCTGTATCCAGGAATATGGTGAGGAGGAAGGGGGGTCAATCTAACATATGGGGTATTTTAAACTAAATTTATTTTATAATGTTTCTAAGATCCGCATTTTCCTGAATTTTTAAGCGCACGGTCGTACCCGGGGGGAGGGGCTGTTAGACCAGTTACCTTAACCCTTACCCCACTCTCACCCCTCTTGTATACGGCCCTGCCGTGATAAGATGGTTAAAACTTATAGTAATGCAAATACGTAGACGACTCATATTTCGTTGGGTTAGTGTGATAAGGTGTTATCTGAAAATTTTTCACAAAGTGAGTTTTTGGTATCGTTGGTTAGGAAATTTTATTATCTATAAGATACCATACGGTAAATGGTAAAATATTGTCTCAGTTCAACAGGAAACGCTAAAAACGAAATGGGTTCAAAATACACTACTAACAAAATTCATCATATGGAAAGGTTTAAGAAAAGAAAAGTAGAATATTTTCATCACTGAGGTGTATTCCTAGTTGAATGTTGAAGCATTATTATACTATTTTTAGTTAACCCCATTTTTAATAGCTTCGTCCTGGTTGCTTCAAAACTTTTAAACCTCTCCCCTGTAATTTTTTTTTTTTTTTTTTTTTTTTTTGCAGATAGCACCTTTTCATACTATCCCAACGAATACAACTTTTGAAACTTGGTTAATTCTCTTTACGACTTTGTTGTCATTTTATTAGATTAATGATTAAGAATTTACGACTTCATTCGCACTCATTAAGGACACTCTGGATTGTCAATACTGTTTATGAGTCATTAAAATATTCAAGACTCAACTAAACGTGAGACTCATTGATAACTGTGGATACACGAAGAAGGAATGGGGAACTGTCCATTCTATAAATAAATATAGAATCAGAAAGGTTTTACAAATCGCAAGGTTTTACAGTTTCAAACGGGTCTGTTAGAGTCTGTTGAAGAGTTTAAATAAATCCTGAATAAGCGCAACAAAATCTCAAAAGTCGTAAGAGTCTTAAAGAGGCGTAGCGAGTTTTGAGTATTACGAATCCTCTAACAAGTTTTCGAGCATCTTAAATAAGTCTTGAAATGTTTTTAAATTTCGAGGAAACTCGAGAAGTCATAATCAATTCTTGAAAAGTTCTGATCAAATCTGCAAGAGTCTGAAAGTTCGAAAGAGTCTATAGGAAGTCTGGAAGAGTCATAACGTCATAAAGAGTTCCAGTTAGTCTCGTATGATGCTAATCTTGAAACGAAATCGTAAATCTTAAAGAGGATCAACTTGTTTTAAACAAGGAGCGAATTTTTATTAGTCTAGACCCAGTCTAAAAGAGTAGTAAAAATCTTGAACGAAACATGAACAGTCAGTGAGTTTTAAATAATGGGCTGGAAGGACTCAAATTGGCACTAAAAAATCTTAGTTAGTTTCAAAGAGTATATTGAGAAGCCTCAAATAACAGTAAGAGTCCTAAAAATTCTTGATCATGTTTGAAAGAGCTATAATTAGGTTTAGCAGTCAAAAATTGAACAGTCTGAACGAGTCTCAAATAAGTTTGAAAAAGTCTTAAAGAATTCGAAGAGTCTAAAATATTCTTACATGAGCGATGAAAATCGAATGATGTTAGTTAAGATTCGAGAATTGCTACCTCTCTCTTGGTGGGAAGAAAAATCGGATGGTATCGTGATTCACGTTGAAAATTCTTTAAACATCGCCACTCAATCGAAAACCCAGTGAACTAAGATACTTTGACATCATACATTGGAAAAAATTAATCGACAGTACACATCGTTCAAAAGTTTCAGCACTTCTTTCTTATTCGCTCATTCATTCATCAAAGTAAGGGTGAGAAATTAATCTGAGTACTCGAAAGCAGGAGATTGATAAAACTACAACTATTCTAAACATGTTCATTTTGAATTTCCCCTCTCGGAATGGCTTCATGGATTAAACACAGCTCGAAAACTTAACGAGATCTATCAGTATGAACGATCGTCGCTACGGATCTGAAGGTAATCGGGTTTTTGAATTCAAGTAAGTTCAAAAATCTTAACAAGGTCTAACCGAGTCTCAATATTTTCTGTAGCAGGATCTTGATGCGTTCACAGACTGTGTAAGACTTTTCAAGACTTTTTCTTGAGACTGATCAGGTATATATGTTAATATCTTCCAGTGGAGTTTCGGAATGCCTTTCCCGCCATAGACGGAACATGAAAAGCTAGAGATGGCTAACAGCGCATTTTCTTTTTAGAAAGGGAAAGTTGAGCTACTAGCGACAAATTAAACTGATTCGAGTCTCTTGTACGCCGTACGGTGTGTTCAGTAACATATCAATAGCTTCCTAAAATAATGTTTTAGGTATTCATTTATAATGAAATATAAGAATTAAGGTACGAATATAATAAGATGGAAACAATGTAAGTGACACTGTTGAAAAATTTATGTTACAGAATGTCCTCCAGCCAGCGACGGAATCGAGAGATTCGCCTGTCCATCACCAGATAATATGGGAAGGTATTTATGTATAGACGATCATGTTCTTTGTGATGGATATATCGACTGTCCAAATGAAGAAGACGAAGACGGCAAAAATTGTTTATTTTATAAAACGGTAAGCTGGTTCATATTTTCGTTTTGTAATCTATTCAGTCAGTGCGTACCTGTCCTGGTGGTCGATTACCCAAAAGTGTTTTCAAATATATTTCTGAAATTATTCCGACAAGAGACTACACGTACTGTATCATGGCAGCTGCAAAGAAAACTCAGAACGAAGCACCGCATAGTGGTCCGAGACTTGAGAAACGTGAGTATTACCGGAAAAATGAACAATGAAATTGCAAAACTAAGACGCTGCGAGTTTGCGAGAGCCAATACAACGTAATCAATTTCTAATTTTATCCAGCATTTTCCGATAATGTTTTCTTTTTGGAGTTTGGAACCAGTATACGTGGAGCTTCGTTTCATTCACTTAGGTAATGACATGAATTCAGTAATCTGTGACGATGTTCTCAAATATATTTGAAGCATAGACACTGCTCCGCAGAATTTCTCAATTTCCATTTTTCAAAGCAATCATTAGTGCACATTGTTGCTTGGATACCAGTTAACAACTCGTACATAATTAGACAACTCTTAGTCCAGTATCACTCGGTTAATCAAACAGACGTAAAATTTTCCTACGAAAATGAGAGCAATTAAGGCGACATTTCTCGTCGTAACCTGATAATCGCGAGCAAGAAAGTCGAGACAATCTGGAAAATCCTGGAAAATGAAAGCGACGCAATTGAAGTATCATTCTGTTCTGCTTCTTGCTTTTCCCACGACGTCTTCGGATTACTACTCGCATCACGAACCCGGACCACTTTCACATTCGCAGGTAATGACGTCCGGCTGAAACTGTAATCGAATATCCGCTGCGCTCGAGTGGGCCGCATTTTCTAAAGAGGTCCCAAAGATAGGACGTTCCATTATTACTTCACTTGGTTGCTGTTGAGAAGAAAAGGAAAATTTCTGAAGTACAACGGCCGCTCGGTTTACCATTTCGCAGAGAGCAAGCTGCAAGTTGGAAATTCTCCTACCGTTTGCGCGTACGTTGATTAAAAATTAAAATTAGTCTCATCTAATTACCGAGCCCTGTTGAACGGCAACTTCTTGCGTCATCATCCGTTTCACCGCCTCCGGTTAAATTCAACATTCTTCACATTAACGTTTTCAGTGACTAAATTCGTTAACAACGAAAAACAAAAAAAAAAAAAGAAAAAAAGAAAGTTGGATGAGCCTGGCATGCAGAGCTAAGTACAAATAGCTAGACTGCGAGTATCTGTAAGGAGAACACTGGGGCCGGGAACGAAAACTCGCTTTTGAAAAAATAGTTACGAAAGATTTCCCAAAGGTTAGAGCTGCCTAATTGGTTTTCTTTTCTCCCACTTCCATCGGTCTTTTTTTTTTTCTTAATCAATTTGCTTACATCATTAGTTGACATATTTTTCATTTGTCAAGAATTCTTTTATTTTCAGCATGTTGAGCCTGGCACTCGTATTCTTCCACGAAAGTGGATTCCATGGTAATGACCTTCTAGGAAGTGGGTGGGAAAGTGATACTTTCAAGTGATAATGTTAAGTATGGATTGAATTTGAAAGAGAATTCCCACGAAAAAAGTTAGAACATTTTGGCTGGTCAAGAGATGGATACTTTCACTCATCCCCCTTCCTCAAAATACAAACTTTTCAAAAACAGTAAGAAAAATGTTATCTGAGAATGTACTTGTAAATTAGAAAATTTGTATAACTGATATGGACTTAACTCCCGGGCTATTCTACTGATTAATTACAAATGGTGCCGTCATGAAGATACGTAACTCGTAGTAAACGGTACTCCGTGACCATACCTCAGTATTTTCGTAAATAAAAAATTTAGCCATCCTCACCTCCGCCTCGTGAAAACTATCCAAGATGAGAAAACTAGACAGCCTGTCAACCAGACTCCTAGTAAGACATACAAGAGCAGATAGATACCAACAGACAGACAGGCAAATGGATTACCATTTGGTCAATAAAAGGTTTGAAATGAACAATAAGCAAGGTGAATTTCGGAATTCATCATTTGGACACCATCCTGATCACTGCTTTCAAGAATCCCAGCGAATTTCCCCAAAATAGCGTCATTGGGAGCCATTAGAGAAAAACGACACTATTTTATCGGAGTAGTAATGAGGAGGTAAGGGCAAAGGGAGAAAATGATTCTCAGGAACGGAAAGATATGAAGGTATGGAGTAGGACGAAACCAGATTGTCATAATCCCATAAAATGTGGTAAACGCCTAAAAAATGTGTTTCTCTCCAGCAGATCTGTGTTAAAGTATACGTGTTGTTTTCTGAAGATATTATAGTGAAAAGGTAAATCACTTATTTCATGGAAAATTTGATGAGCTGCAATTATTATCGTAACTCATTCTGCGATTACAGTCACATCATAAGTGACGAGTCTTTGGCCAAAATCCGATACCTGTCTTTAATCCACAATCGGGGGTACACCTCGAAGACTGAGGGGGAGTTCAAAGATGATAACATATTCCAAGATTCACCTTACCTGTTGTTTCTTGTGTCCCCCCCCCCATTTCACTCTGTTTCCGGGTCATTATTGACCGAACTACTACACTATACAGTGCGTCGTTGATTTTACAATTATTTTTTAATAAAGGTAAGCAGTCAAAGTACGCGGACATCATGTAGACATATTCGTGTACCTAGTCCTGTTTTTCAAGGAACTAAGTGTGAGGTATTCTTTCATGAATGGATACAGATAGAAAGGTAGAACCAGGACCCTTCTGACGAGGAAGGTATTCTGGAAAGGACAATCTAAAATGCAGGGGAATTAAATTATCCCCCATTGAATATTTGGATCATACTAACATCTTCGAGACGGTAATGGAGTGAATAGATAAGCTGTAAACTATCTGTACTACTAACTATTCTTTTATTGAAAGTAGAAATGAGTAAAACATCCCAAGAGTACGATCGAATTTTTTTAAAACTCACTAAATTCTCGACTGGACAGAAGATCATAGAGAATTATTAACGATCATTAGAATGTCGTACAACTCGGACTATTCAAGACTCGCTCAAGACGCTGCTCTTAAGCCTTCCCAAGAGTTAAGATAGTTCAACACGCACTTACGAATACACTTCATGCCACTTTTACACTTGATCATCGCTTTTAATATCAGATAAAGATTCTTATAATTCTCCCATAATCGTTTAAAACACTCTAACACTCTCATAGACTTGTTTTAGGTTCCTTATTGCTGTTATGTTAGGATTCGCTCACTGTTGTAGTGTCGTTCAAAACTTTTTATAACCCCGTCAATCTTATCGAGGCTCTCCCACATTTGTTTGCATTCTGTAAAACTGATGTTTAGTACTCGCTCAGTAATCTAGTTATCGTTCATGACTTGCTATGACTCCTTCAACCGTATCAAGGCTCTTCAGGACTTAATTCAGACTTGTAACAATCCTTCTTTACTTGTTTAAAACACCTAGAAACCGTTTCAAGTGCTCAATGCGTAATTCCATCTTTGTTCGCGACTTACTAAGACTGATATCGTAAAACCTAGTGTTACAACTTTTCCAAATTCCGAGGCTTTTCAAGCGTCATTAAAACTCTTTAAGGCTTTCAGCGACTCGTTCAAGACTTTTATAAGACGTTTTCGAGGTTCTGTAAGATTCTTCCAGACACGTTTAAAAGACTCGTTCATACCAGTTTACAAGACTCTTCCATAATTTTTTAGATATCTTGTTAATCTTTAGGACCTTTACTGACTTGTTTGATACTAGGACTTCTCCATTCGTCAGCTGTTTTTCGAATTATTTCCGATTACTTGGAATCTTTCCATGTAGGAAGAGTAACTGCCCACTTACCTTCCCCGTGTATCCGTCCCCAATTCTACGTAACGGAACAATATTGGCAACCATAGAATAAATCATCCATAGAAAAGTAATATTAATTCTAAGAAATCTATGAAGAACCAAGGGATGAAACCCATTAGTTTTAACTCAACACTCGAATGTGGTGAACCTAGAGATTCTAACATTTCTGTTTGCGAGAGATTTACAATTGCAATCCGCTTTTGAACCAAGCCGTCTATCGAGCCCGCTCGAGGATATTTTCCAGATGCTGGGGACTGCGTATAGATGGCGTGAAAATATCGGATGGCCCAGGTAGTCTCTTGCAACTGAGAATACCCGAAAGAAGTTTTTATTGAACGTACAGCTTTGTTGAAAAGTTTTCCATTTGAATCTTTATTATAAGAAAAAAGAAACCCTCTTCTGTCGTTCATAAAAGTTGAACGAGAAAAAAAGTTTGCGAACCGAAAATCATATTTCCACCTAAATTATCACGGGTGTATTTTCTGACCTCAGGTTTGTTGCGAAAGTTGGTTGGTTATATTTTTGATGACGTTATTCTCTACGGAGAGTTTAAATTTTGTATTAGGTAGGTACTTTTTCTGAATGTGAATATTTGGTAGGTATCCGCTTTGGGACACGTATTCGTTTTTTTCTAAGAAATGCGGACAGCGATGTGCTTGACGACTGCGATTGGTGTTATTACAGCTCACATAGTATGAAATTATTGGCATTTCCTTTCAAATATATTATAAAAATCTACGTATATCTTTTTCAGACCCCCCCCCCCTGTACAAATGAACAAATTTCATTGTTTACAACAGGAACTAGGTCAGCCAATATGAATTCCAATACAATTAATAATAATAAATGCAAATAATCTCGGAGAGCTGAAATCAATCCGTGGGCATACCAATTACTACACCTAATTATTGATGACTTAATTCTCACTCGCTGTAGGTCCATAAACGTCCATATTATTGGGAATTGGCACTTGAGGTTTTCAAATAACAATAATTGTTAAGGAACATATAAAATCGGTTTTTTAATCTTACGGGTAGTAGATATGATGCTATTAACTTCTACTAAATGGACGCAAGAGATCTATGATCTAAATTGTCGATACAAAAAATTTTCAAGAATTCGAGTTAAGCTTCCTCCCCATATGGTCCAATATCGCCCTACAAAATTTATTATTCGATAATAAGAGTCCATAAGTCGATAAATACTTATTCTATTGAGAAGTGTTTAAGAAAAAACTATCTTTCATCCAATATTTCATAAATAAGGTCATCAAAATTTTGCAGTCATCACCTCATAAACGTCTTAAACAAGGGGAGAAATTATCTAAATAACCTTTTACGCTACCACACTGACTTATATATATCGTGCATCAATTTGAGGGACGAATGTGGAATTTTTAACATTTTTCCTGTAACTATAAAATTCTTTAAGCACTGAGAATGCTAGTTTTCTCCGGACCTATATTTCATCGCATTCTTATCTGTCCATCCCTGGGAATTTCCCTTTTTGTGGAATGAAGTTCTTTGGGCGTGTGGTATTTGGTTTCAAAAATTCTCAAGTGACGAAACTTTGAAAGCTTTCATCAGCCCAAATAGTTAATCAAGATATATCACCGGGAGATTTCACGGTCAATTAATTTATCTGGACGTCCGTTTGACTGTAAGCTGAGAAGTGTGATTTTTGGTGGAGGTTGAAGGGCCAGTGCAATGAATGTGTTATGAAGGAGGGGGACCAGAATTCCAACCCGAATAAAAACTTAGTTGACCAGGAAAAAAAAAAAAAAAAAGAAAAAAGGAAAACTTATCTTTGCTATTTTCGCAGCCAGGTTGCAGAATTTTTTGACTGTAAAGACCGAATTAAATAAAGTAAATTTCCTATAACAAAAAGAACAAAGAAAAAATTGCAATCTACCTAATAATTCTTATTTGGTGTCGGGATTTCTCGCCCTCTAGGTATAATTTCAGGAATGAGAAAAGGAGATGTAACATTTTCCACACTCCATCGCATTGACCCAAGGAGGGTGGATTGAGAGGCGAAAATTTCGTGAAATGTAATATAAAAACCGTTTTGTAAGTTTGAAAGATTACTGCAATGATTTTTGATAACGATTTGACCAATTTTTCGAATTCTGGCACAAGAACAAGGAGTGACTCAACAACAGAAATGTGAATAGGGGTGTCATCTCTTGAGTTTCGTTGGTTACTGAGTGTAGCTTTGACATGTCATTCACCTGAATTTACAGATTTTGGCAGGTAAGGCGACAGACTGTGCTGTAAACTTGAATAGTACCAATACGGACGATATGGATACGATTTTTGAGCCCTAACAGTAATAAAATTCATTGGGGTGAGTTGCTCATTCACCACTTCAATTTACCCGTAAAACTTCATGGATCACCTTTGTGAGATTGAGGAACATTTGAATTTTAAGAGCGTGAATAAAAACATCATCAGGGTAGGTTTTCATGGGAGTGGAACAGTTAAATGTAGATCACCGAAATACGCCCACAACAAGGTGTGTCAAAAAAAATTTTGATCAAAGTGCTCGCGAGCACGACTTATATATAGTATATTACAGCGAAGTAGTCAACAGACTCATATTGACTTTGAAAATGATTGTTTCGAAACTGAATTGAAATGACTTATAAGTACTGGGTGATTCTCCGAAAAATGGATAATTCAACGTGGACAAAAACAAAAAAAAATGAGGTTCATTTTTCAATTTTTTTTTTCGTTAAAATCGATACTAGGGGTATTGAGAAACCATATTCCGGTACTGGCCGGGCTTAAATTTAATTTTGGGGGGTTGTAAAAAAAATTGTTGTTCACGTTGAAAAACAAACTTTTCACGTTATAGTGTGATAAGATGTGGCTGTACGATCACACAGCGGCACCGTGGGTTACAATCTCACGGATCACGGTTTTATGAAGTACCAAAAATTCATCTAGGAAAGTAGTCTCTCCACGAAGAAGATTGAAAGGCTGTTTCCACAGACTGCTTCTAAGTGTCGAAAGATTCACGTCCTTCAACGTGAATACAAGAAATACGTGAGTATCCACGTTGAATAATATTTTATGTTCACGTTTAAGGATAAAATCGCCTTTTTCTTTTTCCCATTGGGTAAATATAAGGAGAATATTTGACACATGTTGCTGAATGTAATGTGGCCAACATTAGATTATATTATTACGTTTTTACAAAGTCCGAGCTGTAAATTCAGTATGGCTGTTGATGTCCTCGATGAAGGACACTTTTTTCTTTTAGAAACCAGGATCTCAGCAATAAATGAGTATTTTAGCATACAAATCATCATTATTTCACAGAAGTTCTTACACAGCCTTCTAGAGGAAGTTATGAGGAAGTTGTATGAGCATTTGAGATAAGTTTATGCTTATAGCGGAACCCTACAGAGACGTTTGAAAATTATCCACGTTGAAGGACATATTTCTTCCTAGACACAACTTTCAGGCATCTAAAGGTTACTTAAGTTGGTTAGAAAAAGATTGTAAGACCTATACCGTGTTGCCTCAACTTACCTCTTCAACAATGAGAAACAGTAGTTAAAATTATGTATTAAATCTTCTAGCGAGTAGAAGAAAACTGAACTAGACCAGGTTGACATCCACGTTGATGGACATTTCAGGTGAATTTTCGATTTTCTAAGTATGTTCTGCTGAACTAGGGAGAGCTTTTGCCACTGTCTCCATCAGAAGAGTTCATTTCCTCAATTTTGACATATGGCGCATATCATTCTGATAATAAGTAGCAGAGTTACAGCCCATTTACATGAATTGTCCATTTTTCGAAGAATTACCCTACTAGTACATTTCCAGCAAATTTATTCTGCCGTGCCGTATTGACGGGAACGCGAACAAACCTCGTAAGCACATTTTCGGACATATTTAGTTGTTTCATTCGACAAGTGGGGCAGGAAGGCTTTTTTATTTATTTATTATTTTTTTTTTTTGCAATATTGATAATTTACTGGTAGATGGCAGTTTACAGCAATAACAAATAAAATGAATTTTTAGAACAGTTTTTTGTTCGATTATTTCACGAAAAATTATTTTGTACTTTTACGAGTTTTTTTCACGTCAGCCACGGTATGCCAAACTATCACGGCTTCTTAGGCCAATCTATTTTCAGGTGGAACGATAGAAAAACACTTTTTAGGAAAGTTGTAGGCCTCCCTCTTCGAAAGGTTCCATTGGATTAAAAAAAAGTTTTTGTTTTTTTTAAAATCTGTTTCCGATGTTAGTGGGGCGACGGTAGTGCACGCACGCTAAATTGGCCACAGGACACCACACCCCCTATCCCAGAATTACCCCGATTGAGCTTACATCAGGATAGGGGGAAAATTTTTTTTAATTTGATATGTTCAGCTGTCCACTAGTGTTCAAAGTTTAGCCAAGTAGTACCGTGTATGCAAATTTAACTACCTTTAAATTTTGAAGTATAATACACCAACCGACTCGTCTTCATTCCCGTCCCTCATTATGAATATATTCGATTTAAATGCATGGACTAATTTTCAGTCTTATATTGCACTATTTTTATAAAAATTTTTATTTAGAAAATGAAGTACAAGTGATTTGTTGTTATTAATGAACTTTTCTAGAATACTGCGCCTCATAGACCAAAATTATATATATTCGTAAGGGGAAAATATAATCACACGCTATGGAAAGACGTTTTGCAGTTACGATTAGTAGACTTGTACCCTAAATTTTGAACAGCTGATTCATAGGGTAAAACGTCAATTATAATAGAAATGCACGCTAACTCGTGAACGTCAATATATTGTGTATCACAACTATGAAAAAAATATCCAACTATATTTCTTCAGTCACAACGTGCGTCAATTCGGTGATTCACATCATTACTTTTGGAACTGACCCCATAAGAGTTTCATCAAAGGAAATTCTGATTCCACCAAAGAAGGTTCCATTAAATAATGGTTATTGTATTCAGAGATTATATTCAATTCCGAAGTTCTAGAGGTCACTTAATTCAACTTTGAAAGTAATTTTTGAATGGCACCCATTTGGATGCCACTAAATGGAGTTCTAATCTCACCAGCGGGAGAATACAATGAACTCCCGGAGAGGAATTTATAGCAACCGTAAACACCTATAAAGAGAATACAGTCATGAAAAATAATGATCAGGAATCCTCTTTGTTAGGGCACCAATGAATCTGCTCCAAAAATTCCTTTCAAAATTAAATTCCGTGACTTCGAAAACCTATTATTTGCATATAATAGCTCGATGAAATGACCATTATTTAGGCGGAATTATCTTGGGTGAGACCAGATTTTTTATAGTGTGATATAGGTTTCTTTATCGTTAAGTAATAAGTAGAACGTGATAATATTTTTAATATCGTGCTATTCGCTCAATTTAGCGTGATTCTGATTTTTTAACGTTAATATTTTTATTAACTGGGCAAAATATCACTTTATCGTAATTGGAATTTTTTAGCTTTTTTTCCTATTCCTTGAAGCGCGTGGTTATAATTCCATCCCTATTTATAATGGGGGATCAATTCAAACCGATCGATGAATAGTGAGTCAAAATTTGAGGATCGTGCAATTTTTAAATTTTGTACACCTTGCCTAAACGGTAACCCTTCGTAGTAGGCTAAAATTTGTTTAAATGCAAAAAATGTTTAACCACGTTATTTTCTTATCAAATAGAATCACTCGAGGGCAAAACCAATACAACCTTAATCTGCATATATTCCGACATTAACCAATCCTTGTCTCGGACCCCAATCTACGACTCACAAATCAACCATAAGGTATTATGTATGGCTTTGAAGCCTGCTTATGTCCTCACAATTCTGACTTTAAAATTGACCAGAGTTAGCTTGGCTCTGCACTATCGCTTGAGCAGAGTTACACTAAGCTCTGCATAGCGGGGGTCTCAGGTATTCACACTGTCTTCTGGGCCAAATTACGTCAAGTCCACGTGATCCGGATTACACCAAGCTCCACCCACGCCAGAGTGTAATAAGCTTAATCTGATGTTCTTCAGAGACTCTTCTCATATCTCACCGCCGTGAAATTTCATTCACAGACACCCTTATCGCTTTAGTGAATACAAGTAAGTAAAAAGTTAGTAGGTATATCGTACAAAACACTCGCAATTTCTTAATTCTCATTAAGAATCCCCATTTTTCTCAGATTAAAAGTTTATAAAATTGGTGGAAATTTCCTCCGTAATTTGGGATAAGAAATGGTTACAAAAGATTTTTGCCTCCGCTACACTAAGAAGTATAAAAAAAAAAAAATCTTCTAGAAATCTCAAGTTATTTCAGCAAAATCCGTGCTCGTTTCATTAGTTTGAAATTCGAAGAAGTTTTCGTATAACTAAGTAGACGATTTAAACATTCATTTATTCGCCCATAAAAGTTTGTAACATCGATGGAACCCCCGGGGAACATATTGCCTGATTTACAGGCTACGTTGTACTGCCTCAAATTTTGTAACGCTGTCATTTTTTTTTCCTTCTCTAATCCAATCTATTTCTGACGATGGTCGGCGGCAGTTGTATAAAAACGAGTGGAAAATTAAATAATACTGTAAAATCGTACGTCGAATGCGTACAGTGGTGTGACGGATGCAGAGGAATTATATCGTTCGGGCTCACGATGTGACGTATCCCAAAGACTGGAATATTTTAATCGAGTTATCGATTGCTTCCAATGAACGATTTCAGCATTTAAACCCGCACCCGACTACGTTTCCAGTCTGGCTGCAACCAAACGAATGCAATAATGCATGGCGAAAATTCGAAGGGTGCTCAGTGTCTCAAAATTGAGTTATACTGCCACCATGGTATACCATGTTCATACCTCTACACTCTGAACCTATCATATAGCTCAATACCTACTTCCAAATAGTTCAAAATCTACTTCAGAAATAGCGCTGTATGTAAGTCCGTAGAACTGTGCGTAATTTAAACGCGTTTATCTCGAAAACAAGTTTTGAGCGCTTAGGACTCTTTGAACTTTTGTCATTATTAACCGTGCTGGTGAACAACAACTAGCATGATGAACGAAAGGACTTGAAACAAATGAAAATACATTTTCTGAAACGCGTTAGGTCCAAAA
This sequence comes from Acanthococcus lagerstroemiae, assembly GCA_031841125.1. Taxonomy (NCBI): domain Eukaryota; kingdom Metazoa; phylum Arthropoda; class Insecta; order Hemiptera; family Eriococcidae; genus Acanthococcus; species Acanthococcus lagerstroemiae. The sequence continues at coordinate 4,387,118 of CM063109.1, forward strand.
TTTGAAATTTAACTAATGTCATTAGAGACAGCTGACAAGTCACGACAGTTTTGTCGAACTGCCATATTGCTATGCATACCAATCGAGATATTTGAGTTTAAAAATCCCGCTATCCATAAGGACAATATATGTATTTTCAGAGTAGTTTATCGGTTTTTCTGAAAAAACTGATTTTTCGGATACAAGAAAAATTATTCTTCAAATGTAGTACCCATATTTCCAATTTAACTTTTTTAGGTAATTTAAGAAAGAATGAAGGAAGGAGGAAAAAAAAAAAAGGATCTATAAGTCTAGATCCAGTTGCACGAGTGGATGAGGAAGAGGACGAACTTCTTTGAAGGCTTCAGTGAAAGAGAAAACTAATGACACTAATTTCCCATCTTCATATTTCTTCATACATATAAATACGTTTAACTATTCTTATGAAGCAATTAGTCTATACTTATTTGTTCGAAGTTGGCGGCTGAATTATAAGAACTGGGAGTAGCAATTCTGAGAATACATGTATTTATGTTGCGAAAGGTTTTTGGCTAAAAACTATTTCTGAACTCTATTAGGAAGTGGAGCTAAAATATTCGCCTCCCAGTTAATTTACGCTTGAATATTATACGGAAACATTTCAGTTTTACTTTCTTCTCGTATCCCTATTATTATACGTCTCCCTTAATTTAAAATCATGTGGGCTCAAAACAGGAAAATTGACACAAAGTACACGAAATACCTTCTTATGCAGGTTGTACTAAATCTAAAGTTGTCAAATTACGTGTTCCAATAGGTGATTTTCAACGAACTCGCCTTTCAACAAAAACACACTCATTCCAGACTGTACTAAATCGCAAAAGCTAGACGTGCTATCGAAAACCTGATAACGGTATCGTGTTCAGCGTTGAAAAGGGCTTTAGAACCACCTATTCAAATACACAATACATAGATTTTTTTTGTTCTATAGAGTTATTTATCGACCACTTAGACGTTAGTGGTGCCGAGTTCCAATACAAAACAAGTCCCAAAGTCTCAACATTGAACTATTAAAAAAAAAATTTCTGTACTTCTTTTCTAATTTTTGTGCTGAATTTTTAAAGACATCGACATTTTCTCTTCCTACGTGTATTTAATATCTGTTTAACATTTTAAGAATTTGATTGTGATATCTATGGGAAGGGAGCACAATTGAACATGCCACACAAGTTTACATGGACGTTGAACTCATTGTTAACGAAGATTTGACCCTGGCCGTAACTCTAGACTTCATGGCGGGAAGGGGGCTCAAAATTTAAAATATCAATAAATACGATGTTATAAACGTAATGAGCAGAAAAATGAGGAACTCTATCTTACAGTGTTGGCGCAATACAGAATATGGTTTGAACATCGAGTAGGAAGGTGTGCACCAACTACCAAGTGTAACGTAGGTACATCTTCTTTTTTTAATGATGGAAAGGGGTTGGGAGTTAATACGCACGATGCAATATGAAATAACCCTCTCGTCTTTTATTTCGAAGTATGGTTCGACCGACATCTCAAGAAAAGGAAAATTGTCTTCTCACTTTTAAGGGCTTGCTCTGAACAGCTCTTATTTTCTTTCTCAAACAAGCATCGAGTTCAGATATATGAAGACGTCTCTACTTAAAAGTGAAATTACCTTTCGCAGGCCGGAAAATACGAGTAAAGCTATCCATAATCGATCCGGTCATATTAAATTAAATTTTTATATAAGGAAAACACGTAATCGTATTCTGTTTTTATAATGAAGTTTGTTTTTTTTTTCATTAATATTGTTTTTTTGATTTTTTTTTTATTTAATTGAAAATTACGATTAAAATACAAGATTTAACTATTGCTGCGTTCTAGAAGAGCTTCAATTGATACTTAGTGGGAAATTCAAAAAAATGAGAAACAAATCTACGAGAAACGAAATTTTTTCTCCGGTTAGTTTATTCAGTTCGACAAACAAAGCCAAGGTAATCTCATTTCATTTTTCTATCATCGATATGATCGGTTCAACGGGGAAAATTAAACACGAAATTCTGTCAAAGTGCTAATTCTTTTTAGGGTACCTATTGAAAAATAACTTCACCGTTTTAGTGAAAGCGTGTACATCTGTTGTGGTATTTTGAGGAATACGAGTACATTGAAGAAGAAGAAGTCTTTATTTCTACTTTTTCTTAAATCGTCTTATTGTTTATCGAGGACATTGAAGAAATTAAGCATCTGGGATGTAAATGTAGAAAATTTATATTAATCTGCGAGTGAATAAATAATTTGAATGCAAAAAAGTAACCTAGGTTGAGCAAAAAATAAAATAAAAAAAACAAACAAAACTCTATATTATATGATTTTTACTTAATAATTTACGAACTAGCTCTTTCAGTTATGTCGCTGGCCATTGCCATCGATATCGATTTAGGTCCATAAAAAAATCTTGTTACAACAAATCACGCAAGCAGGTGAAAAATGTGACATTCGCATTCACAAGGAAAATGTTTTTAAAATAAAGCAATTCTAGCTGAATGTTGATGGTACATGCCAGCAGGGTCACTCTGAAAAAAGCACCATGTATTCAGAAGAAATGTTTACAGAATGAACAACTGCCAATAAAATGAATGACAAAATCATCGAGACATGAACCTTATATTAGGTGCGTATCAAAGAGTGAGAAGGGAGAATCAGTCATTAAAACATTTTTGCCGGTTGGAAAATTTTGTAAAATTTTCCTCGGTTCAGTAAACAGAATCTGGAAGTTAAAAATAGATTTCTATTTTTAGATTTTAAACATTTTCTTTAGCTGACAAAATCATATTCTCAGTTATTTCCAGTTGGGAAGATTATGACCCTCTGCTTCTAACAAATGAAGTAACTGCGGTATTCCTGCTTAGTGTTTGTAAACATGTCTACAAGTCACGAAGAGTTTTAATCCAGAAAAGTCATAAAAATTACGGTGGGGTCTCACAAGAATTTCGAATAAACATAAATAAATATTGAAAAGTATTAAAGTACTCTAATGAGTCTTAAACAGAATTTATGGGGCTTTAACGAAGATTGAACACGTCTAAATTTTCTCTTTGACGTGCCCACCCACTGCTAATTGAATATTCACTCGAGAGCAAGCCAGATTGACTGATAAACAAAGTACTTATACTTTGTCTTATAGCGTACTCGTATTTCATTTAAAATCAGAACTGAAGGGAAAATTTAGTGATTACTGTCAAATATTTCCCAATAGGCATCCCCTGCTGTCACGTGGGTAGTTTCTAGAATCACACAACGTATGTCGACGATAGTTGCACGCACATATTTATACTTTGAATTTCCGAGCTTCAAAAGCGTATCTTCTGTTTGAGCAAAAAGACTGCCTTTCAATTTACGAACTTGTGCAAATATATAACTACAAAAAGCATCCGCGTATATGTATATCGTTTATCAGCTGCTGGCTTCCTCTTGAGTGAAAACTTCAATTGGCCTCGGGTCGACGGGTCAAAGAGAAAATTATTTTCGTTCACACTCGAAGGAAATGACGCGGATTTTCGCGATGAATGTTTTATTATTAACTTGGCGGCAATATGGGAGTAGCTCGTATTATTTTCAGGTAGAATAAACGCACGAAAACCTTGAAATCTAATTAACGACTAACTGTTGCTGAAAGGAACAGCGCTGGCGAACGTTAATCGAGAAAAGCTCTTTCCATTGACGAACCTTAAGTGATACGAGCTTCACTCATTCCGATGCGAACAAACGCCGCGAACGATTGTTAAAGTTCCCGTTCCGGATTGGGACACTAACCAAAAAAGCTTCAGTTTCACTCGACATAGAGAAGGAAAACTCTAACGCAACAAACCATGGGGAAAGCAACGGCAAACTACCCCGACTAACCCTGCCCAGGAAAGTCGCGCGTCAGAAATCGCGATCGCCAACATCTGGAAACGGGTATACGGCACCTGATTTTTTCATTCGACAATAGGCCGTGAGCAGAGTCGACTAGTTATTTAAGGTAGTGCACACTTATAATTACCAATTATTAAGAGAACTATTCTGTCCAGCCAGTCCGAAGCGTAACATGGGAAGTTATTGTCTATGGAAGATAAGGTCTAAGGGCGACATTCTGAGGTTTTTTGTACGGTGCTCCAATTTCCTATATTCCAGACTCCCTCTTTTCCCCTGGAGAGAAAGTCGAAAAAAATGTGTACCCTATCACGTGAACAGAAAATGTATAACTTGTGTAAAATTTCATTGAAAACATTCAATAATTTGTTTGCCTAAGGGGTAGAGGGTTTGGGAAAATATCAGTATCAGACACTTCCAGGCTTCATTCTTCTTCCTCCTCTAGTCAGTCGATTCCGACTGTAGCTTATGTGCCTTGACATGTGAGATTAGTCCAATCTTGGATGGGATTTTCCTCCCACATGTAGCACATTTGTATTCGGTCGGTTTAGTGTTTCATCGATGTCGAGTAATGTGATATTCTTTTCCTTCATAGTTATTAATTCTCTTTCTCTAAGCTATTCGATCAATTATTATGTGTTACTACGTTGATGTTAGATTTGCTTTCTTGAACAGCTTTTTCATTTGATCCTTGTACCTTTTCTTTTGCCCATCTGGGCACCTTTTTCGTTGAGCTAGTTCTCCAAAGAGAGCAACCTTAGAGAGCTTTATATTATCCATAAGGCAGACATGTCCAAACTATCTCAGTTGACTTTTTTCGATGATAACATCACTTGGCTGGAGTCTGGCAGGTCTCAGGTGTTGTAAATTTAACCTACACGTTGTATGGTGTGGCTGCACTGCTTTACTGCCCCGTGCTGCAACAGGGTAATTGAACATATCGGTGGGCAGTCTGTATTCGAACCGAGGTGCATCTATAGTCTGTGATGTGAACGTATACTAATACAGCCGTTAACGGTCAGTTGTTTATTATACAGGTTACAGTCTTTCCAAGGTAGCAGAAGGAGGATACATTTTACGAGGTGCCTTGGCCAACTGCAAATTGTGGTTCTGTTTCTAATTGTATAAAAATCTTGGTCTTGCTAGCATTTACTTTCACCCCAAATGCACTGTAGGCCTCGTTAAGGCACGTGGTTATTTCCTGAAGTTGTTATCGGGAGGCCGGAACTGATACACTGTCATCAGCGTACTGCAGTTCAAAAATATGTTCTCTTATATTCAGAGGTTGCCTTTAAGCTTCGAAAGTCAGCTGTATGTCCATCACTCTTCGATCTAATACACACGCTTGTAACTATTAGTTTTCTATCAGCGTTTGTGAATGCTATGAATAGTAGGGGAGGGGGGGGGTCAATACGCATTTTTACAACAAGTCTGGAAGAGGGAACTGGGACCTTGACCAAGAACAACTCTCACTGTTATCAGCATGTAGATAATTAATCACCTCCAACATCTTCTGAAGGCAGCCAAACTTCTCCAACACACTCCGTAAGGTGTTTCTATCTACAGTATCAAATGATTGTTCTGAGTCTACAAATATAATAAAGAGGTCTAAATTCTGTTCATAAGCTTTGATCGAGTGTCTCATGCACACTTGACCTAGGTGACATTTTGACGAAAAATTAGTTTAGTACATATTCTTATAGATCTCAATGCCCTCTAACAGGCTACGCTCGCGAATGACGAATTGCTTCCTTTTTTAGCCCGCTAGATGGCGTAAACCATATGAGCTATGTATATAACACAACATTATTTATAATTCTCAAATCGCTCTCCAGAAAAAAAAACGTTTTTGTCGCTTAGGCCAATTGTGCATGAGACCATCGATATCAACAGGCCCTCTATTCTGTTCAAAACCAGCTCAAGATGGTAGAGTTACACATTTAACAATCTGACAGAGAGAGATATTAAGTAATTTGACTATTAATTTTCTAACAGTAAACAATAATGAGATACCACAATAGTTCCCACAGTCATGTACAATTGTACATACATCGCAATTTGTCTTGTATATCTTGGCAATCTTAGCTGTTCTGAAGTCTTCTGGAACTGTCCCAGGTGAAGTAATACTTCTAAGAGTAGGCCACTATGCTTTAGCAACTCAGTGGCAAGTCCATCTATTCCAGGGCCTTTCGATTGTGAGTGACTTTAAGCGCTATCTTGAGCTCTTCAAGGGTATATGGGCTATCAAACTTTTTCATAGCAGAATACTGTGGAATTCTGGATAACAAGCCAGCGTCTACTGGTCTACTCTGAGTCAGAAGCTTATTGAAGTGTTCTATCTACCTCTTTTCAATTTTATTCATCTCTTTTACTAAATTTCCATCACTACTCTTTACAGGTACATCAGGTTTTTTTTTTAAGGGGGGGGGGCATATAGCTCCTTTACTGTCTGGTAGAAGCTGCAGTAGTCCTGCTGATTGTATTAAGTAGCTTTGTAGTTCCTCTGCATTTTTTTCAACAACCACCACGAATTCTTTAGTTGTCTGGTGACTTTTTGGAGCTCACTTCTTGCTGCCTTGAGATTGACATTGAGAACTTTTTCTTAAGGATTCTTGATGGCATCAATGTGACGTTTTCAAACTTTAGCAAGCTTTTCGACTTAATAATATCCTCATTATCACGGAACCAGATTCTTGTACGTGGCGGTCTCAAGCACCTCTTTTCCAGCATTACACACGCGCACTTTGATTTTCCCCCAAATATCATCAGTTCTATTAGGCACAGTGGAAATGTCTAGAAGTTTGCTGTTCAGAAATTCTTGATAACTGATTTTGATGTCTTTCTTCTTATGTTTGTTAACATCTACGCACTTTGGTAGTTCTAGCCTGGTTGATATCTTCTTTCTTTATGAATATAGGATCACTCTACTGACTAATAAGAAGTGATCAGTGCAGCAGTTGGCACTTGCGTTTTACTTTAAAGTTAAGAACTTCTTTAAGTTGTCTCTGAAGCACTATAGCATAGTCAACCATATGTTCACATATAGACCAATGGTAGATCCAGGTAGTTTATGGCATTCCTTTAACTGAAAGTAGGTGTTGGTGATTGCTAATCCATGGGTAGCACACAATCCATGTAGTAGTTGACCACTCTTCCTATGCCATGAGGTCCAAGTACTTTTCCTGATCCTATATAGGCGCTTCCAGCTCTGGCGTTGAAGTCCGAATAATTTAACTCGATCGTTCTTTTTCACTTTACCGAGGATTTTGCCAAGGTCGTCATAAAATTTATCAATGACATTGTTAAACGAATCCGGTCCGCGCATAAATACTGATGACTGTGAGGAAGTTCTTCGTCCCAATCTGTATTTTCAATTTAATGATTCTGTCTAATGCAGATTTAGGAAGCTCCATAAGACTTTTGGTGATTAAGTTTCTAACTACAATGGCTATATCATTCATTTTCTTCCCAAATTGATTTCCCGACCAATAAAAGTTATAGTTCTTCTCTTAAAGCTACCCAGATCCATGATATCGGATTTCACTCAGTGCAGCAAAGTCCAGTTTATATGTAGCTAGCTCTCTATTAGGCTGCGGTATTCTACCTTAATCTTGCACAGTCCGAACATTCCAGGCTCCTACGTTCATTCCACCTCTGAATTTCTTCCTAAATCTCTTTGAAACTGATGCAGCCTCCCAGCCCTGCATATTCAAACGGGGGTTAATTTACCTCCGGAATCTTTTACAGCAATTGCGAGACACATGTTGACCAGACGTATGCGCAAAATTCACAGTACCTTTGCGCTGAGGGTACTATTGCCACCTTTAGGATAGATAGCCTATCCCTGTTACTATCTGATCCCAGCGGAGCACCGTCGTTGTAATTTTTAGTTTTGAATTTAGAGTCGTTGGTCCGAAAAGGGTGGATACCATATTTCTAGCGCCCCTGGATCCGCCTAAAGGGGCCGCAGGCTTCATTAAAACGAACATTCAGACTCTTCTTGATCCGAACCCATTTTGTTTCTTCAACTTGAGTAACTAGTGAAACACTGAATCTTTCAAATGGAAAAGTAATTTACGCTTCGCGTTATATTCGTGCTCGTACACGTAATGGCGTAGAGCGGGGAGGATAAAAATTACGAAAAACTATGTCGTTTTTCGTGGCTTTTCTTTTCATTAAAACGTTGCCTGAAACGTGAAAGGTATACAAGAGAAATACTCGGTCGAGCGCGACATCATCGCATCGTCACCTTCACGGGTACAAGCTGCCAACTCAACTCTGGTTTCGTAATACCTACACCCCGGGCTAGAAATTTGTAAAGCTCGTTGTATTGAAATAAATTACGTTCAATATGTTCTTGCCGAACAAATTTCGCACATTTTTTTCGTACAAATCCCATCAAAAACACGTAATCTCTCGCTGATTCATTTTTAGGTAATTCTTCTCCCCATAATCTTGTGACAAATGCGTCGGAATGATGGTACAAATTAAATTTCGCCCGCCTGGAATTACCGCCAGAAGGTTACGGTAACGTTTCCTGTTTATCAAATGTAGCTCTATCGTCTATGTGAACCGCGATTTATATTTTGGTAGAGCGTATGGTGATGCACGCATGCCAGATTGGTTTCCCAGACACCGCACCCCTGACCCCGGGAACTACTCTTTTGAGAATCGCGTCAGTGACTAGACGGACGCATTAAGACCGGCCCGAACCCCATTTCGCCTTTCCTCTTCCAGTCCATGCTGTCCGGCCAGGGCCACTATGCGACATTCTACTGACCGAGGTTAACGGTCACTCAGCATTAACCCGGAATTCGGGTGCACCACAGCTGGACGCGCTTCCTTCACTCACCGCTCACCTCCTCGTCTTGGTACTTGTGGCGACGCAGGAAGGTGGTAACAGCGGGTGAGTCCTGCCGGTGGGTCCGCAGCAGCTGCAGCAGCTCTAAGATGGTACAGAGTTGTTGTGTTCGATGGTATGGGCTGTGGAATAATTATTACGAGCAGAGTAAATTGTTGATTATTAAATATTAATATTAATTAAAATATTAATATTCTAATAATCTCCCATGTAGGGAAAAATCATTCCAACCAATTTAAGAATTATTGCGCAGTGGAAAATTCAGTAGGTCACTCTCATCATTTTCGACAAGTAAGGGCAAGGAAATTCATGAACAGAGTTTATTAAGCAAAACATAAATTAAATAAATCCATCTTCTAGCTCGGGAGCTAGTCCATCCAGCGGCCTTGGGGATTCTTCATTTTCCTGATGGCAAAATAAAATTTCCATCAGTCATAGATGTCAGATAATTACACATAAATAAATTAACTCTACTATGAGCAATCAAGTCCATCGCGGATAGTGGACCACTAAGGTCAAACGAACAATTAGAGAAGCTACAAGCCTCAAGCATTGACTCTCCTGTGAGAAGCCAATTGAGTCCAACGGGACAAGGTACCATTATAGGTAAAGCTGCCAGTTCAAGAATTATCAAAATTCTCTTACCAGGAGCCCACGAAAAGGGCGAAGTTATTTCACAAGGGGTCACGAGTAGGGCGAAATTATTTAACGAGGGGCCCACGATAAGGGCGAAGTTATTTATCAAATTTGGAGGATCGCTTTCCTCAATAACATAACCGAGAAGGGCAGAAGACTCATGTAACGCAATTGTTACATAAATTCGCCAGTTAATAAACGAATAAATAAGTAACTATCTGACCTGAGAAATGGTTCTTCTGTTCTTAGCACACCAACAATATTGTTTAGAAATCACTGCAGAGATGCACAAAACTATCCGCGGCCCACAAATCAACGTACCATACGAGACACGAAAAACGAAGTGTCGGGCAAATTTACCTCCCGAGTATTTCACATCTTGGACCTTTGAAAAAAGGGCGGGGACCACAGTAAAGCAGACGTGGTCCAATGGGGGCTGCTGTAAACATGGCGTGGTCCAATTGATTGGACCACGGCTCCACTCATTGCCCCAGTATGGCCTCATCCGAGATGAGGAAATTAATTATGGATTAATTACCATTAATTATTTTATAATAATTATTACCTGATTTTCGATTTGACATGGGCCAAGCTTTGTCCGTCGGCTCTCTGCCTCAGCCAATCTGTCTACATCTTATTCTTTATGATGGTCGAGACAAAGGCCGACACCCGGTTCCATCCGCTTCCGCTGTTCAACATTTCCGGAACCAATGTGCCCCGGCGCGAGACGACTGATCGCGCCGTCGCTGTCGCTCGTGTCTGTTGCCGTCTCGCGGTGAATCGAGAATGACTTGCGAAGATAATTTTACGATGAAGAAATAAAGGATGAAGTGTATAGAATTCGCGTCGAAATCAGCTGACTCCCTTATAACAGATAACATTGCCCACCAAGCTGAATCCTGTTTTATGTCCCCCTAGTAAGTTTGATTTATGTAGTGAACTCCATTCCCTCGAGTATTTGAGGGTACTCCGAAAACTAAGAATTCTGTAGGAATAAGACCACCACAGATACACGTTCGTTCCCTCGCAAAATTCTACGAAGAATTAGTATCTCAAGAAATTTTTTAGAAATATCATGAAGATGGGAGGGGGGATAATAGCTCGTAGTTACATTTTTCACTCCAACACTCTGATATGGTGTACATTACCGCAGGCCTTACGGGTGGAAACGTGCCGACCTTTGGTCATTTTTCTGGTTTATCCTAGTTTCAATAAAAGATAGAGTTCCTTTACAATGAAATGTGCCCACACGTCATGAAAATCAAATGGACAAAGTATGATAAAGATCAATGTAACAATCACGCACCTAGTATCATTTGATTAGCATGGTACTCGGACACTTTCTTCATGATAGAGTCCAATTATTTCCGGGCCAACTTCCCAACCCTCTTCCATTTTCGAAAATCTTTTCTTCCTTCATCTTCCTATTCTACTTCACTTACCTACATCACTGTATTTTTGTGTTTTGAATTGAAATTGAAAATGGTGTATTTCGTTGCCAACTGAGCACTACGTTTTGCGAGGACATTGAAAAGTAAATGAAAAATATTTTAAGTTTATATGAAATAGTAATAACTACTGCCAGGGTTTCACAGCCATCGGATTCGTTTTTATTTATCCGCAAAATGAAAGCTGACGGACCTGAAGGAATTTATTTATTTATTTAAATTAAAGTCCCTCTTTCGCAGCCTGGAGTTCTGAGCGTCAAAAATAGAGCTCATATACTCTCATAGGCGTTCAGGACAGCTAACTTTGTTTTAGACATTAATTTTTACCTAGCATGAAAATTGAGAGCCTTGCATTGGGAGAGAGCGGTATAACATTTAAAAAAATCACGGGATAGATATCAACTTTGTAGTTTGCTGATTTGTTTTCGACATTTATTTTCAGTTGACATGAAAAGTGAGACACCTGTTGCGGAGGAGGAGACTGAAAATTGGGATATTTAACTCTACAGGTGCAATTTGGATATCAATTTTAGGGGTCTTGAGATCACTGAATTCATTTTCAATGTTACTTTTTTCCAACTGTGGAAATTTAAGAAATTGTAGAAGAGAGGGACTGAAATTATAAAATTCTGCCGATGCGATATGGATAAGATCTCCCAGGATTTACTGAATGTTGGAAGCCGGATATTCCTTCACTTTGCATTAGACAGTTCAAACCGTGCGTCATTACTCTTGCAAGAATAAGTCAGGCAGGCTGTGTACATGAACATCATAAAGCGAGCGACATTTGAAGATTCAATACAGGAAACATTTTACATGAGTAAGATACGATTACATAGCAAGCACCGAGTACACAGCTTCATGCTCGGTCGTGGTGGCAGTCTGAGAAAAGGGAGAACTGGAGGTTTGAAAATAATACTGCGGTATAAGATATAATGGCCCATTGTCTAACACTGAATTCATTTTTAAAATCTATTTGATTGAATGTAGACCATAAGCTGTATTACACTGAATTCGTGAAAATTAAGAGTCGATAATAACCCGTAAAACTGACCCTGTACTTATTCACGATGTATTTATTAATTTTCATAATTTTAAGCTGCCTTCTTCCTCCTTTGAAGCTTCAACTTCAGTCAAATAAAGGGAGAAACCGTATAAACAGATTTATAAAACTATAAAAGCTTACAAAAATGTTATCCATTAGATTACGTATGGTGGTTTAGCAGGTAGCGTTCGAATCCACCCGGCCACCAAACCACTCGAACCCAACCGACGCAGTAATAAATCAGTGATTCCAGAGAAGTGAGGGTAAAAAGAAAAAGTAATTGTCAGGAACGAGAATTTACCACAACATGCATACTAGAAAAGTTCGTCCTAGTCCGTGAAAATCTGAGACGAATCCACATGCGTCACAACCAGGATGAAAGTTCATGCACCGAGCTCTGAAAGCATACGAATTAACCCCTATCCCTAATCCTCTCACCTTCTCATTTAAGAAGTCACACAGGAAACCATCAGCCCAGATGCTGAAGTCGAACTATTTCATACTTGACTGATGTCGAATTTCGAAGAATAAACAAAGTCAAGAAGCGAGAATTTTTATTATTTCTTAAGGGCAGAAAAATAACTTCGATTCAAAAAAGAAAACAAGTGAAAATTCTAGGTAAGAAGATCGATAGTCAAAATGAAGTTTAAAAAGGAAGATGAAGTGGAGAAACTTGGAAGAACAAAGGATAAATAAACAGTTGAGCATGGCGGTAAGAAGTGAACGGGAAAGAAGCAATCAGGATATGCATATGTATAAGCGAAGATGTCAGACACGAGAACAAATAGGCGAAAATATGATCCCTGAGATCCCACAGTTATATTTTGGTGTCAATTTTTTATTTTATCTTATTTTTATCTTACAGCCGTCCATTCGTCGTACATACATTTGGCCCCGGAGTGGGGGGGGGGCGTTGTGACGTCAAATGCACCAATTTCCAGACACTGGCATCCATCGCCTTTTTCCAACATAACCTGTCCCTTCCCACACTTCTCCACAGTATCCCAAATTTCTTTGTAATCTCGTCCCTCGATCGTGTAGGTGGTCTACCCTTCTTTTTTTTTTCCATTCTCTAGGTGACCGTTCGTCTGTCACCTTTCTCCATTTGTTTATGCCCCTCACCATATGCCCTGCGAATCCTAATTTTGTCTTTTTTATTCTCTCTCCAATACCTTTCGAGCCCGTCCTTTCAAATATTTCTTTCAGACTACTTATTCCATCCTTGATGCGTATTCCCATAGTACTACGGAGCTTCCTAAAGTGTGTTACCCTCAAGCTTTCGTATTATGCCTCAGTCAAAAACCAGGTAGGGCTTAATGCGTAACATGAGCTGTAGATAAGAAATTTTCACAAAAAAATTACCTTTCAAGATAATTACTGATAAAGAATTGTTACAGAAACTACCCATAAGAAATTATTAATATACAAAACACATTATCTTCCAATTCTACGTAACATACTGGACGTACCAAAGAAGAAAATTATTCCCAGTTCAGGAACAATTCTGTAATTTATATTTCGATTTCACAAAAAACGTACAAAACTAAAAAATATAGTAGAATCAAATTCCCACAGAATTAGAAATTTTTTTATTGAAGTGTTGAAAACGTTACACGCACAACCGAAAAATAACATTTTTCATGATATAATAATTTTTCAAGGATAACAATCTTGAAACATTGTTTTTTGTGAAACTTATCGTGGGTGCCCGATCAAATATATTTTCAAATATACGAGAAATCCGACTTTTTAATCATCGTAAGCATGTCCTCGATATTAGCGCTTTTATCGACGTTTCAAAAACTACCTAAGTCGTCTTGTACATGCTGTAATCAAACTTCGCAAATCCAATTTAGCTGTATTTGTACCTGTGACACTGTTGTATCAGTAAACTGTACGTAGTATGTACTTGAAATTGATTAATACTCATTATCATTACCGGAAGGTTTCCCCTTGTAATACTTATTCATTTTGACGCGTATATATTGTGTCGTCTTTTGCATACCTAATAAAAAGACAACAGAATGTTGTAACTTCCAAAACCTTGTACATTTGACTTACGCGGTTCTTTTGGTTCTGTATTAAATTAAAATAAAGAGTAAAAAACAGAATTTCGTAAATTGTAAGTAAGCAATTACAAATCCCGTAAGTTATAAATGTGTAAAAGCCATTTTCTTCATTATATTTTTTCTCATTTCTGTAGATATCAATGCACAATTTTTGAGGGGGCAACGTGTTTTATACATCACCCTACTATTGATAAGACTGCCTGTCTCCCTGTCCTTCTTTTATACAAAAAATATATACGTCCATTTGTCATCTGCCACTCCGTCCACTCCTTAGTGTACAGAAAAACCACAGGATCCGAGATAACCTAAAATATAAAACGTGAATGGGTACACAGATGATTAGCCAGCAAGGTAGACAGACTGACAAATATGAGTCAAAGATGAAAACAGACAAGCACAAAGCGAAACTTGCACCAAGCTGAAAGCTAACCGCGACCTAAGTTGAACATTAAGTGAGCCGCGAAGCACCGGAGGAGAAGGCCCCTGTTCCCTGCATTTTATACCTAATCGTTCTTGTATGTACTATACGCTGTATTCTTATATAAACCCGTTCATTAACATAAAAATGAAATTATTTCTGTTTCAGACAAAAGCGCATTTAGACGTATTAGCAGACGCGTTATTACGATGGGCTCGAGGACGTTAGTAAACGAAATACGTGACCTAAGGAATAATACAGATCATGTTACCATGTCCAGATAAATAGTATGTTAACGGTTAAATAGTTATTACGAAACCAATTAACGTAATAAAACAATATTTAAAACATTTTTAAACCAACGAACAAAAGTAAGTTTACGTGGCGACGATTTTTTAAAATGACGAACGAGTTCAAAAAACGTCAAGTTTAAAACAGTTTTTTTTTTTTTTTTTTTTTTTTTTTCCCTGCGTCAGTACAATTATTATTAGATCGGGTAGAATGCCAACAAATTGTTCCTGCTCATTTGAAGATTTACCGTCGTATTTTCTTTTTTTCTTTTTAGAATTTTTTTACGATTCCGTTTTTCTTCGTTCTTCTTCCTCCCATTATTTGTTGTGTGTTATTTTTTAACTCAACTGAACATCTTCAGATAGTTCAGGTAAAAGAATACGAGCAATAAATCTTCAAACCGACTCCGGCTTTAGGCTAAATGTCGATACGGTAAAGTTGGTTTAAAAATATAACGACGAACCTTAACACGGGTTCCACAATATAAAAGACTTATCGAGCATTTGCAGGCGGGTTCTCGACTACGCTAAATTAAACAAAACAAAGAAAGAAAAAAAAAGAAGAAACATCGGTGTTTATTTAACTTTTAAGATAGAATGAGAGGGGATAAACAGGAAATTGTTTCCTCAAATCATCAATTTCGCTAAGACAGGCAATTATTTCTTGGCAATATTACGATCGTAGATTCTTCGTATTATAAGCTGTATTTTATTTTGACGCCCGTAATCCATCAACAAGAAAGTGTGTTGCAGTCTATAGACGTGACTAGGTCCTTTAGCAGGACAAATAACTGTTTTCGTCATTTTCGTATAAACGGTCGTACGCGACTCGTCTGGCGAAAACAATTTTCAAAATGTCGTTTTTACTGTCGAATAATTTTTACGAATGCGTAACATTCGTTTTCCGTTCGACGTTGTTCGAAACCCCAACTCGAGCACATTTTATTTCAACTCGAAAAACGTAAGACAAACACCCGTTAAATATCGCGAATGCGATTCGTATTTTCACGCTTCGGAGGTTCGACGTTTCGCTGCGGTAACGCGTAAGTAAAGTCAACCAGACACACACAAAAGAATTATACAATTTTTTTTTTTTCTCAACGAGAACAGCCGAAGACTGTTTGCTCTCTCGACCCCGGCTGATCGTTTCCAGGTAGGCTCGAATTAATCGGATGTGCGAGTTTGGGATGTGTTCGAAAAATATATGACACGTCTTTGGCCAGAAAAGTAATATCGATTTTCTCTCGCCTGTACGTGAATAACGATTCTATACTTTCGAGGATGTTTTCTCACTATCCTACGAGGGGGAGCATTTTCGGTGTGACGACAGCTAGCATTTGTATACATATCAAAATTATAGAGTCGACATATTTCCCGGAATAGTTAACGCTGTTCAGGTTCGACAAACGTTGCACGCAGGATAAGCAATTTTCTCACGATGTGCTGTGTACAACTTGCCTCAAAGTATCCGCCTATACTGTTCAGGTCCCTCAAACTATGACATATTACAATAAATCGATTTATACAGTTTCGAGGTCGCTGAGCTCGATTTTGACATTTTTGGCTCCGGGTCCAGGTGGAGTAATGCCAAATTTCGGACATAGTACTTGACTCATGGGTTTCCAAGGTCACTAAATTCCTTATTTTAGATCCGAGTTATTCAATGACACCCAACTAGGGTTGGAATGAAATTCTGGCAGGTTTTTCTTGACATCATACTTCATTAAAGGGTTTTTAAGGTTGCTGACTCAAATTTTGAAGGCGATTTTTAAATCTGATCTCATATGGTGCGTAGACGATTCGAGTGGTTTCTGTTACATGGTATTCCATTTATAGGTTTTCAAGATCGCTAATTCAAATATAAAAATTAATTTCCACATCTACGCTCATGCTGGTTTTCTCTACTTTATACAACTAACAGGTATGAAATTTAAGCTCGAGCCCATGTCACTTGATTAAAAATAATGAAATAGTTTCCAGAAAAAACTTCCACACATCTGCTGAGAATAAATAGCAAAAACTTAGTCCGTGCCCACCTTCGATTCGTCCCGGAGGGTCGAAACCAAAAAATAATGTCAAGGTTGAAAAGTCGAAAATAAACTTGAAGACCTATAAATGAAGTACTAAGTCCAAAAACGATCCAAATATGATCCCAACTCTATTAATGGCCTCCAGAAGAGGGTATTAGACCTATGAAAACAATGTTAAAGTCAAATCTCGAGGTCTTAAAAATCTAATATTCGATTTCCTCAGAAAAAATCAATACGAACCTTTTTAGGCCTATTTCTCATCTTGCAGTGGGAGCACTATCAACAGTCAATTACTAAAGAACGTCATATAAGTTGTATAATTTGACTTGGGCATTTTCTCATGAGAAGGAACGAAGGCGATTAGACCAGAGTTAATATCATCCAATCCAGCTCAAATATTTTACTCATTAATGTTAGGGAAAGAAGGAGACAGCAAAGAAAGAAGTCAGTATAGATCGGATTATTTTGATAAATATTTTTATACTCGTCTCAAACAGATGTACTGTGCACTTTAAGCTGTAAGTTCCATTCAAAAATATTACCGGGGACGAACTTGCTTCATCAGTCCTCACAATTCTTCCAGGCTGGATTGAAAATATTAAAAACTTTTTAAGAGTTTCGCAAGACTTTTTTAGACGTACATTTAGTGTCTTATGCAAGTCTCAAAAACTTTTTAGAGTCTTAACGAATCTTTAAAAAAAAATTGAAGAATTTTAAAGACTCTTAAGAAAATCTGAGAATTATTTAAGAAGTTTCAATCAGGCCTAGAGTAGTTTTAAGAGAGTCTGGAGGGTGGTTGTACATGGTCTTTATGTTTGAGATGACTTTGGTGAGTCTAAAATAAATTTAGAAGAATCTTAGAACATATGTAAATTTTCTTAAATTTTCCGTTTCTCAGGCAAAACCGAAATAATGGTATTGCACAATGATAACTGACCATTATTAGTTTCATGCCACTATGTCTAATGTCCATCTTCAAAACTAAAACAAAATTCTCCATCCACCTTATAGTCGAGCGAATATTTACGGCGAACCGATTATGCAACTTGTTTGACATACCATGTGCACCTCTTCCATCTTCGCCGCGGTGCTTATGAAATTGCATAATCGAATCGCCGTAAATACATTTTTCATGATAACCAGGTTGGAAAGAAAAAATTGACGTATTTGTTTAGCGTTTTCTATTAACGATATAATATGCGAGCGGTTTGTAAGAATAATGGTACTCAAACGAGCATTCCATATTGTATGCTCCAACTTTGATATCTCAGTTTTGCCTGACACTTAAATCTATAATTAATTCTAGCTTTATTTCTCCTTCTTTAGAGCTCCGTAACATGACCAATACTCCGTCTTTTTTGCAAAATTGAAAAAAAGAACTGGTGTAATTCGAAACAAAAATTCGACGCCATGCAACACTTTTTAAATGCCATTATTTCACTTAAATCCGGATACAAAGAAATCAAATACCAGTATGGGAACCAACAATCTGAAAAAGTATAAATTTTGATATAATGATTTCAAAACTAGAGTAAATGCCAGAATGTCTCCTATTTCGCGACTTACAATTACAGAAAGGGACCCATTTGAATAAATACGTAATGCTGAATAATATTAGAATTACACTAATCCAGAAAATGTTTTCCCCTTTTTCTTCTTCATGAATAGCACCTGCCGTCGTACAAATTCATAAAACTGTCTGAAAATCAGAACAATATTTACATTACATCGGGTATTGAAGGTATACTGCTAACAGCGAACAAAAAGGAAATAAAAACCACCATAAATGAATAACTTTTTTTGAAGGGGGCGATTTTCATACCGTTTTATCAACATCAAATTCTCAGTGAAACAGACAGCCCATGCAAAGCAGGCTTTGGTATTTGAATTTGAGATAATTTTGTCGAGCCAGTGCAGCACGGTCACTAGTTAACTCAACAGCTAACTCGAATATGCTAACACGTAGGCAACCTGAGTGAGTTTATTTACAAACTGAGTAATATTAATACTTGCGGGATTACTGTTCGAGGTTATCCAAAGTTACGGTAAATTTGATGTAGGGCTTTATTCCACTCGAATACGGACGATAATTTCATTCTCGATGGTAATTTAAGTCGGTTTAATGCTTTTAATATTAAAGCTGCAAAGTACAATATGAACTGCAAGTATATAACGCCTACATAGACAGTGATGAAGGGAACGGGGAAAAGTTACCTCTTCGAGGCACGAGGTTATTTAATTTGTATGAAACGTATGACTGTGGTTCGGTTAAATATAGTGAACTGCATGCTGGTATGAATACTTACTAAATTTTCGACCGTACAGGAAAATACATAATTAGCCAGATTGTGAAACAGTTGCGATAAATAGAATGTACGAGTATCATCATAAAATTTGTAGTTGTTTTTTTCTTTTCTTTTCTTTTTAGGCTATGGTAAGTAATGAAAATAAGCTTTTTTAAGTTAGATGCTAGAATTGAAGAGATGACTATACAAGTTGCGCAAGACTGCGAGAAGCGTAATAACTAATTTAACTCGGAAAAAATGAAGAAATAAATCTTTAGAGATAAACGACTGACTACCATGTTTAAAACTAGAGAGAATAATCCTGGCTTTAGCGTTTTTGGAAATATATAAGATTTTCAGTCACATTAAGAAACCCAGCACGAAGCATATTATACGTTTATTACAATGATGCAAAGGTTTTTAAACTCTGACACCAATGAACTTTAAGCCACATGTATTGCCACAATAAGGCTTCATTCGTTTGAATTTGTCCGTTTTCAAATTAACACAAAATTAAACGAGCACAAATGTTGAGAAACGGTACAAAAGGTTCTCGTGGGTTATTAAATAGGTTATTACATTTT
Organism: Acanthococcus lagerstroemiae; assembly: GCA_031841125.1. Lineage (NCBI taxonomy): Eukaryota > Metazoa > Arthropoda > Insecta > Hemiptera > Eriococcidae > Acanthococcus > Acanthococcus lagerstroemiae. The sequence continues at coordinate 4,406,663 of CM063109.1, forward strand.
TTGAGGGTTTGAAATTTCTTTTTCCAATTCTTACCCCATGTCCTTTTTTGTTTCTTTAATCGTAAATGGTCCGTAAAGTAAGAAGTACAATTTGCATACGATGATTTGAAGCGATGTTACAGAAGCATTCGCCTAGCAACGCTGAATTTACTCCATGAACCGTCAAGTTTAAGTGTGTACTACCAACCATTTGTGGAAAAAACTTCCTGGTCATTTTCCCAAAACAGAAAAAGGGCAAAACGAAGACATTTTACCAGTTTTCCAAAGGTTAGGGAGACGATTGGGGCTAACTGCCTATGATCTCAGAGATAATCTAACGACCTGAAAAACAACGACGCAATTCAACAATTCAAATAGAAGTTATGAACAATGAAGTACAACCACTTTAGTTCTCTGTTGAATATAAAAGGGAAACCAGGCAACTGACTTTCAAATTTAATTCGAGAACCCTGGAATTCCTAATTTCAGTAACAACGTTTGGTCGTAATATACACCAAAAGTTATTTTTACTATTACTTCTTTCAAGAACAAAAAAAAATCTGAAGGTAGAATGACGTACATCTTAAACATAAATTCAGTGACCCGGTAAATGCTATAGTCAACTATCTTGAAATAACAACCAACGAAGTTATCATTGCCCAATGTTAGTCTGCCCATGACAGAGACGGATCTGGGATATAATCCTAGAGGGGGCAATTCATAATGTATATGTTACGCCGAATTCATCAAACTGTCGATTTCATAAAATCGGCAACAAAATTTGCGGAATTTGTAAAATCGGCAGGTTCTGCTGATTTTACGAAACAAGCAATACATTTTTACTAAATTTATAAAATCGGCAGGTGGTCACTTGGGGCAAAACGTGAACACCCAATTCTCAGGGTAATAAGTGAACATAGTCCAGCTTTTTTTAGAAAGAGTTTCAAAAGAATTTTGAACAACAATGTATAGGGAAATACTTCTTCTATGATTGTGAGAAATAGTCTAGCCTATTCTCATTGAGAATCAAGGGGAAAAAATGGCGCAAAACTTCCCTTTTTCCTAGGAAAAAAATGGTCTGCAATTTGAAAAAGAAAAAAACAAAGATAGATTGCTCACGATGTACCTAATCATTATTTCTCGATTGTTTTTACATTTTTGAGTGACAAAAAGAATGAGCTTTCTTTGAGTGCTCTCAAAAACTGATAAGTCTTAACCAGTCAATAACTGAAAAAGGTGAAATTTATGGAGCTGAAAATGAACCACCCAGGGGCAAAAAAGAAAACACTGTCGGAGCAAAAAGTGGACGTATTATTCTGATTGATTTGAGAGAATATTTTGCACGCGATTGTATAGTTGGTAATTCTGCTCTGGAACCGTCTGCACTCTACGCTTTCAACATCTTTTAAAACTCACACAGCTTCCACCTCTTTTTCAGAAGTCTTTTCATATTGATCCATTAGGTCAAACTCAAAATCAGAGTCATAAGAAATAACTTCAGTGGCACTGTTTGCAAACATATATTGAAGAGCATTTTCAAAGGTACAGATGGAGTTTATGTCTCATTTTATCAGTAAAGAAGTCATGATTCAATAAGTCAATGACACTATTCGAATTATGAGCAGAACTCGTCTTCATTTTATCTTATCATACATATTGCTTTCTAGTGAGCATGTGAAAATTCTGACCTCATCCGTCAGATACACTCATCAGCAATAATCATTTCTTACTGATTTTGTAAAATCAGCAAACACTCGCCTGTTTTATAAATTCAGCAACATATCTGCCGATTTTAAGATACGGCAATTTGATGAATTCGGCATAACATATATAAATTCAATTTGTAGTTCTTACATCCCTTCCCCATCCCCATTCTTCTCTCTCTCCATCCCTCCCTTCCTCAGGATCAGTATACTTTTGCTCCAATAATTGTAACTGAATTATTATCAGATAAAAGAGACATACTTAGAGTTTCTTATTAACGTTGATATAAAGATATTTTCTAAAGGATGCTAACAGTTTTATCTACTACCCTGGACTATTATCGACTGAGTGACAATTTTTGGGGATACCTTACCGTTTATAACTATACCATCTTATTATTTCTCGAAGTGGGCGGAGCAGCGGGATTTAAGACTAGCTGAGATTGTTCAATATTCCAATGATCTGGGAAAATTTCTTCATTTTCCCCAGGCTGGTTTAAAGCACTTCAAATTTTTCCCACACTTACTTACAGCACGTGCTAAGACTGTTCAAAACTCGTTCACGATTCATAATGCGTATGCTGTTTTCAGTTTATGACTTTTCAAGACACAAATTAGACTTTTCAAAGCACCTAAAGCTTTTAGGATTCACATACGACTCCAAGGTTTCCGAAAACCAACTACATACCACTTTTCAATACTCATTCAAGACTCTCCCAAATTTGTTTATAACGCTGTAAGGCTCTTGTTTGAGACTCGCTGACTATTCCTCGTTTGAGACTTCTTACTGTTCTATCAGGCTTTATTAGGACTTTCCAAGCCCTGACCAACATTTACGTACTTGTTCGACACAAGAAGATCCTCGCTTCCGAAAATTTTGAGGATTAGCGGAGACTGTACAAGACTCGTTCAGGATCGACTTTTTATGACGTTCAGACTAGCTCTCTCTATTTTTCAAGACTTAATTCTGACTTGTTAAAATTTTATAAGTTAAGATTCATTTAAAATTCTGTAAAAACTTCAAAACCTTTCCTAAATATGCTATAACTCATATAAAACTTGGGTTACTACTTTCGAGAATTTGTAATCTTTCTTTGGGATTCCTTGAGATTGACTTAGTTGAAATTCAGTAAGTGTACCATTTTTGAGGCGTTTCCAATTTTAATTTTCTTTCTTCTATATTTGGACTACGTGCCCCACTGCCTTTCCCGACTATCTTCACCAGCAAAATAGAAATCTAAGAATATAAGAGATAAAATGACTTTAATGATAAATTCAGGGACTGAAGAAACTCATAAATTATGAAAAAAATTTATTACTTTTCGGCTGATAACCAACCAGATTACAGGAGAATGAACACGAACTTAAAATACTATTCTTGATGTGAGCTTCTCAAGCACCCGGTTCTTTTTGACCACGTTTACATAAATCGACCAGGGGGGAGGGAGCTGTAAGAATACGAATTCAAATTAAAAAAAAAAAGAAACAACCAGATCTGTTATTGCACAGTTCCAGAAAAATTTGTTTTGAAAATATTATTGAAGCTATTTTATTCTCAGGTTTCTAGTTAAGAGAAAGAGATGAGGCTGCAGAATAGTACGAAAGTTGGCACACCAGCTAGACTTGGTATCTTCAAATTTACTTACGCTATTTTTGGATGAACTTCAAACAGACAGCCTGGCAAAATGTAACCCTGAAACTTTTTGCTTATAAATGTAAATATCAATGAAACTGATCTGAGGGTAAGAATCCGGAATGGAAAATAACTTTTTTCTACATGCGTATGAAAATTGCCACCCTAGTATATCGTATTTTGATCCAAAAAAACCGCACATGATATTGGCTGAAACAATATCAGCGATTTAAATGATCACGTAAATTTTCGAGATTTTGGACCGGCGTGCGACGTAAATTCTGTACATCTGTCTACACGCATTTCGTAGTCCTTTCTCTCTGCAGATAGCATCGACGGTAACTCGAAGCGACAGCTCGATCAATTTGAAACGGCGATAAAAATTCTCGTTTTCATTTCGGGCACAAGAGCCGGGGCGGCGTTAATAATACATCGCGCGGCCTAGTCGATGCGTGAAAATAATTTTTATCGAACTGCCAAAACGTTTGTGGCCATTCAAATTGCAAAGAAAATTGAAATAGCGTGATAACGGTCACTCTAATGGTGTGAGCCGCGATCTCGGCAGCCGATACACGTTATTACCTCGGTACATAAAAACCTGTGCCGCTGAATACTAATGTAATCGCCGGGAAAGCCCGAAATTGTTCCAAAAATCTATTCGCGAATTTTCACACGAGCCGTCACAGTCATGTAAAGATTTTCTTTTTTTTTTGCCTTTAGTTTCTGAGAAGAAAAAAAATGAAAAAAAGAGGGAAAATGCGTAAAATGTAAGTACGCTTTTTACGACCGACACGATAGTTTCGATATTATCTGCGGCTGCGAGAATGCGTATATCATTCCGACTCGAAAATAGGACTCGAGCTGTGCTGCGGTTACATACAAAGCAAAGCTCGGGCTTTGCACCGTAATTGGTGTAAGCGAAAACTGAAATTTGATACCGTCATTATTGCAACCTTCTAATAGACTTTTATTAAGTTTAATCCGCCACGCTGTCGCAAAAGATAAGTTTTATCTGCTAGCTTCTCTCCCTTTTCGTGAAGAGAAATTTATTTTAACGCCGTCACTATAAAGTTACATAGGTAATTTATCTCGCTCTGTTCCTCCCTTCTCTCTCCCTCCCTACGCGCATACTGGCCAAGGAAATTAAAACTAAATCTATCCAATCACGGCGCGTAAACATAATTCCAGGCTACACATTAATTTACTTCAAATTAGAGTATCACTTGCTGGCATGGAACAAGTACTGGAGCCTAAAGCACATTTTGAAAGGTAACTTTAGCAACCAGTGGAAAAGTTCAATCTTTAACTCCTGTGTCCTAATGACCCTAATTTACGGAGCGAAAACATGGTCTCTAACACTAGCACAAGAAAACAGAATTAGAATTGCACAACATAAAATGAAAAGATCAATTTTGAAAATAAGGCTGAAAGAAAAAATTCCAATTAAAACAATCAAATCAAAATTAAAAGGAAATCTAAATGCGATACACGCGTATAGAAGACTAACGTGGCGCTGGACAAGACAGGTCGCAAGGATGACCGACAACAGGTGGACATATTATAAATTAACATTTTGGCAATTTTACTGGAAAAGAAAAATGGGCGGTCAAAAACGCAACTGGAACGATGACGTAGCGAAATTTTTACACAGCAATACTCTCCATAGGATAACGTGGGATCATATATAAAGGAATAGATTGAGGGAGGCTTTCGCCCAATGTCGGGCCTATCCCTCCATTTCGTGAGTGGTCTTCCCGTCCTTCTCTGTTCCTCGTACATTTGCCATTCCATAACCCTCCTTGACCATCTTTCGGCATCTATTCTCATCACATGTCCCGCGTACTTGAATTTCAATTTTTTGATTTTATATCCGACATCTACCAAGCCCGTCCTTCTTCTGATTATCACATTCCTAACTTTATCTTTTCTTTTTAGATTCAGTATACTCAGCTCCATTGCTCTTTGTGTGGACCTAATTCTTTCCAGTTGTGTATCTGTGAGTGCCCAGGTCTGTGCGCCGTAGGTTAGCACCGGCGTTACACACATGTTGAGGGCTTTTGTTTTTGCTTCCATGTTCCCATTTCTTTTGAAAATCCACCCTGAAGCCCAGAAACTTCTCCATGCTTTTGATCTTCTAATTTGAATTTCTTTCTCCAGACCCTTCTGAAACGAAATATTTTGTCCTAGATATGAATATTCCTCAACTCTCTCTATCCTATTTATTCCGATCGTCAGCTGCGTTTCTAGTCCGTTACTCATATATTTTGTTTTGCTTACATTTGTTCTTAGCCCTATCTTTTCGCACTCCTCCGACAGTTCCGTTGCCATTCTCCCTAATTCTTCATTGTTCGTGTGTATTAAAACAACGTCGTCAGCAAATTTTAGGTTATTCAGCTTTTTCCCATTAATTGGCATCCCGTAGTTTTCCCATTCCATTTTTTTGAACACGCTTTCTAGTGTACATGTAAATAAATTCGGTGAGAACGGGTCTCCCTCTGTTTTACCTCTCTCCCTATCTCAAACATTTTTCCTTTCCCTTCCACTTTTATGTAAGCTTTGGAGTTGTGATACGCATTTTGTAGAATTTTTATTATTTTAGTGTCACAGCCCGCTTGAATTAATGCCGTCCATATGCTTTCGTGGTCGATGGAGTCGAATGCCTTCTGAAAATCAATAAAGAGGAGGTGTAATTCTAGGTTATATTCTTTTGCCTTCTCCATTATTTGGTTTATAGTGTATACATGATCTATTGTGGAGAACCCCTTCCTAAACCCCGCCTGTCCTTCGTCAATGTATCTATCTATTTGATTATATGCCCTATTTTGTAGTATAGCCATGAACCCTTTAGCGATGCCTGGTGAGAGACTGATAGGTCTATAGTCGTCAATTAGAGTTCTGTCCCCTTTCTTGTGCAATAAGATAATTTCTGAGATTTTCCATTGTTGTGGGATTGTCTCCGTCTCTACTATTTTATTAAAAATCTGTGTCAGTGGCTGTGCGAGGCTTTCCGAGAACATCTTAAGTATATTGTTACCTATTCTGTCTGGTCCCGGGTTCTTTTCTGATTTTAAGTGAGATAACCAGTTGTGGGTTTCTTGCACCATTATGTGTTGGAGGGGCGTGGATGAGGGTGGAGGTATGGTTGCTTCAATTTGTGTTTGGGTGTTTCGTTTGGAGTAGAGTTGTCTGTAGAAGTTTGTGGCGATCTCTAACACTTTCCTCCTGCCGTGTCTTATCTTTCCATTCTCATCCTTCAGCTTATTCATCATCTCGTAACCTCTCGTGAGTACTTTTCTGACTTTCCTTATTGACCCTGATTCCTCCATAATTTCCTTTGTTACCCTATTGTCAAATTCATATACGTCCCTTCTCACCTCTTTCTTTATGCATTTCTGGATTTCTGCTAGTTCAATTTTTTGTGATGCAATCAATAGCGGTAATTCCTTGAGTTTTTCTTTTTTTGTAATGAGTGCCTTGGTGTTGGGGGATAGTTTATCATCCGTCTGCGCTGTTGTTTTTTCCTTACCAAATTTCTTTATAGCTGCCTTTATTACTCCTTCTATCGTGTTGTATAGCTCTTTCGTTCCTTTACATTCTATTTCTGTCAGTCTTTCTGTCACTTGTTCTGTTATGAAGTCGTTTGCCGTTTGCATGTTATATAAGGGGATTATAGTTTTCAGCGCCTTTCTGTTATTCTCTGCACCCCACGGTGACTGTTGTCCGGCTGGGTTGGTAACGTTAAAAACAGTATAAATATATCATCTATATACCTCACTATATGTATAGAAGGCGAACAATAAATAAATAAATAAAGTATCGCTTCACAGCCATGAAAGCCCAATTTTAAAGTACCATGAGAAACAGAAGATACATAAAAGCAAAGACTGAAAGAGAAGGTGGTAAAAACGGAAAATGTACCGATCGTCATCCTCGAACCCCAACGTCCACGTCGGTCACAATTCAATACAAGGGCGAATTCCCAGTCAATTATATTTACCAGTCTCTTTACCCACGCGAACACACGCCGAATATATGTGAGATATTTCAAAAAACGAGGTAACTTATTTTTTTTCTTCGCGATAGGTAATACTAACGTGCTGAAATTTTGAGGGATTGTCCAAGAGATCTCTCCAGATTATGTTCTTTATTTGGAAGTTTCGTCGAATGGTTCACGTGCTATGTAATTTTGAATATGGAATGTAAGGGTACTGGTTCGTTCAATTGTGAAGTGTGCGGTCGCTCCTATTCTGTTTTGCTTATGAAAATCTGACATCTCACATGGAACTCAACCCCAGCTATAACCTCTCTCATGTGTACAAGTAGATAGTAGTACGGCTAGTTTCGTTAAAGCGCTAGAATACACGAGTGAGGACATACGCCATTTTGGATCCAAAAGCGCCCGTCGATGCCGGATCCGACTATGCGGAGCGTACCGCCTAGTCAATTCGGCATCGACGGGCGCTTTTGGATCCAAAATGGCGTATAACCCTACTTGTATCTATATCGCTCTAGTTTCGTTTAAAAAAAAGTGTGAAGCTATCTCGTGTTGAAAATTAGAAACTGTGACACGACGATCTTTTGTCAAAAGAGCACCTACGCATGCAATCGGTTCCTTATACAAATATGTCATCATCATGGTGTGCTTGCGCGACCTTGTTTAAAGCGTTGTATCCACTTCGGGCCGAGCATCTGCTAGGAGCGCTGCGATCAGCGAAATTGAAAACAGGATCAGGACAATTTTCCTATTTGAATGTTAATTGAGTTATCTCAAAGTAAGTCGAGAACGAAGCCATTTAGCGGAAAAATTAAGAGAACAAAATTTGTAGAGCGTAAAATTTCTTATAAGTTACCTTCTCTCATAAAAAGTGATTTAGATCGATTTAATGAAAGCTCCCGCCCACCACCCGCGCCGCTCACCAATGGTCCCGTTTTCGTTGTGCGCGATACTAGCGCTGCCCGGTCCTACTCTGGACACGGCATTATTCGTGCCATACGCAGGACACATCATCATTAACAGGTGCCGTATCCGATGCCGGACGTTGGCGGACGCGGTTTCAGACGCGCGACTTTCCTGAACAGGTTAATAGGGGTAGTTTGCGTTGCTTTCTCCCCAGTTTGTTGCGTTAGAGTTTTCCTTCTCTGTACCGAAGAATGTGCAGCCGCAGTTCGCATACTAGTCACGTGTTTCACGACGTTGAGTAAGCTAGCCAGTGCAGTCCCAATCTTCTAGTCCCGGTGGTAACACGCCCTGTGATTGCAATGCCTTGTTTGTTCGAACTTGTGGGGTTACAGGACGTGTTACCTTTCTACCTCGATTGATACTGTAGTCGCTGTGTTCGCTAAGATGATAGTGGGGGTATTCGAATATCACTAGTTTTTCGGCGTTGATGGGAATCGATCACGAGAACGCAAGGGTTGCGAAGCGGTCCCGTTAACTGCTCGACCACACAGCGAAATCACGCAGAACACAATCGACGTAAATTTTATTGCCGGATACATTTTCTAAAGTCAAAAACTTTGCGACACGGCGTACTTCACAATCGGATGGACTAGTACCCTTAGATTTTATATTCAAAATTACATAGCTCGCGAACCGTTTAACGAAACACCATCAGATAATAAACATACGTCTGAAGACATCTGAATATTCCCCCAAAATTTCAGCGCACTAGCTTTACCCATCGTGGATTAAAAAAATATGTTACCTTACTTTTGAAACATCCTACATATTACGTAAATATTTTATGCAAATATCGTGCAGAGAGATCGTCTAAATTTAGCCTTAGCAAATGAATCTAAGATATCTAAATTCACGCGTGTGTCTTCAACAGAGTTTTATATCATTATTCGATTGAAGCATTTAAGTAAGGGAAAATTTTGGCTGGAATGAATAAATTTTTTATAGAAGTGTGGAAATTTGATGCATGGATTTGAATATTCCCTAATAGTAATGGGTCAGATATTTCTCCACGGATTAAATTGTGTAAAAAAATGATGATGCTAAATTCCTCCTACTACTCGGGCTACAACCTCGTACAAGTTCATCACGTGATATTTTATAAAAGTAATATTGAAATTGCTTATGATACGAATAACTTACGAACCGCTTTAAGATCTTTTCCATTAATGCAGGTATAAGAGTCGAAGAAGAGTTCCATTCATGGAAGGCAGACTCCAAGTTGAGACCTCATATACAGGCAATAGAATTATTGTATTGTATTTTCTGTGTTAAGGACAGGCTGATTCTTAATGACGAACCCCAATTTTTCTGTGCTTACTGACAGCATAATTTATACGCCCCTTAGATAATAGTACATCCACCAAAAACTCACTTAAATTCCTGGTTTCCGAAGTTCTTCCAAGAACACGTTCCATTATAGTATATATTCAAATAAGGAAGTCGTGTTTTTGGTTCGTGTATGTAATCGCAATGCATTTCTTTAAAGGGAGGATTATTTCTATGGCTCTAGGAACAATAGAACATGAGTCAGTCTGCAACATTGTTAGGTATCACGTTCTGCTCGGGTCTCGTTAAAGATTTGTAGGCCATCAGGAAAGGAAAGAATTTCTAAGTATATAACTGAGATCCAAGGTTGGACTTTTGAGGAACTCCCGAAATGCCTGGTGCACAAGAAAGCATGTTGTTATTTATCTGGTACTTAAATAAGATGGAAAAAGGTGTAATAATAGTTCTGAAAAGGCAATTTATCACAGGCTTTCTGAAAATCGATCCACACTGTATCTGTTAGACATTCTCATGTACATCCGAGGATAAATAATGGACAAAGCTCGCGAGGTTGGTTATCACAGGTCTTCCCGCTACAAATCCTCTGTACATAGTGGCATTGAAAATTTCAGCAGAAACAGACAGGACTGCTATGGTTCGGTAGTTCATAATATTTTTCATTTGGTCTGTTTTCGGGATCGGCGTAAAGCTCGATATTTTCCAAATTTTAGGGATTACACCTGTATGTATTACAATAGTGAATACACACGATAAGAGTGAAACAAAATAACTCTCTACAAACTTTAGACTTGGTCAGGTTCTTTGGGCTTCACATTATACATGGTCTACTCTTCTCGAAGACTATATAAGTCTGAATCTCGACATTATAAGCATTCAAGGAAGTTAGAGGAAACAAGGATGACTTCAGGAATACTGAAGAGCAATGTTACTCAAATGTCTTCGCTGTATCGTGGGAATTGTGAATGGTTTGTCCGCTAAATTCAACGGTATTTGCGTTCTCATTTAGCTTTCTCTTTTTGTTGATATATGATTCCAGAATTCCCGGGGGTTTTTATTTACATTCGCCTCTGTCTTTGTTTCAAATTCTTTACGAGCTTGCTTTATAAACTGTTTAATATGTTTTTGGAAGTTTTGAAAATTCAGTATAAAATCAGCATTGTCGGTTTCTTACTGGGTTTTCTTTTCGACTCGGAAGGTGTTAAACAATCAGAAACTACGCCCCCTAACTATTAGCTAAGAGCCTGCCCCAGAGTTGCCAATATCGAGGAACTGTCCAATATTACCAGAGAATTTCTTTTGTTAAACATATCTGAGGTCTCTCAGAAATAAAGAACAAATCTGATTTTCAGGAACCTATATCGGAATTGTTCCCTTAAGGGGGGTAGAGAAAATTTCCAATGCACAAAATGTTGATTTCTTCAACTGGAAAGATATTAGAATAGATCAAACGGAAATAATAAAAAAAAAAGTTTTGGTATTTTTACGAGCATCCGATTTTGACCGGTAGAATTTTGTACAATCAATAAGCGAAACAAGGATCCACGTAATCTTATTAACTTCTTCAAGAAAACTGTGCATAGACAAAATTTCATATTTGGACAAGTAATCAGTTTCTCGAGTGGATCATAGTGGCAATATTGTTTTCCATCTGCTTTCTGTCTCCAGTCTAACAAGCAAGATACTTTTTATGATTCTGATATCCGAGTTCCTTGAAACCTGAGGATATAAAACACACATCATCTTGTTTTCAAAGTAATGAATGAATGAATTCGTGCATTCGCAGCGAGGAAAAGAGATGTCAGCTGCGAGGCTGCCTTCATAAATGGAGCCCAAATGAGAACAACCAAACTTCGTTTGAAAATTATGCTCTTAATTACCGGAGACACTATTTTACGTTTCTCAATCGAGCTCGGTTATTTTGTAACAAATTTTCAAACTCCTTCGGGGCTCCAACCTTTTTTCTATTCTTCTACTCGCTTGAGAATTTTGTTTTCTCCGACATCGGAAAGAGTTCATTTTCGCCGAAAACGGTACCGAGGGAAAAATTTTAAAATTTGATTAAATCTCCGTGGAACATATTGCGGTCGAAAAAAATTTAAATGCGATGTACAAAAAAAAAAAATAACGTTACGAGTAAGAGTTGCTAATCTCGGCTGAAGTTTTCATATTTCACGGTCTACTATAACTCTTCATTTACGTCTGCCCCCTGTTCTGGATTATTATAAAAAGAAAAGCGAAAAAGCTAGAATGAAACTCATTTATCGGATAGAATAGTATGTAAATTCTCCGCAATATTTCTAACTTAATCACCTTGTGGCTCGACTCAATGCCGTTAGATTAGGTGTCTGAAATTCTTTTTTTTTTTTTTCGTTTTTCCCCCTTTCTACCTTCGAAGTATTTTACTTACGAGGTGCGGTCATTTTCGCAATTCTTCCCGAATCCGTTCCAACTTCTGACAGTAATATCTCGAGATGGTGATGTGTGCGACTAAGAACGCAATTTTCCATCAGAACTCGAGAAGTTTATTTATTGCGGTTATAAAAGGAACTATTTAACATAGCGATTGCCCTGAGGTAGTGAAAGAGTAATTCGGAGTTTACAACGTGAAACTGCGTTTCAATATTCGTATGGTATTATTTTGTTTTCTCGTTTTGCTTTACGCGATTTCGCTCTTATAGTAATCAATTTGTTTAACAGTCGGTCCCTTTTTATGCAGCGGGGTAATCGCTAGCGCCGACAAAAGCTCGCTCAAGTCAGAAATGAGAAACGTCGGTATTTGTTATTTTACTGTTTTCCGACTAATGCGTGCTGTTTTTGTTGCATTATAAAAGAAATAAGGCGAGCGAATGTAGCTTGGGGGCGATTGATATTTCAACCGTGAAGGGGGTGACGTTCATAATGCACTAGAAATCTTTGAATGAGTGGCAACGGTAAAAAACGATGTACCACAGGACTTACGCGTGCATACAGGTTGAGAGTGAGGTGTAGTTTTGGAAGTGGAGTAAGACGTGATTTTGGATCCATCTATTTTCCTGGTAAACATGCAATAATTGCAACATTAAATCAATTATCTTCGACACACGAGCTTTTCTTAGTCTCCGCATTTGTCAGCCAATACAGAAAACTGAACTAGCCAGATTGTCTGGAGCAGACTTGCGCGTGTAGCCTAAAATAATAGAAGGAACATAAGTAGGAAGGTTCTCGAAATTTTTATACACGTATGCAGCTGTACACGAACAGTGGAGATGAGAGCGACAGGTTGTTTAACGAAAAGCTAATGGAAGGCCGATTAATTCGAGTATTGTCGGTTCGCGTGGCTCAGAAGTAATTCAATCAACGTTTACACGCGTGTTCGATAATCGAGCACGGTGATTTTTGCCGGGTCGACACGTCGACAGCCAAATGTCAAAGGCCTCACGGCGAATAAATTCCAAAGTGTCACGCGGTTATCGTACGATCGTCAAACCTCCGAGTCACGTCTTTTGATGCGAGAAAAAAAGGTTCCACGCCGAAGCTGTCAAGAAATTCTGATTTACCGGGCCTCCCTCGTTTAAATTACTTTGAAAGCGTCACTCATGCGACAAAATTAATAGACCCCCATTCGCTCTTTTATTTTTCCAGCATTGCAAAATGGTATCTACATTTTTTTTCCCGAAAACTTATCAAAAATCTTTTTCTCTCTCTTTTTTTCACATTTAGGTCTACGTGCATCATTATCGTGAAATCATACAAAGGAACGCAGATCGAATATCACAACATTTTTCACTGGAAATTTTCGACAATTATCGAGTTACATCATCAGACTATAATATTGTTAGTAAACTGAAACAACTCCATCCGCAAAGAAACCTAGAATCAAAATAATTTTTTAATGCATTCCTAAAATATCAACATGGTACATGATGAAAACCTGACTGATTTTTTTTTCTCTTAGTTGTTTAACCAGTTTATCTTATTTAAATTTTCCCCCTTTTTCCTCTAATATAAGGCCTAATTTTAAATTACGGTATAGATACTCTTTTTTTTTTTTCTGTTTTGTATCTTTTTTTTTCTTCTCGTTTTATATCACTCGTGTATTTTTATTTGCTTGCTTTTTGGTTTCTTCACGTTATTTCCAAATTAAGTTTTTAACGTACGTTTTTTTCTCCTAGTAAGAAGCAAAAAGGAAAGCAATCGTTATTTTTATTATTATTATTATTATTATTAATTTGAATGTAAACGCAACTGGGTTCAGTGACCTATGTTAATATTGATGGTATCATCCGATGCATGATTATCAATCATCGACGTACTACATCGACCCGACTATTCCGTACTTTTTTTTTTTGTTGTTCTTCCTTTCTTCCCTTACGTAATAATTGCTTCCGAACATTCTTGGTCACATTCCACACAAAACTACTAGAGCTTATTTTTTTATTATTTTGTTGGTTTTTATTTTTTTAAACACGGTGGTTCTACTAATTTACACGAAAATCTTCACCCTGGTATTCTGATAAAGCCCCGCCAGCCAAATTCTGGAATCGTGTTGTCTATTGGGCGATGACTCTCCTCTCCAGACGGCGCAGGCAATTGACAGGTCTAGTGTAGACAACCGAAAACGAAGAACAAATTGTCTACCTACATTTTAAGTAATAAAAACGAGCACTTCCGCGAAAAATTAGTCGAACCACCTCACCGTTTTACTGTGTTATTTTTAAGTATTTCATGCACGCATACATTTTTATAAAATAAGCACAAAGTGTGTTCTTGTTCCTCTTTGTATTGTATTATTTAAACGGTTAACGTTTTACGTTTTTTTGTTGTTCATATTTATTTTTACGAATAAAGCAATTTTGTCTAACTTTTGCCTTTTTTTAGTTTTGATCTTTCTTTTCTTTCTTTCATTTTACCCGTAGTAGTATGTACTGTATTGTAGCAGAGAAACGTAGATAATCTTTCCCGCTTTGTGTATTTCATAGTATTCACGACGTTTTTGTTTCACTTCTTTTTTTCCCCTTTCTGTGCCTATACAGAATGTTTGTTTTCCGTATTTTGAAATCAGTCTTCCGCAAACTAGCATGTTAAAAATGTTCACAGCCGACTTTACAAGCATTGGCCGGAAATGAAGGTGGCTGAATTTCGAGCTCAAGATCTCTCGCTATGAATGTAGTCAGCGACATGTGTATTGTGCAAGCTCGGATTGACTCACCGACAGACATGAAGAAGCGAAATTGCACCGCAAAGGGGTCGGGCTGAAAACCTTGTACTTTTAGATGCGAAGCTGAGGGAGACTAGGCAGTAATTTCAAAAATACATGCAGTGTGAGATAATCTATTTTATTTTATTTTTTGAAAACCATCATGCCTTCAAGTTGCAGCAAATCTTTACAAGAGAAGCTGTCTGTTTCAACCGCCACTAGAAAAGAAAGGGTCTCATCTGAAAAATAAAGATTGTTTTTACTTCTCATAAAACCACGTTAGACGCCGTCCACTTATTAGATGATTCGATTTTAGCCTTTTTAGCTTCTCCCTTATCAATAATATCATTCGACCATCCTTCCCTCTCAGATTACATAATCATAGGGACATGTTCCCTGGAACTCAAACGAATTAAAATGTTCAAGTGCTACACTTTATTTGTTATATTTTACGTGTTTTGCTGTTACAGCATTGATTATATTCGTAACTGATGTGGTATCCTGACACTTCAGTTTTGTGGATATGACCGAATGTCACAAAGTCGTTTCCTCTTCCAAAAATTCCCCTTACCTTTTCCTAACTTTCCCGCCGTGGCCTTTAAGCTCACTTGTTTTTCGTTTTTCCATCATCTCCTAACGCCACCTATCTTATTTTTCCTGTCATTTCCTAGCGCCATCTAGTTTGTTTTTCCATTTTCCCGAATGTTATCATTTTTCACGTTTTTCCTACCTGGTTGCGAAGTGAGGTTGGCGAGGTTCTACGTCCGGGAAGGGAGAACGATAAAAGGGCACTCGGTCAGAGACCCAAGGAAGGATGGAACCTTTTTAAAGATATACACTCTGGAAGTTAAATTAGTAATTTCGGTTAACGCCAAATTTTCTCGTTTTTCTACTCCGCTTCGTGTTATACTCTCAAGACGTGCTCCGTTTCGATCACCGATCTACTCGCTCACCGTGATCCACCAAGCGTCTCTCGCATCTCATCACCTTGCTGTACCTTGTAAATAAAGTAAGCGTTTCGTGTCCCCACGTCTTTCCTTTATTTGCACTCCCTGTAAGGTGGAGGTACGGCAGTTTCCCGACTGACGAGGTATTCCTAGGTCACCTCGAAAGACTTCCCTCCCGAGACCCGAATCAAAACGCTCCGTGGTACGTATCCTGCACGCCCTGTGACCAAAGAGCTAGTCGAGGCACAGTGGTCTACCCCGGTTCTCTTATGTTCGGAAGCCACCTAGGTGAACAATCCGTTTAAGGTTACCACACTGAATAAAGCGCCCTTGTAATTTATTGGTTTTTACATTGGGATTGAAATGAGCATAAAATTTAGAACGATACAAAATAAGTACAAATCTCCAACTGACATTCTAGCTTGGGGAAGGAATAGCGTTTCTTCAGCCACTAAGTGAACTTGCTGATGACTCGGTAATAAATTGAAAACAAAATGGTACAAAGTAAGAACAAAACCATGGCACCATTTTTGAGTCCAAATTTCAACTTGGAGAGTCGCAATTCTTTAGCCTTTTTCTACCAACTAACATTACCCCCATCATCTCAGAAAGAGGTGCTATTTCCTCAAGAAAGCGTCGAGTGCAAAATTAGGAAATGCGAGCAGAAAATAGTACAAAACATACAAAATGATGGCACCATTTTTATTAAAAGTTCCAACTTGAAGCGTGGTATTTCTCCAGCCCTTTTTCCCGCCCCACCTGAATTTACTGATATCTATGGAGAAGATAGAGTAGGTACAAAATGGAACAATATAAGCGCAAAATTATAATACTATTTGTAGTTCTGAGGGCCAGAATTTGTACAGCCCTACTCCCAAGAGAATCTATAATGAATTGGCTAAAACCTGAGTCTGGGTTAAGTTAATGCAAAACTTGAGGACAATTGCACCAAATAAGTACCTACAACAATAAAATATCGGAATTCCAAGTTGGGGAAGGACATCTTTCTGCCCTCGTACCACTGAATTAAAGAAGCGAGTGCAATACCATCTTTCGACCTGGAATTCCAATTTGAAGCTGGCAAAATAAACATATTTGATTTCGAGAATAATATCACCGCTGCATTCAGACCTGAAAAACGCTATCAAAATTATGACGTAATCACTCATAGAAGTCCCTTTCTTCCTATTCAATCATTTACATTCAAATGTTGGATCCCCTTCCCCATCAACGATTAACTTATACACGAATGCTTTCTTACTTCTATTTCAATTATCATAGTAATTATAATAAATTATTCCTGGAAACAGTTTTGTTAAGCATCCCTTAGTCCAACGTATCTCAAAGTTGTTTCCTGCATAAAGCTCAAAAAATTAATTCGATGAAAAATTAGATAAGAGGACTGCTGACAAGCGAAGCTAGAGAAAAATTCTAGAAAGTTAAGAAAAAAGTATTTCCGGTTTTCATTAGGCCTGATCTACAGTAACGTACAGAATCTCGACGAAAAGGCCCAAGTGGCCCACTAAACGATGCCTCTTGTGTCTGGAAATTATTATTTCAAAATAAAAGCATTAGCTGAGTGGTGGCGACTTTACTTTCTACAGTGAGTAAAGATACTTTTAATCTAAGATCAACAATTAAAAAAAAAAATGTTTTTAGAAAATATGTTTCAACACCTGATTGTAGAAAAAAATATACTCAATTTCCAAGAGCGCCCTAAATTTTTCCAAGAGCGGAGAGGGGGCCGTGCCTCCTCTACCACCCCAAAATCTTTATCCTAAAACGTTGATAAACTGCAAACCACCTGCATATGTAAATAGTTTTTACTTTCTCTAAACACATAGGCTGTAAAAAAGTCGTATTTAATACAACAAAATCTTTCTGGATTGTTGACTCAGTTAGAACCACTTCCTATCTCTCTCGATGTGAAAGTGGATAGAATTATTTTACACTTCCCCTCATGTCATTACCGTTTACACAGAAAAAATGCAACTCACTAACAGAGGAGCACATTATTTTCTGTTAAGAGCCTATTCAAAAAATAAATGAAAAGGGAGGAGACCAAAATTCAAAAGTACTTTTTTCTCACCTTCAGTATTTTCAGTTTTTCCGAAAAAAAGTGACAACCACAGTTTAGAATTAATGTAGTTAATGACCCCAAATAATGAAAAAATCTATCTACGCATAATATATTTTCATCTTTAAAAGTGTACGACGGTAAACCAACTTAACCCAAATTAGAAAACAAAAAGTTTGATGTATTTCGCTAAAAGTTTTTAGCAAGAAGATCGTCACTCAAACTTCACAAACATTCCAGCATTCATTAAGTAATAAGCATTTACAAGGTTTTAGAAATTTTTCTAAAACATAACATTAACATAAGTATTTATAAAGAGTACGTGATTCTTTCATCATAGCAAAGGAAAAGGTCAGCCCTTCCAGTAGACGTCATGATGTAAGACAAGTTTGGCGGCTGCCAAAGTCCTTTGTGATTGGAAAATGTTGACGGATATTTTATCTCGTTCTTAAAACCTTCACTGGCAGCATTTCCGTCCCGAGAAAATTATTTCTATTCGTACTTAGTTTTAGTCATTTCTTCTTTTTTTTACCATTTGTCGAGTTACATGGGGCTTCTTTTTTTTACCATTTGTCGAGTTACATGGGGCTACATGGCTTCGCTGAAAAACATCAAAGAGTTTGACGATCAAAACGTTTGAATGTATAGCAAATATTGAGGCGATTCAGTTAAAATTTTACAAAGGCATCTCCGCTAGATCCTTTCTGTCAACTCGAACGATTGTTTTTTTTACTTCGGGCAAAGGAATCACTTTACAGTGCCATCATATTTATATATTCTTAAAAGGAACATTAACGTTAAGTGTGGAGATCAGCTGACATTCCGGCGTTTGAAAATATAATAAATGAGAAGAAAATATCTTGATGTGCAACCTTCGAGACCTCGAAAACACAAGTATCATCAGAAAAACTGCTGACAGTGCATATGGAAATGATAAGGTTATCTTTTCCATATTTCACCCTCACTTTTTCTAGTAACGCTGACGTTTTTAGAGTTTCGGATCTCTATATGTGACCCTTCGTTGCACGTCAAGATATTTTTGATTCGCTTTTGTTTTCAATTCAAGTCAATTCGACGCATGTCTACGAGGCGAGGAGGAATTGTTCGGGATACTTCTCAAACACTTTTCCTTATCCTGAAAGAGTAAGAAAACCCAGCTCCAGCATCAAGATGTTAATCAACCAGAATAAAGGTACGAATGGATTTTCCTGCGGTTCATTCGAAGGACACACTTCCTACACATGTCAGGAATTCAGCCATCCTGGTAAGTACAGACGAGAGTCCGGTTCCAATTCATTATATTGCATGTCAGTAGCTTGACAACACGAATGTGGAATGTGCATGTTTTAGAATTGTATCGCGAAATTTCGGAAGCAACATTACTTAAATGCGGAAATAGAATAAAAGGAATATCTTGGATAGTGCACGTATTGTTGTATATAGTTTCACGGTGACACTAAAGAATTTGAAACGTCCAAAAACTTTGAAAAATTTGGCTTTAAAACGATTATCTAACAAGTGAATACAATCTGAGTTCAATATGGGAAATCATCCGTGAATTTCACATTCCAATCGATATACCTATCTTTGAGATAGATAAAGAATATAACTGTACCACTAAGAAACACAAAATTTTACTTGCTAGTCAGTCTTGGTACATGAAACTAAATAAGCTTTAAAAATACGAAAATAACATATGAGACTTGGCAAAAAACTAAAATATTAAAACTTCCACCCTACTTTCACTATTTAATAAGAATATTCGAACCTTAACTAAAGTTTTTTTTCCTTTCTTCTAACTCAAGCAAAAAGTGATTCCAAACGAAGATGGTGGCAGACCTGTGCTGCATAAGAATTACTTCATTATATTGTCATACATGAAGGTTTGAAATAACCTTTCCAAACATCAGAATTTAAAAAAAAAAAAAATTAAGGAGAAAAATAAGTTCTTTGAATTTTTTACATGTCATCGGATCTTGGAAACAGAAGGGATCTAAATTTCACATGCAGAAACTTCCCTACCACCGTAACTTTCCATCCACAGGAGTTTCCTATTCTCTTTTATCCTTCCTCCTCTCAGATAACAAACATGTAAAACTATGTTTTTTTCGTATTTATATAATTTTGGAGATTGCTATAATGGTGGATGTTTCAGCGCTTACAAGAATACATAAAATTAACTACACACCCCTCGCTCGGGACTCTTGAATTTTGCAATAGATGTTCCGAATTTTCATTCAGTTTGCCTGCATTTTCCGTTTCTCTTCCTGTAGTGTTTTAAATTTTTCCCGAATTTCCTGAATTTATTTATTATGTACTGATTTTTTAGCGACTTACAGTTTTCATTTTCTCTTCTGTCAATAAATGCGATTTTTTACGTTTAAATTTCCTTAAATTTTCGCAAAAAGTTTCAAGGTTTTTGTAAACACTAATATTTCTAAATGTACTCACGTTTACAACAATTTTCATACGTTGTGTATTCTCTTAAGCTTTACGCAAGCAGTCTTGAAATTTTCAGTGTTAAAGTTGGTTATAGTGCCTATACTGTGTAAGATTTTTATCAGAAACCGATGTTATTTGGATAGATCTTTAATTTAATTTTAATCTTCGCTTATCTCCTCTCCCTGCACAACATATAACCAAATCAATAGTTTAGGGCCAGAACCTGATGATAAGGAAAAGCTTATAGCAAGTCTTAAAACTGTAAAGAAGATATTCGTATTTTGATATGTTACTTTCATGATTCTAGACCTTCCCCATCCTCCCCATCACTACCCGTACCTAAATCGTCAAAGTTGAGTTTATATGATAAATAAAACCTAACTTAGTGATTTAAAAACTCAATATCTGGTTTTCTCATGGCATTTAGGTATATTTAGCGCCAAACCCCAATCGAAACAAAGTGTTCCGAGTTTTTACTTCTGGTAAATTGATACCAAAAATGAATTATTCACCCCCAGCCATCTCTGTTACTTAAGCTTGGTAAAAAAAAATTTATATATTGTATTTTGTACTTTTTTTGATTCAATTCTGATTTCCCTCCCGGCCTGATGCCACAGTCGTCAAAATGTAACTAAACATATTACCAAAAACGGACCTTTCTCTATCCTGACCTCTACTCATGGGCTCATAATTTTCCACTTAGGATCAAACGGGTATAAATAAAAAGATTTCAGCAACACCGAAACTCAAAAAATGGTGGTGTTTCATTCTAATTTTTTCAGTTCTAACTTCTCCCTATTTTTAAGCGCCAAGATTCTCAGAATACGAGTCGAGTCAACATGATCATAAATACGAACCAAGCGACTTTGAAAACCTCATACTTGTATCTTGCATACATACGCTCTTGGTTGTTCAATATTGGATCAACCTCAAATCAAATATTAATTTAGATCCTCGAAGATTCAATATTTAATATTCTTTTGTAATTTTTTATACTCTTTACTCGGACCACATTTAAATTCTGGCCACTGAGAAACTAAAACATAATTTCACATGCTCGGTAACCGAAGACAGGGGCAAAGAAATTTTTAGCCAAAAGACATTCACAGGATGGAAAGCTATGATGGTTGGGAATCAGTTACAAATAAATGTAAATCTCTTCTGTTTACTCAACCTCTTGAAATGAGCAAAAAAAACTTCACACGTCAACAAACTCACGCTGAAGTATAGTTTTGGAAGAGTTATTCTGAGTCCTTCCTCTTTCCGTTTATAACATTTTGAGATAGAAACAAGAAAAAGTAGTAAAAACCAATTTTACGGAGAATACAATCTGCAGTAATTTTATTCAAAAACGTTTTTTGCGCATGCCGAAGTTCACGGGATCTTTGAAAAAAGGGGCGAAACTCCTACAGGAATTAGCGAAGCAGTGAAGGTATGACTTATAGTTCCGTTAAGATCCATTTTGTTTCCCCAATTTCTTTTTTCCTTCTTTAAAACCCTCTTTGTATGCTCTGTTCGCATTACTGTTTTCTTTTTACTAATCCTCGAGAGCCAAAAATCATATTAGCTAATTAGTTACCATTATTTTAGTTTTACATGCCAGTGGTGGCTAAACGGTTAGATGGAATGACTCAAACAAATTCTGACAAAGTGGTAGCTTTAAGGGCGAAGAATAAAATATTTAGGCATCACACTCGTGCTATTTCTAATAGTTATTTAGTCTTTTATTTTTAAATATTTTTTACTATCTTTCCTGACTACTTTTTTTTATCCTACTACTTTTTACTTAGCCAGAGATTCATCTTTCACGCTCGATTTTCCATTACATTTAAATGTTGGTTTTCCAATTAACAAAATTTATTCAACAGTGAAACTAATCATTTTCTGTAAACAGGGAAGTAATTATGAGGATACGTTGGCTGTACATAGATAATGTACATTTATTTGAAAATAAAATCTGTGATACAACAAGGTCTGATAAGTACTTTACAAAATGTAATGCGAATACTTAGGTAACAGAGATGTAATTAGGTACAATGTGATTTCAGATGAGTACAAGTAGTTTCAAACATGACACATAGAAATTTGCATTAATCTAGTTGAAATTTAGGTCTTAGAAGAAAGTATTTTAGATAACGTGACTTGTCACTTAATTATTCAGAATTTACGTTTACATTCTTCACACTTTTTCGATACACTCGATACCCTTGTAAAAAGATAGTTGGTACCCATCTATTAACAATGATAAAATTTTAATCAAAACAGAAAGAGGCAGAGCCCTTCAGTTTTATTGGAAGAAATTACTTGGCGTAATGTGACGTTTTAGGCCATCAATGACAGCTCAAGCAAATCGAAAGCCATTTAAGATGGCAATTTTGAAATATTTTCAATATAGTCTATCACTTCGTGTCAAACTGTCCATGAAGTGTTTCCCGTTGACAAGACGGGCGGGCATCAGTCTTGGCCGCTTAAATTTTCAGCACAGTAACTACTGAGAGCTGGGCCATTATTCGTGTGACTACCATCGACTTAAAAGTAGTTGCAAACGTTAGTTCAGTGAGGAAAAAAGTAAAATTTTGAACATGTACACGGCTTTTAATTATTGAGTATTGATACTTGTAAATTCTGTAAATTGTGGGCACTTATTCTCCTTTGTTCTCCCAGAAGATTGATAGCACCATTATTTTGGAAATATCTTCCATTAATCAGATTTTTAAATTCAGATGGCTTCAAGTCACTTTAACAGTTGAGTAATTTTGAAGAAGTCCATAGGAAAATATTAGAATAAAAATCATATACCAGATTTGGTTACTAAACAATGAATTGTATCTCTTCAACATAAAAATGATAGATCGTTGAAATTTCCCACAAAATTTTTTGAAATATTCCTCTGGTTGAAGTAACTAGTTAACCCACTTTAATTTGCGTCCTTGTCACACATCAAAAAATATTACAAGAGATATCGTATTATTGCACGAGAAAATTCTAGAATATGGGTTAACACTATCTAAAAGTCGAAAGGATAGAGAAACTAGAATTTGGTACCTTATATGTTATATAACTCGTCGTCGTCGTCGTACATCAGAAAAGCGGAAGAAAATGAAGAAATCAAATACCTCTCAAATTGACCGTTAAAGTGTCTCTGGGTGAATTATCCTTCTTCAGCAAGATGAAGAAGCAAAACTTATTCCACTAACACGTAGATCTGTTTGCTTATGTTTCTTTTGGTAAGCCTGAGATATGATCAATAGAAGGAATCATTTACTCCTTAAACAAAAATTTGAAATTTCAATTTTTCCATAAATAAAAAACAATTTTAACAAGAAAAAGAAAATTTTCTTGTTACATTTGAGAGGTATTTAATTTCTTCATTTTCTTCCGCCTTTCTGATGTACGACGACGACGAGTTATATAACATTCATAAGGTACCAAATTCTAGTTTCTCTATCCCTTCGACTTTTAGATAGTGTTAACCCACATTCTAGAATTTTCTCGTGCAATAATACGATATCTCTTGTAATATTTTTGATGTGTGACAAGGACGCAGATTAAAGTGGGTTAACTAGTTACTTCAACTGGAGGAATATTTCAAAAAATTTTGTGGGAAATTTCAACGATCTATCATTTTTATGTCGAAGAGATACAATTCATTGGTTCTACATTTTTCATTTAGTATGTTTTCTATTATCAGAAATTCAGTAAATCTGGGACGTGCCGAAAGTAAAACCAAGGGACATGTTCCCTTGGACATAATCGTGTATTGGGATAACTTCCCTCATTCGTAAGAAACTGGGACATATAAGTTCGCAAAATTGAAGATGAGCACCTTTTTTCGTTCGTTGATTCCAAAAATGTACCTAAGTTACGGCAAAATTGAAGAAGCAATTACTTGTTTCTATTCATTACAGAGTCCACCGGCTGTCTCTGTTCTTATCCGGTTATATGTATTTTCACCTTCAATCCCCTTCCAAATCCAGAATAGAACCTTTGGTGGGTACAGAAGATTAAATTTATTTTCAAATTTTCAACTCAACTCAAATTTCTAACTTGGCTGCTGAGTTTTCTCAACTTTTTTTATTTTTTATTAAATGCTGTTTTCTCGTTCTTACAATTTTCTAGGCAAGCGAAATTAACCTTTCAAGTCCGTACTAAGAACCATTGAAATTCGTTAGAAGACTATGTTAAGCGATGTTTTTCACTGTGTCGCCTAACATAACCTCTTAGCAATTGGCGCTTAGTACTGTTTGTCATAAAATCGGCAATTTGTTCAGGTTAGATTCAAAACCTTTTACTGGAGTCAAATTCAGCGACGACTTCAAAAATTAAAATAAACGGTTTGCGAGTGAGACTGGTGGACATTTTTTTTATTTTCGGAAAATTTATACAAAAAAAAAAGTATTATTTTGGTCAGAAGAAAGGAAGATTATCATCTAAATACTTTTTCCGAAATTTTCCTTGCAGCGGTGTAGTGGGGAAGATAAAGTCTCATGAAGTCTCTTCAGCATGTTTTTGCCTTACATTCCGTCATTTTATCTCGCAACGAAAATTAGTTTATTAAAAAAGTAAATAAATACTTCTATTAACCACATCTCAGCCGTTATGTTCGAATAAATGCCTTCCTTTTACTATCAGTATGACACACATCGTATTGTGCCAGGAAATGAGCGGTCACCATATTACGAACAGTAGCCAAATATTCAGTTGCATAAATTTACTACCTATCAATAGCCTTCTGTACATCAAAGATCAATAAAATTCTACGTTTCTTGTACTTCGAATGATTTACAGGTTCTTAGATTGAACTACTGGGTATATTTTACTGTCGCAATTTCAGAAACACTTTTCACAGTCGTTACTTTAATTATATCTTATGTACTTTTCGAGTCAAGTAATTGCCCTTTCCTGTAACCACATGAAACGAATATATAGCAATCCGAATTACGGTTTTCGCGGAAAAGAACCCGCCATTCAAATATCAAAGAAACAAATAATTTCTAAAAACAACTTAATTCATTTCGAATAAGTACTTCGAATGCGAAAAACGAGTTGAGAAACGAAAACAATCTCAAATTGTTTTAAAATACGTATCAACTAAACTAATGTTTACAGGTTCTCCATGTATAACTCAGTCTTCCTTCTTTTTCTTTACACTGTTTTTTTCCTTTCCTTCTTTTACATTAACGTATCCATTATTTTAAGGGATGTCGAACCGCATTTTATTTGTGTGCTCGAAAATGCTCTCAACTGAAACATATCACTTTCCTTGAACGATGCATATCAGTAATTACATATCATTAAAGTTATTCATCATTACAATGTAAGTTTATTTAAAAAAATTAATTTATTGTATTGAACTTTTTTTGTTTGTTTTTTTCTTTTATTAAAAAATAAAAAAAATAAAAAAACTATTTTGAATAGGTTATAAGATATCAAATTGTACAAGATTTACCGCTATGTAAGAACAGAGTTGTAATATACAATTGTTAAAAAAAAAAAGTATATGAAATTTTTCTAAAAAATAATAAACGGTATTTATCAGTGTTGATCGTAATTTTTATACCGGGCGCTCTTATCGTATGTGGAAAATCGATACGCGGCGGTTTATCTTCAGAGGCGCCAAATTGGGTGTGGTTATGTCACCTAATAGCCGGATTCAATTTCTGAGGCAAATATTTCACCAGCGAGATTATAAATATCAAACAGCAAAAACGAGGGCGAACCCGAGGTATACGACAATTTTGAGAATCAAACCGCGGCATCATCCGCGGGGCTTCGGTTTCGAGATGCGTTTAGCGGGGGCGGAAAAAGAGCGAGGGTGGAAAACACAAAAAATAATAATAATATGGAAGGGAAACAAACGAGGAAATGGGGCAAGGATAATGAAACAGCCGATCACAACAGCGTGTTTTACAGTGAAGCGAAATTTAATTTGCTGTTACGAGAAACCGGAGCGCGTAAAATCCTCCAAATTATGATACCTGTACGCAGTAGTGTGCATGGCTGTACACGGCGAGAAATATTATCAAAGATGAAATATACGCGATCGTTGATTGCGTGAACTTCTCTGCAGACACAACATCGAATCAGAATTTGAATTTATAATAGTAACGACTAAAGCCTGTGACGGATTAAGGCGGAAGGTGGTAGAAATAATATCTCCATATCCATGAAAAGTAGCGATATCACGAACGAACTGGAAAAATTATCAACAAATTTGGAATTCATTCTAGAAAGCCAGAGAAGTCTTCAAAAATCTGAATGATTCTTATCAGAATCTAAATAAGGCCTGCCCCACTCATGAACAGAGGAGAAAACATGGCAACTGTCCCTCGGAAGAGAATAATGGAGATCGAAAACGCTTCTAAATGGCAAAGTCTTACCGAGTCTCAAAGAAGCTTGCTGAAGTCTCGAAAAGTCGTACTGTGTTTTAAACAAGCTTGGAAGTGTCTTTTATAGTCCTGAACAAGTTTCCAAAAGTTTTTCATAGTTTTAAACAAGTTTCCACGATTATTAAATGAATCTTGAGAAATCTTAGTATAGTTTAGAAAAAACTAAAAGAGCAGCTACTAATTTTAAATAAGTATGAAAGAAGGTTTATAACTTTTTATTCCATTTTGAAAGTCTTAATGTAGTCTTGAAGAAACCTAATGAAGTCCCGAAGAGTTGAGAATTTCTAAACGAGCCTTCAGTTAGTGAGTCTTAACCAAGACTCTTAAGAAGTCTTTAATAAATCTGATGTAGTCTTAAATGAGCATTAAAGTGTGTTTTGCTCAAGTTTATGGGGTCTTCGAGTCTCAAAAAAAGTTCTTTATAGTATCTGAAAGAGCCATAATCAAGTCTGAAAATAATCAGAGAGAGTCATAAAGCGACTTTGAATAGTTTTAGCAAGTTTCCAACAAATTTCGAGTAATCTTACAAAATTTTTAAAAAGTCTGGCAAAAACTAAAAGATTTTTACATGGGTGTGAAAATTGAAGAGACCTATAGTTAATCTTCAAGACTATGTTTCCTTTTCCTTCCCGAGGGAAAAACAAGATGGCGGTATGATAAATGTTGAAACTTCTCTGAAAATTATGGCCCAGGCGAGAACCCAAAAAGTTGAAAAAAATGTAACAACACGCTTGAAAGGATATTTTCATTTTGAATGCCAGTAAAAAAAATGTATGAGCTAAATCGTTCAAAGCTGTACTTTTTATCTCTTGTCTACTCAGTCAATTATCATCCCAAGTTCTAATTTATCGTAAAGAAAGAAAGAAAGAAAGAAAAAAAAATTTTTCAGAAAAACGTTCGCCACCAGTCCAGCTGCTGATTTTACCGTACTTGAACACGAACAGTATCCACGGTGCAAAATGAAAAAGATATTATATAAGTTCGTCTTAAACTTGGAAAGAAGTACAAATACCTGGTAACGGTGAATTAAGCAACGAGTGGCGAACATAGGAACATTTGAACAGTGAAAATAGTTCGCGGTTGAAAGTGGTCACAGGTACGAGTACAGGAACGACAATTTTTGTACAGAAATCACGGTCGAATTGATCCCCAAAACACGTATTCAAACCAAATTTCGACATTTTTTCGTAATTTTTTAGCTGCAGATTTGACGAGACTCGCGGAACACGGAAATTTTGAAGAGCAGCCGAAACGTATACCAGATTTCGGAAGGAACATCCGTCGGTGAGCTGACTGGTAGATCCACAAATTCAGTCTTCAATCTCAAGAAAAACTCGGTATCAGCGTTTAAAACACGAATAAAATACATTTAGAGATTTCAAAATCACTTCACTCTTTTTGTCAGTTAAGCCGACCATGCCGGACAGAACGAAACCGATTTAATTTTCACACTCAGCGTGTACGGCGGATTATCTGACCGTTTCAATAACTATTTCTACGTTACCACAACCCAATATTCAGGGAAACTCGAGAAAGAAAATTAAGACCAAAGAAGTATTTCAAACAGTACAGATGTTGGTAACACTGTTGAAACTACTACATACTTTACCTAATCAAATTCTTCGAGAGCCTCGGAAACTGGTAATTAGAAATGGAGATTGAACTTTCACTTAAAAACTTAAAATTTGCTGACGTTCCTGAAAATTTTGTAGAATATCGTTTGGGAATCTTTTAGGAGTCTAACTGAAAACGTGATACCGAAACACCCCCTAATTAGGCCAAATGAACCTGAATGAGACTACACGGTTTAGAAAAGTTTCAAGAGAATTTACTTAAGATGTGATGATATCCATTGGTGGAGCGTATGGAGATGCACGCATGCCAAACTGGCTCCCCAGATACCGCACCCCTGGCCGCGGCAACTACCTTTTCGAGTATCGCATCAGTGACCAATGGGACATCTTGAGGCTGGCCCGGGCCCCTATTTCACCTCCCCGCTTTGGATTCACGCGGTCCTGCCAGGGCCACTATTGGACACCCTACTGACCGAGGCAACGCTCACCCAGCATTAACCTGGAATTTGGGTGCATCACAGCCGGACGCGCTTCTTTTTTTCACCCTTCACCTCCTCGTCTTGGTACGTGCGGCGATGTAGAAAGGTGGTGATGGCGGGGTTAACCCTGCCAGAAGAAGATGTGGTGATATGAAAGAATTTGAATAATTCTGTATGAGTCCTAAAGCAGGGTGTCTAAGAAATCTGAAATTTGAAAATACTTGACTTTACTTGACCTCTTTTCCCCTAGTGATTATTGACTTAGGGCCCAAAAACACAGACGGTAACGCCTTCCTCAGTACCAGCATATCAGACACATTTGTACAGTAGTATACGTAGCAACTTGGAGTAGTATAAATAAAGAACTAATATTTTCTTTTACGAATACCTCATTTTCAAACATCGTTTATCAACATATACATTTCAATATGACTCTGGATACTTTTTTGGTTCCATTTTCAACTTTTTCTTATAGATTTAGTAGTAACCACAACTTGAAACAACCGTCAAGTGTTTTGTGATGAAAATTAATATTATAGAAAACAAATAATACTTCACTTAGAATATAACATTTGAATGAAAATTGTGAAGAACACATTAATATGTTTAGAATCAATATTCAAACATTTAAACTTATAACTAAGTTTCTGCAGCAATTTTTGATTTTTCTCTTTTTACATGACCAGGACCAAAAAAAGTTGACTTTATTTGACTTCATTGACCTCTTTCCAAATACTTGACTTTATTTGACTTACTTGACTTACTTGACCTGTTAGACACCCTGTAAAGGAACGGAATTCGAATAAGTCCTGAGAATAAGTTTTCAGGGTCTGCTACGTCGTTAAGAGTCTCGAAGGAGTCTGTACATGATATTGTCGAAAAAACAGCACAGGACCAGTTAGAAGTCGTAAAACGGTGTACATCTTCAGATACCATAAAACGTAGTTAAATTTTTTCGACCAATTAGAAATTACGAGGTATAACGTCAAAGTTTTAATGCTGTTTGATATACAAACGATGAAGAGACAAAGTTTTATGACAAATATTATACTCTTGGAAATAAAGAAAGCAGATACAATAAAATCCGTTTTCTCATCCATTAGATTTATTACTGCCATTATAAAACAAGCGTAGCAAAATTCACCGGGCGCAATGGGCAGATGCTTAATTGGAGGTTCAGGTCTGAGAATTATCTGTGAGGTAGTCTACTACATCACAAAATTAGAACAAAGACAGATTTTCTAACTCATTTCGCATAACACAATGACATAAATAATTTGTCGTACTCGTATGTTATTGTGTACGGTGTATAAATGGACAGGGTCGGACGGAGAAACGGAAAAATCCACCTAACACCGGCCGACTCTGTAGACTGACACTTTTTGTCGTGTAGAATATTTAGCATAGGCCATAGGTAATGTTCAGACTTGTTAGGACTCCGTCAAGACGCATGAATACGCGTTCAGACTATCTCAAGATTACGGTGAACGGAAAGTGAAAGTAATTAAAGGAGGGTAAAGCAGATTTTTTTCTCAAGAATGGGCCTCTTCCTAAGAAAGCTGGCAACCTTTTGTCGCAGATCAGCCACTATTCCTTGCTACCACAAGCTCTAGCAGACATTGGGAGCAAAATTCGTTTCACTTCGCTTGATCCATACGCAGACAGCCGGAACGCAAGCCAGGTCATTAATGTTATTAATGAAAATTGCTCGTTAAATTAAGTTTTCGAGTTCCTTCGCCAGAATCGAATACAAAATGAAGTTTTACTTGCAATCTAATAGCGGTAATAATACCTTATTTCCGGGAAATTTCAAATACTTTGTTTCTGGGTCGACGTACAGGACCATCAACGCACCCCTACAAGCGAAGCGTTAATTTTCTTCTACCGGGAAGTAGAATGTATTTTGCCCGTACAGGCATCATTGTTGATAGGTATTATGTAAGAAAACATTCACCAGCAGGTTCACTGTCGTCAATTATGAGATAGCTTTAGCCGGAAACAGATTTATAAAGCAA
Source organism: Acanthococcus lagerstroemiae (assembly GCA_031841125.1). Lineage (NCBI taxonomy): Eukaryota > Metazoa > Arthropoda > Insecta > Hemiptera > Eriococcidae > Acanthococcus > Acanthococcus lagerstroemiae. The sequence goes on from CM063109.1 coordinate 4,437,324, forward strand.
ATTTATGAAGGGGATTGAAGCACTTTAGTGGTTCGAAAGGTTTGGACTCGTCTACGTTTAGGGTCTAGTAAAACGCCTTCCCCTTTTGACCTCTTTACGGCCCACCCCTGTTGTGACCCTAATTCTCAAGTCTGTCTTTCACATTTGGCTGTTTCACTATGCAACCGTCATCGCTCATTCGGGCCACCAGTCTTCTGCTATCCCTGTGGCTTTTCATCTGTTTGCCAGACTAGCTGTCTCATTAACTGGTTGACTTTTCATCTGTATATCTTTCAGCCAGTGTCTCTATCAGTCTGTGTATCTGACTGTCTGTCTGCCTCACTATCTGGTTGATTGGATGTTCGTATGCCAGCTGTATCAGGGTTCTGGAGGAGTTAGTGGAGAAGAGGAAGAGTGAAGACGCTTTCAAAAGACATTTAGACAGTTTTCAAACTCATTTCTTGTTATCTTTACGGCGTGAAAACTGTTTATCGCTCGATTGAGACTTTCATTCAGATTCTTCTTTAGGCATATTCAGATTTGATCAGATTTGTTAAGCGTCTTCCAGACTCATTTAGACTAAATTAAATTTCGTTAAAATTAATTCGGAATCTTCTAGAATCTATTTAGTCATTTCTATTAAAAATTATTGAGGTTTAACGGATTCAGTTAAACTCATCCGAACTCTATTCAGACTTAATTCTCCGTTAAGACTCATCCGGACTCTGTGTTGCGATATTATCCACCAATGTTCAGATATTGTTGAACTATTTAATTTTTCCTGCATAGTCAATAAAAAAGAAACTCGTAATCAACTCTCCAGGACACGTGATGCGGCAGTTTACCGATGTTCTGCAGATTAAATTCTCATCCAACAACACTGGAGGAATACAATTATTATAAGATGAATCCGAAAAGGTCTTAATGAGATTTATAACGACTCTGGGTATCTCAATACGTCTCGAAGGAGTCTCTAAAAGTCCTAAGAGAGTTTCAAAAGATCTGAATTCAAACATAAAGACCTGCTCCTCTCTTCATGACGATGCATGTAAGAAAAACTTCACATTTAATGCTGAATTGAAATCAGCGCATACAGTAGAATTTTGGACATTCTTCAAGTTGCACCGAGTTGTTAGAGCAGTAAGGATGGTAATCCCTCCCCCTCCCCTGAATCCGTTCACATACATTTCCATCTACCTATCGCTAAAACATTTCCTCCGCTCGCCTTCACCCATTGGGTACCTTAAATTTAAAAATGAATATTTTTGTCTTAGTAGTTTCATTAAAAGAACTTTCAAGGCGTTTATTGGTACGAATAAGGAAATCAAGGTACAATTCACGGGAAGGAGAGGGTATCAAGGTCACCAAGTTCAATTTTGATACCAGTTTGACTTTCAGTTGAAAATTGAGAGACCAAAAGAGCGAGGTTCTAATCATATGTTTTCAAGGTCACTGAATACGATTTCAATATTACTTTGACTCAGTTTTAAGAATTAGGGAGCCTGAGGACGCTGCTGAAATGAAAAATTTAATAAATACATTATGAGTATCATTTGGGGAGTTTTCAAGGTCCCTAAACTCGTTGTTGACATCTGATTAACCCTAAATGGAAAATGGTGGTATCAGGGAAGGAGACTGACGATGTAAATACACTAAAATGCTATGGATATCTAATCATAGGTTTCTAAGCATCTAATCAGAAGTTTTCAAGGTCACTAAACCTAATTTTGACATGAATCTGAGTTAGTTTCAGGATATCTGAAATGGGGAACTCAAACGGATACGATAGTTCATGTAATTACTAAATTTGGAAACAACAGCAGTTCAATATTATGAATGTAAACTCAACTCGTGGACTAGGCCAAATTCTAGGCCTCACAATAAACGTACTTATGGTGTCAATTTCAAATTAAAATCGAAAGACCTAAGATTAGGTATCGTACGGTATTCTAGGGCATTTTGGTTATCAATCCCTTCCCCTGATGTGCCAATTTTCAACAGAGGAGCAAACTGGTATCAAAATTGAATTCAGCGACCTCAACCCATAATACTCAGATTTCATTAACAATTAAAGCTCTAAGAGTTTCACTACCAAAATTCTGTTATCAGACCGCTACGAAATACAAAAACACAAATTTCTAGATGCGTGGATTCAAGGAGTGAGGAGAGAAGAGAGAAACCAATTTCATGTATGGGTAAACGGGGATGTGTATAAACGGCTCCACAGATAATTAGCATTCTTGCTGCTGTCACAACTTAATACAACTGAAAAATGTCAGAAATTCTACAATTATTCCTCCTTAAAGGCCTTCGCTGGTATATGATGATGTATAAGCTAATTTTAAACAGACTGGGAGCATATATAGAAAACAATAAAAGTGTAAGGAACCAATCTTATGGCAAATCCGATGTAGAACAATTCTTAAGGACTTCATAGTTTTTGAAAATTTCAAGAAGACCCCATTTTGAGGGGGTTTAAATCTCCATAAAAAGGATCAAGCCATATGAGGTGGTGAAAACTTTGCGGGTATTCAAAAGACGATTCCCGACAACTTCAAAAAAAAAAATCTTATTGCCGTTAATTTTTTCCAGTTTCCTCATTAGTTTCGACTAAGTATGGCGAAATTGGCGAATTTTCTCGCATAATTTATATAAATGTTCTGAAACGAAACCTACTAAATTTCATCGAGATAAATTAATCCCTGAATTTTCTTCCAATCTTTGTCAGACATTTTTATGATAGAAATTCTGGGCGATTCGTGCCTAAAGAAAAACTACAATTTTGAAAATAGATACATTACTTAAACATCATGAGAGAGAAATAGCATCGGTTTTCATGAAACTTCTAATTCCACACCTACTCCAAAAGTTCTTTGGGGAACGTTAACAGCCTCTCTCCTTTAGTTTTTGGTGAAAATCTCAAGAACTATCGCATAAATGGAAAAACATCTAATTTTTATCGCGCTTTTTTTTTTTTGCGAAAGTTTTTAACGAGTGATGGATTGTAAATGAATAGCGATGATACGAATACGGGCTAACTTTATTGCTGTACGTAAAAGTTTTCAAAAACATGTAGCAGGGATTTCTGCATCTTCGTTTGGCGTTCAAATCGGAAGGGGTTGTTTTTCATCTTTGCAACCCCGCATCCGTAGTTTCGAATTTACAACCCGAAGTGGAGAAACCAATGTTAAAGTTTTACACGTAACGTTTCATTACTTCGAAAAGGGAAGAAGGGAGACTTTAAAAAGCGACGAAGTACTAAAGGAATATTGTTAAACACAGAAAAAGGTAAAACTCGGGCTACGTCTAAGCTCAGGTGGTTTGCAGTTTCCATTTATGTATGTATATACCTCCACAAAAGAGGACAAGTTTGTTTCTCTGCTGGTTTTTTAACGGCGTTCTTTAATGGCGTTATATAACCTCGTCCAAGTTTACCCCGTTTGTTGCATATTTTTATTACCTTCGTAATAATTTACCCGCTTAATATACATTTTAATATTTGCGGCAGCTTCGCGGTCTCGGTCCCATGTTGCGTCGTCTGAGTTCGGTCTGATTTTAATCTACGTTCGCAGACTGACAATGAAGCTACTTTCATCTCACAAATTTTATTTCAAACGAAAATATTGAAAATCGGAGGTAAGTAGACGGCCAGATGAAGAGCAACTAATCGCAAGAAGGAGAGAACGAATAGCCAAGGCAAAGTCAGTTCCTCGAAGCACATGATTCAATTAGAAAGATTTACACCGCTATCTCATATTTTCAAGCCAATGATAAGTCGGGCTGGAACACTGACAGAGCTCCTTACATTTGCATATCATTTTACGCGACAATGTGTTAAGACCGAGCACGTCCTCCAATATTCTGTGTCTTGGTATCGTGTCTGAATACTCGAGTAAAGTGTACACCTAACAGTTAATAAATTCGGATTTTATTTCAACATTATCCGTATAAATATATTAAAGTCTATCCTCCATGGCCTTTTCATACAGTACATAAAAACAATGCTAAGAGTAAAAATCCACGATTCAAGAACCAATGCGTCTGTAGTTCTTTTCCTTTCATCAAAGAAAGAATACACTCGATGTACACAGACTAAAAACCTGCTATTCATACCTCCTACACCGTGGGATAATCAAGTCCATAGCCAAAATCGATATTCCAGAAGCCAATACATCGTTAAGCTCTCCATACTCGAGCCTTAACGAAATTTCTCTAAAAAGTCTTAGTAAAGTCTGAAAGATTCTCAACAAAGTCCAAATGAGTCTTAACATTTCTTTTTCAATATATCTTAAGAAAGCTGGTTATATTTCATCAGTTTAGTGACGTTTTCGGCTACGTCTAAATGGCAAGTAACTATTGTTACATTCTCAAGGAACAAGTAATTATTGTCTCAACAATCTACTGGTCATAAAATATGAGTGATAAGACGATATTTGCAGTTGGAAATAACATTTTGAAAAAAAAAATAGGTGCCACTTTAGTGTGCATCCTACCAGCGTAATGCTATCTTTGTACATATATATGTATGCGTGTATTGTACATAGTGCACAGTATCTTTGGTAGCTCTTTTTAAATCACCAAAGTATTGGTACCCACTCGCCACCGCAAATTTTCCGTCATTTTTGGGCCATCTGTGACCGGCACTTATGGCACGGATCGTGATATCCTCAGCATCGCCAGAAAATTGACACAAGCTGCTTCCGAACTTATTACATTAATATAAAAAACTTTGAGAAACATACTGATTACTTAAGATTGCTCAGTACAATGAACGGTAGATGAATGATAGGGAATGCAGCTAAATCATGACTTATACAGCGTCAAATTAAAACGTGTTCTTACTTTACGAGTACATGATGCAACTTATGAGGTACGAGTATAATAATAAGCAACCATTATTACGATTGGGCTAGTACATTGGTTAGAGACATTTTGACAGTTTACCGTGAAGAAAAAACAAAGAAAATTATAAAAAGTATGTCATGCTTTACTATCCCCCAATACCCCCCCCCTAGCTCCCATCGTACGCCCAGCCTTTGGCATAGGTCTCTTCTACCCGTTTCCAGCGCTCCCTGTGTCTTGCATCCCTCATCCCGGCTATCCCAGCTGGTTGGATTATTTCGTCCTCCCACCTTCTTTTTGGCCTCCCTACTTTAGGTTTTTCATCACTCTTACATCTTTTACTATTCTGTTGTCACTGGTCAAACAGAAGTTAATCTCGTTTTTGGTAATAAAGTCTGGTCCAGGTCCATTTATTTATTTTTTATTATTTTTATTTTTGTAAAAGGTATTCATGATTTTTAGCCCTTTGTTCATAGAAAAGTTGATTAATTGTTCCCCATCTGAATTCGTTCGTTTGCTAGAACAAAATTTGCCAAGGCAATTGTAATTTAGTTGTGATTCCGATTTGCCTAACTGCACATTAAAGTCGCCTATAACTAACGTGTAGTATTCTTTTTCATTTTCCACTACCTGAGAAAGTTGTTCGTAGAATTTTTCGGCCTCATCTTCGTCAGCCTGGAGAGTAGGGGCATATATTTTTATGATGAGAAGTTTAGACCCATCGTCCAGATTTAGTTTCACGAACTCTATCCTTTCGGATACCCCCGTGATCTGACTCACTCTGTCTGTCCAGTTTTTATGTATATAAAAGCCTACACCACGTTTTTTCGAATTCAAACAGTCTGTCCGCACTGGCGATTCCTTGACTATTAAAAGCATATACTCTTAAGTTTTTTCCCAAATTTTCCAAAACTTTTGGCTTTTGGTGTTTTTCCAATTTCTTCAAATTTTGCAAATTTTGCCCACTCATCTCCAAATTTGTAGATTTTTTCTTACCTCCGAGTGACAGTTTATTATTTGTTGTTTCAAATAATTCTAGGCCTGGAAACAGGTAGGAAGATGAGCAGCTAATATATTATGAGGTATGAACAGTTACATAATGACTTCCTTTGTAGGTAGGTACACTGGTAGAACGCACACTAGTGGCACCAAAAAATCGCACACGATTTAGTCGTGAAGCAAGCGATGTTGTTCATGCAACGGCAGGATTCTCCTACGACTGAAGTACAAACTTCGCACTCGTGAAAACACTTCCTTTCTTCCCAGGTCACGCAATATATTATTTTTTGCGAACAAGGTAGGGGAGGAGTAAGAAAAAACATTATTTCGCGCACCATATTTCAGTTTATTCCGGCCCTATTTTCCCAATTTTAGAATTTGATAAGGGCTGAACCAGAAAAGGAGCCAAGTGGCGACTTTGTCGGCAACAGATTTATATATTTGAATCTATAGATCCGTTATTTATTTACCACACTTTAACTATTGATCTTTATCACTTCTGGCTGAGATAAAAATTCTGCAAATATAGTATCTATACGTACGCAGGAAATGGCGAGGGCGAGAAAAGGAAAGACGGAGAGCGATTAAAAGAACGAAATGGATGTGTATCAAGTTAGTGTAGGTAGATAATTCTCGAAAGTATACACTATACTCGAAGCGGCGAAGAAGGTTAACTCGGCGAAAAATCAACGGAGAAGGCGAGAATCGTTTTTGCGAAAAACTTTATAAGAGCTCACTCGTTGAAAAAGTTTCAGCACGAAGAAAAGACGTACGATGCTTAAGAGGAAATCGTAAAGGTCAAAGATCCGTCTCGTGAGCATCGACTTTATGTACCGAGTGACTCCTCTCTCGTTTTATTAGCAGAAATGAACTGCCTGTTATCTTCCGCGGGGCTGTTAAGGGCTCGGATAAATTACACGATGATGAATTTCAGACCGACCGTAAAATGTAGCGCCGAGTGCTTTTTTTTATTGTACTTTCTACTTCGAATTCGATTAGTCGCGACCATTTTCGCAAGATCAAACATTTTTCGTCCAAATATGTCCACATGAGCGACGTTTATCGTACCTTCATGTACACGCGTGACCACCATCAACAGTGCCGCGACGTCAATTTCGCTGCTCGCCAACTTCGCGAACAAACGGTAGTCTACAATATTCGAGTATTATAAAAAAAAAAAAAAAATCGAGCGAATAAATTTCGTCGTCGAGCTTCGCAAACTAACGATGTAATTATTTTCGACTTTGTTTTTCTACTGTTACGTTTGTTCGGGCGCTTACATCATCTGATAGCATTCGGCGCTTGGTTCAAGGTGAAATATTCATCAGGTGAATTATCGATTTGATGTTGTAGCAGGGCCAGGCAGGCAACACACTATTACCCCCTTCTCTTTCTCCCCGTGCTCCTATTCGATGATACATTCATTTTTAAACTATTAAACTCGCCTCTTTCTTTTTTCCCACTTTTATTTTCTCATGTACAGGACCATTACCTGTTCGGCCTATAACGACACATACGTTTGAACAATATTACGCAATTCAACACACGTATTCTGGTCGTTAAATATTTGTTCATCCGTTGCTACCTGGGCACCTGATTTTCGAGGTTCTTTTTGGTCCTTCTCTAATATCAAATGTTATTGGCGTCTCTGTTTTCATTTTTTCCCATCGCTCATCTGTCATCGCTCGTTCTTTCGCAGGCGTCTCAACTGTGGCCTTTGTTCCATACGCTGTTCGGTCACGCTTCCTTAAATTTCCGATTCCATTCGTTATTTTTCATCTTCATTCGCGAGCCGGCCTTTTCACGCCGATTAATTTGTTCTCATATGCTCTTCCACGCTCTTTCCTATTTTTCTGTCCGTCTCCTTTGATTTTCAGCGAACGAGTGATGAACGAATCCTGCATACAGGGTAACCAACAAAAAAAGAGGATCAACATAGATCAATGTCTCTTAAAATGAAAGTTGCGAGACAAAGGTGTCGGTAGGATGTATGAGGAGGAGTCAATTCAAAAATCTGATGACGCCCCTTCCTTTTTCTTATTTCATGTTGAAGGCGAGGGTTGAGAAAAGCCGAGTGAATTTAAATTTCAAAACAATAGAGACCACATGATTCTACAACCATATACTGCATTCACGGAGCTTTAAAAAAACTGACATCACACTTCGGAAGGCATTTTATTTTCCAATATTAATGAGATAACAGTCAGATCTGTCACTATTTTTTTTTAATAGACAACCTTCTCTCTTTGGTATGAATATGATTTACTCAATTTCATCTCGAAACTACAATGAATATAAAGAGGAAGAACTGCGTGTGTAAGCGGCGGATTTCAATACGCAGACGTGCAGTACATTGCACAACGTTTTTTAAGGCACTAGCAATCTTCTCTCTAGCGTATTTACGGCAAGTAAGGTATGCAATAATATCAACATTCCGATGCATTTACGGCGAATTCGATAGGCAATATTAAGAACACAATGTTTTATCAACGTAGTAAGGCGAGCGTTTTGAAGGAAGGAAACGCAGTCCGGCTGTGGGCCACCTGAATACCAGGTCAACGCGGGGTGAACGTTGCCATGGTCAGTAGGTTGTTCCAAGTGACCTTGGCAGGATAGTGCGAATCCGAAGAAAGGAGAGGCAAAATGGGGGCCGAGCCTCAAGACGTCCCTTTGGTCACCGACGCGATACCCGAAAGGGTAATTTCCGGGGCTAGGGATGCATGCGTGCATCGTCATACGCTCCACCAAATGCAAATGAGCGTTAATGAATCAAATGCGTACAGTAACCATTTCCAATTAGTAGACCTCATGAATCTTCATTTTTTGAAATCTTCACCCCGCTTACAGAAAGAGTTAAAAAAAGATAGCATTTTGGTTCTCTCTACTTATAATACATCGAAGTAGAAATCTTGAGAATTACTCTCTTTCAGTTAACGGCGGGGGGGGGGGGGGGGTTGGACCGCGTTGTGAAGAATATTTGAAATTCTTCAAAAGTTGTCGCCCAATCAAGAATGTAGTGAGCCAAAAGGATTTGGTATCAGACTTTTGAAGACATTCTCATTTTCAACGTTCATAAGGAAACAGTCTGCAGTACAAATCCTTTCAATAACTCTCTCTAATACGCTCGTTCAATTACCGTCATAATGGAGAAAAAATTACACGCATCTAAGTAAATGTGAGTACTCATACGGAGGGAGGTGGTACTTGTAGAACTCGAATTATTCTTACATATTCTGAACTGCCCCTTCCACGATGGCTTCCTGAATATGTCACTAGCAGAACTACATCTTACATCTACATGTACCTTTGATATGTGCAATTATTCTAAACTGGCTGTTGCCAAATTTGGTTGTCTTCTCAAATCTACCTCGGAACTCCTCCTGGCCTTTTGACGCGTCTGCCAGCAAATATGAAAACATCGACGTTAACGAATGAATTTGGTTTCAAAACCTCCACTTTTCATTTTCACTTTTCTTTTCCTTCCTCCACGTCTCTCATTTCGCACACATTCACAGATTAATTAAAACGCTGCGAGCGCGATGTTAGAGCGGAAGACGTCTCGAAAACGCGAAATCCTTTGCACGTTTTCACTTCATTTTTTTTTTTTTTTCCTCTCGACGTTAACTGATTTTTTTTTCTGATGTGAGAATAAACACAGAACGAAAACAACTTTGATACGACGGGAAAATATATACGGTATAACGATCGTATATCACGACGGCTATTATTTGTATTATGGTCGAAGTGCGCTACACGTGTCCCCGCGTAATAAATATAGAAATAGAGAAAAAAGTTTCGCAAACGGCTTAATATTATTTTCGAGTTGGATGAGCGACGGTCGTGCAATTTTTAACGGCTGGATCCGCGCCGCTCTCCGTCTCCCCACTCCGTTTCGACTTCGTAAATCGACGTCGTAAACAACAGATAATTAAATGTTGGCTGAAATGATCAAGAACTTATGTTTCACTTGTCTATAAAACCTTATTTCATTGGCAGATACACAGGTGACCGGAGTAAATGAGAAAATCGACTCTTTCAGGCGCTGACAGTATTTACAAATTCCGAATACATTTTTGAAATAAATAAATAATAGTTCTGACGAGGTACATCAGGGCGCGCTATCTTTCCGCCCCTATTGGAACTGTAGTTCCTATGTTCGCTAGGATATTAAGGCGGTAATCGAGTATCACTAGCTTCCGGCGCTGGTCAGACCCAGATCCGAGACGCAAGCGGGAACGTTAATCACTCGGCCACAGAGCGATGCACACTCTCACACCACATACTGCTGCGGATCCAAGACTGCTCCAGATCTCCTGTTCTTCGAGATCCTGTGCCCAGTTTCAAAGTACCGGGAGACCTGCTACCAGCTAAACCCGACCAGGAGCACAGACCCTGTTCAAACACGGTGAGGTCCAACATCTACCCACCTACCTGGTCTGGCACAGGAACACCCTGGCCAGTCTGCTAGTAGGAGAGCGACCCGACGCGTAACCATACCAGCCGGACAAAGAATGAACCATCAACTACCTTGACTAAGACACAACCAGCAGGGCTGCGGCAGCCTTCCACAACCCGGTCTGGATTGCAATGCTCGCCCCAACACACCTTCGGCTACACCTCACCCAACGTGGCCGCGTCGTACTGCAGCTTCAACAGGAACCCCGGCCCAGCATTCTCTTCCATACACTTATGTCGGCCCACTAGCAGCCCTCTCCTCTCAGCACCAAGATCCTAGAGAACGCAAAACGAGCCCCAGGAAGACCAGTGAACGCTAAGGTAGGTGTCTCCAACCAGCACCATTCACATCCTCACAAAACAGGAAGAAAGGGAGACTTTGAGCAGAAAAACATACATAATTTAGAATTTAGAGTTATTATATTGACCAAAAAGAAGTGGATACCATATTTCTACCGCCCCTGGATCCGCCAGAAGGGGCTGTTAACTGTAGATTTGTTCGAATTTTTCATAGAGCATAGCCAAGGACTTCGTTAACATTCTATCAAAATGTGGCGATACAAGCAATGTCTCAAATAAATGTTATTAAACTCAAATTTTACCATCATACATGTATGTAAAATTTACTCAGCATCATAGACAGTTTCATAAATTAGGGTAAGGGCTGCCGCCATGACGCACGATCACGATGACACACCCCAGGCTAACTTCCACGATATTAGTGCTACCTACCTAAAATGTGACTAATTTCACAATAATCGATGCCGAGAATCGATTTATCGATATACCGGCAAAATTAAGTAGCTTATCAGAAGACTCTAGTCAACATCGCAATTTCTGGATTTCAAAAAAAAAAAAAAAAGAAGTTGCTTTTACGGAAAATTACTTTTTCATTACATCCGCGTCGCAAATGCTTGGTAAGTGTGTTTCACATCAATGAATTAGTCTCGAAATTACCTTTTTGTATATTGTACCTAGAAGATAGATTTCACAGTCGTAGTAAGACGAAGAATAACAACTTCCTTACTCCGTTAATTAGATGACACAACTGGACGATTGCGGCCACCAATACAGTTTCACAAACACGACTAAAATAAAGTTTTCGTTTCCCTCATATTGAGGAATTATTTCAAGGATACCCAATTAAACAGCATGTTACTCGCGCACAGTCTCAAATAAAAAATTTTTCTACATAATTTCTTCACATACCTAAATTTGTTATTCTTGTGTCATGGTGGCTTTCATCTTCTCAATGTTTTTTAAGTGAGTGTCATCGTGGTAAGAGGGTGTGTCATTGTGACAAGCAGTCTGTCACAATGACACAAAAAAGTATATTTATTTACATTATCCTCGCCCTCTCGGACCACAATGAATGAATCTTATTGAAACTTCTCTTAAATGTTGCCCAACGCTTCTAGCTATCAATTTAAAAAAAAATCAACAAAATTCGACCATTAAGACCCAAGATACAGCACATAATGTAAAAATTGTGTCATGGTGGCAACCCTTACCCTGCACGTGATAATATACATATTCATCAGACAATGTACTATGAGGCGAACAATTTCATTTTTTTGTTATGACTTTGTACTGTTGCCACAAACTTTCTAGCAATGTGCTTGCGTAAGAAGAAATTAATATTGAAAAATTGCGAAAACTGTGAAGTGAGATTTGGATTTCAATGATCTAAATTAAGGTTTACAACCAAAATTTAATGCAGTGATTGAAATTGGTGACTGAAAACTGAAATTTAAAGTGGTTTTTTTCATCATTTTTCCAAGCTCAGTTAATTTTGCGAACCACTGGGAAGTAGTGGGGGGAGTAAAATAAATCTTTTTATAGACTTTTATTCCATTCAACATCGGCTTTTCAACGAAGTGTACGAACATAATTTGGAATTCAAGAGCGAAAATAATTATAATTTTCTATTACGGTTTTAGACCCTCTATGCCAAATCTGATGCAATAATAAAACTAGATGATCCATAAGACTCCTGTTTTGGTCTTTTGATTTTCCTCGTCAGGTCGATTTTGCTTAAAGCGTAATTTTTATTTCGAAGTTCAAATCAGGATCTCACTAAGAATCTATTGCAATCTTCAAAATCAGCGATCCTAAAGTCTGCATTTCGATAGTTTGATTTTTGAAGCCAAGCCACTTTCGTAGATGAAGCATAAAATTTCCATTTTGGGGCCTAAATCGAAAATAGATCGAACATATTTATCTGATAGGATAGTTAGATAAACTATTCTTTAGAAAGAGGCAAATTGGGGGACCCTCAGCCCCTGTTTGGGGTAGAACGGATTATTTGTTTCATTAAGGAATAGGATTTAGCCTTTCAAGACCCTGGCTTGGTTTCCTGCTTACGTGAAAAGTTTACATCGAATTTCAGGTTTTTACGATAAAATACGCGATTTTTCACCAATCAGTCGCGCTAGCCTACCTTGTAGCCGATACTAACTTATGCAGACATTGGCGGTGTAGTAATCGTTTTATGGAAGTGACGATCATTCGAAAGCTCGGATGCTGTTCGCTGAGATGACGCATTCAGATCGCAGACATTTTGTAATCATTCAACTTCGCGGTTTGAAAATGTGAACTTACACATATCCCTCATCTTTAGGCAAACAGGCCGTCTACTACACGAGTGAATTTCGAAGCCCACGAGACGCGTATTAGAATGACAGGATAATTTATCTTTTTGCGGTAATATTTATATTATCTTGTACCTACACACACATCAGAACGAGAAAAAAACCGGCGAAAAAATAGACGTTCGCTTTTCGTATGCAAAATTTTCTCCACTGTTGCAAAAATTGCGTAATTTTCCGTTAAATTTCATAACTGTGTAGACACAACGTACGACTAACTGGTCTTGTAATTGTCGTCTGTCTTACGGTTTTATGCATTCGATTCAAAACGTTTTTCCAAACCACGGATTCTCTCGATTTAATGGGTGGTCTTGGCCAAATGTATGTGTTGAGCCATTACCATGAAGAGTTATTCTTGAAAGCGAACCAGCTTGAGTAGTTGAAAGAAAATCCAAGTTGTGACATTTATCCGTGGTATTGTAAGGTATTTTTGGTGTCCTTCAAATCTTCGGTTGTAAATTCTGGAGAGCTTTGTTCCGTAACCATTTTTCGAGATATGATAGAGTTATGCATCGTTGAAAAGAGAATTCTTTTTAAAGGTATGCATGAATCCATATCCCCCTCTGACATTAATTCTTTTAGAATCGAGCTAAAAGTGGACATCGCAGGAATTATCATTAAATACTGTATCGAGTGTCCCTATATTTTAGATGCATTAAATAACTGTTCTTAAATTTCTAGGGGGAGATGAAAATACTTGAGCCATTTCTGCTATCGACCATAATCAAAATAATAGTAATATACGGCGAGAGCAAGATACTTCAAGATCTGTATTGTAATTCACTTGTCAATTCTAGAAACTAGTAAACAAGGTTACAGCTCGGAAAAAATTTTGAGCGATTCGTAACTCCGACAAAATGTTTCGCGCATAGCACATAGCTGTAAATTAATTTAATTAAATCGCGTCTACTCTATTCAACAAGAATAAGAAAATACGAAACTGATATTCAAAATTTTCTTTGTGTGCAGTTATTTCAAATTCGAGTTCTAGTACCACGAGTAGTGGCTGCGAAATTTGATACATTTTCAATGAACAACTTCGGGCGAATGGTGAAAAATGAGTTTAGAATAAGCTTATTGACGGAGACCGAAGAAAGAAAACACTCGAACTTTCACGAAAGGCCGGAGTGAATTGAAAATAAATTGAATTTAAATAGTGCCAGATTATTTAAATGTTAAATAGAAGACCGTGTGGTTTGAATAGAAAATAACTGACAGACGTTTTTCGAAAAATTTCTATCATTTAGTTGCCAGATCCGATATAGGAGTTGACTTATAATTTTGTTCTGGACTGTTAATACGCAGCAGTCGGTTCGACAAGGACTATATTTTGATTATAGTTAAATATTGTAAATCGAGTTCTCGAGATAGTGAAATTAATATCAATTAGTTTTCTACAACTGCATATACTTTATTAAATACGAGTATAGAAATGCCTCGCAGAAAACATCCGAAATTATTCGCTACTACTTCTTTACTCAAGTGTACCCGGGCTAGTAAATAACCAAGACCCCTTAAAAGAAAAGAAAAAAAAGTGTTTCTTCCTTTCTTATATTTTGAACTCGTTTTCCCTTCTCGGTTGAAGCCCCGAAGCACTTTCCCCTTAAGCCTCTCCTGTAAACCGAATGTTGATTGAGATACTCCAACACTTTACTGGGATTCTTTAAGACACTCGATAAGACTTTCCAATCACGAGAGCGATGACCTGCGGCGTTCCTCAGGGATCAGTACTCGGACCTACCCTGTGGAACGCCGCCTTCAACGGATTGCTGAAGCTGGCACTACCACCAGGCGTGAAGTTGATCTGCTACGCTGATGACACGCTGGTGGTGTGCCAGGCAGAAACGACAGCAGAGGTCACGCGACGGGTTAACCAGGCGTTGGAGACGCTGACCCGCTGGATCGAGTCGGCGGGGTTGTGCTTGGCGGTGCAGAAGACGGAAGCTGTTTTGTTTACAACGCGCCGCAAGTACAGCCCACCCACCTTCGTCCTAAAAGGTGTGGAGATTGCGCCCTGTACAGCCCTGAAGTACCTGGGGCTGTGGTTCGACGGGAAGCTGTCGTTCCGAGAACACTTCCGACGGGCAGCTGAGAAGGCGGATCGAGTAGCCGGCCAGCTGTCCCGTCTGATGTCGAACCTAGGGGGACCGAAAGAGCAGAGAAGAAGACTGTACGTCAACGTAGTGATGTCGGTCCTCCTATACGGGGCGCCGGTATTCGCCGACGCCATCAAGATTCCGTATAGAAGAGTGGAGATGGAGAAGATCCAGCGAAAAGCCGCGATGAGGTGTGTCAGTGCATACCGCACTGTTTCTTCGGAGGCAGTAGGCGTGTTAGCGCGTATACCGCCGATCGAACTCAAGGTCGGCGAAATAGCGGAGGTATACGGTGCGAAGAAGAAAGCGAAGACGAGAAGAGAAGCACTTCGGGTCAAGCGAGTCATCCAGCAGGACACGCTTCGGAAGTGGAAGGACGCGCTCGCCCATTCGTCCAAGGGCGAGTGGACCCGAGCGCTGATACGCGACCTCGATGGATGGGTAGGAAGAGTGCACGGAGCGCTGAACTTCCACCTTACCCAAGTCCTGAGCGGCCACGGGTGCTTCGGCACGTACCTACACCGGATGGCGATAGCGCCGAGCCCCGTGTGCACGCACTGTGATCGAGGGGCGGAAGACACACCCTGGCACACCCTGTTCGAGTGTGAGGCCTGGAAGCATGAGAGGCGCGGGACGGTTTCAACACCACGCGATGAGCCGGATGAAGAAGACGACGAAGAAGAGGAAGAAGACGACGACATCAGCCGTCTCGCGCCGGACACCCTGGTTCCGGAGATGATGAAGAGCGGCAGCAGTTGGAACCGGGTGTCGGCCTTTGTCTCGGCCATCATGAAGAGGAAGATGCAGGCAGAGTGGTCGAGGCAGAGGGCCGACGGAGAAAGCTCGGCCCACACCATCGATCCTGTACCATCCTGAAGAAGAGAAGCTCACCCGCCGTCACCACCTTCCTGCGTCGACACACGCACCCAGACGAGGAGGTGAAGGGTTGGAGCAACGGCAGCGCGTCCGTCTGCGGTGCACCCGAATTCCAGGTCGTCGTCGCGACAATGGCGGTTCCCTCGGTCAGTAGGGTGCGCCGTAGTGGCCCTTGAGGACAGCGCGCACCGACACGGTCGACGAAATGGGGGCTCGGGCCAGCCTCAATACGTCCGCACCAGCAACCCGACGATATGCTAGAGATGGTAGTTTCCGGGTTGCGAATGGCGAGGGGCGGTGTCTGGGGAGCCAATTGGGCATGCGTGCATCGCCTTACGCTCCACCATATGAAGACTTTTTGCAGATCATTCGAGACGTTTCCAGACCTATTATAGACTGTTGAAGGCGGTTTTAAAACATACATTATCATGTAGATTAATACTCTTCTGGACTTATTTAAGATTTTTCGAGGCTTGACTGAAATCTTTAGAATCTGCCAGACTTCTCAGCGTGATTATGCGATGCACATACTCGTACAACCACAGTTATCGAGAAATTGCCGTACTGGGAAATGAGTTTTTGTTTCAGCATTCAGATTTTATATATGCGGGTGGAGCAGCCTGGACTTACTCGTATTATTACCTAGTACAAAGTATCGGTTCTCAGCTGGTAAGTTTTGAAATACCTGTTTTGTATATCATCAGCTTAATTATAAAACCTTCTAACTGCCACTTTTGGCAAAATGACCTTTTTGTTGATTGAGATAGAAGGGACTGTACCACTTCCTATAATAATAGCCAAAACATTCTAAAACGACTTAAAATTTTTTTAAGAAGGAATGAAAAAAATGTAACATTTGAATAAATGTCTCTTCTCGATGTTTTTTGTCTCTCCTGTAAAATTTGCATAATAGCACCTAGAAGGTTTTATAATTAAGCTGACGATACATGGTGTCTATCACAATCAGTCCCCTCCCTCGCCGTATTTATTTTGAAGGAAAATGCTTCTGTAGTAGCATATCCAGAGGCGAAACTTGACTTTCGGTTGAGGGGGGGGGGGTGGAGAAAGAAAACTTGCCGACAAATATTTTTTGAAAGACAAAATATTTTAAAGATTAGAAAATTTGCCGATTTTTCAATCAAAATATTTCTTAATTGAAAAAAATAATAATAATAAAACAGAAGCAAAATATGGGCCCGGGGACTAATTTTTGAGAACGCTCTTGTACCCTCAAAAAAAGTCTGCCTTTCTCTATTCTTCCTTCCTTCGTTCCTCTTTTCACCTTATTTTTGAAACGCCTTTTCTATAATGAGCCGCTTAAGACATTCTTCTTCGGCCCTTGTGCAAACATACAACATCCGAGAGGTTTCTTGGATCAATTTAATATTATGATACTAAGACCCTTTTGACCCATCAAGACCTCCTCCTTCCACGTATGTAAAACTTTTAGCACTCTTTCAGACTTCTCTGAGACTTCAGGGATCTTCCGAATTTATTCAAGACTTTTTCAGGCTTCTTTAAAACATTATATCTTAGAAAAAGAAAAATTCAAATTAACAGTTTCAAAATTTGCCAGCTGTCGAATTATTGGGTTTTCACCCCCCCCCCCATAGTTTCGTCCATGCAAATGCATATTGGAACCTTATCCCCCAAGCACTCACATTTGCGCACATGAGCATACCCTAGTATGGGAGGGTAAGCTGGAAGGATATTAGGAATACTTGAGAGGAACACACAACTTCCTTTACAAATTAAGGTGGTTGTTATTTACTCTTGGTGATTTTTTCCCCCTAAATTTCCTCTGATTCGTCTCCTAAATTGGTTCTAATGAAATCAATTAAAAAAAAAAACCTACAAAGTTTTAGGTCGATCGGATGTAGGGGAATCCGTGCCACAAGCTCCCTTTCGTTCTTATGGGAAAAACACATGGAGTTTTGACTTTTGTTCCAAATTAAATTTCTCTCCTATATTCACCAGGACCAAAGCGCGTAAATTAAATAATAGAAAATTTGCTATCGGATTCAGCTTGTGACATTGCAAAATAAGTATTTTGCTTTCAACATTTAGACAGCTCCGTAGCCATGGGGGGGCAAGCTAGGGCTGAGCCCCCTCTGAAGGTATTTTGAACCTCCCCTAGACAGAGATACCACCATTTAAAAAAATCATCATCACGCCAGGCTCCTAGCCAGAGTGGTGCTAGGGGGTACTGAGTACCCCCTAACGCTTACCGGAGCCTCTCCTGGCAACTTTTTGTGAATAAAAATAACGAATTCCTTCTATTTTTCTCGCTAGTTTTGTTCAAAACTTTTCGTTCCACTACATTTTAATGTTTATAAACTTGTCAACACTGATTTTGCTTTGGAAGATAGAAGAATCGTATGTTTGTAGTTCTTTATATGTGACGTGTCACAAGAAAAGGGCCCATGTGTCCATCCAGCAGTTTCAGACACACAGGCCTTTTTCTTGTGTCACATTACAATATTCACAAACACAGTGGTAGGCTCGCGATCCAATTCACATTGAATATCGATAGCTAAATGCCTGAATGGCTGTTTGAAAACTAATAACTTGATAAGTCCACAGAAGTAGAGCTTTTGTACTTCTAAAAGTTCGAAAATTTGATCGTTCTAAGTGTTAATTTTTTTTCACGCGATCTTTTCAATTTTTCTTCAGTGGGTTGTCGGTAAGTTGAATCACCAGTTTTGATTATGAATTTTGAGACCAAATTCAATCAGTGGCGTAGCCAGGATTTTCCGGGGGGGGGGAGGGCAAAGTAAGATTTTCAAGGGCGACAAAGTCGAAAATTGAAGTATTTTCTAAAAATCACCGATATTAGAGGACTATTGTATGAAAATGAAGGTAAAAATTACTACTTGAACGAAAATTTTTCAAAAAAAAAACGTGTTTTAAAGCGAAAAGTTGCTTATTTCTGCATATTTACATTCAGTTTCAGATGCCTTGAGGGGCATTCGCCCCCTTAGCCACCTGGCTATACCGCTGCCTCATAGAACTCTTCACATCATATACTATGTGTATCCTCAAGCCCCCCTCTGGTAAACAGTCAGCACTACCTACCGCAGATGGCTGGCTACGGGCCTACTTTTAGATTTTAATAAAATGTTAAACTTTCGTAAATTTTAGGCTCTAGGTCAAATAGAGAATCTAGTAAGAACAGAATAGTTATTGGAATTCGAAATTCAACGTTTACTACCGACTTTAAGATTTTCGAAATTTCTTCTACTTCTCAGCTTTGTTTCAACCTTTCAGATAACGTTCGATACTCAGCTTGAAACCTTCGGCTTTTGACTGACTAGTCTCTGACAGAAGTCCCGGGTACTTTATTTTCAGAAACGAAATTTGACTATCAGTTTGGGGAGGTGAAGAAAAAAAAGTTGCCGACAAGTATTTTTTGAAAACTAAAAATTACTGTTTCAAAATTTACCGACTGCCAAATTATTAGGGGGGGGGTGTTTCAACCCTCCATACCCCTATAGTATCGCCCCTGAGCATATCCAACGCCACAGCTCTTAAAGCTTCTATTCCTGATAGTGGTGTTGTTCATTTTTCTTATGCTAGTGTTCATTCGGAATGAAAGCGAAATCCCATGGGAATATTTCGAGCATCCTTTTTACAAAAAGTTACTCGGAGTAGTGGAACTGGGTACGTATGAGAGAAAAGGTTAGAATAGCCCCCAAAAATTGAAAAAACAACCTGTCAACATTTTTGTCTGATTCTCGAGATGATTTTTTTTTTTTACTTTTTTACGTAAAATTATCGAATCCAATTATAAAATTTAATGTACAAAGTTAATGAGTTATTTTTACGGCATAACTGGTACATGAGAGGTAACATATGTAGTTATGCAAAATGTCTGAACATTTCGCATCAGCATTTACCAACTTAAAATATGTAGATTCTCATCAGCTTAAAACAGGCAGGCATTTTCGAGTACAAATACCTTTACCGATTGTCAAATATTACATCAAAAATCGCATGGCCTAATTATTCATCTCATAACTGGATAAGTTGCAGTGTTTTACCGAATCGCAATCGGATCACACAGTTTAAAACTCGTGTGATTTCTAGCGAATTTCAGCTCGGATTGTTGACATTTCTTGGCGGCGCGGCGTGGGGTAACATCGAAAGTACGAATTCGGAAAACCGAATCGGCAGCCTACCCACGTTGCGGCACGAGTTTGTAATATTCGAAAGTTTCAAGATTCTCAACGATACTATTAATGTTTACAGTCGAGGATCTGCCGATAAATAAGTCCCGAGTCCACAAAAAGAAAAAAAGAAATCTTAAAATAAGACTCATGTTCAATCATCCATCATCTGGTTTAATCAGTTTCACCGAAAAAAATCTAATAAGTAGATAAGACAAAAAAAGTCCAAAATACAAGAGACCAGAAGGGCAGCGGGGGCAAACGTATCCTTCGCCAATAGTATTTTTCTTCCCCTAGTTTCAGCCATGAAAATATCAAGAATAAGAGCTCACTAACACGAAATAGTATTGGACCAAGACAAAAACGTTGAATGGCCGTTTTATTTCCAACCGGCAAGGGACAGATGGCTTATTTTCTTCTGAAAATACCTCAATTACCATCGGGGCAAAGGGTAATAGAGTAATATGATCACAATAGAGCTTCAATTTCAGTATTTAATATTGATCAAATTAATTCCATGTGTGTCTCAGCCGCGTGGAAATTACATAGGATGTTTGTCGGAATGCGCCCCGTCCCGCAAGGATTTATTATTACATAAAGTCGGATCGACGGCCAACAAAAGACGTGTCTAATATTTCAAGGTCTCACATAACTGTGACTGGAAAATTTGTTTGTCTCTGAAAGAGAGCTTAGAGAAGCTATCAACTTTGAAATTTCAAATGAAAACAGTATCGAGATATCATTGCAATAGGAGTTCGACTTAATTTTCAAAATTAGAGCAAGATTAACTTAGTATCAAAATCTGAACAATTTGTTAAAATTCGGTGCGGTATTTGGAATGAGCAACTCACAAAAATCCAATCTATTTTCCTTAATTTTTGTAACGAAGTCAATTTTTTCCAATTTTTTTTTTTTAAACCCGAAATGTTGGGGGGTTTAAATTGGAATCGACCAAAAATCCAACACGATATTCGAAGTCAATGATCCAAGAAAGACCTACTTCAACCCTTGATTCTACTTTTGAAACCAAGTTTCACCCATATTTTCAAAATTTTGGCCCGAAATTGGAGTCTGGTCAAAACAAATTTAGTGTAATATGCGGATTTTCTGACTCAGAAAACTCCTATTTCGATTTTCGATACTTCTTTCGATACATTTTCGAAATTTCAAAGTTGGTACCCTCTCCTCCGAGCACCACAAGCTGGGAAAATTAATTTTTTCAGACAAAATTATGCATATCTTTGAAATAATATTAGGCACATCTTTTGTCGATCGTCGATTCGATTTTACGAACTAAAAATTACCTAAGAGGAAGGGGGAGGACATTTCTGCAGATACCCTATATATTTGTAATATATAATATACGTACATCTGGTCGTAATTTCAACTGTCTTGGCTAAACGTGGCAAGCCATTACCTTTTTTGGTTTTAGCAACAAATAGTATACAAAGTTGCACCTATAATTTCTGGCTTCTCAAAAATTCTCCCAACTCAATCATTCTATTTCACTTGTACTGCTTGACCATCAAATCTGATCAGTTCATGAAACACATAATTTTATTTTCTCAGCGCGCTGCTGGTTCAACGTACGAGTAAAATTTAGAAATATCCGGACACTTGAAGTGGTAATGTCCATTTTCTTAAGGGATTAAATAAATTTCTCCCTCCTCTGCTCCAAGGAGAGACAATACGGTGTTCATAAATATATAAATTGAAAGTAAAAACACATAAAACAAGCTACCGAAATAAGGTCTTTTTGGTCACCAGCGGCGAATACCCCATCATATTTTTGATCCAGCTCTGACCTGGATGCCGAACAGAAATTTTACTCTTTAGATGTGCGTAGCTGACTCGCGAAAAATCAAGTAAAGTAAAGCACATAACTGGGAACGTTAGCTTCAAGTACAAATACAAGATATTTGGAGAAAACCTAAATGTCCTTTCCCTTTCCGCCAGGTATAATAAATTGTAATGGGCAAAATACAGTCAGTCAAAAAAAAAATCAAAAATGCCATTGAAATTAATTTTCTTTTGCTAATTTTGAATATTGCAGTAAATTTCTGATATAGTCCCAATATTCCCTCCTCATCCATCCAAATTTCACAGTACATTTGACGATTTTACCACTGTCTCGTGTCACCTTCATGGACATCGTTACAAAGCTCATGTGAAGAGAAATTACAAATTCGTGGGGGAAAATCATTGAGATTCCTCTTTCATGAATCTCATGTAGAGTTGCAGAATATAACTCGTAATACAAAAATTATCTTCACCACAAAAATCGAGGAACTATTGAAATAGGGATTATTTTCGTTACTTATTACTTCGATTATTACATTAAATTTTTGACCCGCCATCGAATTTAGCGCCCAAAATTCTAATTCCACAATAGAAAATACAGCATTTTCACGTATTCCAATGTAATCAGCAATGTTGAAGATACCACGTAACATTTTTCAACTCTCGAATATGAAATTTTAAATATCTTAATTTTTTGTCATTTAACCGACTGTCCCTCGGGAGATTAACGCAGTCAAAATTTCAATCTCAACTTTTTATTCTTCTCGAAAAAATGCGAAATACAATGAAATAAAACAACTGTAATTAATCTTCTCATAGTTGTATGTCATTTAACATCGGTTTCCATAACTTCAAATATTACAAGTACATATACAGACCTTCATTTTTTTTGTCATTGAAAATGTCAGAATTAGGGCCCCTGGATGCAAAATCAGACGTAATACTGGGAATAAGTCACCCTAAAAACCTCCGTTTTGACACCTTGAGTAAATTTTCCCATCAAGTCGGTTTCTACCTCTCTTAAAAGTGAAATGTTAATTTCGAATGCTAAGATCAGGACGGGATGAAAAGTAAAAACAATATTCGAAATCAGTGACCCGAAAACTTTTCTTTCGACATTTTAGTAGATTTTTCAGGCCAGGCCACAGGCCAACTTTGTCAGTTTCCAGGATGAAATTTTCGTTTTGGGGTCTGAATCGGGGCACACACGGAGTTTGTTTCGTAATGTCTCATTGAGACATTTGAAGTTGACAGACCCCCAGTGATTGTTTGAGAGAGGACTCCCTCTTAAAGTACTTACGTTAACAACAATGAAGTTATTCTCGTACAAAATAAACGGTTCATCCCCGACTACTACAAAATGTCGCTTCAAATCCAAACTGTGACTTACTGCACCTTTAATTAGAATTGGGTTTTAAAAAAATTTAATGACCCGAATTTTGGCCTGCTCTCCCTTCTCTCTCCTTATTATGAATTCCTTTGGCACCTGGACAAAAATATTGTTTTCCCATTTTCTGAAAATTTCATATTTTTTGAAGTTGGCACCTTAATGGTAGGTCTTGAATTTGTAATAAAATCTATGCATTATGATACAATACCTACATCATACAATAGTAGCCGTATTATTGCTTATCTTTCATCAGTTTTACAAAAATAGAAATAAAAAGAAGAAAAAAGAAAAAAAGCTGAATTTTGGTGACGGAGGGAGGCATCGCTTACTCAAACTCTTTTTTTTTTACACTCATGAAAGTATCACAGTGCTGAAAGTTCCAGTGAGTGTGTTTTTATTTCGCAAATATTCGTTTGTTTCGCTATACATCATTTGTCTCATAAATTATTTCTTCGTGCTAATGAAACGTGAATGCGTTTTCATCGAACCTTTTATTTTTTTAACTTTTCGCCATGTATGTACAAATCCGATTGACTATATACCAAAAGGAAATAACTGTTAAAGGCTTGTTAATTACAATTCAAAACCCTTTCATATCATTATATCCGCCTCCGAAAAAGCAAGCACGAGAGTACAGTATTACTGAAAACACTAGTTCAGAGTTTCGGACTTTTTACTTAAATCTTCTCCGTTCTTTGCGTTCGATGCTGATGTTAATCCTATCGATGTAAAAGTAGAAAAGACAAAATAAAAAATGTGCATTTTCATGGAGAGGTTTGATAGAATCAGTGAATCAATGTGGAAGAAATAGAAGGAGCAAACCCGGCGTGTCAGCACAAAAAAGTTAATTGGAGGGGGTCGAATAACAACCAAAGGTACGTTGTTCCTTACTATCCTTCAAATACATAGGCTCCAAAAGTTGAAAGATACTCTTGAGTCTGCTTAATTGAAGTATAAATAAAAATACGAACTAGCTGGCAGATATTGAAAAGTTGAAGGAACACCAAAAGGAAGAAAAATGGTACTAAGCGAATTTTTTTAACGAACTTTTATATTCTGAAGAGAATAACTTGGAAAAGTTTTTATTAATTTTCTTCATTAGAAACGCAAACTTTTGTAACTCGCATTTCAAAACTTTGGGGAATAATTCATTTTTTTTTGTTCGTCCAAGTTATCCGCCGAATTACAACTTTCTTTATTAGTATAATTATTCATTTTTTTGCATTATTATTACTGCCTTCCCCACGATGAAAAAAATTGTCCGAAGAAAGAAGCATTACACGCTGAATAGAATGAGAACTGCATTTTCATGGCGAGGAATGAAGTACAGTTAATTTAAAAGTTACAAGAGTGTATACAAGTGTCACGGCTTCGATGTATGATTTATCTTAAACAATTCACGAAGTACTCGTAGTTTTATGTATCAAACATACGTTTCAGTTTAATATATTATACGTCTGCGATTTAATGAGGCGTGAAAACTCGATTACGTTCGTTGGGTTATGAAAATATATTCACGTCTTGTATAATATAGTTCACATAGTTCACGAGGACGATCCATATACGTTTTCTCAACTTTTTTCAGTATCTACCATTAATGATCGAGTGTGTACTAATCAACATAATCATAGTCATTCATTCATTACATCTCAAAAAATAAGTCCAATATACGATACAGTAAAATTATTTGCTAACTTCAAATTGCAATTACATAACAGAGACAGGCGGTACGGCATTTCTATCATTTCTACCTCTCATGAAATTTCTATATCTGTCGTTTTGAACAAAATAATCTCTATTGGAAACTATCACTTCGGTCATTTCTGAACTTTTGTATTTTTATTCTTCATTTATTTTTCATTAGTTCGATCATTTCTATTATCTCAGTCAACTATGCTTTATTTCAAATCATCGTTATGCTCTCATTTTCTACCATTTCTGACTTTCCTCATTTTCGTCATTTCACTCCACCAATCATTTCTACGCTTTCTTTTCTTTTGAACTAATTTTCGCTAAGATTTCTCAAAATTCATAAATTACTTTCTTTTATATTCCGCCCCCTTTAAAAAAACAGACGTAAACGATATAAAATAAAGACGTTTCCAGTATTATAGTGTTACTGGCCATACCAATATTTTATAGACTCACTATTTAAATCAATCCAAGTTATCATATTACGCATATCATCCCTATCAATTAGGCAAGTCAGTCTGTTAAATAGTCAGTCAGGCATACTAGTCTATCAATCACATCAGTTAGTCATTCGACCGTTTCAATCATATCAGTCACGTCGGAAATGCCGGTCAATTAGTCGGTACACCATATGCACCTTATCAATGAAGTATAAGTTATTAGAATCAATTTTAATAAATGCCTTATTGGATGACTGCTATATGTATCACCAAAAAAAAAAAAAAAAAATTAAAATTAAAAAGCAGCACAATGCTGGTTGTAATAAACAGTAGGTATCAGTCAGTTAGTCATCATTCACTTATAACATTTAGTGCAATACAATAAATTAGTTAAATATCAGTTTCATCATCTCATCTACCATTCAGTTACTTCTGTTTGATTACAGTGTGTTATAATCGTTCTTCAAAAAATCGTATCAGTTATGTGATATCAAGGACGTACCCTTAAGAGAGGGCTTCTGCAACATCTAGGCCAGTTGTCAAAATTATACACCAGGCAAGGAACAATTGGAAAATACAGAACGTCAGATACCAATCTGAAAAAGCATTGTCCTTTTTCTTGTTTATTAATTTTGAACATGGTATTCATTAGCTAAATTCGGAAAGCAAGACTTTTTTCATAACGACTATCTTAAATCTTTTCCAGTGTTCAAATTCATGTTTGTAGTTGGAAAAATTAAGATCCATCCTCCTCATCTACACGATGTTATTTGATCAAGTAACACTCATTAGTCAGCCACAGTCATATTACGAGTATTCAGAATATGACTATTTTTAAGGTCAGTATTATCAATCGCAGTCTTGTCAAATAACATTTGTAGCTAAGTTAGTTACATCAGTCTGCCTTCTGTACTCACTTATGACTTAATACGATTCTATTAGGCTTTATTAGAACTCTTCGAAACTTTCGAGTTTCCTCCAGATCCGTCAAGACTCACCAAAGATTTTTGGAAAACTCTCTCGGACATGAAATTTTTTAAAGCTTTATAAAACTCCTTGAGACTTGCATAAGACATTCAAGACTTTTCTGTCTAATATTATCGTCAACCCTTGAGGATGGTTCGTTTGATAAGACGTTTCCGGGTGTTATCCCATCATCAGTATCTCAACTACTAAGTCTCAGAGGGAAACGTTACACCCTAAATAGTTCAGACTAGGGGCTTCAAGGAAAGCTGTAACCTCTTAATATGGGTGCTCTTATTGGTTGGTTACAGTTAGAAGGGTTATAATCACTGTTAAGTAATAGTGATAACCTCATAGTTCCCGTGTTCCCGTTGGTTCTTGGATGTGGTGAAAAGAACCAATCGCTATTAAATTCGTGCTATTAGAGTAGAACGTGGTTCATATAAGATTCCTTCAGACTCTTCAGGATTTTCAAAGGCTTATTTGAAGTTTTATACAACTTCCTACAGGTTAACTAATTGTTTTGTTTTTTTCTGTTACTCTCCCCGGGTATCCGCGTCGAGTCTTATTCGGAGGTTAGTCCGAAAAATAGCAAAGCGCCTAGTTTATATCTAAAAAATGTTTCCAAAGCTTAGATTGTTTAGGCTTTCGAGATCCAAATGTGGCCATTACATAACGGTCAGTGAAGTAACTGCGCTTCGATATTATATGGAAATTCACTCATCACTTATTCAATACCTATAACGCGTGACAGGCCAGACGGCTGTTTAATTCGGCATTGGACATTTCACGAAGCTGCTAGTAAGAAAACTATTTGAGTTCGCGTGAGACACTCAGGCCTGGAAGTGTATAAAATATTTAAACAAAATTCCATTTACGTTGTTTGCTCTCTCCCTGTCTCTCTTTCTCTGACTCTTCCCTCATTCGCTCGTTAAACTTTAACTTTTTCTTCCTCGGAGCAATATCTTCTATTCTACGATGTTAAGCAATTTTTCATGTAGCTTTGAAACATGGGCTATAATATATGAAAAACAGGCACCAGACCCCGAGTAAATCATTTTAGGAAGACTAACCCAGCGAGAATTCAGTTTTTTCCTCACTCGTATCCTAAATCAACTCGGGTCGATTAAACCATCTGTCGACGAGGCCTTTTCAAAACTGATTTCGTCACTTCTGTGAAAGGAGAAAAGATAAAAAAAAACTAAACTAGATATTGAACCATCTGCCGTTGGAACCTTTTATTTTATTTTTTTCGAAGTTACATTTGAAGTAAAAGGCACAAGAGAGGGAGAAAGGACAAGCTATGTAGAAGACCTGCCTCCGCTATTCGAATCCGACTACACACGTAAATTCAAATTTATTTCGATTTCATTTTCTCTCAATATACATAGGCGGCGGTTCTGAGGCCGAAAACGAAAGTGAAGAGAAAAGAAAATTTGGAAACATTGACTCTCTGTTACAGCGCTCGGTATTGGTTCTTGATGAAGAAAAACGAAAAAGAAAAAAAAACGGGTAAACAGCACCCGAATTTCCATACGATTGTATTTCGGTTTTTCAACGAAAATCGACGTCAAAATGAAACGCTGTACGTATATGATACACGATATTCAATTTAGGTTTTTCTCAGCTTAGGTTTCACCTTCGACTACGTGTGTTTCTTTTAGGTATGTCAAACCAGCACCGTAATGGTAGTACTTTCCACATATTCATTTCTCCGCTCATCCAAACACAACCTTTGAAATTTGTCGGACATTTTTTTTCTCTTTTTCTAATTTGCATAATTTGTGTGGTGTTCGAGTTTGATTACACAGTCATTCTTCCGCAGGCTGAAAATATCGTTCGTTTAGCTCGTAATAATGCAACGGGGAATAGATGAGCGAGTTTATTGCATCCCTCCCCTCTCGCCGCTGTTTATCGCTTCTTCCGCGTACCTAGTTTCAGAAGAGTGAACTTCTTCAGCAAAAAGGTAGAGAGAGAGAAAGAAAAAAGTAAATGTTAAAATGATTTGACTCGTTTCGAGTCAACATCCGATTTTTTTTCTTGTTACTCTAATTTGCATTCGTTATTGGCGTTTCGCATATCGACATGGACGCGGTACCGAGCACGGAGAGTACGTAGATATTCTCGTATTCCGATTCGCGAGCAGCGAGTTTACGAAACATTAGGGCCGGACGTGAGGTCGGAATAAATTTCCAAATTAGACGCGTACGAGGATAACTCAACGCCTACGACAGTTCGGTTTCCAAATTCGGGCTGCGGCTCCGAAAGCTGGTCATCGCAAAGATTTTCATTCGTAATCGGTCTCGGCATCGATCAACGCTGCAGTCGTTTGAATGGGCATGAAGAAAGCGAATCATCGAATCGTCTCGACTCTCGACTTGGAACTTAGTTGGAGACACCTGATGCCTCAAACGAATGATTAAGCGACACCCATTTCATCACCGTCGTATTCCGAGTTGCTATGTTTTTCTCTTTTCTCTCGTTTTCTCTTTTTTTTTTTTTTTTTTTTTATTTCTTGCTCCTTCTAAATTGAACCTCCTTCATTTTGATTATACATTTTTCGCGTCCTAACTGCGTAAGTTGTGCTGCGCTGCGACGAATCGATATAGCGCTCCATTCGAACCGAACATGCACAGTACTCACGAGTCGGCGTGGGAAGACGCCGATATCTCCGACGAAGCATTATAGTTTTCACAGGATATGCCTCTTAGCTCGAATCAACTTATTTCGAACAGACGAAAGTTTTCTAATCATTGCCCGAGAGAAAGGGAGAGAGAGAAAGACGAGAATCGTTGATCGCGCTCGCAACTCGCCGCGTGTATATGCGGAGAATATGATTAGAGAATTCGGATGGCGATAGCTTTATTTGGTTAGCTTAGCGCATGCTGCATCATTGAAGAAAGCTATTCCAGCCGGACCCAGTTCGTGCCATCCGATTCTTTGGGGACCGTTCTAGAACACTGCGACTGTTTACGTCTTCCTAGCGGGGTAAATGAATTCTGGAGCCTCTTTCACGCTATTTATGTGGTCGAGAGCTCGGAGAAGAAATGGAGCAAACATAAAAACATTGAGCAGATGCGACGGTGTTTGTATATATCTGTCTAATTCTACGTTCTGGCAGATTGGCATAAACTTCGATATAAGGCCTGCGGCCGGCGGGATACTAGTGGGAAATTGCTTTACTCGGCAGGTCGAATAGGCACGAAGTATGATACCGAAAAGTCTGCTCCGTTCAGTTAACACTCTCAAATTAGATAAATCAGAAATGCCAGAAAGAAATCACGAGTGAGGGAAGCAGATCAAAAATGTGATGATGGACTTTCCTCTTCGTTTTCTCTATTAAAAATCCAATCTTGATCATGAGGTGGAGGCGGGTGGGACATTAAAAGTTACAAATTGAAAAGTACAAGTAAAGTTTTACAACACCTAGGAAAAACTTAATTCGCAGCTATACTAGGGTGAAGAGAAAAACACAAAATTTTGTAATCTGTATCACGCTAATCCTACAACTTTTACTTTGCTATCTACAGAAAATCTGGAAACATTCAGGGATGTTGTGGGCCCTATCGGTGTGTGTGTGGGGGGGGGACGGTGAAAATAGGAAACAAGTCGATAGTGCCGACTGAGCAAAAAAAAAAAATCAGTGCAAGCAAATAAAACAGAAAAAGAAAAGACTCAGGTACTTTTAAAAATCCAATTAAATGAACAAAAACTTGCCAAAATTGCCGACTCGGTACAAGAATGAAAATTTTTCCATGTAAACAAAAGACCGGCTCACCGATTCACACTTCACTAACCAATATTGTAAATACAAAATTAAATGACTAGAAACTTGGACAATACTTATCAAAATGACGAGTCCCCAATAAAAAGAATTCTTATCTAAGAAAGAAAAGAAAAGAAAAAAAACCATCAAGCCAATTGTCTTCTTGTTTGGCCGACTGATGATCCAACATGTTGAAAATGGTCAAATTTGCTGGAAAATGCCGACTTGCCAACTCCAAGGTTTCGCACGAAGTGCCACACCCCCTCCCGCTCTTTCCCTGCCAACTAATTTCAGTTCATACATAGAGCTAGAAGCTTAACGAGGGATGTTTGTAACAGACTTTCGCAAGAAAGATTTTTTAAGAAAACTACCCATAAAAGA
Organism: Acanthococcus lagerstroemiae; assembly: GCA_031841125.1. Taxonomy (NCBI): domain Eukaryota; kingdom Metazoa; phylum Arthropoda; class Insecta; order Hemiptera; family Eriococcidae; genus Acanthococcus; species Acanthococcus lagerstroemiae. The sequence goes on from CM063109.1 coordinate 4,467,817, forward strand.
TTTTTATATTTTAGAACGCGTTATTCTTCCAGTGTACATCATAACGTTCTGAGCATATGAAAAAATATGTTTTTCGAGCTTCAAATTTGAATTTCTCAAGAATTAAGTTTTTGTTATATTTTTGAGTTTTTAAAGTTTTATAGAAATCAGAAAATTATGAATTTTGAAACTGGGAACAGTTTTTTTCCTTTGGTATATTGAATATACTAGGGGGTTTCGCCCCCTGGCCGCTTTGCGGCCCAACCCCCGCTGTCACTCGCTTCGCTCGTGCCGGCCTGCAGTATTTCGCCAGCTGGAAAAGGGTAGGGTATCCCTAGTGAAACGTGAGGGAAAGGTACAGGAGAGGCCATCAGGAATTCATCCCCATGGAGGGGAAGGAGGAGGTGGACTTTACTCTTTAGTGTGTAGAGAGCCCCTCCCCATCACGACTCTTCCTCGTCTTTCACCGCGACCTCCCGCCCCAAGCTCCCTCCCTCACCATGAACACCCTCCCAAGGGTAAGCTACCCCTGGAGAAATGAGCAATTAAGGGGCAGGGTAGGCAACCCGCAGTGGGGTTTTACTCCTGGAGGCGGTGGCGGTGGCGGATTTTACTTTTTTAGTCTCTCTAGGAGCTCCGACCTCCACCGAGAAGCTTTGCGTAGTTAATTTCGAAAACAATAATAGATTGCTGATAACAGTTTAATTTCAGTTTCCAAAATTATATTGAAACGAGGCAAAACTGACTTGTTAAGGAAAATTAAAGGGTCAAAATAAGTTTCTTTTAGGTATTCAGTTCAAATCCCTTTAGATTTTGCATTCAAGAACCCTAAATCTAAACAAAAAATTATAATTGTTCTACTTTTAATATTCAAAGTTATTTTCAAGTATATCGTAGGAGAGCCAAAGTCAAAAGGAATACAAATGTATGGGAAGATTTAATTCCTCCTCTGCTTTCACGTGGTGGGTTTGAAAACAACCTGAAATGTGCAAAACAAAAAATCTACATTGAGGTTTTTAGCCACTAATTTCAACCAGTGCATCAAAATTTTGATATCAACCTCAACTTAGATCTCCAGGTCCAGAATCTAATGCACAATTTTCTCATTTTAAATAGAAATATTCCTTTTCACATACATCTTCAGAAAGGTTTGGTGGCAAGAAGAAGACAACGTGGTATCGAAAGCTGAAATTTTCTTTTCCTCTGCTTCGCGTTAATTCAAAGACTACTTGAGGCGGATGAAACTGACTCGACCTATACAAAATCGAAGAAATAACTAATCAAAATTAGGGATCTTGGTCGGGAATTTCGTTATTATGTTATTATCTTAGATTGGAAGAGCAAATCCAAATTCTATAACGAAAAATTTATTCTGTTGTAGGTTAGGATGATGCGTATTTTCTTTATCGAGTAAAGAAAAACAAATTGAAATTGAAACTAAGATTTTGACTTCAGATACCATCTATTTGGTGTTAATTTAAATCCACAAGAAAAAGGGGGACAATACTGTATTATGACAAGAAATTAACATAACTGAAAGCTCAGAATTGTAAACTGAAAAAATATGATGTGTCTTCAAGGTCGCTGATTTCGAAATTGCATTTTTCTTTTTTATCTACTCCTCAGCTATAGATGAAGAAAATTTCTTTCAAATATCTTATTCGGCACTCTAAATTTCATTCTCAAGGATATCAAAATAGACCTCTGAAGATTCCTCGCCCCTCCCCCCCAAAAAAATGAAAATTTCAGAATTGATATCACTAGCAAATTTAATTTTCGGTCTCAGTTTTTGCTACCTATTAATTATAGAGGAGCAGAATACAGGGATGCTAAGTTCCACACCTTTTTGTTTTCTTTTTCTTTCTTTCGTTTGCTGATTTCAAGAATTTCCGTCAATCAACAAAATTCACATTTTTCTGTTAGTAAAATGTGATTTTGTCCCTGTTCCTTCTCCCAAAAATGTGGCTTCAGTACGCTTTTGAACACTCTTATCCATAGAAATTTATTCGAGTTTTTCTTACGTATTTCCATCTATCTGCTAGAGAGGCGATAAGTTCGCGATCAAAAACCAATACTCCCTGGTTCGGTAGATTTGTGTCTGTCTGGCCACTTGAAGGACAATTGTTATTGAATCTAAGTTGGAACGAATAATATTTACTGTACTAAAATATTAAATGTGCAACGACATTTGTTCACGTAAAATATTTTACAACAAATTTCGTCGTAACAAAATTAACGAAAAAATTGTCAAAATATCAGAGCATATCAATTCCTCGTTTGAGGCGAGAGAGAATTCTTCAACTCAACACATCATCATCCACTGACTTTCATCACAACAGGAATCAGAGTAGACATAGCAACACCTGCACCGATACAAGTACATAGGAACAAGGCTTTCGGTTATACATGCTTCATCGTAAGCATATTAAATTGGTAGATAACTTTATAATACTACAAGATTTTCACATTCTGATATAAGAAATCTATAATTTCAGAATACAACTGCGTCAAGTTGAGAAGTGCAATAATTTTACATCCAATTCGAGCACGAGTGAATATTTTTATTTTATGAATTAGTAGTAGAAGTTAATAACCACTAATAATCTTGAAAGATTCAACTGCAGAACGCTGCAATAAATTTGATGAATAGAACTTCGAATGCGCTCAAATATTTCTGATTTCACCTCCATGATTCACACCTACCAGTCAAGCTTAGAAGTGTTCCAGCAAATGAAGAAATAATTTAATTCCCAACAACTTTGGTCACTTTCTGAAGAATGTAAAATGCGACGCTAGACCGATCTGCAACACAAGAAATATAATTATGATTAATCTAATATCGAATAATCGACGTTCGATTAAACGGTAATTTACAACTGGACTTTGCTAAAGACACTTACCTGCATGGTAGGGGCGCGTGCGGGGAATCTCCAAGTCGTCGCAGTTTAAATTCTTGTCCCAAATCGTCTCACCGTCTGCAACATCTATCTTCCTCCCTACATTCCACTCACACAAGCGAACCTCAAAGTGCCCCTGGAACAACTTCCACACCCATTTGTACTAACTGGAGACTTCAACTCTCATCACCCAATGCTGGGCAGCAACAACACCAACTCCAGAGGCAAAATATTGCACGAAATATTGGACACACTCAATCTCACCCTCCTCAACCACCGAGCCACACACTTCAACTTCACCTAACGTACTTGGTCCCTCTTAGACCTCATTATCAGCACTGCACAACTAAAAGCAGCCAACTAGTCATCCAGTATCACCCAGACATGGCTGGCAGCGACCATATCCCCCTCATCGTTGAATCACTACAAAATCCACCTAACCACATGCAACTTCAAAGCTAAACCATCGGAAAATAGACTGGAAACTCTACGATAAAACAAGTGCTTCAATCATCACTCCTCCAATCACAAATCAAGAAGAAGAAACCCAATTTATCATCACAGCACTCCTAGACATATCACACAAATACACACCACATCCAACCCATCCAACTCCTCGTAGCACAGTCACCCACAGAATACCTGTTCCTTGGTGGCACGCAGCTTGCTCCATCGATGATCAAAAACGCATACCCCAAATTGAAATTCTTCACTCTCCGCCTCTTCAACACCATCTGGAACACTGGACAATTTCCTCAAGCATGGCGACACGCAATCATCATACCACTTCTCAAACCACACAAACCTCCACACCTCATCGACAGCTACAGACCCATCTTACTTACCTCCGTACTCTCCAAGCCCCTAGAAAAAATAGTCAACGCTCGGCTCCAACACATTCTTTCCACAGAAAAACTAATGCCTCCTCAACAATCAGGATTTCAACCCGGGCGATCAATAGAAGAACAACTTGCCTTCCTTTCCAGCTCCATCTTCGAAGCCTTCTCCTGTCGCCATCATGTGCTAGCATCTTCTTCAATATACAAAAAGCCTTTGACACCATCTGGAAAACACAAATCATCGAACAACTATACAAATGGGATATCAAAGGCCGTATACTTCTCTTTATCCAGCAGTTCCACACCAATCGAACCTGCAAAGTTTCTCTTGATCACACTATCTCCTCAAGTCGAACACTAGACAATGGAGTTCCTCAAGGTTCCGTACTAAGTCCCGCACTCTTTAACATGGGTTTCAGCATCATTTATGAAGAAATAGCAACCCCCGTAAAATCAGCTCTCTTCGCAGACAACCTAACCATTTTCATTTCCAGCACATTGCCACAAAACGGAACACGTCATCTCCAAGATACAGTAAACAAACTCGCACCCTGGACTTCATGTCACGGCATATCATTTTCAGCTACAAAAACTAACGCCATACACTTCTAAATTGTCAATTGCGCACGGGAAAAAAACAATACAAATCTAAATTATTTATATGACTACGAGTAACAACTATACAATCGATGCTGCTAAAGCAAAATTGTAAACCTATAACTTAAATATTAAAATGAATACAGCAGTCTCTCGGGTAACTGAGAATTTGTCCAAGTTTCTTGAAAGTATAACTTCATCTGATTTCATACAAACGCGACAAAACACGCTCCCCTTTATTCCCTTCAGTTCTCGTAACAGTTCAACCAGGAAGGCAAGGCTACATTAGCTCCTCTCTCAGTTCCATACACCGACACCTACTCGAAACTCTAATACTATGGTAAAAGTTCAAGTTATGATATTGCGGCGAAGTTCGAAATTTTACTCGAGTTGTGATATTTACCACCTACGTCAGTTGAAATTTCATAAATATTCTTACGTTACCTAGAAACTAGATATTATTTTAAGAAAAGCTGAGGAAACGAAAAAACGCTGCTTAATTAACGTCGACCATCCTTCATTTTATATTTTTTATCCCAGCTCGCCTTCGAAAGAGTAACTAAGCGAAATAAAAAAAAACATTCCATATCTATGCCTTTTATTTTCATGTCGTTAAAAGTATCAGGCTACCAAATTACGAGTAAGGCGAGATGTTGGCTTTATATGTCTCTGGACATCGTCGTTGTTGTTTCAGTATAATTGCAGCAAGGGCGGTATCTTTTGTCATCTACGTGTATGAGTATGGTCAAGTCCACTGTCAATAGTTCCTCCTCTTAGAATAATATTTAGATGATTTTTAAGATTTCAGAATTTAAACGTGCTTTTTTAGAACCTCCGCCTTTCTCCCGAAATTGTAGTCGAGCATGCAGATATACTGACTAACAAACAGGCGTGCCACTCCTCGCTCTATAAAGAGAAAACAGAACGGAGAGTCGAAATCTCTCTCTCTCTTCTAGTCCTCTGAATTCTGTGCACAGTAAGATTTTCCAAATCTAGCTTCGATTTTCCTGTAAAGCTTGTGTTTCCAAGAGTTTGAATCATTGTGCGGCATTCCATTACAGTCATATATCTTGTGACTCGACGTACAGTTAAACTCAGAAGCATCTACATTATTTGCAAAAAAGATAGTTGTACTAGTAACACACGCCAACGCGGACCGTAGATATCAGTCACAATTATCTTAAATACTATGCCATCGCCACCGAAGAATCAATCAGTATGTAACAGAAGAGGAGACAAAAAATATAATTCGTGACGTAAATTCTTGACGTCAGCCACGGCGTGCAAGTTGATGTATCACACGACTATAGTCGCTGAAACAACGGCTCAGCCTCAACGGAAAGGAAGTGAAAATATTTCGAGCCAAGTCCACCCACGCACAAGTAGATTCTATCCGACAAAGAGCACGACTGATATTCGCCGCGTAACCACCTTCGCGTCTGTTTTCTTTTTTAACGCGATTATCTGTAAATTGACGCGGACACGTGCGAACTTTTGTACACGTGTCAACGGTTCACTCCTGAACTATATGGGTAGGTGAGGCGGATTTGAGCAAGAACATTGCTTTCAAGCAAGACCCTCTACATGCACTCCGCTATCTCGCATTTTCACGACAGCAATGCTAATTAGCTACTTACATCCACTTCGGTAACCTTTTAAGCAAGCGGAAGCATCCTGAGAGGCAATTAGACACTAGAGCGTTAACTGCCACAAGTTATGATTTCAACATTTACACGTGGTTTTGGCCACAGTCGGGTGCAATCGAACCACATGGGTCTGTTTCACCTGTAAATTGACAGCAGATGAGCATGTTTCAAAGTCCGGGGCTCAATGTTCACGTTTGACGAACTATTTATAAGACAGTGGCTTACTGTTTATTATGTCGCATTTTTCTCTATGCTCGACGTGATTTCTCTTTCCAACGAGTATAGTTTAACTACCTAAATTTCATTAAAATTAATCAAAACAAATGAAATTACAAGAAAAAATGTGACGAAATTACGATTTGGTATATCACATTCGATTTATGTAATAAAACCGTAACTTCCTGCTCCATTTGTGGAATTTTGAATCATCAGGATGGCCCTCCTTGAAAATCGCATTCAACGCATTCAAAATTTCATCGAAATGTTGTTATGTATTAGTAATTAGGAGTGGTCAAGGAGCTCAGTGTCGTTGAACCTTTCCAGCCTACTTAAGGCTTCTTTCAGATTCCTACAGGGATGCTTTGAACTCATTAAGACAATAGCGGGTCCAGGAAGCTATTCTGAGAGGGTTAGTTCAAATTGTGTAAGGAGTTGATAACTTTTATTCTCGTCCCTCCTAGGGATATTTGAACTATTTTGACGCTTTCAGTTATGGTAATTGAGTGCGTAGATAAGTGAAAATAATACGGAGTTTCAAACAATTTGTAAAGCTCACTTTTCCTCATTGATGAAAGAAATAAAAATACCTTCCGAAGTCTAATTCAGTTTACTAGATTCTCGACTGAACGAAAGTTTTCGGAGAATTAATAGCGATCGTAAGAACATCATTCCACTTTTATCTCAAGAATAGGAAAGGGCAGCTCTAGTTCCTTGTTTTCCCACGAAAATTTCTCAACAAGAATTCCCAATTTTCATTTCCCCGGACAAATATACAATAAGAATTCCAGTTTCCCAAAATCTCAATTAATAATACATCGGGAAACCTAGAAATCAAGTGACAGAGCATACTGAGCAACTCAGTTTTTCACGTTGCTTAGCATACTCTGTCACTGGAAATAAAGCCATTTCCCACAAAAATAGCTTTAAGAAAGTCATTCCCGATTCCAATTTCCAGATAATATTAGGCGTTTTCCGGAATATTCCTGATTTATTTTTTGAGGAGGGGATCCCATTTTTCAATAGCCAATTGAAAATATTTTGCCAAAACATCCCTGCTTAGGGTTCTAAGATTTCTCAATGCTCAGTCTGTCCCCTTCCGGAGTTAAGAGGACTCGCTACAATCGTTCAAAACTCATTTATGTAAAGAAATGGTAAAATTTAGTTCCCTAATTTTGAGATGCATGGCTTCAATATGTTAGGAATCACTGCAGACAGCATTCGCTGCAGCGAAGTCATTTCGTTAGCTCGTACCTGGCTCTCACGAGCCGGTAATCCTCTCTCATCCCCCAACTGATGGTGCAAAAACTGGCTCTAGCTGCCACCTACATATCTGCGTAATGTGTTTCCGCCACGCGGACAGGAACTCGTAGGGACGACCCAGGATGCTTGGTGCATTCTTCGACAGGCGACCATTGCGAGAGTATTGTATTTCGTATAGTGATTGTGTAGTGGCAGCTGGACGAGCCGAATTGCATCTTAGGTGAGTATACTCACGGAGTACCAATCTTTTCGTAGGCTTACCCTACTTCGATATTGAATTGTTTCATTATATTAATTAGGATAACGAGTTGCGCATACTCAGACTGTCTTGCCGGGTATCGACGTACGCTCATTATGCAGAGCGGGATGCTCAGGCGAGAATATGACGTACAGCCTCACGTGAGCGGTCTCACGTAGCAGAGCGGTCCGTACTCAGAGAGTACGTAGGCCTCGAGGCGGAGGTCCCCTAACCCCCGCACAAGTGTGGCCAGGGTGGATTAGTGGCGTACCTACTGCGATACCTTGCACTGGCCGACGAGGCAGTGTGGCTTGCACTCAAGCCACGGGACAGATCATGAGGGTCATACCTCACAGTTACATGTCTTGCTAGATTTCGAATCATGGTACTCAAACGCGATTATTATCTTAAATTCCAGGTGGTACCAATCGGCAGACGCGTTAAAGATCCGGCCCTCGCGCCTACAAGGTTTCCGCATAACCTGCTTAATTAACAGACAATATCGGTTATATCTTCACTTTGTAAAATAAAGTTAATACGTTAAATTAGAGTTCATTTAGTTTCCCTTAATTTACCAACGTGCCGGCCTTTCGACTTACTCCCCCTTTCATCTTTTTTTTCTCTTCTTCTTTTCATTCATTTAATACTACAATCAAATTTTTACATTTACAACACTTGACGCCTTCAAACTTCATTAGACTCTTGTAAATATGATCATGACCCTGAAAACTACGTCCTTACAAGCCCTATTAGCGCGGAGGTAGAGGATAAAAATAGATCGAAAATGGTTGACTAGGTACATAAAAAACATTTTCTATGTAAACAATTTAAAAAAATCAACGATTTTCATATTTTTCCGGCTGATAGTTCAAAATAACTAATTGGTCAAATTTTCCAGAAAACATGGGCGTCGCTGACGGGAGAGGGAGGGGTATATATGATCAAAATTACCCCCCCCCACAATTCAAAGGCTAATAATTATATTTATACTTGTAGTTATAAAAAATTTGTAAACGAATTAGTGCCATGTGATACCGCAATTAGTAGTACCGTACCATACACTTAACTCGCAATACACATACACAGGGTGTCTAACAAAATCGAAATCTGAAAATAAATGACCTCTTCCCCCCCCCATTTGCTATGAATGAGCTAAAATAATACGAAGTGATTATATACCGGTACTGTACCGGCCAATTAAACGTTATATACCGGTACTGAACTTTAAGCCGAGTTGACACGATGCTAGTTTTCTATCTGCTAGCTTGCCTTTCATTCATGATACGCGTGCATTTCTCGTCATGACTGAACTTACAAGTTATCGCTTGTCGGTCGCAGGAAAGTTTCAAGGTCTACGATTCCGGCCAAAAGTGAAAGCACGAGGTCGCCCTAAACGTTCTCAGCGACAGCTGTGCTCTTTCAACAGGAGTACTGCTGATAGGGAAGTCTCAGGAGCGCCTCGTCAGGGAAGGAAACGTCAGGCGACTGCAGCAGTACCACGTCCAAAGAAACGACAGCGCCGGTCTATTCATCACTGCCCAGTCTGCGCCTCCGCGATTGAAGAATTCCAGTCGGGTGTAATATACACAGAATGCTGCTGCCTCCTGATTCACAGCGCATGCTTCCGCGAGGTAGAGGAGTGTCCAGACTGTGCATCGTGAATTTGGCATGAATTATGACGAAACCTTTTTTAGGGTGGATGGAGAGGTGTGTTAGGTTTTCGTGAATTATGACGAAACCCTTCTTAGGGTGGATGGAAGACAAGTAAGCTAACCTCCACGTCGTGTCTTCTGGGTAACGCTAATTGGCTTACAACATAGTGACACAGCACACAAAGTGCATTAACGGCGAATAAAGTACAGTACCGGTGTATAACGTTTAATTGGCCGGTACAGTACCGGTACATAACGCCATCCAAAATAATAAACTAAAGCTAAATATACTTCTTCGTTTATAATACTACATTTTCATGGGTCAAACAACTAATTTTTATTGCATAAGGTAGATGAGTCCAATAAGGCCCGGGGATCCCCAATATAAGGCCCAATTTAACGATCTTGACTGTTATGCTTTAGACTGCATTAAAACATACAGCAAAGTTGTTCCTTCATGATATGGCAACACTGTCCAATTGTTATTATCAAGATATTAGTCCACTAGTGCGAGATATGCCTGTTGATGATTTTCCAATAACGTAAATAGTGCTCCCATATGTTTTGTATGTAACTTGGAGGATTTACGAGTATTATTTTATTTAATTTATTTAAGGTCCCCTCAACAACCATCGGCCAATTATAGAGGAGACCGTTCTTAATTATTATTACAAACTGTAAGTAAAAAGAAAACCAAAAAGAAAATAGGTACAGACTTGTTGAAAAAATAAAAATAAAACAAAATGAAACAAACAAAATTGGTACATGTGCATCAACCCTTTCCCACCCCCAAGGTCCCTCCAAACGCCGCCTAAGCTTTGACCTGTTGGTATCAAATATGTCAACCTCTGTGCGTAATCCAAGGAACTTTCCAGTAATTCTCATTATGTTATTTATAGGAAAAAATTCAATTTTGGCTGTTCGATATCGATGGAGTGAAAAAATCATATTTTGCCTAGAATTAATTTTTGGAACCCCAAAGTTGATTTGTTCCTAACAAGTTTTCATCCTGAATATTTCCCTGAATAAGATCATATACGAACATTCCAGCTGTTATTTCCCTTCTTTTTACTAATGCGTGAAGCTCATAACCTGTTAAAATTTGTTCTTATGATAAATTTTCTGGGTAATACTCAAAGATGTTAGTCAAATGGAATTTATCCAGAAATCAAACATTGGATAGTTGTTGTAGTGGTAGTTGGATAACGATCAACGCTAGAAAAGTGAAATTTGAGCTGTTTGGAACCGAGGTATGCGATGTTCACGAAAAATAGTGTTATGTTACCTGATAAGGCCCAACCTGGTATGATCAATTGATTGTCATTTCAGTTATAACTTACTCATAAATTTCTATTTGAACCACGCTTAACTGTTTATTTACCGAATTTCAGGTCAAGCTTATTAGGTATTAGATTGGTTCTTATTAGGTTATAGGCTCAGCCTTCCTTGGTGCGCTGGCCTTATCAAGTTTTGAAAAAGGGGTATTTTATATTTCCTTATCAAAAACTGTAAAACGTATTTAAATGTGCGCTATTGTACATATCTTACGTCGTTCCTGATTGTTTACTGAAATTAAACGTTTGAAAGCCTGGTATGGTGAGAAGAAAACAAAAATCAACGATATCTTTTCTGAATTTTTATGACTTTGATTTTTAGAGGCTGTATGTGAACATCAATTATCGACTTTTATTCTTTTCAGTTTCCACATTTTTGAAGTACAAAGTTTCACAGGAAAAATACATCGAATTATCAACAAAAATGAAGGCATTGCGGCTGCACAATAAAATCCCTACACATACACACGCTCAAAGATCAAAATCTTATATACGATTTTTGACAAAAAGTGGTCCTGAACTTATTTTCTCAACCCATCCACAAATTTCTTCTAGTTGCGCCCTTAAGGCTCTTCCAGACCTTTTGAAACTTTGCAAGGCCCCTTATTTGAGACTTGCTTGTTTTCCAAAATTTCTTTAAGATTTTCGTGACTCTTTCAGACGTTTACTAACCATTAGCGAAAATAAAGGACGGAAATTCTGGGGCTCAGCTTCTGCAGATGCTTGAAAAGCCCGCCTTCAAATTTTTGGAATGGGAAGGAAAAAAAGAGGACAGGCTTGATCATTCTTATGGGCACAATATTATCTGGAGGCTTCAGCCCCCAAGTTCTAAGGCCTATCTGCGCTAATGATTAAGACGATTCGAGACAATCAAACCTTCTAACGATTCTTTCATGCTTTTTTAGGGTAGGTACTTGAGACCAGCGTCAGACGCTTTGCAATTTTCCAAACTTGTTTGAGACTCGTTAAGACTTTTCAAGATTTGTTTAAGAATCCTCGCGATTCTTCTAGACTTGACTTGGTAGAGCGTATGGCGATGCACGCATGCCAAGGTGGCTTCCCAGACATCACACCTTAGCCCCGGAAACTACCCTTTGGAGTATCGCATCAGTAACCAGAGGGACACATTGAGGCTGGCCCGGCCCACCCCCTCACCCCTCTGCTTCGGGTTCACTGTGTCCTGCCAGGGCCGCTATGGGACACCCTACTGACCGAAGCTACGAGTACATTCGGGTGCTCCACAGACGGACATGCTACCTTCCTTCACCCTCACCTCCTCGTCTTGGTACGTGTGCCGACGCAGGAAGGTGGCGGCGGCCCTTCTAGTCTTAAAGTTCTTTACGACTTTGCCAAAATTTGCTTCACGATTTTTCAATAATCGTTTAGGAATTTTGAAGACCTGTTTAAGACTTTATAAAAGCATCTCCGACATACGTTCAAGTCATTCAAGATTCTTCTATATTTCTTTTTAAAATTTTTCATAACTCTTAAAAAGGAGCTGTCAACTCTTTCAAGATTCTTCCATGTTTCTTAAAAAATTTTCATAAATCTTAAAGACGCTGACAGGCTTGTTTTTGAAAGATATTCCCACAGATAAACGTTTTGAATTACCTCGGCAAGCGGGACAAATGCTCCAATGTTCCTTCCGACGTATCCACGTCGCCTTCAAAATCATTTCAGACATCGTTGAGAATCTTTAACACTTTTTCGGATTCTTCGCTGAGATTATTCCAGGACTAAATGAGATTTTGTAAAACTTTCCTAGATTTGTTTGAAACTCTACAAGCCTATATTCACCAGTAAATTCGAAAGGTCTTCCTACAGCTTCAGAAATGATGTGCAGCACGAATCAACTATACCTGTTACATTATAAAAAGCCACCCTACTTTTCGCTAGCCTGTCCTTTGGGCGACATATTTTTTCGTATTATTGCCCAGCCTCGCCTCAGTAGGCGGCAGTCAGCCGGAAAATTTAACGCATTTTTTACGACCGCCGACGGTATTATTTTTACGTGACACCTTTGTTTTCATTAATTATGAAATTTACACCGCGCAATACTCGAGCAGATTAATTTACAAAGCTTGTTATTTTAGTCAATTAAAATTAAACGTCGTTTCGGGCAGGCAACGCCGTCCTAGATGTTATTTTTATTCGGACGATTGTTTTCTTTCGCCGTTCTACTCAATTTTATACATAAAACGTTCCCAAGTTCGATGTATATTCTTAATCTTGCAGCATTTAATCCGGCTAGGGGTAGCGAGGTCAGAATGGCGTTAAAACACAAATATGTGTGTATTCGTGCAAAAACCGGGTGCCTCGGCGTGGGTGAACGGAATGCAACGAAAAAGAAAGATAGAAAAAAAAAATTTTATAAATCGTTCTCGGGAGAAAAATATTTTTGTACTTGGCTTGGTTTGCGAAGGAATCTCGTGGACGTATCTGGCATTAATTTTCCCGGCTCGGGTCTATTAAGGGAGCTCGCTAGATAGGATTTGTTTCCTAAACGGTCATTCGCTAGTTTTCAATTCGCCGGATTAAACGCGAACCGTACATCGAAATCTCGATCGAATGGTATTTGTTTCAACGATCGAACGCCTTTCACGTTCCGCCCTTTCCGAAAGTCGTATTAGCATTTCAATAACGAGAATCGACGTATGCAAATATGTTGAAAAGTACAACTTGTAGCTGGGCGGCTCACAGTATCATTCAATAAGATAACAGCTTTATTTCTATAACACATATTTACATTACATGAATTGCAATACATATGTACTATCTTACACATTTGGCCCATAATACTGAGCATAAGCCTCCCTCAGCCTTGTCCATTCAGTCCTGTCTAGCGTCCTCTAAATATAAATGTACTTAATCTCAGCACGTCAGATGAGAAGATTTCTCAGTATACAGACTCAAGGGCTAGATAAATAAAGTGTAGATAGCTCGATTGTAGAGTAAAAAGAGAACTGGGATAAAATAGAGGGCTATCGTATGCGGTTTTTTTTTTTTTTTTTTTTTTTTTATTTATTCGGGAAGTGTTCAGTCCGAATTAGATTAGGGCTTACGTACCCCCCCCCCCCCCAAAAAAAAAAAAACACGAGAAAGTGTAGAGAAAATGCATGTATTAATCGACTGATAGCAAAAGTAAGTCCAATTGTGAGTACTAAAACTTAAACTGATGTCCTGCCTGGCCGATTGAAGGAGGAAAAAGGCAGCGAGTGAGAAAAAGAACGTAGTTTTGAAAATAGCATACACAGGAAGTACGAGAATGCAAGCGACAACAGACGTTCTTTTTAGACACTCCCATCGTGTACTCAGGAACTAGCCGGGCGGGATGACTTATATGAAAATGCATATTCGGGGAAGAGGGTCGCCGCCGGCGTATAAGTGAATAATTTCAGAATTATTCTTGTTGCTTCTAAGGAGTGGTCGACCATTCCGATTTCAACTTTTAGTTTAATAGTCTGTTATTTCAGAAATGTTCAAAATTAGACAATGGATCATTCCACAAGCTTTTCTTTAATCTTCAGGTACTACCCAATATTATCGGATATTTTGAAAAAAATCAACAGTGTTCCCATCGGCTTTACAGTTTAACTCATTGATTATATAAAATGTATAAAGGGTTTTCAGGAAACTATCTGTTGTCCAAGAACCCCACCACTAAGAACGACCGGGCGCAACTGAGTTGCGTCCCAGCCGCGGAAGTAATGTAAGTGCATATCCGAATTCCGTCCCAGAATAGCGGGAGTTGTTAAAATGCATGCCCGAATTGCGGCCCACGGTTGCGGGGGTCAGTATCCGAATTGCGTCCCAATATTGCGGGGACCGATTTGCGCTCCATTACATCGCACTGTTATGCTTGCCCGTATATATACCCGTATTTGCAATACTAAAAATCAAAAAATGATGAACATTGGAATGCTATGAATTTCTGATAAATACTGAATGAACGTTCTTTTACCTTCGAATTCGATCAACAAATAAAAGTGCAGGATGCGATTCGAAAACATCTCGACCAAGTGTTGCATGTTGATAAACGGTCATATTCTTTGCTCGGTTTGACTTGGCGGAATTGAATCAACTTGAATTCGTTAAACGTGTCAGTTTTGAATTCCTACCCGTGCCGTCAAATTTGTGAATTTTTGTTACCTCCGACAAAGCTCTTCCCTGATGCAGCAATTCTCCGACGAGGCAATCAACTGCCGATTTATTTTTGGAAGACTAGTAAGCCGACCTTCTCGCGGTGTCTTCTGGATAACGCTAACAGGCTTGCACAGCTGAGGGACGCAATTCAAACATGTCTCTCCGCAATCTCGGGACACAATTCGGACACACCTTTTTATCACCTCCGCAATCTTGGGACGCAATCCGGTGAGAAAAGAGGTTTTGGGACGCAGCTCGGACGCACCGGAACGACCTCTCATCATAACCTTTTTCAAAAACAGTTAAAATTTAGAACATTTTCAATTCAGTTACGCCGAATTTCAAAAATTTTTTAGACGTTCGACTTGAGCGCTGATTTTGAATACGTACTTCATACAGGGTTTTTCGTGACTTGTTCTGCTTTATTTTACTTATTTTTTATATTTTTTTAATTTCTTATTTTTAATCACGTAATAACCTTCTTCAAATAACAAAATGTCTAGTTTCATTTTTCATGAAAAATTTTTTTTATTCTCCAAAAAAGGGGCACGAACGTACTACCAACTTTGGAAACTTCAACAAAATTGTATCTAATAAAGTATTGGAATAGAAGTAGGTTAATTCGCTGATTTCAAGTCTCGCGTCAAATCTTCAATTCTGTCCCGATTGGGTAAAAAATTCAAATTTCGGACCCAAAGTGGTCAAGACTGACTCAGTTTAGGAAGTCAGAACAGGTTTCCTTTTGTAACTTTAAGTTTGATCAGGTTTCCGATTCAACCCCGGTTAACGTCCCAGATTTGTCACGTTCGCTTTCAAAGGGGCCAATATGATTCTCTCGAAAAAACTAAACAAAGTATGGAATGGAGATTGTTTGAATTGCTAATTTTGAAAATTCACATGGTTATAAGAGACAAGCTGTTTCATATCCTAACGCAGAGAGGGATCTCGGAGGAATTGGTACGTGCTGAAATCGAAGAAGACCGCGAAGAAGAGTAGACGATACGGCATCGGGCTCATCAAGTGCATCAACACCGCAGACAGACCAATAGGTCTGTTCGCGTATCGGCAATGATGATGATGATGATAATGAGTATTTTGGAACCAAAGTGAAAGAGAATTGTACAATCTGATTGAGTAGAAAATCACCGAAAACCGTCACTGATTGAATCTGTCGTTGACTCGTCAGTGATTCAGTTTTAAAGAATGGACGATTACAAAATGGATATTTTACAGCTCCTCGGGTTTCGAAAGTTGCCAGGTTCATTTTTCACTTGAGTTAGTTTCACTCTAAAAGAATTCAGGCATTTTGAAAGGAAGAGACAAAAATATGGACATCACCAGCGCCTCAGGTTTCGACAGTTGTTGGATTTATTCTTCGCTGATCCGGGCATCTCAGAGGGAGATGTAGAATACAAACAGAGCCGAAATCTTGGAGAAGATTCCTTTGATTTCCGAGGAATTTTATTGAAAATATTAGGGACAAATTTCCGTCAATTTCGAAGAATTTCATCGGACATCACTGAGGAAAATCTCCGATGATTTCAGGAGAATTTTTTCGGTAATCTTTTCCGGATAATTTTATCGGAAATCTTCATTAAAAATTTCCATTGTTTTCTCAAGAATTTCTTCAAAAATCTTCAGGGAAATTTCCCGATAATTTATGAAAAATTTCAACAGAAATATTTGGGGAAAAACTTGATGGATTTTAGGAGAATTTTATCGAAAATCTTTAGGAAAAATCTCCGAAAATTTCCAGAGAATAATTTCATTGAAAATCTTCGAGGAGAATCTCCGATGATTTTATAAGAAATTTCATCGGAATTTTTTTTTTTTTTTTGGGGGGGGGGGAATTCCGATAATTTCCGAAGAATTGAAACTATTTTCCACTCATGCGATGGAATCAGAGATACTTCCCGAAGATTTTTGATTAAATTCTTCGAAAATCAGCTCACAATTTCCAAAGAATTTTATCGAAAATAATTTGAGAAAAATCTCCAATAATTTCAAAAAAAATATATCATGGGGAATCTTCGAAAATAATCTCCACTAATTTTCGGAGAATTTCATCAGAAATCTTCAGAAAAAATTTCCAAAGATTTCTGAAAAATTTTCCGAAAAATCTTCGGGGAAAATCTCTGATCCCGTCGCATGAGTGGGAAACAGTCTTAATTCTTCGGGAATCAGAATTTTTCCCGAAAAATTCCCGATGAAATTCCTTAAAAATTATCGGAGTTTCTTCTGAAGATTTCCGATGAAATTCTTCGAAGATCATCGAACATTTTTCCGGAAGATTTTTGATAAAATTCTTCAAAAACCATCGGAGTTTTTCCCCCGAATATTTCTTATAATTTTCTTCAAAAATTATCGGAAAATGTTCTCGTTGAATTTTGATGAAATTCTTTGGAAAACATTGACAATTTTTTCTGAAGACTTCCAATAAGATTATTCGTTAGTTACCGGAATTTTTTCCCAAAAATTTCCGATGGAATTCCTTGAAAATCATCGGAGATTCTTCTTGATTTCCAATAGAATTGTTCTTTGGAAATCATCGGAGATTTTTCCTGAAGATTATCGATAAACTTCTTCAAAATCATCGGAGCTTTTCCCCGAATGTTTCCTATTCAAAAAATCGGAAAATTTTTTCGAAGAATTTTGATAAGAATTCTTGGAAAACATTGGAAATTCTTTTTAAATATTTTCAATGGGATTCTTCGGAAATTTTCTGAATTTTTTCCCAAAAATTTCCGATGAAATTCGTTTAAAATCATCGAAGATTCTTATCGAAGATTTTCAATGAAATTATTATTTGAAAATCATCAGGGATTTTTCTGGGTAATTTCCAATAAGATTCTTCAAAAACCATCGAATTTTTTCAAAATATTTTTAATAAAATTCTTTAAAAATTATCGAAGGATTTTTGAAGAAATTCTTCGGAAAACAGTGGAAATTTTGTCTCAAGATTTCCGATGACATTCTCCGGAATTAATGAGATTGTTCTCAAAGATTTCTGATAAAATTCCTTAGAAATTATCGGAGATTTTCCCCGAACATTTCTGATGAAATTCTTCAGAAATCATCGGTAATTTATGCAAAAAATTTCCGATGAAAATCTCTGGAAATACTTCAAAAATCATCAGAGATGTTTCTCGATGATTTCCAATAAAATCCCTTGGTATCGTTGGAAATTTTCCTTAAAATTTTCAACAAAATTTTCCTGAAATCATCGGAGATTTTTCTTAGTGATATCCGATGAAATTCTTCTAAAATGATCGGAAATTTTTCCTTAACGTTTTCGATAAAATTCTTCGGAAATCAAAGGAATCTTCTCGAAGATGAATGATAACTCCACGTGTTCTCCGAAAAGAAGTCTACTCGGGAATAAATGCATTTTTTCGAGAGCGAAAGCTTCACTTTTGAAGTCAACATTCCTCTTTATGCATATGTTACGCCTAAATCGCGTAAATGCCGATTACGTGGAATAGGCAGTAAATTTGCCGAATTCGTGAAATCGGCAACCCCGTTGCCGATTACGTGAAATAAGCAACGTGAATGCCTAATTCACGAAATGGGCAAGAAAAAGCATGTTTATTTCACACTTTCGGCAGTATTTTTTTGCCTATTACGCGTATTCACCCCACTATAAATAGTACATGATTATATCTATATAGGTAACGGATATCTAGTATAAGAATTGAGATACCTACGTTGCACACGTTGTAATTTGTCAACAATTCATCCTCATCAGTAACGAAAGACGTAGTGTGTTGTGAGACTGCATTTTTACTGAATACGATCTAACAGAGATATCACAGACTTATTTGTGT
The DNA here is from genome assembly GCA_031841125.1 of Acanthococcus lagerstroemiae. Classification (NCBI taxonomy): domain Eukaryota; kingdom Metazoa; phylum Arthropoda; class Insecta; order Hemiptera; family Eriococcidae; genus Acanthococcus; species Acanthococcus lagerstroemiae. Next base: position 4,486,445 of record CM063109.1, read on the forward strand.
AATTGGAAACAATAGTTGTGAGTATTTTTGATTTTACAAGTGCCTAGACATTCAGTTGTTTTGTGTTAATCATGGAGTGGACCGAGGATGAAGAAAAGCACGCCATTCGGATACTGAATGAAGACAAAGTTGTTGTAAAGGACCGGCGGTACTATCACGTGAAACAGAATTTCGAATTAATGGAGGTCGCTAGTATACGGAAAGTAAGACGAATACGAGATCAGAAGGTAATGGCAACTGTAGAATCGTTTACTAGCATCGTTACTGACATACATGTTGCAATTGGTCATAAGGGTGAAAAGAAAACTTTCAAAGAAGTACAAGATACGTACTCCAATATACCTATGAAGATAGTAAAATGTGTCATAAGTCGTTGTGCTGGATGCGCCGAAAAAGCGACGAAAAAAGTTAAAACGGAACGTCTCGGCTTCCCTCCCTAATTTTTGTTTTTCTACGTGTTTTAGGCAATTACGCAATTTCAGAATACCACATTTTTCACTGAAATACCTATTACACGTAATGGGCAAGAGACACTTGCAAAATTCGTGAAATCTTGCTTATTTCACGTACTCGGCAACGGGGTTGCCGATTTCACGAATTCGGTAAATTTACTGCCGATTACGCGTAGTCGGCAATTACGCGATTTAGGTGTAACACATACACCTCGAAGGGAAACCTTTTTCCCGAAAGAAACTCTCTCACTCTTGAGTACAAGTTTCCCGCTACACACGCTATACAGAAGTTGCCGGTCCTGAGTCCAAAGATGAAAAAGTCGAATAAAGAACAGATGATAATTATTAAGCATTAAGTCTCGCATCTTTGCCTTTAATTTATATTTTCACAGACAGAAGGGAAGGTAAGTTTATAGTATAAAATGTTTCATTATAATATCGTAAAATTGTAAGAGGTACACAAAAGAAGACAGGACAAGCGCGAGTTTTCGAGACCGTTAAATTTATTTCGAACTCTTATTGTGCGTTAAAGAACGTTCGAAGGTCTCGTCGTTTACGTTTTCCGCAAAATCCATTATTCGAGGTACCCTAGTAGTTAATATTGGCTTTTTAAACTGTTTATTTGCTTTCTCTACCCTCGACGCACAATTATACGCCGGCCGAGCCAGCTTCGAATGAAACTGCAAATACGTACCATTTGGAAAGGCATACATAGTCGGTCACGAACTCGCCGCTATAAGTTCGATGACTCGAGTCACCAGTGCCCACAACAAAAACGTTAATTGGTTCGTCTACACCGACCGCATTTGACAACCCTCCCCGAATGTGTGCCAACTATTTTTAGCCAAAATCAGAGTTTTTCGCCGCATAGTCTGGCTGCAAGAGAGAAGGAAAAAAGTGACGTCAATGAAAGCACGCTATTGTGTACTTCATTGGCATTTCGTGAGAAATCTAACGAAAAATGACGGAAGCAAAACATCAAATAAATTATTCGTAAAACGGTGCAAAAGTTCAATACGGTTCAGGAAATTGACGAATAGAAAACGAGTTTTACCGGGCGGTGTTGTTTTGGATTATTGTAAATAAGCGTGGCTGAAGACAGGAATAGAGATTCGTGGGTTGCAGATACGACAATCAGTGTTTGTCACTTTCATTGAGGTAATTCGAAAAGTCAAATTATTTATATAATATAGACGGTGTAGTGAGATCGTAGACTGTATCGACTCACTCCTCCCTCACTGTTCCGCTCCCTCAGATCGGATCTACAATCGAGCTCATTTTTAAGAACATGTTCCATTTAGGTAGATACAAATCGCGACAAGATCTGTGAGACGCGATAATATTGAAAATCGCTTTTTTATTCGGATTTGAACGCGAAATTTTTTGCCGCGTGATACTACATTATATTACGTGTATTTTCCCCGTTATATTCGTTCGGTTTTTTCCTTTCTCTATCTCTCTCGTTTTCGGTGAAACACATACATCACCTCGTAGCGAATTTCAGTCACAAGGGATTTATGTGTATCTTCAACTATCGCGTAATACCGTTGACAGATGTGTTTTCGTTTCCGTTTTACTCTTGTTCCACCCTCCAAAGTCCATATTGGAAGACGGTTCCCATCCGCCACACGTTTAGGATCAAAATCTCCAAACCAGCGTAGCGCCTGCCACATCGCCTCGTTGTCTGCTAACAATTTGCCAATTAGATTTCCCAGGTCGATCTACGGATAAAAAATGTCTCGTTTGCTCATTGTTTTACCATGTACTCCTACCACGCATCTTCGATGTACCTTTAGTTTTCAAATCGGGTATTCCTGTTTTCAAATGTTCTTCAGTAAACTCGAATGGAAATCTGAAGAAAAGAAACAAATAACTGGTAGGAAGAAATAGTAGCTTTAAAAACAATTAAAATGTGATATGAAAGTCAACTCACTGAAGCTTGCCTCATTTGCAGGAATTGAACCAATGAACCTACTTCCAAATCGTACACAACAATCAGGTGACAATAAGAGGAAAACATTTTTTAAGTACAGAACAGAGTTGCTATTACATCTGTCCCATTTTTGGGCTACATCAATTAGAAAAACACATTTTTATTACTTTTTTTTCTTCTGAAATAGTACCTAAAGGTAGAAATAGTATGTTCTTTATATGTGTAAGGAGGTAAATGGGTCATGTCATTGGCCCCGGTTACATAACTAAAAACAGGTGTCTGGAAAAAAGAATTATTACAAACAAAAAAAAGTACAGAACTGATGGAGAAAGCACGTGGACGAGCCGACTGACCGGGAAAATCGAACAAGACACTAAAAAGAGTTTTTTGGGGTCACTGATCTTAAATTTTTCTTTATATTTTTAGTTCGAGTACGAATATCGCTCGCAATCAGAACTCTTTCCTTAGAAAAGGGCAAAGTTATCGTGACTAGGAAAATCAAACAATGCGAGACGAGACTGAAGTGTTTTTGGGCCACTAATTTTGAATAATTGAGTAAAACCCCATTATGGTGTCTTGTTTGATTTTCCCAGTTTAAAGTCCAACAATAATTGAAAATCGTTTTATCATTGGGGTGGGAACTAAATGCATTGAAACTTGAAACCCACTGACTGGTGTTCAAAGTAATGACACTATCAGAGGAAAGTGGTTTTGCAAATTTTTGAGCTGTATTCAATAACTCTGAGGGATTGAACGGAGTGTCCCTCAAATTTTTGTCTTTAGCGTGGACAATGCCATCATAAAATTAACTGGCATCTGAAATATTAGTATTCGTCTTTTTTCGTGGTTCAACGCAAATGTGGGGCTAGAACAAGTGTGGAAACGAGTATCTACCTTGTTGTTTCCCCTCTCTTTTTTCATGCTCAGAGTGCTGCCCTTATCACATAAACGGTCTTTGGTTAAAATACGATGATGTCTTTCTCGTGGCCCGCAAGAGTATAAGAAGGGCGGTGGTGCGTTCAACATTTTGATTGTGAAAGGTTTGTTTTTTTCAACATTAATTTTAAAACCTGAATTCTGATTTTTCTCTCCGAACTGTCTTGACCGCGGCAGTGACTTCGATGTCTTTAGCGTGAATCGTATTATTTTTTATGTCTATACGAAAGACATGGTGTTGAATTTTACATTAAGTTAAATTTCTACTCCACTTACATTTTTTTTAAAATGAAATTTCCTGTACGCTTCCTTTTTTTCGTTCAAGTGAGGTATACTTAATTTGAAAATTATTCGCACACGGTAAAAAGGGCTTTGAGTAGAGTAAAGCGGTTATAATGGAAGAAGGGATGAGACACAAAAAAGTAATTTCAAACGTTTATAATAAGAACCAACGTTGAAAATTCACAAGTTCTTTTGCTAAAATTTAAAAAAAAAAAAGTTTATTTTTAGTAGTTACTCATAAAGTAAGACTGAGATTTCTTCAAACACATGTTTGCAGTATAACATTGTATAATTTGTGAGACCCAAACAATAGAAACAAAAAAAAAGAAAGGATAGAAGCATTTGAAATGTGATGTTATCGGAGAATGTTGAAAATCAAATAGACCGAAAAAATTAAGAATGAAGAAATATTGAGACGGATAGGTAGGAAAGATAAATTTGGAATATAATTTTAAAGAAAAGAGTTAAAATGATAGATCATGATAATTACTGCCAGAGGGAATGGTTGAGGGAAAGAACTGGAAAGGAAGGCACAGAATGAGTCACTAAGAGCAAATAATGAAGGATACAAAGTGTAAATCTTTCTCGGGAATGAAAAGATTAGAAGAGGCGAGAAAAAAAGTGGAGAGCTTAAGAACTGCATGGAACAAGTGACTCATACTGAAACCGAAATGTGATTTTAATTTATTTATTATATGAAGGTACTAAATGATTCAATTTTATTTCCCAAATTATCGCGATAAAATCATCAACTTTACAGAAGTACTTTTGATGCACTTTTAAAAAATGAATTATTAAAAAAGTTCAGTTTGAGAATGAATTATGATTTTTTTATTTGAAACTTAATTTGTTTCTATCGTTCTAGCCACTAAATAAATTTTGATTTCTCGAGTTACTATTTTTGTACCATATTATTAAGACCCGAATTTTTATAAAAACACATATTTTTTGTGATTTCTTTTTTTATCACTTCTCACAGGACATGTCAATGGTTTCACATGATACTGAGTAAAATAATATCAATACATTAGCGCATATTTTAACATATCTGAATAAAATCCTTTTTATTTTGCATGTTTTGACCTTTTCTAGAGCATATTCACGAAATAGTGTACTTAGTCATTTTTTCCGTCTTTCAGCTCATATTTCTGAGTAATTCTGATTATCTTTTTCAAATATTTCAGAAATTTTAAGAAAAACAACTTTTTCCTTACAAAAGAGACACTGTTTTTCACGTTTTACAACTTCGTTTGATAACAGAAATTTCCATAGTTAGATAATATTTACGCACCTATTTATAACCACAGAAAAAGCATAAATTAATCTGAAATTATCGATTGATAAAATTTCTAAAGTTCAACAAAAATATACCATATTGCTTTTTATAAAGCGCATATTGTTCCATATTTTCGATTTTTAGCGCATATTTTTAGCATTTTTCTGGAAAATAAGCGCATATTTAATGCGCATATTTTACAGTTTTTAGAGCAAATCTGAAAATCCGAATCTTAGATATTACATATTTTAATTTGAAGTTTACTTATGTAGTAGATGATATAATCACCATTACAAAGCATGTTCTTGTTTTACACCATTCATTGCGTTCAACTTTTTGTTGCTCAGGGGAAGGGAGACAGGGAGGATTTCTTTAATTTGAAGAGAGGATGGTGTGAGGGTTTTGGTTACGGTGCTAACCTGGATTTTTCAAGTCAAGTTTTCAAGTGTGTCTTAAGCGTGAACAGCAAAAATTTCAAAGTTCTTTATACAACGAACTAATAACCACGTTAATGGGCCATGCATATATATTGAGTGTCTACGGCAGGGCTTCTCAACCTTTAAGACGTCACAGACCCCACTGGAATAATTCTGATTTGCTGCGAATCCCCCTCAACTTTGGAAAACATTTTCAGCCGCGATCATTCTTTCACAGCTGTATGTAATGATAGGTGCATTTACAAAAAATGGATTACAATAATTAATGAAAAATCAGAATGCAAACATTCACACTTGTATATGAAAAATCTCTCTTTCCATGTGCACACTTCAATCTCACCTGGCATTGTCCTACTTTCTTCTTTTAAATTCTTTACCTTTCGTATACCACCTATAACAGGCTCACAGACCCCCGGTTGAGAGGCACTGGTCTGGGGCACGCTATCAAAATATTCTTGGGGGAAAATTCTGAAAATTTAACAAAAAATTTATTCAACTTTGCGATGTTAAATCGTTCCCCAACTTTGAGAATCGACTAGAAAACATAACAAACTTCATAGTTGATGTGAAGTTAACTCTTCAAACACACTCGCAGCTGATTTTTAGCTGCGGATGTTCCTCATACATAGCGTTTTATAATAATTGTTATTTTAAACTGTGGATGAGGGAGGGGTTGTTTTAATGGTTTGAATGGAGCATAGAGCATATTGAACTTTTTTTTTTTTTTAATTTACTAAGAATATATTCTCATAATATTCTCATAATACTCTTTCTAAATAATTTTAATGGATTTACTGAACAGGGAAACTTCTTTTTTCACTCACATTTTGGGGTGAAAAGATGATACACGGAAAATACGCCTTTCTTTCTCTTGTTAGAAGATGGTGGTATGGCGTTATATTTTTGGGTTACTCAGTTTAACGCTTGAAACTGGATTTCAAATCTGAAAGGATTAAATTGCGAACGTATTTCCCATTAAGCCAACACGGAATAGCTAATTAGCTAATTACTCATCGCTGTAAACTGCGGGAGCATCTAAAATAGAAGCCTACTACATTAATTTTAAAGAAAATCGGCGAGAGCGTAGGGAAGGAAGAACCTAGAAAGATAAATATTTGAACCAGTCTCATATTTTCGCGCAACTTGAACACTGTTTTGTCACTTTATATACTTTCGAAAGCATGTTCACACCGCTACCGTATAGAAACTTCAAAGCAAAAGCTCACGCTCAGCGAAAAAGTTAAGTCGCCGATTCGCTAAACAGTGAAATAGTAGTGGCCGGCGAGGCAACGGAAATCATAAATAGGAAACGGGCGAAGGGGACGCGACCCCCGAAAATATCTATAAATTATAAACTCGGTAAAGTTAAACATTTTTAAAATAAGTTTTACAAACGATCGGCACTCCAGAGTAATAATCAAATTTAAAGTTTTTTTATTTGCATTCCGTCGAGTTCGCTCGCGAAATGTAACGATAAAATTTTTTATGGTTATCGAGTTATTATTTGTTATATCGGTTAAAGTGAGAAATTTTATTAGCCGCTGACACGAATTTTGATGCAGTCGCCGAAGAATTTTCGAAGGCGTTGATTATATTGTTTTCAGTTACTCTCCACAGTTGCCGCTGCTGGTTTTTCTTTTTCTTTCGTCATAATTGTGTTTCGCACGATTAACCTACATTCCGGCTTCGTTACACACTTGTGCGACTAGATTTTTCGATTACGTTTCCACCCACTCGTGAAAGCGTTTGCACAAAACCGTCCTCGAATTAAGAGATTTTTAGGAGCGAAACAATATAGGATCTTCTTACTACGACGTACCCGGAAGTTTAGAGGTATAACGCCTTCAATTTATCGGATGAGAAACGACAAGGTGACATAATGTACGTATCGCATTAAGGAAATTACCGAAATGTGATACACGTCTGAAATAAAGAAATAAAATATGAACGGCAATTCGGTCGCTACTGAAACTCCGCACATATAAAAGGAAATAAAATCGCTCGTGGGTGTCTGCTCTGTGTTAAACTCTCCCTCCTCTCGAATCAATGAAGTATTCCAAAAACGACACTTCGTTTTAGCTATACGTGAGCCGATTTATTTATTCTCCCAACTGTGCTCGTGTATAAAACTATTTTTCAGCAGGCAATGCCGACAGCCTGATTTCAACACATATTTTGAGCAGGTAACTACAGCTCGAGTGAAAATAAAAAATTGCCTACCCGAGTTTCAAGTTGCTCGGGAGGCATCGCAATAATGAACGAACACCTTCTCCCCTCCTGTACCAAAATCGATCATAATAAAAGTGGCTACGCTCTTTCGTTTGAACATATATAGACAACATGCCTAAGAGATATCTCCTGCCGCATTTCAGAATTTTCGATGAAATACTCCCCAAATCGGTTCCAATAATTGAATAGAAAATTTTCGACTGTGGTAGTGCTGGTGGTGGGGGAGGGGGGACATTTTGGTTTCTGAAGTCAAACTTGAAATTGTTTTGTGCTCATCTCATAACCTTTTGGCTTCACAGAGGGCTAATTGCGAATAAGTGTCTACCTCCAGAGTCAGAAGATTAGGGAGGAAACACAATGATCTTCAATTGCACTTGAGCGACTAAGACACCAGCTAAATGAACAAGAAAATAATTTCTTGATCGATAACTTTCGGCTCCAGAAAATAATGACACGCTAATCTTTAAAAACAATATTATAGTGAGGGTGTTATTGGGAAAAAGTTTGCATTTTGTGATTAAAGCAAGCCACTTTGTAGGGTTGTTTTTAGAACCATATGAAGCTGATTTAAAGTTCTAGCCACTGTAGAAATGTGTGCCAACAACGTGTAATCAGGGTTGCATATGCAAAACAGTTTTTTGCGATTATCTCTTCAGAGGTTTGCAGTTTAGAGAAAAATGATTCAGGTAAAAGTTGTAGAGCATAAAATTGCTTATAAAATGATAAATGATATTCAAGAGGTTAAGTTGCCCCCTACTGAGCAAAGGCCTCTCTCAAGCGCGTCCATTCCCATCTATGCCATGCAATTTTTTGGTAGTCCCGGTGTTTGAACATTTTGTCAATCTCATCCCTCCATCTAGTAGATGGGAAAATCCCATAAGTCACTTTTTTTTTTTGCATTGATACTTGGGAATTTTGAGTTGAATCATTCAGGACTTTCACACTTTCCTGCCCCAGGAAAAACACTTCGGTACGTCCCTGGAAGGTCTTACTTCACATATACAGGAAACCAAAATTTCAAAACAAGCGTGAAGCAAAAAAAAAATGAAGTTTAGCATAATTTTCAATTTTACCAATTTTTTAATGAAGCCTGTGACACAAATTGACCTGACGCACACCAAGCCGCGCGGGCACTTACCCTAACTCTTATATTTAACTCTCGTTAGACTCTATTCCTCCAATATTGGCCCATTTCTAAGCAAATGCATCTACACATCTCTTCCATCTTTTTCTTTCTCGTACTTCTTTTCCCCAAGTTGGTCCTCCGTCCTGAACCATCTCGTCTCTCTATCTTGTTTGTGGTCTTCCCCTGGTGCGCTCCCCTTCCCTTGGTATCCAATCCAGATCTTTCCTCCGCCATCTATCCTCTTGCCTTATTACATATTCCGCATATTTTGCTTTTAACGTTTTGATTGTGTATCCTGTTTGTCTTTTAGTCTTGATTTTCCCCAGATTTCCGAATTTTTGATTTTGTCGAATTTTTTAATTCTTAAAATACTTCTTTCCATTGCTCTTTGGGTAGACTGAATTTTTTTTGCACTGGCCTTTGTTGCCACCTATTTTTGACACCCGTATGTTAGTGACAGTAAGGGACAGATCGCCCAGATTTTGTGATATTTTCTTTTTGTAGAATTCCTTTTAGCCCAATAGTTTTTTCCATCCTCCTTTCATTCTTTTGGATATTTCTTTTTTATTCCTGTTTTGAAATGAAATTGTCTGTCCCAAATACTCAACTTCTTTTACTGATTGTATTATCCCTACTTCAATTTTGAGTTGCCCTTCTTCCTTGTTTTTTCCATATTTATTGAGCAGGTCCCAATTTGGTTTGTTCTTTGTAAACGTTGCTGGTTTTCTGTTTGGTGAACGTTATACAGTAAAACCTCCATTAACGGACACTCCCAGTAGGCAGACACTCCTTTTGGTCCCGTTGAGTGTTAGGGGAAAATGCATTATAACCTCCGCATAGCGGACATTCTCTACATATAACGGACAAAAGTTGAATGCAGATAAGGAAAAAAATACAAGATAATGCTTGAATTGAATAGATTGTCGTGCAATCTGTAACAAGTTGAACGAGTGGTCGGAGAAAGAATTAGGCGGATGAGCTAAGCATGCACGTTAGTATGGATTCAGAGATGTGCTGATAGTACATTTACTTGCATTACAGCATACTATGTACAGACCCAATGTATGCATAAACAGTCATTTTTGTAATTTCCGAATAAATTTTCTCAAAATTCTCTATAACGGACACTTTTTGAATTTGACCTCTTTTTACGGACACTCCTCTATAACGGACAATTTCTACGGTCCTGTCGGTGTCCGCTCTATGGAGGTTTTACTGTACTTTCTTCTTTCAATTCCTATGAAGTAATTTTTGTTAGTCGTACTTCTACATCTACGCGTACATTCTACACTACAGTCAAATGGGGTGACTTTTTACGGATTTCAGCCAGTTATTTCTCGTTTTTTAAAATATATTTTCTGCGCTTACTAGTCTAATTTTCGGTTCAGGCTAGACATATTGTATATCCTTTTATAGGAAATTTAACGCTCTACAACATTTGTTTGAAACTTTTTTCCATACCTTCATCCTTGGAAGAATATTTTGGAAAAACTAATTTTTAGGGTAAGCACCAGTCAGTTTTCTGTGATTATGAGCCTAACTACTGACCAAAGTTAGGCATATTATATATCATTTTGTAGGCAATTTTATGCTCTACAACTTTTACTCGAAACATTTTCCTCTGAAATGTGATCCTGAGGAGATAATCGCAAAAGATGACATACATTTCTACAGTGGCTAGAACTTTAATAATCAGCTTTATATGGGTCTAAAAACAACTCTACAAAGTGGCTTGCTTTAATCACAAAATGCAAGGTACCCCCTGTCTCAATAACACCCTCACTATTATTCTCTACATGAATTTTTGTTCTCCTCAATCGATTTTACTCGCACTTCACAGAAAATTCATTTTGAGTTATTGAAACCAATGGCAGTGAGAGGCTATCGTCTGAGAGAACATGAAATTTCTGACCACTACAATAAATAAAACCGCGCTAGAAGTGAACTGCTTAACAATAAATCTGCCCCCTTCACCTTTTATTAATCCAGGATTAATGTAATAAATACTTATAGAGAAATTAGGTTCAAAATATTTCTGGGGTACATGTTTTCAAACTTCGATATCATGTGTAATTTCCTCTTTAATGCTAAGAACCCGCTTTTCCCGTCCTCGCTGCCACGCCAACAGCCAGGCATGAATAGATTTAATCAAAAGTAAAACGGTTTCTAGTTAAATTTTATCAACGACCGAACTGCAGCCTTTGCGCATTTTGAAACAAATTCATAACCATATTTTTGTCTGCCTGAACGTGAACGGTAAGAAGAACAAATCCCTGCTCACACTGCAACAACTTTATTTTTTGAAGTATCTCCACTCAAGACTACACGCCTATTTGAACTAAAAAAGGATTGCAGCATTCTGAACACAAGTAGGCAGTCAAGCAGATAAACCGCCGGGCTAAGGAGAAAGACAGGGAGATGAACAGATAGACGGACGGGTGGGACGGAACAGACAGCAAAATAAGTGAAAATGGCCAGTGAACTAATTAATGGGTCAAATAATATCTGTTAGTCAGTCCGTTAGCCAGGCAGATAATCGCCACTGGTTGGAACAATGGTTCTTAACCTGGCACCAATCACGACCGACGGCCTACTACGTTGCAAAATTTAATTTGCCAATCACCATCCCCCCAAAAAAATCAATTTAATTCAAAATATATATTTGTTATGCTCAGAATGAGTATTCGATTTCTCTACACCGGGTGTTGTAACGCTACTATGAAAGATTTTATCCGAGGGTATATTTTAAAAAGTGCACTACAAGTGTTTCTCATCTCGAAAAATTAAGGGAGTAATTTTTTAACTGAAGAGAAGGCTTATATACTCGTATAATATTATGCACGACAAAATTTTAAAAAACTGATAAACGTAGAGAGGTGTTTCAATTGGAACTGGCCTCCTCTCTATTTCTTACTAAATTAAAAAGTGTCAGAAGAACAATATGTTTCACTTGAAAGGAGACTATCAAGTGGCGTTATATAAGATTCCAAATAATGTACGAAGATAACTTATAACTTAAACTAAGATCCACTCAGTCATGTCCGCGCAATCAACTTCAATAATGTACTCGTAAAATGTGAAATAAATGCGATGTTCACGCCATTAGACCAAAAAAGTCGACCTCTCAATTTTGCAATTCAGTCAACTTGTTGCTGAAATAAGTTATGCTGTTCTAGTTTATCACGAGCTGTTACCTCGTCGAATTTTCTGCTAGAATATGTTTCTATGTTTAGAATTCTAATGCGTAAACACGAAAGTTAGTGAAATTTAAAAATTCTTGATACGCCTTCAGTAGGTCCGGTGGACAAGTGGGTATACACAGATGAGGCAATGGGGCAATCGCTTCTCTCAGACAATAAGATTAAAACTGAAGACATTTCAAAAACGGTGAAGTCTTATCAAGTCTCAAACATCATAGTCTCAAAAGTCGTATATGAGTCTTACAAATTCTGGATTAAGTCAGGAAACGTCCTCAGCGAATACTGAGCCTTTTGAACAAATTTTAGTAAAGTTTGAATGGCCTGAAACAAAGTCTGCTGAATTTTTGTACACCTATATAAAGTTTTGAAGAGTATTAATAAAGTCTTCGAGAAACGTGAAAAGTTTTAATTAGTCAGCGAGGCTCAAACAAGAGCCTTACAAAGTCTTGAAAGAAGTCGAGGAGAGTATTAAATGAGCCCTAAAAAGTCTTTGTTAATTTTAAGAAGTCTTTATAGAGTCTCATACGAGTCTCAAAAGGCGCTACTACTTCGAGAAAGTCTGAATCTTATTTGAAAGGGTCATGACACTACACAACAACATAAAAAAAACAATGGGATGGGATTATATAATTTTAGCTATATTTTGAATTTTGAATACGATGGCGTTAACCATTTTTCTTGAAAACCTCTTGTTTTCCATATTCAAAATGAAAATTTTATTAATTTTTCGCTTTTTGTTCCTTTTCGTCGTCCACAAATAGCTACACTTATACTGATAACAATACTGAACGCCCATAGTTGTTTGATCAGTGGTATCATCTTGATGATACTAAAATTCGCATTTAAGATGGGAAGTAGGTAAAAAAAATTAACATCGGCATTAGATTCCTCGTTGAAAAAATACATAGAATCACATATTCTCATGTCATTGTTTTAAAAAAAATCTCAAATTGTTGTGTAGTGTAATAACAGGTAATAGAATAAGAAAGTGTAATAAACGAGTTTTAAAGGTTTTAGCATAATTTAAATAAGATGGGATCTTGAAAACTTGCAACCCAATTTGGGAGAATAAAGAACTTTTTGTTAGAATTAAAATTTGATGGGTCTTAGGACTGCTACCGCTCCCTCTATTAAGAATATCATTGAATTGTATTACTCGTATCATAAATATAAAAAATTCTTTAAAGATGGTCACTCAGTCGCAGGGGTGGATTTGTCATACAATAAGCGAAGAAATTTCCTGGGTGAGACAGTCCGATTCCTTAGATTTGTACGGTATGTTTTGAGAGTTTTAGGCCTGTGGAGTGGCAGAAAGGGAAGAGGGAGGAAGGGGAAACATAGATGAAAAGTAATGAAAGTGAAACTTTTCCAGGTAGCTTTCTAGGACCAAATCCGCCATGCTTAATTGAGAATCCAATGAGTTGAAAAAATTTAACCTCGCATTTTGGAAGGAAATTTCCATTTTCAACGTAATAACAAAAAATTAAGCAGTAGGTGCAAATCGCTCAAAACTACATGTATTGCTCTCTTATATGGGTAATTACTCAATAGCCATTAAAAGAGTAAAAATTCATCCAAATTCACTGAAGGAAAGGCAGTAAAGAACATTAAATTCTTACGCCTTCTGAATGCCCTTCGCAATCCGCCACACTGCTCTGACTAACCACGAGCAATGTGATATGATTTCTGAATTTTTATTACCTAATTACTGAATTGGAAGTTTTCGCTTCCGTTTTGCGTTTAAGTGAATAACTCAGATACTAGAAACGAACCAAAGCAACTTTTTTCTAGAAGAGGGGGGTGAGAAAACTTTTTTCCTGACTGAGAATGCGATTTCCGTAACTGACAAACATGTTTGAAAGTGACCAACAAAGAAAAGAAAGAAAGAAAAGGCGCGGCACTTCCGAGATTTTTGCCAACTGACGACTTAAGGATTAACTTTGCTAAATTTCCCCGATTTGAAAAATGTTATGAGCCAAATCAGAAACCCCACATTGTTCTCTGCTTGACTGACCATTTATAGACGACATTGTCTAAAATTTTCAACCCGAGTTGCAGCTAATATGTAAAACAGTTTTTGAAGCATTTTCTCCTTATAACCATCTTTGAGTAAAGGTCTGTGACTACATAAAAAACGAAATTCAAACATATCGACAGCGAGAGTATCAGTGAAACCTTTCTCGACTACAGTATGAATTACGAGTGTACATACGCCTTTTAAAAAACCTTTTCAAAATGAAAGCAAGGCGAGGCGAGGACGCGAACCAAAGTCTCCACGGTTAAGATGCCGGAAGTCGACCTCGCTGTTTTTTCTTTAACTCTTATAAATAGTTCATTTTGGAACACATACGGTGTGTTCGATTGGTGCACCCACATTACATTTACGAAATATGAAAGTTTTAAGTAATCGACGGTACATTAAATTTGAAAACTTTTCATCTATTCGAACTGAAATTCGCGGACTCGTTTTTATGGTATTCGATTTCACGTATTCGCCTCTCGCGCCCGCCACCTAGAACGAATGTTTCTATTTAATTTCGCAGGGGGATTTTTTCGCGAGAAAGAAAAAAAACACGCAATTTCCGATAAATATTTTTATCCGCTATTATCAAAGTTTATTCAACCTACGTGCTCTTGCTTCAAATGCTATCTGACCCGTTCGATTTAAAAAAAATTTTTTTTCTTCCTTTTTAATTCTCCGGGTATGTCGCGCATCCCACGTTACCGCCGATCGAAAGAGCAGAATTTATTGTTGTCGGCGTACTCGTCTAATTAAATACGACTGGAATTAAGTTTATCCGCGTAGTCGGTTCGAAATTTCAAAAACGTAGAATTTCTTAGGGCAGAGATTCTGCTCGAATCGTGCCGCGTATGCGAAAACGGCTGCTGCCTGCGTTCGCTGCTACTTATTCGTCCCCGATTTCGATTCCGTCCTTTTCCTGGCGACATCGAGTGTTATATGCACACTCTGTGACTAGCATCTTTTCAGTTCAAGAGCCATATTTTGTATCGTCACAAGCACAAATAGTGACGGGATAAATGAAAAAGTGCGCCGGGATGTGGTTCGGCCATATACGTTCTTGACCAGAGCTTATGAATGTAGACACTGGCGGACCCCCGTATCCGCATCACTAGCATACCTCGGATATAATCCACTTAGCAGATGAGGCTAGGCTTCTTCGTATTCAGGAAGATACGGGATTTTGGAGGATTTATAAGAGAAAGTATTTAGTTCGGACTGCAGCTAAGGGCACACGAAATCTGAAAACGAGAGTATATGAAGACGCGCGCATTGAACGATGGTACAATAAGTCTTCAGAGTGCTAAACGTGAACTGTAACTAAACTGTAACTGTACTGCAAGTGAACTAAGACTGAACTACAACTGAACTCAACTAACCGGATGTTCTGCCCGGACCGATTGAGGGAAGAAAAAAAGAGCAATGAGTAAAAAGAAGAATAGCGTGTTTTAGAAGAGATCACGCACCGGAACAGCAGGTATGCGGGAGACAAAAGACGTTTGTTAGACGTTAGAATTGTGCTACACAGGAAATAGCCAGGTAGGGAGATTTATACAAAAATGTACATTCGCGAGGAGAGTGTCGCCGCTGAGGCAATGTTTAAAAAAATTGATACGTCCATGTAGTCCTCGCCGGCCAAAATATCTTACTGCGAGTTAAGTCGTGATCGTAAAAGTTGGGAAATTTGCGAAAAATCATGCTCACGATATACCTTGAAAGCATTAAATTTGCAAGTTTGGTAGCCAGTGATGCGTTAGCAAAATACCCAGTCAGCAAATATTCTGACGGGTCCACCAATTGTTAGAGTCCAAAAAAAAGGTCGTGTTTAATAAACCCTCACTCCAAAAAAGTCAAACAACTTTGCTGTAAAAAAATCAGATATTTGTACTAGAAACCCTTTCGAGTGCAAAATAAGATCGCGCATTCTGGTGGAGGCTCCTAAAATAAAGGTCAGACATAGTAAAAAAAGAGATAAGACGATTTCACTGAGGGCTACTTACGTGTGAAAGATCACACAATTCTGGTGGGAAGGAGACCCCAAGAAATACGTCAGTCTTTCCAAGAAAAAATCACATGATTTTATGCGAAGCTCCCCCCCCCCCGTGTACGAAGTTTGCGTATTCTGGCAGGAGCCCCTAATAAAAATGTTATTACCGAGGGTTACTCGGGTGGTGTGGTGGAACGTATGGCGATGCACGCATGCCAAAGTGGCCCCTATGACACCGCGCCCTCGGCACCGGAAACTACCCTTTCGAGTATCGCATCAGTAGCCGGAGGGACACTTTGCGGCCGGGCCCGAGCGCCCATTTCTCCGTACCACAATGGTGCGCGCCAAGATCCGCGCTCCCTGAGCGCTCGCCTGGAATTCAGGTCCCCCACAGCCGGTCGCGCTGCCTCTTCACTCACCCCTCACCTCCTCGTCCTGGTCCTTGTGTCGACGCAGGCAGGCGGTGACGACGGGGGAGTCCTGCCGGGGGGTCCGCAGCGGAGCTGCAGCAGCTCTCCTAGGATGGTACAGAGCTCTCCTGTTCGATGGTGTGGACTGAGCTTGATAAATTGCCAGCCTTCTGTCTCGACCACTCCGTCAGCATCTTCTTCTTCATAATGGCCGAGACAGAGGCCGGCACCCGGTTCCAACTGCTTCTGTTCTTCATCATCTCCGGAACTAGGGTGTCCGGCACGAGACGGCTGATGACGCCGTCGTCGTCTTCGACGCTTCTTCTTCCGCCGTGGACGTCCCGCGCTTCTCCTGCTCCCAGGCCTCGCACTCGAACAGGGTGTGCCAAGGTGTGTCCTCCGCCCCTCGATCACAGTGCGCGCACACGGGGCTCGGCGCTATCGACATCCGATGTAGGTACGTGCCGAAGCACCCGTGGCTGTCAGGACTTGGGTAAAGTGGAAGTTCAGCTCTCCGTGCGATCTTCCTACCCATCCATCGAGGTCGCGTATCAGAGCTCGGGTCTACTCGCCCTTGGACGAACGGGCGAGCGCGTCCTTCTACTTCCGAAGCGTTTCCTGTTGGATGATTCGCTTGACCCGAAAAGAGAGTTACTTGCGGGTGCAAAAAAAAAATCGCATGATCTTCATGGGGGCCCCGAAAAACAGGTCAAACGATCCAAAACAATATCACATGATTATACCGGAGGTATTTTGTGTGCGAAGAAAGATCGCACGATTCCGACAGGGCCTCTCTTGAAATAATTAAACCATTCAAAAAACCAAAAAAGATCAGTTGTACTCAGGGTTGTAGCAATAAAGGAAAGGATCACATATCATGCCAAGAAAAGTCGTACTAGCAAAGTGAGAACCTCTTTTTTTTTTAGGTCTTCACCCGAATTAGTCAGAATTTTTCCTACATCTCACCCCCCCCCCCAAAAAAAAAAGCTTGCTCTTTACGACCCTGAACAGACCCCAAAAATCAGTTCCCCTAATATCTCAAGAGCTATCAACTTTTTTTTTTTTTTTAATTTGAAATAATATATACTACTTCTTGTAATGTAGACATTAACTATGAACGAAGTTCGGTACGGATCACTGAACTTATTTCAAACCTTACTCATTCCACACTTCTGAATTAATAGTCTATCAAAAACGAATATTTCGTAAAAATTCTATCCCCCCCCGCTCAATTTCAAACCTTAGTCGCAAAAGCATCAAAACAATTTCAGCAATTCTAAAAATCGAATACTTGATATGCACGACAGATTTTATCTCACTTCCTTCTTCTTCGTCCACCCTGAATGCAACAATTTTGCGTATGGAAGTCAAGATAATATTAAAAACTAATTTCGTGACCCGAAAGACCTAATACTTGGTATTTCTGAGGTATTTCATAAAAATGTTAATTTTTCCTCCCTCGCCCTTTCCTTAGAAATCACAGTTTTGAAGTCGAGCCAAGAAAATACAAAAAAACTATTCCATTTCTCCTAAATATCCACGTATCTCCAATTGCCAACATGGTTTCATGGAAGGTAGATCTATTGTGACTAATTTAGTATCGTTTGTAAACTATACATCATCTAACCTTGACCAAAACATACAGGTGGACGCAATCCACACGGACTTTCAAAAGGCTTTCGATAAAGTAGACCACAGAATTTTAGTTCACAAATTAAGTGAAATTGGATTCTCCGACCAGCTCTCGGCACTATTTTCCTCATACCTTTCCGAGAGACAGCAATATATTCTCTATAAAAAAACAAAATCTAAAATGTTTTCATGTACATCTGGAGTACCCCAAGGATCAAATCTTGGCCCCCTTCTTTTCCTTTTATTTATCAATGATATAACACAACATGTTAGGCACTCCAAAATACTTTTTTATGCGGATGATCTGAAACTATTCAAACGGATACAAACGCAATATGATGCACAGCTTCTCCAAGAGGATCTTGACGCAATCACAACTTGGAGCGAAAGAAACAAGCTTCCGTTTAATAAACAAAAATGTGTTACCATTACGTACACAAGAAAAGTTAACTCGATTGGTACTACCTACATGATTGGAGAATATGAACTCACATCAGTAACTGAAATAAGAGATCTTGGAGTCATTCTTGATGCCAAATTAAATTTTGAAATGCATATCAGGCAAGCGGTTAGTAAAGCAAGGAAAATGGTCAGCTTTATTATCCGAAATACATCTAATTTTACCGATATAGACACTATAAAAATGTTATACTACTCATTGGTTAGATCTCATCTTGAATTTTCCTCCGTGGTATGGAGTCCAGCTACTGCTGATGCAATAACTTTGGTAGAAAATGTACAAAAGCGCTTTTTAAGATACCTTTACTACAGACATTTTTCTTATTATTGTTATTCGATCACATATTCCGAGTTGCACCAAGGGTATGAAACTAAAAGTCTAAGCGGAAGAAGGAACATAGCAGGCCTGGTCTTTCTACACAAAATAATTCATAACAAGATAAATGAACCGACGTTACTTGAGAATGTAAGAATACGTATACCTAGTTTCAATAGTAGAAGGACCGACGTATTCTTACTTCCGGTAACTCACACTGGTCATTTTATGAATGCTCCATTCAACCGCATTATGAAGTTGTATAACAACATGGTACAATTAGACAAAAGCCTAGATATTCTTGATTCACTGAATCAATTAAAATTTAAACGTGGCATCAATGACTTCTTCAGCTGAGCTTTTCTGTACAACAAACCCTTTCCTCGAATAATTATCTATATCAATTCTTCTTGTCCGTTTCCTCAGTTGTGTTTGTTTAAAAGACCCCAAGACGGGGCTAAGTATCGCTGGGAGTGAGGTCACGGGGGTGGTCTACAACTGGTGGGTGGATGGGGTAGGGACACGGGGGGAATGGCTGGCGATTCGAAAATAGATATCTTATTTTTTCATTATTTTTTTATTTTTCATTATTATTATTATTTTTTATTTATGTTTTTAAATTTATTTATTTATTTTTTATTCTTTTTCTCTTTCAGTTGTCTTTTTCCTCTTTCTTTTTCTTTAGTTACTTTTTCTTTTCTTTTCTTTCCATTCCTTTCTTTTCTTTTCTTTTCTTTTTTCTTTCTTTATATTTAGCTATATGTATTAAGAACTTTTTGTATATGCCCCCCCCCCCACTGTAATTGGCCATCAGGCTGTTGTGGAGGGCTAATTATCAATAAATTATTATCAATAAATAAATTAATTAATTAATTAAATAAATTATTCGAAGGGCTTAACTAATTTCAATTAAATGTCCTACTTTCTTCACTCAACATTACAATTACGAATATGCCCAAACTGAATTATGTGGCCTGAAAACCTCAAAGTAAGCATGACGTATCAAATTAAACTTTGAAAAGTCTTCCACGTGGAGTGTAACAAAAAGAAAAAAAAATTAAACGAAAAGAATCCAAAGAACTGAAGAGATTGAGAAAACATGAAAATTCCCACAGGTATGGGTATAGGGAAGAGTGCATTTGGAAATCTTCATTTACGAAATTTTTGGGGTGTTTATGAAACACTAACTTGTAAATAATCTTTCTTACATCCTAACAGCTTTAACTTTTGTTAGAAACGTCTTCCATTTCAGGACATATTCAACTAACTGACTTATAAATTCTGATTTTTACACCTTCCCCACATGTTCTCCTATAGTAAACCTACAGTAGTTTATCTTATAATTGATTTTTACGCGGTTTAGAATCAAAGTTCATGTTTTCAAGCAGACGATATTTATGATATATGATGCATGGAAAAATTCAAAAAGGCGTCGCACACGGTTATCCAAGACTTACATCAGTAATGAGACGGTCCAAACGAAATTAATGAATCTCGACTGCGTCTGAAAAAGTCTGAATCCGTCTTAGAAAGTCTGGTAAAGTCCGAGAAAGTTTTAACAAATTTCCAGCAGTTAAAGAACCTTCTGTCGAGGTAATATCGTAGCGGAGGATGGCTTTTGTTCATAATTACCATTAGCAGGGCAATGTCATTCGACCGAAATTTCAACAACGAAACTTCTCGAAGCTACAAAACCTTTCTAATTGTTGTTTTCTCAACACGTGCTTTTCCGCTACTCTCTAGTCTTCGTGTGTTACTTGCACCGATAATTTAGTGCTTACCACCTACATCAGATCTTGCCGGAACGGGAAATTACATTTGCTTTCTACTCGGTCAGCATCTCCGTCGTCCTGCAGTCATTACAGATGAAACGGAGCTCGCGTTATCACCTTGAAATAAACGATTACCTCAGCGGCGCTGGGAAAAAGCTTTTATAAAATTAACAGATGTGAAATTACTACACCAGGTGGAAACAAGAACTTGGTTACAGTAAATACGCCAGTTGTCGCTACTTACAAGTTATACAACGCCAAAATAAGTATCTGTATATAAGAACCCCAGACTTGCAGTCTTCGTAATATTTTGCTGTAAGTTCATTTTACAAAAATACGAAAGCTCTTAATACTGAGATGAATGGGCGTTCTCACGTCAAGTTAGTTGTGAAGGGAAGTTTTAGTGGGAAGGAGGTCTGTAAAGTACGGAACAAATCGGGAGCAAGAAGCGAGGATTCCGATTTTTGTTTATACGTTTCAAAATTCATCACTTCACGAGCTAGTACGAAATATATTGATACTTCCACCTTTGAATGTAAAACAAATCAATTAGCACGCGTTAATTCATATACACGTTATGCTAGTTCATTGCTCGTGGTCAGTACACATGCGTATCCGGAATATAATTATTAATATTTTCATGAGATTCAGTTCTGCGTAAAGTTTGAGCTCGTGAATTCATTTACTATAAAAAATTCGAAGCAAGATGAAATTTGGAACACATTACCTAAACAACCTTGTCGTATTCACAGCACCTTCCCCTCAGCCTTACCGTCTCGTGTGATGCTACTTTAAACGAAATAAGAAAAGTTTTTCCTGCATGTTCTGAATATTGAAAATTATGGAGACAAGCTCCCCTGGATTGAAATGGGCGACTTGGCCACACGCAGAATAAGAAGAAGAAAAACAAAAGAGAAGAGAAAGGTAAAGATAAGAGAAAAAGAAGAAAAACATAAGATTAATGAAAAATGTAGGAGATATGTTAGGATGAAATTTCCAATGTATTGTTACGCCGAATCTATCAAATTGGCGATTTCATAAAATCGGCAGCAAAATTTGCCGAATTTGTGAAAGCGGCAGGTTCTGGTGATTTTATGAAACAGGCAATATATTTTTACCAAATTTATAAAATCGGCAGGTATAGAGCCCCTTGGGACAAAACGTGAACACCCAATTCTCAAGGTAATAAAGGAACATAGTCCGGCTATCTTTAGAAACAGTTTCAAAAGGAATTTTGAACGACAATGTGTAGGGAAATCCTTCTTTTACGATTCTGAGAAATAATCTGATTTATTCTCATTTAGGATTAAAGAAAATAAAAATTAGCGTAAAACTTCTCTTTTTCTAGGGAAAAATGGTCTTGCACTTTGAAAAAGAGAAAAGGAGATTGCTTACGGTGTAATCATTATTTCTTGATTGTTTTTTACATTTTTGAGTGACAAAAAGAATGAGATTTCTTTGAGTGCTCTCAAAAACTGATGTCTTAACCAGTCAATAACTGAAGGAGGTAAAATTTATGGGGCTGAAAATGAACCACCCAGGGGCAAAGAAGAAAACACTGTTGGGGCAAAAGATGGACGCATTATTCTGATTGATTTGAGAGAATATTTTGCACGCGCTTGCATAGTTAGTAAATCTGCTCTGGAACCGCCTGCACTCTACGCTTTCAACATCTTTCAAAACTCACACAGCTTCCACCTCTTTTTCAGAAGTCTTTTCATATTGATCCATTAGGTCAAACTCAAAATCAGAGTCATAAGAAATAACTTCAGTGGCACTGTTTGCAAACATATATTGAAGAGCATTTTCAAAGGTACAGATGGAGTTTATGTCTCATTTTATCAGTAAAGAAGTCATGATTCAATAAGTCAATGACATCATTCGAATTATGAGTAGTACTCGTCTTCATTTTATCTTATCATAGATTTTACTTTCTAGTAAGCACGTGAAAATTCTGACCTCATCTGTCAGGTGCCCTCATCAGCAACAATCATGTATTACTGATTTTGTAAAATCAGCAAACACTCGCCTCTTTTATGAATTCAGTAAAAAATTTTGCTGATTTTATAAATTTGGCAACAACTGCTCTTGCACTACTGATTTTATAAAATCAGCAAAATATCTGCCGAGTTTATGAAATCGTTAATTTGATGAATTCGGTGTAACGTGTCTATACGTTGGTTAGAAGATCTTCACATCACAAAATTTTTAATAAAAATACAATCTTTTCCCAATAAAACTGAATATTTTGATCAACCTCACTCTAAGTTTAGAAATACTTTGGTCAAGAGTTAAACTAATATCAGAAGTCCTCATTTCTGGAAAAAAGCAACAGCCACGCCGGTAGAATTTTCAATTTTAATTAATTCGTTGGGTAGTTGGGAAAAGAAGTACGTACACATATGTGTATTGTTGGAAAAGGTGAAGGAGCTAATGCTTCGTGAAACCATAGAAATAAAAATTCAGCAATCAAGATATGCGCGGGTAACTTGAGATACATATACGCAATTTTTTTGAAAATTACCGATTGTATGTTATGATTTTTCAATTCATACTTTTCCCATCTTTGGTGCCACAATTTTATACTCAAAGTCAAATGTAGGTAAACGAACCCACGTACTGTCATAACGAATCTGGCTTAGAACAATATTGTTACTGTAACCACATGGCCAGCAGGACGCTCGCAATCACCACGCCGAGGAACAGCGAGTTTCAACTTGACTAACAATAAGATGCACTCGCCATTTTTAGTTTTAAATTATACAGTAAGTTACTGCACTCACAAACACGCGCATTTATTGTTCGCCTACTGCAGCGTAACTGACTTAATAAGTATAAAAGATATTCTATGGATTTCAATCTTGATAATGCCATAAGAAACTGAGTTCTTTACGGATCAGAGGCTGAGTTAAATGGCAGTTTGTAGTACTAAATCCTCTCGAAACCTCTTCTGATAATCCTCCAGAAAATTTCACTCTCCCACAAATTTTCCCATTCTTCCTGGAAACGTGAGTACACGCTATCAGTTTGAAAATTTTCAATGTATTGATTCTATTTTAGGTCTTCAACCCTCCATTCAATGCGTTCGCACCGTTAGTCAACCACTACTCATTGCTGAGACTGAAATTCTGAAGAAAGGGAAATAATACTGCGAAAATCGGTGGAAATCTGATTACTGTTTCCCGCACCTACATTCGCGGATACAATGCTGCGAATGTTCTTTCGTAATTTCGTTTACCTGGTGAGTAACCATCATCGCTAGTCGGTATAACGCAAAAAGTTGTGATTTTCGCTAAAAACTTTACATTAAGCCCTCGAAATCGTGTTTCGCACTTGAAACGGCCATGTTACGAGCAATAATTACCGCTAGTAAAGCTGTTTAGATGCCTCCGGAGAATATTCTTCGAATGCTACTACTCGAAGAAATATTACACGCTTTTATGAATTTATACAGCGTAGAGCGTACCGGAGATTTTAAAATTGCTTTCGAGGTAAGGGCATTGGTTTACGCGCGGATAGAAACGTCCGTAGAATGGGCCATACAATACCAGCTTAATTTTTAACGAAGAGACGCAAATGCGGATTACGAGTGATAGGGCAAGGACTGAAATTTTCACACTCCTCATCTAAGCAGAACAGAATTGTCACGTGTTACTGTATATTATTCGTGCGGATGTATATTTGTAATATGTGCCTGACTTCTTACTTTCTTCTTTTCGTTGTTTTATTTTTCTTAACTTAATCGAAGACCCTCGTATTAGCAGGACACTTGTTCACCGACTGGTGTAATAATCGTCATACACAATTATCAATTATAAACATCAGCCCTTTTACAATTCTTCGATTAGCAAAAATCGTGCGTTGTATTTTGGACACTACACCTTGGTTGCCACTAACTTCCAAGATCGCGCCCATCACTTTATCCTGAACTTTGCTGATTGCTGATTGCCACGGGGATAGGCAAAGGCAACCATTACACTGTGAGAATAAACCATGGAATAACCATTAAAACGTACTGGATTACAAAATTTTGAAAATATTGGATAAAAGAAAAGGTTCCGCGATTCAGAGGAGAAGCAGATGTAACTTGAAAAAAATGTCAGAACGCTGTAACAACCATCACTGACGGGTCACGAACTGTAGTTGACCGCAAGACAGCCTTCACCAAGTTTAGCTTACCTCCTATTCAAACTTCAAAAGCAGACGGCATTTTAGAGTTTGGAACATGCTCCTCGAAATTTAGGCTTTTCACTCCCTTTTTTGTTTGTTTTTTTTTCTTGTAAAGCATTAACTATAATTAAGCTTTTGAAGTACGACGTCTTTCTTTGTCTGAGATAAAATTACTTGCGGCAGCAGTGATACGAACGAGTCTCCCATTGAAGAAAATTGCATAAATAATACTCGCCATGTTCTCAACAAGTTAGAATCCACCAAAAATTAGTCGGCAGGTCGGGCCAGTCATTTTCAGTCAGGCCAAATGAGACTCAAATTGGCTCCGTTTGGAAAAATTTCGGAGCAAGATAAAATTTGTTAGCTACAAGTACTTGACGTTAAATAGTGTTGATAAACACCAATTATACTAAAACTCATGACGTTACTAAGAGCTTCCAAGTAACCGCAGGTGCTCAACAAACAATAATCTTTTTCAGTATATTCAGGGTAACAGAATTCGGAGGCGAGGAAAATTTGAAAGTAAACCACAGCTCTCTCAATTACACTAGCATAAATAAAAGCATCAGCTGAGCCGCGGAGAAAAGATCTGGGCCAAGAGGGAAAGTACAAAGCAGAGTACGAAACAAAACCCAGTAAAAAAAAAAAAATCGAGAGGCATTTGAAACCCATGCCAGTTGGAAAAATCCGAGCCCTTCGAAGAAACCCGGGTCATCCCATTTTTCTCCTTCTCTCGTCAAACCTGGCCGAGTAGGCTTTCTTGTGAGTGAAGCAAGGTCCATCTATTCCTCCAGAATATGAATACAGCAAGATGCATCTACAATCCTTTAATCGAAGAGCTCGCGGGTAAAACCTTATGGATTGATGATCGAAATGCCCAGTAGGCAGCTTGGCAATCGACATACCCTTGTGACACTTAACATCAGTAATCAATAGATTCGCGGTAACACTGGACATCGTTTATCTCAAATAGAATTAAAATCAAGTATTAGTGTACTTCTCCTGTTCTGAGGAAGAATAAATCTATTCTACCGGGAGTAAATCTACTCAGGCTTTTCAGGCCAATCTGCGTGTATTCAGACACTATAACAGACCCCTGACTCAGTTCTGAATTTAAAACTAAATATTCAACAGTGAAGCAGCATAATCATCGGGATCCATTTTATCGTGATAACTTCTCAGTACACCGGCTCGCCAGACAATTTACCGTGATACACCAATTTAGAACCTGCCAATCAAGACCTGTTCTCATTATAAGATTATCAGTGATCGAATCATTAAAATTAACTTAATGGCAAAGGGTCAGAACCCCTGAGAAATCTATGATTCGTGAATAAACCAACTCATCTACGAATATATTCGCAGAGATTACCAGTAATACAACATCGAACTTTGAATACCTTCAGAGAACTTGAAGATGCTTGGAAGACGACACAGCTGAAAACCTACCATCGGACATCAGACTGGACATACTAAAGAACAACAGAACTAAGGAGATTCAGTCATCGCAGTCTTTTCGACAATTCGCTAGGAAGGTAATTGAAAACCGTACAGTCAGACTAGCCCAAACCAACCAGTCGCGATACTCTCGCTGTGGTATTGTTCTATTGGATGTCCGGGTATGCGCTCAGCTTACATCAGATAGCTCAAGCCGCGGTCATCACTTGCAAGGAAGTGTCAGGCGAGTTGGGCACAAAAGTTTCGTAGAATCTGCGATGTCCCAGATTGAATTACGAAAGGATTCTACGTGAAAGGATACACAGTGTGCCCAAGTTCAGCGAAAGAGAACTGAACGTGTGAACAACACTGACTACGAGTAATAATGCCGATGTCATGGTATGACAGAGCATATCATTGGTGTCTGAAATGTTTCCATTTGGAATACGTGTTGGTGTATGTGTGCAAGACAAAGTTATATAAAACATGGAGGAATTCAGGCCTCATTCCCACAACTCTCACTTCTCGACTAGGTGTTCATTTGTATGTCTGTTATATTGAAACCGTATTTTTAAGCCACCTTAGCTTGTAGACAGGGGTGATAAGCCGAAGCCGATGAACGGGTTAGCAGCAGCAGCAGCCGTCTTTGATCGGCTTTTTAAGCTAGCCGTTAGCCAGCTTTTCCGAAAGTAATAAGCCGATAAAAAAAAACAGTAGAAGCCAATGAATTCCCTTTTATTTTTTTTTTTTTTTTTTTTTTTAAACTCATGCAGCGAAAGTGTGAAAATTTCAGACAGCGAAAATTATGTATATTCAAATTTAATGTTTCAGAGATGAGATTTCTGTGAATCAGTGTAATCTATGATGCAAAAGAGAAAAGAGAGACGTTTTTGAACTCTGTGGTTCATTCTATACTGAATTGATATATAACTTGCCAACTAAGTCGTTAGCCAATAATGAACGGCTAGTAGCAGTTGATAACATGGGGGAAAGCCATTCGTGAGCTGATTCCCAACAGCCAATGCGGAAGTTTAAGCCAATCAGTAACGACTTATCATCCCTGCTTGTAGATGCAGGGAAAATTATTTTATGTCCTAAAAACAGTAAAATATGCGCATATAATATTCCTCAAAAAAAGCCAAAATATGTCAAAATATTCCCTCGCGTGTAAAATATGCTCAAAATATTCAGTAACACTATATGGCTATCAAAATGCAGGACTTTTCAAGCTGAATAATTGTGACACCATGTCTATAGTCAAAAATTACAAACACAAAAACTTAGTCCTTCACAGATAAAGAAATCAACACATGCCACAAACAACATAATTCAGAAGTACAACTCCACATCCGCATTCGGATTTTAACCATGAAAAAATGTAGGAGCGCTAATGTACAACCAAACAGTTTGTGTCATTTCATTTCCTATCGAATTTTCAGATGCGTTTATTGTTGACCAGCAGAAAATTAGAAATATTCCCGAAAAGTTCTCCAAAATGGCTAAATATGCCCAAAAAACGAAGAAAAAAATACAAATATGCATTTATTTATGCTTTTAATAGCAAAATATGTCCAATCAAACTGGGTCCAATTGACTGCATACTACATGAATCATAATGATATGATGGATATTCCCTATATGAATCAATAGGAAAAATATATCGGAACATAAAATAATTTTCCCTGGTTATCAGTAATTCAAAATACCCGCCGAATAAGCCTAAAGTACCTTCTATTATCGTCATAGACGATCGGGTACAGCATTCAGCGGGTACAATGTTCAGTCTATTCGTACTGCGGGCTGACAAGAGGTGTTTCAATTCGCCACACGATTTTGAAAACAGAGCAACATCATGAATACAAGGGTAAATATGAATACACACGCAATGAGAATACCGATTTCCAATAGATCAATTTACCAGACACTGGTAGCAAGTATAGCACTACATCAGCTGGTGCAAAGAGAAAGCAATATGTATCTGCTGTTTCCTCAGGCACAATTTAAAGTTTACGTGCCATGTATCCGGGTGTACCACGGAGCTTCACTCAACGTAATTATATTTTTGTACCGAAAACCGAAAAAGAAAAGGTAAGAAATAGTCCACGTGCGCGTATCTGTAAATAAACAAACATTTAGTTACTATTGCTGACGAAGAACGAACGTGCCGACTGGAAGAACCCGAGGCATCAGACCTGTAGTGGAATAGATGGTAGATCTTTCATTCTCCTCTTAATTGAGAAGTAGACGTTGCTATGTTTGCGAACACAATGACGTAACGATAGTGATGGATTTACGGAAGGGGTGAGGCAAGCATCTCGCGGTAAACCCTCATTCCCATCAAGGTTTTTCTACACCACTGTAAATGAAGTTGCTTTTAAAATTGAAAATTTTCTCATTGGCGATCAAAGTGAACATCTACAGTCTTTTTTGCCTTTTTCTTATCTTACTTATTTAATTAGAAGCGCAAATAACCATATAATTGTGCATCGCAAAAAATATAAATAATTGAAAAAGCGGAAACTACGCATTTTACCCCCCTCCTCCCTCCTAGCTCTATCACAAAATTCTGGATCCGCAAGACGTCTCAGAAAAGCCACTTTATATTTTGATTGAACTATCCACTTTGTTGCTTGTTTAATCTCAATTAGGTAGGTACATAAGAAATCCCTATAGCTGAATTTGGACGCTGATGTTTAATTTTTTTTTTTAAAGTAGAGTGGTAGAAGAACTTCCGATTATGCCGCATATTTCTGCACTAACAACTGACTCTAGTTTTGGATTAAAACTCCATTAAAGGTCAGTGAAAATGGTCTCTAATTGAATCAGTGGTTGACCTAACGTTAATTCAGATTTAAAGAGTAAAGACTTTCTTTAAAGCGTTTCCAAGCTTCCTACGATTCTTCAAGAGTTTTTAAGACTCTTCCTGTATTTCAGAGTCCAGACGAGTTTTGAACCTGTCTGAAATAGTCTGTAAGTGAACCTTAAGAAATCTAAGTTAGGTCTGGAATAATCGTGCACGGATGTGGAAGAGTTTCCAACACTTGAACACGTCTACAACAATCTTGAGGAGTAAAACAAATCTGCAAGGATCTTGAAGAAATCTTGAAAAATCGACAACAAATCGCTGAACAAGTCTTGATGATTTTTAATAATACTTGAGAAAGTTTTATAAAACATTTAAATATTTTCAAATTACCTATCAATTTCTTGGGCGGTTCGAGCCCCACGTGACTAAACTGGAGGAGCATTTTCGAAGGACCGAGCAGTCAGCACGGATTCAGAACTGGCCGCTCGACTGCGGATGCAGCGCTGTAGTTGAAGAGTACGGCGAAGGCGATCCACAAGCGGCAGTTCTGCGCGGCGGTACCTGGTTACCTCATGCGCACCATTCCGAGTAATAACTTCGACAGCCGCAGTATAGAGATGGAATCGGCGGTCGGGCCCGTTACCAGAACGATGACCTGCGGCGTTCCACAGAAATCAGTACTCGGTCCTACTTTGTGGATCGTCGCTTCAACGGACTGCAGAGGCTGCCACTACCACCATGCGTCAAAAGCTCATCTGCTAGACGTCAGCAGAGGTCAGGCGACGAGGTAACTAGGCGTTGGCGGTGCTGACCCACTGGATCGAGTCGGTAGAGCTGTACTTGACAGTACCGAAAACGGAAGTGGTACTGTTTACGACACGACGCAAGTACACCCACCCACCTTTGTCCTAAGAGGTGTGGAGATTGGTCTCTGTACAGTTCTGAAGGTCTTGGAGCTGTGGTTTGACGGGAAGTTTCTGTTCCGAGAGCACCTAAGGCGGGCAGCTGAGACGGCGCGAATCGAGTAGCCGGACAGCTGTCCCGTCTAATGTCGAACCTAGGAGAATCGAAAAAGAAGAAGAGGAAGATGTACACGAGTGTCATCATGTCGGTCCTCCTATATGGGGCGCCAGTATTTGACGACGCCATCACGATTCCCCACAGAAGGGCGGAGACGAAGAAGATTCAGTGAAAAACCGCGATGAATTGTGTCAATGCGTTCCAGACTGTTTCCTTGGACGTAGTAGGCGTGTTGAGGTGTATACCACCGATCGAACTCAAGATCAGCGAATTAGCGGAGGTATATGGTGCAAAGAAGAAAGCGAAGACGAAACGGGAGACATTTCGGGTCAAGCGGGATATCCAGCAGTCCACGCTTCGTAATGGAAGGATGCACTCGCCCAGTCGACCAAGGGCGAGTGGACCCCAGCGTTGATATGCGTCCTCGATGTATGGGCAGGTAGGTCCCGTGGGGCACTGAACTACACCCTGACCCAAGTTCTGAGTGGCATGGGTGCTTTGGCATGCGCTTACATGGGATGACGATAGCGCCGAGCCCCTTATACGCCTACTGTGGTCGAGGGGCGGAAAATAATCCCTGGCACACCTCGTTCGAGTGCCACGCCTGGGAGCAGGAGAGGCGCGAGACGGTTACAGCGATCGATCCCGGCAGCAACACGAGCGATAGCGACGGCGTGATCAGCTATCACGCGCCGGACACCTTGATTCCGGAAATGCTGAATATGGAAGCGGATGGAACCGGGTGTCGGCTTTTTTCTCGACCATCACGAAGAAGATGCGGACAGAGTGGTCGAGGCAGAGGGCCGGCGGACACAGTTCGATCCACACCGGACACAATGACTCTCTGCACCATTGGCACTGATGCGATGCCCAAAAGGGTAGTTTCCGGTGCTGGGGGTACGGTGTCTCAGGGGCCACTTTGGCATGTGTGCATCGCCATACGTCCCACTACACCATCCTAGAGCTGCTCCAGCTACTGCGGACTCCCGGCAGGGCTCACCCAACCATCACCGCACGTACCAAGACGAAGAGGTGAGGGGTGAAGGAGAATAGCATGTTCGTCTGTTGTGCAGCCGAATTCCAGGTTAATGCTGGATGAACGTTGCCTCGGTCAGTAGGGTGTCCCATAACTCAGAGAACTGGTGGAATACTGTGTGAGGGAAAAGCTGGAACTTCTTGTCGGATGCAATGTCAACTCGCACCATACTGTTTGGGGGAGTACAGGCACAAATCCGAGAGGGAAAGGGCTAGTGGACTACCTTGCGACACAGGATCTGCTGGTACTGAATGAGGGAAGCAAACCAACATTTGTCGCAAAAGTAAGGCAAGAAGTCATGGACATAACACTCTGTAATTCCAAACTTCGGGACCGAGTCCAGGGATGGAGAGTGTTGGAAGAACCGTCTTTATCGGATCACCGACACATCTAATACCAGATTCAGGCACCTAAGGAGGAACAAAGAGCTATTAGAAATCCTAGGAAAACAAACAGGGGAGGCTTCAAAAATGATTTAGAAAGACTGACGAGGTACAACTGGCAACGGATTTAGAACGTAGACGACCTGGAAGCACAAGCCAGCATACTGGGTAGTGCACTCAGGGACGCCTGGGAGAAGAACTGTAAGCCCAAGATAATAAAACCACGCAAAACTATTTGGTGGACAGCAGAGTTGGGGAAATGTAGGAAAGACACTCGAAGAAGGCTGAGGACTGCATTGAAAAATAATACACCGGCTCAATTGGAATTATATCATGAGACTCAAAAAGCATATAAAAAGGCGGTACAGCAAGCCAAAACATAGGGGTGGAAACGTTTCTGCGAATCTATAGAAAAAATACCGGAGACGGCACGCCTGTAAAAACTTCTCAGTAAGGAAAGGAGGGTGGAAGAGGGGCCGCTCGAACTCCCTACAGGTGGTTTTTCCACCACCCCGAGAGAGGCAATAGAGCACCTCATTGACACGCACTTTCCGGGAGCAGAAATCATGGAAAACACACAGCCGCAGCCAGAAGCCGACTTTGTACAAGGCGGAACAGATTGGGAAACGGCGAAAGAGGTGGTTACACCAGACAGGGTATGTTGGGCGGTAAACACATTCTCGCCGTACAAAGCCCCGGGCCCAGATGGAATCTATCCAGTCTGCCTACAGACAGGACTAGAGACCATAATGGGACCGTTCATTAGGATCCTCAAAGTATCATTAGCCCTAGGGCACATTCCAAAATCGTGGAGAGGTATGAGAGTGGTGCTTTTGCCTAAACCAGGCAGAGACCCCTGTAAGGCCAAATCCTACAGGCCGATAAGTCTCTCATCATTCATGCTAAAAACCTTGGACAGGCTGATAGACAGGCACCTCAGAGAGGTTACCCTGAAAAGGTTCCCACTACATGAGAACCAGCACGCATATACAGCAGGCAAATCAGTAAAGTCATGACTGCACTCGCTTGTTACAGCAATTGAGAGAGGGATGACTGGCGGTGATTATGTCCTGGCAACATTCATGGATATACAGGGAGCGTTTGATGCGACCTCTCATGAATCAATAGAAACAACCCTGAGAGAAAGGGAAGTGAAGGAAAGCTTAATAAACTGGATTGTATCTATGCTAAAAAGCAGGGAGATCCGGATAACATACCAACAAGGACGGATCCATGCAACGGCCATCAGGGGCTGCCCACAAGGGGGAGTACTCTCTCCCCTACTGTGGAGCCTGGTGGTGGACAGTTTACTGGACGAGTTAAATGGTCAAAAATTATACACACAGGGCTACGCTGATGATTTGGCTGTGGTGGTAACCGGCAAATTTACGGGAACCATCGCGAAGTCAACGCAGTGGGGACTCCGATGTGCGGGAAAATGGTGTGTGAAAAAGGGGTTATCGATAAACCCGGACAAAACTGAGATCACTCTTTCACCCGTAAAAAGAAAGGCAAGGAGTTGATCAAGGTGCAATACAAAGGAAGACCGTTAGCCCTCACAGGAAAGGTGAAGTACTTAGGAGTATACTCTTATCTTGATGAAAAACTCTCCTGGGGGAATCACGTCTGAGATAAAATAAGAAAAGGGATTGAGGCTCTTTGGGCTTGCCGCACCTATGTCGGCAGGACCTGGGGACTCTCTCTCAAAATGATGCACTGGATATATACCGGTGTAATACACCCCAGAATTACATACGCGGCCATTGTGTGGTGGGGCCGGGTCCACCTGGCCAAAGTCAGAGAGAAACTAGACCACCTGCAAAGGCTCGCGTGCATGATGACAACGGGGCAATGAGTACGGTGCCGACGAAGGCACTAGAAAGGCTCCTAAACTTGCCACCACTTCACACTGCTATAGAAGCAGCTGCGATAATGGGGGCTTATCGTCTGGGTCAACCAAACCTTCAGGCCCATAAAACAGGCCACAAAAGGATATGGGAGATGACGGGGACGATAGACAAATGCTTTGGGATGCCAAAGAACAGAATTACGATGGAACACTATTTTGACAAGCCATACCGTGCCCTAATACCCACACGGGAGGCTTGGAAAAAGAGGTGGCCGAGCATTCTAGGAAAAGAGGAGAATGTGTGGTTTGCAGATGCCTCTCAGTATGACCAAAGTATAGGAATCGGAATCACGAATGCAAAAGGCGCTGACAACTGTTCAGTGGCACTGGGCGAGGGCGTCTTATCCTCCAAGCAGAGATAATGGCGATCACGGTAGCCATTGATAGAAGTCAGCAGAAGGGCCTTGTTAATAAATAGATCTATCGGCTATTAAGGTACTATCGTCACGCCAAACTACATCCCTGGTGGTGGTGGCGGAGTGTGTTAACAAACTATACACCCTTGGTCAGGAGAACCGGGTTACTATACTATGGACACCGGGACACTGCGCCATAAAAGGGAACAGGATTGCTGGCAAGCTAGCGAAGGAGAGCATAAAAAAAGGAACTGGCAACACCCAGGCCTCGTCTTCCTGTAGCATACAGTGTCATAAAATCCAAAGTAAAGGCTTGGATAAGTAAGCAGACGGCAATGCACTGGCGGTTGGCCAGTGGCATGAACGTCAGCAAAGCACTGATAGGGGACACCCCCAGTAAGTATGCTAAGTTCTCCTATTAAGGCTTGACAGGAAACATGCAAGGTTCATGGTCGGACTACTAACCGGTCATGGGACCACAAAACACATGTGGTATAAAATAGGAGTGGTAAGAAGCGGCTCCTGTAGATACTGTGGAGAAGAGGAAGAAACCTCGATCCATATCATATGTTAATGCCCAGCAATAGCCAGGACAAGACGCGAAGCATTGGGGCTAGAGTATCCAGCACCCAGTGAAGTCAAAGGGATAGAGCTCAGTAAAATTCTCACTTTGGCTATAAAAGTGAGGCTAATGAGCTGATCTTTAACAGCAAGTTGAGGAATCGTTCAATAGACTCGGAAGTCTGAGCACTCGGCGCCACCTCACACACAAATGAATGAGGGTGTCCGTCCCATAGTGTCCCTGGCGGGACAGTGCGAATTCGAAGCGGAGAGGCGAAAGGGGAGCTCGGGCTAGCCTCAATGACTCTCTCTGGTTACTGATGCGATACTCGAAAAAGTAGTTTCCGGCGCCCTGGGGTGCGGTGTCTGCCAGCCACTTTGCATGCGTGTATCGCCATTCGCTTCATTAAGTGAGACCAGCCATCAAACTATCACAGTTTTTTCTTTTCATGTTTGCTACAGTTTTCCATTTTCGGGAACTTTTCGTCTCAGAATTTCGCATGTTAGGTAAAATGAATGTTGCAGCTATTGGAAGATTCAAAGCAATAAATTTTCAAGTTTGACACAGTTGATTCCGTATCACTATACGTGAAGAATGAGCCAGGAGTCGAAGTCAAGTTTTTTGAAGCTCTGTACTCGGTAACGCTACGGTAGTCGTTATTTATATAATCGTTAAAAAAAAATCGAAAACGATTTAGTTTACTTCAGAAATCAGGAGCGACTCTCTGACGCATTAGCAAACAACAAAATGGAAGGTCACTTTAATACATATTTTGCAGGAAATATGTGGCTGACACTCGGAATTATTAATTAACTAAGTTTGATTTCTTTATCCGTTATATGTATTTAATAAACTTACGAGTTGTGTATCATTCCCGAAAAATTGGATAAATTAATTTAGTTCACTTTAGAATTGAGCTACTCGATTCCATTTTACACCGTAGGCGCGCTTCACGCGAATCAAATGAAATTCAAGAGACATCAACTTCGGATGCCGTGTACATATATTTGTAAAACCCGCCAAATTTATGACATTAAGTCAGTCGAAATGAGTTGTCTGGGTGATGTAACAATGCGAAGGTCAGTTACCCTTCACTAATTCCATAATCCCGTACATATATTGTGTCGCGCGTCATCAATTTTGAAAACCGAACGTAAAATTTATAACCGAAGCTGGAAATTTCGTCAAGGTGAGTGCCCTCGCCACCTTCATACTTTGGAGCTGCAAAACTCGTAAAATGGAAACACCACGCTCGTGTCCCCCCGATTTTATTTAATCGAAAATGAGAACCCGTCACCGTCGGTGAACGCATTATCATACTCGTTTACCATACTGAAAAAGAAGACTCGAGAAATGGAGGATTCGCAGGAGGAAAAAAATCTTCGAATCAACTTTTATACGTTAAAATACATTTCCCAGCACCTTCGTTGTTGAAGAATTTTCGAGTAATTTTTTTGTGGTTATAAAAATGTCTCGTGAATTATAAATTCGGTTCCGCCAACGTCGAAAGTGTAAAACCTGCTTTATGCATTATTCAAACGTCTTCGTTTTTATTATTATTATTAGTATTATTATTCTTTCTTTTTTCCCTTTCCTCTCGCTTTCTCACTCTCCGGGTATCTTTTTGTACGATATTTATTCGTAATATTCTCCGCTAGAGAGAATGGTTTTCCTTTCGTTTCTTGTTCATTTTTTCTTGTTTTCTTTACCGAGCTTTGCGAAGGATCTAACAGTAGCGTTGGTTATTCAGCGGATAAACGAAGGTAGGGTGTTTGGATTTGTGTATGTTTTTTGCCTTCTTGCCACTTCTTGAACCTGCCTCGAGCAAATCCACCGAACCCAGAATCCGCAGCTACGCTCATGGTGAATCGTTTGCAGTGAGACATACCCAGATACGGACAAGAAGTACGACGGATATTCCCAAAACTACTTTCATTTTTTACCAGTTTTAGCAAAATTTCACGATTAGCCCGGTTTTACTCACAGGAATAGGCGCCTGGAAGAGTCGAGCATCATCATGTTCATTCGAATCTCTACGTACGGCTCTTTATTTCGCATTAGCAGAAGATATATCGATGGTTATTGATTTCTCGATTCGACGTGCGATACCTTTTAATCTTCACATCTACATATGTACCACAGTGAGATACGCCAGTTTGAAAAAAAAAAAAATCATAATTATCCCGTTTTCGGGAGGCGCTGAAATTAGCGTTTGACAGAAACGGACATGAAAGTCCAGATTCTTCAGACTTTTTCTTGTAAGTTTCTCAACTCTTGCGCACTACTTTTTTCAAGTCCACAAGACTGCATTCGCAATCGAGGTGGTGCCCGGAGAAGGTACGATAAGACAAGGCGGATCCGCTAGAAGAACAAGGAGACTTTGGAATGAAGTTTTTTGCCGCGGACCATATTCATACATTAAACCAAGTTATCGAAAAAACTAATGAGTACGACATGGAAATATACCTCTTGGTCGTCGATTTCCGCAAGGAATTCGACTCGCTGAATCACGCGAATATATAGTCCAAAGAAAATAGTTACAATCCTTCAGGAATCATACAAAAATGCTGAGGCATACGTGGTTCTGGACAAAAAAGATCCAGTCTTCCCCATTAGCAAAGGAGTTGAACAGGAAGACCTTTGGTTCACTAATATTTTCAACGCAGTATTGCAGAATATTTCTCAAAATCTGAAGTGGGTAAAACAAGGGGTTAAAAATCGATGAAAAAATGTTGAGCAACCTGCGATTCGTGGACGACCTTGTACTGATAGCCACGAACCGGGACGAATTAGCATATATGGCCTGGGAACTGGAAAACGAATGCGAGAAAGTAGGATGCGAAATAAACGAATCTAAATTAATGATGAGAATGAGGAATGTACAAGATCTAACTGTTGGGAACTAAAAAATAGAAAAGGCACAAGAATACATGTGCTTAAGGGTAAACTCCGTCATTTACAAATAGATTGAGAAAAGAATTAGAAATAAGAAAGGGAAACGCATGGAAAAAATTATAGCCACTAAAACTTATCCTGAAAAGTAACAAAAACGAACAAATCGAAAGTAAAATCAACAAAAAATTTGATGATGAGAAGTTTAGAAAGAAAGATAAAATCCGAAACTCCGAAATCAAATACAAAATAAAGACAATAAAGACAAAAGCGATATAAGATATACAATAGAGAAATTAAAAACTAAGTATGCAGGACACATGGCGGGGGGAGGGGAAGAAGAAAAACAGAACAAAAAAGTAACATATTTTGGACACCATATGACAAAAAGGGGAAGACAGGCAGGTCCAAGATCAGATGGAAGAACGAACTTAGGACAGTATTCTGGGTGAATTTGGCTAGCAAGGCACAGTAACAGATGCTTATGACCGAAAATCGGCGGAGTAGTAAAGGGAAACAGATCAAGCGCCAATCTGTTAGCGACTGCTTACCCTAATTAAACGAGAATAATGTAATACCTTAAGGTAAGTTAAATGAGCTAAGAAATGTTACTACCAAAGCTGTAATAATAGAAGATACCGATAGTTATTGATTTCTGAGTTCGACGTGCGATACCTTTTATCTTCACATCGTGTATGTACCGCAGTGAAATACGCAAGTTTGAAAAAAATTATTATTATGCCGTTTTCGAGAGGTGTTGAAATTAAGGTTCAGCAGAAATGGACAAGGAAGTCCAGATTCAGGCTTTTTCTTGAAAGTTCCTCAACTCTTGAACTACTTTTTTCTATCCACCAACAGAGTAGCCCAAAACCGAAAAAGTTAGAAGAAAGTTGGGGAGGCCTTCACACAAAGGGGTTGAGTAGTTCGGTATACTCAATGTGCATATATTTTTAATGTAGACATAAATATTCGTTAAACGTGTGAAAAACTAGCCTAATAAACGATCATGTATTAATTATTATTATTATTATTATTAATATCTAATATCCATACTGCACTTTCTGACTCGATTCGATTTTGAACTCCTACTCCTTTTCTTCCTAGTCCCCAGAATTTTTAATTTGGAGTAAAACTAATACCAAAGCTCAGTTCACCAGCCCCGAATCCATAGGGTATTTCATGTTATCTTGACTTTGACGCCTCCTCCTTCTCAGTAACAACACTCAACTTGGGTAAAAATTAATACGAAAATTGGATTCAGTGACCCTAGAAATGGAACCTCAATTTTTAAACTCTCTGTTTTTTACCTCGGTGCCTCCATTTTCAAGTTGCGGGAAGCTGATACCGAAAAATAATGAATTGAGCGACGCGGGAAACCCTCATTTTAAGATCCATCTCGTATTTTTTAACTTGGTATATTTTCACACCCTCTTCATAGTTTTCAACTTTGAGATAATCTGATATCTCCATTAAAGTCAGGATCCGGCAACTCAAACTGAGTTCCACGTCGTTAGGTGAGGTTATTTTCACCCCCGCCTTCATTAATGACCGTTTTCAGGGCTGACACACAAGAAGTGCAGGAACCATTCTAACAGAAAATCCGTTTCACAGTTTTGGTTCCGAAGTTTTTTTCGCATGAATGGCAGTTCCCGAGGTTTTTGAAAAAACAATTTGTACAGTAGGGAAGCGGGTCTACATGTAAACCAATATTCAAAGGTGAAGCTCACATCAGAAAAGTAAGAACTCTTAATATATTAAGTTGTTCAAGGATTTAAGTATTACCCACGTTCAAAAAAGGAAGTATATTCAACTTTTCTGCATTCGGTTTCAACACAAGTTGTTATAATTAATTCTTTGACTCGAAGAGGAAGACAGCGAAAAAGTCATGCAACAGATGTCGAATGTTTTGCATATCCAGAACGCCGCAAATAATAAGACAGAGGGAACGAAAATGTTCGTCGGTGTAATGATGAAAAGAACATAGAAGCGTTAAGGCGTTACACGCCTTCGCAAATTTATTCCCAATTTGAAGAAGAAAAAACAACATCGAACAACGGGTCTGTTTATAATTATTGTTTTCGAACAAAGCACTCGAACCGTTTTCATTGTTCTTTTCAGTAGAAACCCTTACTCAACGACTGATGCTCATTTTTCACCAACTTAAGAACATTCCGCTGGGGTACTAAGTCAACACGGCGAAAGGTACTCGAGTCACCCCAAACTGTTCGATAATTTAAACGATGCTCGTCCTAGAAACTGAAATCCGATGTAATGTGCAGCTCGGCTGGCAATAAAGTAACAGAAAAAGTCTGGTTACACATGTTCGTTGAATTTTCCACAAAAAGAGCGGAATGCACGATTCGATGGTGGATCGCGAACTGAAAGACAGAAATCTGGATGAATATACTCGTATGTTCTTTGTGTGTCGCATAGCTGAATCACGTGTTTCCAGGATTAAGTGAAATGAAGTCGGCCTTTTTCCGGCTCAGAATTTCGAAGCATTTGCATTTTTCACGAGGGATTAAGCATGTAATTCGTGCGAAAAGCGCCGGATAGCTGTTTTCGAGATTTGCGAGCTTTGACAAATTGTGCGACTCGTACTCGCATATAGGGTCGAGTTTACGGGGAATTTTTTACACTCTGTCGATTCCGAAAAGGGAAACAAAAGGAAACGTGACTATGTAACGAAGTAATTTCAGAAGTTATGACTGTTGTTTACAGATGTTTCAACAGGGGCAAATGGGGACCTCACGAGCCCACAAGTCGAATGGTAAAAGAAGCCCGGTTTGACGTCGTATACGAATAAAGAGCGAGTATAATGAAGAAATATTCAACGTGATATGCAATGGTGGTAATCCCGACAGGTTTTTAGGCAGATGTGGCTTAATAATAAATGGGGGTCATTCATCTTTTGCCAAAAACAAAATCACAAAAAGTATTTTGCATTCGAATATGTTTCATAATGCTGACTAAATTGACATTTTCATGTCTTTGCTTTTGCACATAAACGAAAAACATTTTTGGCTGTGAAGATGTTGTATTGTATGAATATAAATAGCATGTCGCAGATAGATCTGCAACCACGGGAGAGCATTTTCATGTCTTGATTTTAATATCGACTTTTATTTCTTCCAGCCATCTTCAGTATTTAATAGAAATTTCTATGGACATGTGAACTACTAGACTGAAATGTGAACTGACTTGTGACCTTGAAGAGCTAAATCATACAGATTGGCTTCACGCAATACGCATTACGCACCACTGAACTGTGAACGGAACTGGAAATGAGAAGAGAAGAGAAAATAAGTAATGTAACCTCGTTCCTCGAGGAGGGCCGACAAAAAAGCACGCATCTTGACTCTCGACAAGAAAATAATAATGAAAATAAAAATCCATGGAAGAATTAATAAATAATTCGACCTGACCCTACCCTTTAAAAAAAAAGATTCCATGGAAATTTCTATTAGATACTGAAGATGCCTGGAAGAAATAAAGATTTCCATGAAAATTTGAACCACTGAAACGTTGATAGAAATTTACAGGAAAAATTTTTTTATTGAGGTATGATCACGATAAGTAACGTTTTTTCGTTTATAGGTATGCCAAAGCAAAGACATGAAAATGTCAAAAGTAATGGTTCAAGATTGGTGTGGTGGGACGTATAGCGATGCACGCATGCCAAAGTGGCCCCTAAGACACCGCACCCCCGGCTCCGGAAACCACCCTTTCGAGTATCGCATCAGTGGCCGGAGATTGCGGTTGATCCGGAAAAATTGTATGTAGCATTAGTAAGGATGAGAGGATTAATAACGAAACACTGTACCATGAAAATGAAAAAATTGAGCGTGACACTGGAAACTAATGAGAGATAAGGTACTCACAAACTCGTATTCCCTCGATAATGCTTGCATTTTCAAGGTTTCAAATTCCTTCTTCTTCTTTACTTAGGCTAGATTTACAGATGGGCAGGGACAGGAACAGGTTCTCTACCCTACGAGCGGCGGCGGAACGAGACACGCTCTTATACTACGGCGGTGTTCACAGCCTTAAAAAGAGTTACTGCCCATGCTACTGAAGTTGCGTCTTCCTCCTAGTCGTCTCAGCTATCTGTACCACTAGACTCATAGGGTTTGCAACTGTAGCAACAGGCGGTTTTTCTTTGGGCTAGCCTGTCCACATACTGCACAGTCATCTTCTCTTTACCACCACCAGTCACCAGCATCATTAACCGACATAGTAACCACAAATCTGTCAAGAGTAAACGTTTCTGGAGATAAATACTCACCGGCTCGGATCTCCGGGAGGGAGACCCTCATTGAACCCTCGCATCATCATAGGAAACGCAGACTAACGCTAAGAATCGCAGCATGGATTAGGAATATGTCAGACAACGATAACTGCTCAAAAATACGAACAGAGAGCTGTTGAGATATAGCATCAACATTGCCGCATTGAGTGAAACACGACTTGCTGAGGGAGGTTCCGTTGCAGAGAAGAACTACACCTTCTTCCGGAAAAGACGGAAAAGAGGGCAGCCCAGGCAACCCGGAGTACGTTTTGCGATCAAAAATAGTCTCCTGCTATACCCTGTGAACTGAATGAGCGTTTGTCAGTGCTCAGAATCGACTCCTTCAAAAATAGGCCAATCAATTTCATAAATGCCTCCACCATGCAAGCAGAAGATATCCAGAGGGAATCGTTTTATGGGCACCTGACCTTTCTCATTGACAATATACCTAATAGCGAGAGTATTGTTCTTGGTGATTTTAATGCACGTGTTGGATAAAATCACGAAGCCTGGAATGGCGTTATTGGAAAACACAGCATCGACAAGGTGAATGAGAATGGAGAGCTTCTACTGACCTTTTGTGCCTCACACAATCTGGTTATCACCGATACGCTATTCCAACTGAAAGACATCTACAAAAGCACTTGGCGACACCCCAGGTCAAATCACTGGCATGCCTTGGACTACATCATCATAAGACAGACAGACACAAGAACGTATGTCCATCGAGAGTCTTCAAAGGTGCAGAGTGTCACACAGACCATGTCAGATGCTCATGCGTACATTGCGAGTAATGGTAAAACTAAAAAAGTATGATAAAACTACGTCGCACACCAGCAATACCGATGATATCTCCAAGCTAAAAGTCACATCCGACATCCCACAGAACAACATTTTCTACGGAACTAGAATCTCAGATTAGAGGCACCGCATCCGCAGCACACATCGGGGTTGAAGAGGATTGGAACAGTCTGAAAGGCTGTATTAACAAGACAGCTACGAAAATGTTCGGGAAAGTCCCCAAGAAAGCTAATCTTGACTGATTTAACGAGAATGCGGAAGAAATCGAGGCAGCAATTCGAGAGATAAGTGCGCTTTTCAAACAAACTATTAGCAAACCGCTGGACAAGCGGGCGCGAGCAAGATATCGTAAAAGGCAGAGGCCACTGTGCAAAAGGTGACTCGAGAGCTCAAGAATGAGTGGTTCCAGCAAACAATCAAAGAAATACAGGAGCTAACAGACTAAAACAATGTTAGCCCGTTTTACAAAGCACTTCTTGAAATACAAATTGCCCGGTTAGGAGTAAGGAACGAGTGCTACGAAGCAGGACACGGATATCATCAAACGTTGACTACAATACTGCCAGGAGCTTCTCAACATAACGATAAACCAGCTACCGCAGTGCCTGGCAAGGGAGGACCTGGCCCCCTCCCCACTATACACGAAATTCGATCAGCCATCTCTAAACTGACGAATAACAAAGCCCCTCGTCACGATAGCATACCCACGGAAACATACAAGTGTGGTGGCGGCCTAAGTGAAGAAACTGCATCTGTTACTTAAGAAGATCTGGGAGCAAGAGCAGGCACTTGCAGATTTCAAAAATTCCTTA
Organism: Acanthococcus lagerstroemiae; assembly: GCA_031841125.1. Lineage (NCBI taxonomy): Eukaryota > Metazoa > Arthropoda > Insecta > Hemiptera > Eriococcidae > Acanthococcus > Acanthococcus lagerstroemiae. The sequence goes on from CM063109.1 coordinate 4,529,384, forward strand.
ACTGCAGGTCGGTTTTAAGTACTCTGCCGCCCTGGGCTGTAGTATTTTTGCTGCTTCATTTTTTTATATCCCTCTTACCGCAATTTTTTTTTGGGGCCACATATCTTCCCGCCCCAAAATTTTGCCGCTCTGGGCCGTAGCCCGCTCAGCCCATATGGTAAAACGGCGCTGCTTAACTGTGAACATTTATAAAAGAAAATGTGACAGATCTGATTGCTCTGACTACCGTGGGATTTCGCTCTAGTGCATCACGGAGAAGATTTTAGCAAGAGTCATTTCTGATGAACTTCAACCTGTACTAGAGAAAGTTTTACCCGAGAGTCAAGCTGGTTTCCGCCGCAACAGAGAAGCACCACAGACATGAGTTTTACCCTTAGACAGCTCCAGGAGAAAGTTAGGGAGCAGCATTCCTCCCTTCACGCTATTTTTGTAGACCTAAGGGCAGCCTTCGAAATGGCGAACAGGGAAGTATTATGGAAGATACTTTTCAAGTTCGGCTGCCCAGAGAAGCTAGTCAATATTATAGCCAACCGACACCAGGGAAATAAAGCAAAAGTACTAACTGGCAGCGACCTGACAGATGGATTTAGCATAACTATAATGGAGTCCATCAAGGCTGTGTCCTGGCCCCATTTCTCTTCAACATATTTATGACTGCCCTACTTATAAGTGTGGTCCGTGTGCTGCAAGACCGATGAATCGACTTTAGGTATACAGATTCGACAATGGACTGCATAATCTCTCTCGACTTAAGGTTAAGAAAAACGTGCGCAGAAGATTTATAACTGAGCTGCACATGCTGATGACCTGGTCTTACTAGCTAACTGAGAAGATGAAGCTCAAACAATGATGGAACATTCTCAAATGTATACTGCTCCCTGGAAATGGAAGTGAATGCTTCAAAAACCAAGTTGCGGGTAATGAACTGTCATGAACCCAGCAGTAACACAGCCATCATCTTTACAGGCGGCTCGCCGATAAAAGAAAACATAGGGCAATTCAACTACCTAGGAAGCCTGGTGACAGAAAACGAAGACTTGGGCGCTGAGATCGGTAATCACCTAAAAAGCACATCCTGTGCCTTTTCCAGCTCAATAGCTCGGGTATTCAAATGCAGGAACCTCACGTTCCAAACGAAAGTCATGGTCTTTAAAGCGATAGTCCTCTCGATCTTACTGTATGGTAGAGAGGGCAGAAAATGTACAAGAGACATGTAAAAGCATTCGAAAAGTTCCTAGTGAGACACTTACGTGGCATAGTGGGAATCAAAAGGCAAAGTTACGTACCTAATAATGAGATTCGAAACGGAGCCACTTGTGCCACAACAGAAAGTATACTGACACGTACCTATCCAAGATGGCTTAATCACATAGGTATGTGTAGAATGGATGAGACGTGCCTCCCCAAACAAATCCTTCATGGGGAGCTGACTAATGGACAGAGGCAACCAGGTGGGCAGATAAAAGGATGAAAGGACGTCATTCATTCCATCATGAAGAATGCGAGAGTCCAAGATACGTATAAGAATCAACTCACTAGGACAGAACAACATGGAAGGGTACTGTGTACAGCAACACTGGAATATTCCCTTCACAAACTTGCAGTACCCAGGCGACAGAACCGGAATACTTTGAGTGCCCTGAATGCCATCCGATAATCAAATCACGAATTGAATTTCGGAGCCATCGGCAGGCCCACATTCGGCGACAACAGAGGCTGCTGAATTGAAGAATGGTATCTTCGGCGACGGAAGAACCTGGACGACAACGAAGATAAATAGAAATTTGTGATTTTGTTTCTGGGGTCCCAGATTCTATCATTAGGAGCTGCCTTCCTAACACGATCAAGACACCGCGGCAGTGGCGGATTTACCTATGGGCAAAATGGGCAATCGCCCAGGGCAGCAGATTTTTGGTGGGGGCGGCAAATTTTCCTTTTTTTTTTAAATATAATAAAAAATAAAATAAAAAATTAATAATTAGTAATCATTCAACTCTCTGTATAATAACGGTACCTCGTTTTCCTATGTTTACCCATTCAACGCTTGAAAAATATTAAAAATCCAGGGGCGGCAGACATTCACTTGCCCAGGGGCGGAAAACTCCTAAATCCGCCACTGCACCACGGCAGAAGCGGAGAACAAGTTCTTCTACTTAGTGTTAGTAATCTGGCATCTAGATTCAGTAATTTACCAATATTCAGACTTCGTAGAAAAAAATTAAAGAACAAGATCGAAAACTCGAAAAGAAGATAGCCAGATATACAAGATGTTCAAAACAATAAAAATTTAGTAAGTTCACGTTCCGGTCTATACATAATGTACATATATGATTACGTAGATTTTGTTGATTATAAGAGTACCTATGTCCTGAATAGCCCTAATCGCGTCCTTTTTTCCTAGTGTTATCAATAACTTGCATGTAGATTCAAACACCAATGCTTTTGATATTGCTATTAACGTGCCAGAGTCGAACCGACACCAGCTCATTTGAAGGGAAATTTCTGACTTTTCCGAGGACAAAATGTCAATTTTGTCAACTAGAAAATTTTCGATGTTAAAAATCAGGAAAACAAAGGTCTACTAACTCCTTCGTTTTGACTAACTGCAGATTCCATTTTCTCAAATGAGGACGAGTTTTCCACCGACGATGGTTTTAAAACCTCCCTCCTTGAACCTGCGTTACGTTCTCGAAATCGATAAGACAGATACATATGAAATAAATAAAACTAAAGAATACTTGAAAAAAGATCCTAGTCCCCGGATCGTGGATTTCGACTCTTGGCGAGGTTCTTGTTCCCGGGGACAATGAACAGGATAAAAAAGACAAAAATGTAAGACGGAAAGAGGTGGTCAGAACTTGGCTTTTGTGTCCAGGATCTTAGCTGTGGACTTTATTTTCTAGGAAGCAGAGCAGGTGAAGCCTATCCCTGCATTTCCGCAAATAGCCGAAGAGATTTCAGCTTGGCATTGATGGCCTTTAAACAAATGGACAGATAGACTGACTCATACTTTTTTCTACTGTCTGTCTGTCCATGCGTACATAAATTCACAAGAGAACACCGATAAAATTCACAGGATTCACAAAATGACACTTTTAATTAAGCTAATCTGCGTAATACAAATTTATTCGCTCCAGCGCGCTCATTGTGAACCCAATTCTGATACTCCGAATACACTCTATCCAAAGTTCATTTTTCTTTAACCTGCACACCCCACAGAAAATGCAGGAAACATTCTCATCGTCCTCGTTAATACGGAGGAACATGGAAAGTCGATAGTCTTCCAACTCTTCGCCAGCGACAGCCAAATCATTTATCAAATTTCTGGCTTTCACAGGACTTTTTCTGATGCTCGTTTCTTTATCCTGAAGGAAAAACAAATCAAAACTGAAATTAAACTCATGTTGAAAAAATGTTGCTGTGTATATATAATTGAATTCAATTTACTCACCGACGTTTTTGTTGGAAACGCGATGCTTCTTTTCCTCTTTTTTTGTCAAATTTCTTTTCCCCGTCACTTTATATGAACAGATTTCCGCTTACGCGGAACCTTTTGTGAAAACTTTCCTTTTTCCTTAAGCTCTTGTTCTTTTTTATGCTGCGAACTAGTTAGAATTTTTGATTTGAGGCATTCTCATTCACAAACCATTGGGTTCTAGTTTTCTGATGCTGATACCTTAACAAACTTGAACTATAGGTTTCCGTTAAAATTTACGAACATGGGTTCCATTTTATCAATTCTTATTCGAGTCACCATGTTTGAAATTCGTTATGAAAGAGAAGAGTTCACACACGATACAGGCTCCATTTCTAAATTCCTGATCAGTTCAGTTTCGCAGGAATAGGTTGTACCACCTGTAGGCTCTGATTCAAAATCTCAGTTTCATTAATTACACTCTTGTCAAGCCACAACTGATTTCTTCAGGGGCTTGTACACGATTCTCCAACCAATGCTTCCTCCAATTCAACCATGTCCAGTATTGTGAGATATCCCAAGAGACATATGTTCTGAACCCTAAAACAGAATGAACTATTAGCATACGTTTGCATACATCGTAGATGAAAAATTAAGTAATTACGGGACTCCAACAGTAATACCTAAATTACACACTGCTTTTAGGTGATGCTCTTAAGTTGATTCAGGTAAGCCCAATTCATTCGTAATGCTTCTTTTATTATCTTCATTTAAAACAAAATCGGATACATCTTGTAAAGTAGCTTCAGTTCCCTTCTGTTGTCAATCACTCATTCTTTGCACCATTACACGTATTTCTGCAAATAAATTGATTATTACATATATATTCAAGTAGAATATAATAATTCTGTGAGAACAATAGAATTGGTAAACAACCGATTAGGGTGCCATACTTACTTTTATCGTAATTTACTTGCCCAGAGCATCGCCGAAACCAAAGAAACCATGAAAAATATTGAAGTTGTATTACTTCTGTGCTGATGAAGTTGTACGTGCACATTACTGACATGCCGAGTACATTTACTCAACACAACGTAATTGTATGACCAAATTTAACTGATTCATCATACATTTTGGATTCCCGATGTCGCATGTGTTTTGATGGAAGGTAAAACGAATGATTAAATATTGAATCCTATGATCGAAAGATTTGGGATGCCGAAATATTATTTTAGGGTTTTTTCCCTCAACGATAATCAACGAACCAATAGGTGAACTTACAGCCATAACCGAATAGGTCCCTAGCATAAATCCGACTAACGCTAAACATAATATTACGTCCACAAGCACAAAGTTAAAATAGGTACATAATGAAAAATTTCAGAAGTCTCTATAATTGAATTTTCAGCACTGACTTGTTCCCAGTTTATCCTGACTGAGAGTACCTATAGCTGCAGATGTGACCGTGGAAACGCGACACACAACAGTAGATTACATCCAGACGGTATGAAATAATGTCAATAAAGACATTGTCCCGGCTTTGGACAGCGCTGTAGTTTTCCTTTGTGTCAAGTCACTCTTGAAAGGACAGTGATCGATACACCGACAAACACGGAAAATTTTCAAGGTTGGATCAATGAACCTTAGCCATCAAACTACATACAGATAATTATTTTCTACGACAGACGTACACATGCAGGAACATCAAATATACTAATTCGATACCTTCACACATTTCCGCGAATTTCTACAAGTCTATTACAGGCTGGGGTGTAAATGACGAGACCTGAACGAGTTCCATTTAATCAAGTCAAATTCGTGGGCTTCATCGATAAACTGTTGCAACAGAACAGACGTGGACATGAATAACCTGGAAGCGACGTTGATTATTACTCTCATGACAACCAGCATTTGACATAGGTTGTTTACGGGCGACTCGCAAGCATTTTAATCATGTCAACACCAGAATTAAATTAGAGTGAAATACAAAAATTTCATAATAAGAATCAAGGTCACAATTAACGTAAAAATAGTGCTTATACTACAATCTGGTTATTTTAGGCAAGTTACTGTCAAATAATACTGACGAGAATATTATTATAATACCAACAAGAATATTCTTACTCATTCGAGCAATCTCATGTTAGTTAGAACGACATAATTTCGAAAATTACGTTCAGGAACATCTCACTTGTTAGTCGCCGGCAGTAATTTGATTATCCGGCTCTCTTTAATTCTGTAGCAATTTATTCACGGCAGCCTTTATCAAGAATCTAAAAGGTGAAGAGGTGGTCTGAGGGGAAAGCTCCCTTCCAAATAAAGATGCTTCATTTCCGAACCTTCAAAAATTCAGCCATTGACCTGTTGCAAACCAAATACGTTTTTTATAAGAATAGAACAGAAGGCTTCTCTCGTATCAGCTTTCTACTCGGCTCTACAAGCTTTGTTCTCTGTTTTTCGGCTTGTTCATTTACTTGAGTACTTCTCTGCCTATACTACAGTGTCTCAGGTATAATTTCTCCCAGTAAATGCGAAAATACCGACGAAGCTCGCTGCGGTTTTAGTACGTAACGCGATAAGGTGTAAGGCTGAGATTCAAAAATTATTTTAGACTCGCTAAAGCCGGACAAAACTACCCACGACTTCTAAGAATCATTAAGACTTCATTGCACTTGTGAAAATCTGTTAAAACTCATTAAGAGATTAGGACCTTCGCCTTTGATAACAATAAGTTTCAAAACTTGTGATGAAATTCACGGCATTTATCAGCCTCTTCTAAAACTTTTCACTTCTTTAAAACTATGATTCTTCGAGGCTTCTAAAAAGTTCTTAACCTTTGTGAATACATCGGTGAGCAATTATTTTTAAAACTTATATGTAATCTGAAAAAACTCTGGCAGTTTTTTGACCAGAACTAAAATGAGACTATCAAAGAACAAATCTTCCACGTTGTCAGATTTATAGCATTTTGGTACTATTTTAACACTTCTGTCCAGCCGATCAGAAAACTGAGCTAGCGGGCTGGCCGAATTAACACCATTTTGAGACCAATAACCAGGGGGAAAAAAACAATTTAGCGAATCGGGTAAAATTAATTCAGTCTGTTAAAACTTTCAAGGCTCATCAAGTCATTTTATTCGCTCATCAAATGCATCGAATATTGTCACTTAAACTGAATTTTTTAACCTACACCTAAGCCAGGACAAACAGACAGCGATGCTGTATCAGCCAGTCAGCCTACGGACAGAACAAAATGCATACTGAACAACCAAGACGATTTGGGCTCTCGAATTCCACTTCAACTCGTAACTCCATGCTCTCAGGAAAAAAAAAAATACCACGGGGTATTAGATGGAGGATCTAAAAAACTGAATGGTCTTATTCCTTGGCTCTGGTCATCCGGCCGCAGGACAGAGGGGTACCAGTTTGTTTGCCCGTCGGTTCTTTACTGTCAGCCCAACTGCTTGCTAACCTTCCTGTTTCGCAGACAAGTTGATTAAATCTGTTTCTTTGTCTGCCTGCCCGCCTGTTTGTCTCGCGGGCTGATTGGCTGTCTTTCAGTTTAGCTCTTTTTCGCTGCCTCCCTGTATGTTGGCGGCAGGTGCTCCACCCGGCGTTTCCCCGATATACAGGGAATAAACGAATTTCTGAGATTTTGAACGATTCTAACATGAAATTTCAATTACACGGCGCTACGTAAGTGAGTCCAGACCCGTAGCTACCGCCAAGGCAGCCAAGGCTAGCACATTCTCAAGAAAAATTTAAAAAATTATAAATAAAAACAGCTAAAAGTATGTGTTGTACCTTTATGGCTCATGCCCTGGCACATACAATCGGTTAACTACGGGCCTGATTAAGTCAGAGAAGTAAAATTAAAAATATATAACAGGAAAATCGCTTTCAACAAAAGCTCAGTAACAATATTCGAACCCCACCAACTTGGGCTTCACCACTCAACTCATTCACGCAGAAATGGCCAATCTAAACGCAATTTCAACCAGATTTTGAGGCGTTCTATCTTCGTAACACACGTACACTTCTCCCAGTTGTGGCCTACTGAACGTTCGTCTGCAATAAGCGAAACACAAATCAAATTAAAAGTACATTCAATCTGACATGCACATTTTCTAGGTGTAACTCACGAATACGTACCCCACAATCCAATATGAGGTTCTAGTCGACTTCTTCTCGTTCTCATCGGCGCCGCAATATTCGAACAGAATTCCGTATTCTTTCACCGGCATGATGTTACGCTGAAACTTGCCCACGCTCGAGACCCTCTACAATTACATTGCGAATGTAACACACATCGCATTGATGAAGCCGAATGAATATATCTGAAAGAGCTAATCACCTTCTGAGAGAGCACCGTATGAATTTTCTGCGCTGATAGCTTGAAGTTGTTTATAATACTTTGACACCTTCTAGCGACGTCACAGTGCTGCGCGTTTACCGAATACAAAATCACCCCTCTGTTGGTATGCAAATTAACGTAATAGAATAACGCTTTCTCATCGCCGTGTATTATTCTAGAAAAATAAAGAGGAAAAGGAAAACGATAATTGCTTTTCTCATAACGTGAAGCGCACTTTACAAGACAAAAAATAAATATCGTTCGAATAGAACGCGATACAGAATAGGCTTCATTTGGGTTTGCGGTTCAACAGATTCTGGTTTAAATGACGAGACAGTGCGTTCGGTCATATCAAGAAAAGTAAAATATAGAAGGTATTTCATGTAGCAGTTGAACGAGATACACTGAAAACCAAATTTCGCCACCAGCATAGGGATAAATAAATGGGAAAATAACAAAAAACAATCAGCCACATTGAGTGACAGACAGCGAAACAGTTAGTTATCGGGCCTGTTAGCATTTGGAATTTCGGATTTGGAATAAATATATTTTTTAAATTACAAAATTATTTGTCCAATCTTCAACTTACGTACCTTTTAGAACAAGTCGGGTCTTTCAAGAATTTTCTACCGCCGTCAACGAGCGAGCTTGAGTGAGAGCTCCCCTGCAACCAAAGAGACATTCCATAAAAACAAGTGAAAAACAAAGAAAACACGAACAGTGTAGTTGGAAGGCAAACCAACCGTAGTGTCGTAATCAGAACGATCAGAATCCGATAAATTCGACTGCGATAGTGTAAAAACACTGCCGGAATTGTTGAGCTGTTGAAGACGTTGAGCTCTGCGACCCAACACTGGGACAGTATCATCACTGAACACACTACTGGCAGTTCGACTCAGTGATTCTGAAAACATGTCCTCATAATTTCCGTTAACTGGAGCTGCAACATGAAATACGTTGAATGTTTGATCCAACGGAGAAAAATATTGCAGCTCACAAAAAATGGGAAGGAAATTGTGAACAGTCCGAAAAGTAAAATTTATTCAATATAAGCTGAACGGTTGTGAGAGAATAGTTCAGTATGAGCTTTGACGGATCATCCACCCAAAAAACCGAAGTACAAACTTACGTGCAGATGAATGAGGAGAGGAGCGGGTTTCTTCTTCAAAACTGAAAGGCGAGTTGAAATCGTTGGATTTTATTGTAGAATTACCTGTACAAATATCCAATTTTACGCAGAACTCCAAAACACGAAACATTTTTTAAAAACATATTTGTAGTACTCACTAACTGGACTGCTATTAGGTAAACTATCAGCGGATTTTTGGGGCGTTGATTTTGGAGCACTCGTGAAATTCGTATTCGTGCGTTTCATGCATCTGTCCAAATAATACCGAAGATTAATAAACGTAATTCGTATCTAAGAACATAAATAAGGTAGAAACACGATGCCTACTGTTCAACGCCATCTGATAATCCTAAATGCAAAATATCACTCAACGTATCTTGGATCTGTTCGACGTATAATTCATCTGGTCGTGTAGGACCAACATTACTGAACAAAAAAAAAAAAAAAAAACCACCACCAGCATGTTTTTAGTAAGAACAACTGTTATGGATCGAAGATAATTGTAAATAGTCGAAATGATCTCGACTTTTGGTACAAGTCCAACGTAAAAGAAAAAATAAACAGTGGGCTGGAGTAACCTTCGCTAATTTCTTTTCGACAAGAGGGCGGGGGCTGCGATTGTCTTCGCTTACCTATCTCACTGTTCTTCTTTCCATCCATCTACCTGCCCACTAGTTAATTTATCCAGCTATCCAGCTAGGAGACAGATTATTTCCCACTTCTCAGTCGGTCTGTCTTGCCTGGCATAGTTACAAACGAGTAGCTAAAGGCTAACAAAGAAGGGAAGAAATTTAAAACGTCTAGAGGACTTGGGCCACTTTGGAAAAGAGATTCTTAATTATTAATGACTGGATCATTCATCTTTGTACTGCTCTGTCAATATAATATAATATAAATAAATCGACAACACTTAATATTTACCAAATCCCCAAAATCATTGGCCTCGATTTCATTCAATTTCTCATGTATTTTCATCTGAAAAAAGAAATAGACATTAATATTGAATTTTATCGCGCCAGTACTCGAAGGTAATTTTAAATAAAAATCACGATATGTACATAATTAAGCATCTAGACGTTTCACTTTTGACATCATAATTCGCAGTATTACAATTAATAATTTGGAGACGAAATCTTACCTCTAGATTATGTGGAATGACCAGCAGACATGGAAAAACGAAAGTATCTTCAAACTGAGCTTGAATTTCACTCCCAGCAAGTTCGTCCTCACATTTTTCCAAATCGGATACACGACTTGTATCCTTTAATAATTTGATAAATATGTTCCCAAAAAAATGGTTTAAATTCGCGTGATTCACAGGATTACTAAAACAGCTGAAAAGAAAAGCCGAGATTAGTTTTCTAGGTCAATTTACAGGCAGTACCAAATAATAATTTCAAATCAAGGAAAGCATTTGAATTGAAACATTATATTAAGACTATCTCCACTTCTCGATGTAATAATCAATGCAGGCTAATATTTTTATCTAATAACTCACTCGTGAAGAGATCTGTATTTTAAATTCAAGCAATGTCTAACACTTAATCCCAACTGTTTGAGTTCAAATAACGAGCACCTGTAACAAAGAAATAATATCGTTTGAACAAAATTGACAGACATGTAAGTGCTAATACATAAATCTGTTTCTAGAACAGGTTGTAAAATTCACGAGTAAAGAACATGTAAGCACGTAGTTCACCCACTTATTTTGAGGACATGCCAATATCATTAATCCCTTTCCTTCTCCAATATAGACCACATGAACTAATTCCTCTTTAATGAAAATTGTCGAGCTGAAATAAAATCATGTAAGTATATTAATGTCTCGGTGACGAAGAGTAGCAGAGCAGAAATATGAGCTTTAAATCAAAAATTGATACTAAAGTAAAATTAAAGCAAAACTGATTAGTGTCGATCTCATTAACAAATGAAGATTTGAAGATTATACGGAACACGTGGGCAATGAAATAACTGCTTTCTGGCACGTTAGTCGGTCATCTAAAATTCTGCTGTCCTTTTGAAAGCAATCCAGCCAGTAAAAACACTAAAAATTTAGTCCGATTTTTGACCATTCTGATGAAAGTTTGCCAAACTTAGATTGGAAACTTAGAATGCATCATGTAGGATGACGAAAATTCTATTTTGACAACTATTACATTAAGGGTAATACGATAGTTGTAAGGCCAATGCAACTTCAATTTGAAGAAACCCAAGGTCTTGTCCCGGTCTCATTCCCAAGTTCTGAAATAAAATCATGAATATTCTTGATAAATATTTTCAGATGTCTTACCTTTCGGGTTTTTCAGAAACCAACTTCGGTAGTAAGTGGTATAGGGTGATCAAAGCTCCCTTAATCAAGTTCACGACGTTTTTATCGGCAGACTGAGGAAAGTGATATAAGGTATCGCTAATACTAGACTCGCTGGGTTCGATACTACCGACATCCAGAAACAGAACAGATACTGAATGTTCAGACAAATCTTCAAATCCACTGACTCCAGAAGAATCTATTCGAAACTAAGCATGTGATAAGAATTAATTTACAACATAACCCAATGCAAATACAAGCTACAAACGACTTGTAATTGCAGGAGGTGACTTGTATCCTACGAATAACTAATCCCCATCTGGACTTACTTTTAAATTGGTACTAGTAGCTTCATTCTTCTTAGCTCTGGTAACATCAACCGCTTTCGATTTCGTATGTTTCTTTGATTTACGTTCCTTCAAGAACGTTGAGAATTTGTTTGATTTGGAACGACTAATATTCGTCTTCGATTCTCTCTCAGTATTCGTGCTCACATCACGGATTATCGGGGAGCATTTTATAAAGAACAATTCTCCAGTGTCAAGTACACAGCTGTCCCATTCCGGAATTGAGCTACAAATCAAGTTCAGACCAAGTTTCGTAAATTGAAATTCTATAATTAATAGCACGATTGGGTATAAGAAGAATAGAATTCTGTCATTTCCACGGTGGATCACGCGGAAAATGATAATAATGATAACGAAAAATATCAACAGGTGGGTTCAACATTCAGTTGCGTTCGGAAACACATTTTTCCCACTCAAAACTAAATTGTTAAAATGCTGGATTCGGTAAATTAGAAATACGAATACATGAAAAGTAAACTTACTCATCGGAATAATCGCAGCAAGAACTACAACTAGATCCACTGGAAGTATGTATGGATCTGTACTCTTCATGTTCCTTCGAACCAAATATAAACGTTCTTTCTTGTCGAGGATTCATGATACAAACACATAGCTTTTATGGCTGGTTATGAATATCGGCCCCAGCTGATTGAAAATACTTTTATCCTAATCCAGAAAAAATCTATTCAAGAAAGTAGAAGTACAAACAAAGACTAATTATCACTTCTAATTCCAAACCAGATTTACATTTAATCTTCACAGGTGTCATCTCTTGATGTTGATCAGGTGAGTAAGCCTAAGCGCGTGTACTGTGTTGCTCGTGTTATGTACAGTTAGTGTACGTAGGGCTCTATAGTTTCACCTGGGTATACTAAGCCGCCATTTTGGTTCACACTGCGCCCGTGGATGCCGAATCCGACTATGCGGAGCGTAACGCGTAGTCAATTCGGCATCGACGGGCGCAGTATGAACCAAAATGGTGGCTTAGTATACCCAGGTGAAACTACGAGTCGACGGCATGACGGCAATCCAAAAGGCAAGCAGCCACCTGCCAGAAACCAAAAAACAAGAAGTTGTGCCGGCAGGTAGCTAGGAACTGTGCAATCATTACAAAGAAGGCAAGGCTGTCGGGCTGTGTAACTTGACATTGACAAAATGAAGAGAGTCTCCTACAAACAAACAGAAAATAGGTTCTTATAAAAAATCACTACAACAGTCACTCAAGGAAATAATATAAATAAATTACTAATTACTGTACTCACCGTGAGAATGTAATATGCTGAGGCAGATACTGTACATGCGGCTCAAAAAGAAAATGTAAACCACATAACTGCACTCCACAAATAATTCAAACAGAAAACACTGACAAGTAGTTAATATCTTAATAATTTAAAAAAACATGGCATGGACTGTAACTCTGTAACCACAGGCACGCATTAGTTCATACCGTCAACACTCAGTTATAAATTACCTATAATGGATTTAATTTGCAGACATATAGTTTTGGTTTAGTTATGTTCTTAAGTCTACAACAACCCAACACCATACTACCTACAATCGCGGATTTACAGAGTAGGGTTGTAATATACCTACATAGGTATATAGATATTCACGAACTGGTAGTTAAATTAGTGAATTATGTGAATTTTATTAAATTATCTATTGTATGAATGTGGGCGTTCTCCCTGTTAGCAGGAATGAGCGTTCATTTTCCAAGATCTGACGTCTGAACATGATGTGCTATATATATGTATAGTAAGCGGATGGTTGACATGTGTGTATACAGGGGTAGAGAATCGGACGATTAAATATAATATCCGCGGTTAAATATACCAAAGATTTGAATGGACTTACCAACAGGAATACTTCAGGAAAATGTGCCCAACGCGAGGGTAACAAAGATCAAAATTTTGATAACGCGCTTTATTCATCTTACTACAAAATCGAATTTCAAAAAAACACGAAGCATATGACGGAGATACTATTTAAAAACGCAGGCACACGAAACGGAACACTGTCGCAAACCAAGAATAGGCTATTATAAGAGCCATCGCGGGCACTTCACTGCACTAAACTGCATTGCATTAAATAATAGAGAGGGAATGATCAGAATTGAATAAAGTATAAAGAAGCGCAAACAAACGCTTAATAAAGAAATAATATCGGAAAAAGGGAAAAATGGGGGGGGAGAAGTATTGCATGTCAGTAATTTTGTGTAGAAACAAAAATTTCACATTTTTTGAATGTTTTTATTTCAATTATTTGTTTTAACCTTTATGAGAATAGAAAGCTCCACCCCTGGCCAGTTATAACTGTACTTCCACGATAAGTATTCTCTCATTTCTAAAGTATTCCCAAAAGCTGCTATCCCCCTTTTCTGAAGAACTTTGCACGGGTTGCTTACCTGAATTTAAAGAATTGTAGGGGCACCTCGACTCTCCCACTAATCGCAGCCATAAGAAGGGCAGCCAGTCAGCCAGACTGATAAAATTAATAAACACCTAGATTGACAGGTAGGTAGGTAATTATGCAGACAGATGGAAACAGGTAGACAGCCACTGGAGTGAAACAGAACCGAAAACGAGAAAGATTTAACACTACACAGTAAAACTAAAACAAACATATGGAACCTAAACATAATATAAACTGATGAAAACAAGACAATGCCGAAATAAAATGGTGTTATATTGCTCTGGTATAGCAAAAGAGTACAACCACTGTTAACCCTCCAGAAACTGAATTTGAAAAACTGTGGATGTAATACAACCGCAAGTTTCTAGCCATGATCCCATCTATTCTCATTTTCATTAAATCAGATCAAGATGCAAATATTTTACTGATAGTATAACTAAATGTTTATCAATAGATCCCAAGAAAAGTAGCTCCAGGTTTCTTGAAAATTACTATACCTACTCTGTTTTATCAGAATCCATAGATGAGTCAATTTTTTGTACGTACTACTAACTCTCTCAATTCAAAATTATAAAACAAACAAAAATATATTTTGCTGCTGATGTGCATTACTTCATAATTGATTCAAACTGCACGGATATGATGGATATACCTACTTATAAGTTGAGTTTGAAAAATGTGAATGTTAAGTTCGATTCAATGTACATTAGGAATGCTATAGAACAATTCCGATCTCTCCATCTCGCTCCTAAGAGATAAATTTTCACAAAAACACAAACGAAATTTGCAATCATTGACCTTTGCCCACACATGACACAGTTCATGGATACTACCAGTAGTGGCGGATCTATGGGGGGCACCCCCCTTCGGGCCGAAGAAGAAAAAAAACATTGCGAAAGCACATTATATAAAAATTTAGTGAACCTCTGTACGTTCATTTTGAAACGATTTAATCACATTATGAAACTTGTCTTCAGAAACTATATAAAATGACATCCATCTTGGTTTTTTAGGGGGCGGAGTCGGAAAACGTTTTATTTTCAAACACCCCCCCCCCCCCTTGGAAAATTTCTAGATCCGCCACTGGATACTACACAGGACACGGTTCACTAATATGTACCACGGATGCTGATGTTGGCTTCTCCATCTCTATTCCTGGAAACAGCAAAATGATACCTCCATAAATGTTATCAAAGTAAAGAAGGATGTGTCTTGGAAGCTGGAAGAGGCCAACAGACCATCTATTTTCACTAGCAACTGAAACAATTCGAAACAAATGTTCACTACTAATAGCATTCGGTTTATTTATCACAAAATGAATCTAACACTGGGTGAATGTAATAAGTTATTCTCAATCTCAAAACCTTGTCAAAGTGTTCGTAACTCCATCTCAGATTCCTCATTTCAAAATTTAAGAGCCCACTCTTGTATCTTTTTTAAAACTTTTCTGATGAAAAATTATCGTCCACAGTTGAAGTCATATAATAATAGTCAATCGGAACATACAATTATGGTTTTCAAAAATAAAGTAGGTACCCGTTGAAGATTTTCCCACTAAAAACATGAAAATCTAGTTGCGCTGCGTACACGTATTAGAGTGGAAATGCCACTACGACCTTTTGTCTTTTCAAAGAAAACGCACGCGCATGGAATGCGAATGTTAGTGGCGCTACGCCGACGACGTATCTTTACTACCACTCTTGCATCTAACCCCGTTTTATATAGAGAGCTCATCAATGTATAGTAGTGGAAGTGGTTTTCCGAATGCGTTCCACTTGGATACGCACATCAAAATCTTCAACGGGTACCTATATAAGCTCTATTTGTATTGTCAAGTTTAATAACTTGTAACAGCCTAGTAATCTTTGGCGGGCGCGTCAATCCTTTTCGAACTTTTCCAGCATACTTTATAGTCAGGTATAAAAGTATCAGTTGGCAAAAATGGATTCACTTCTTGGTTTGTCATGTGAGAATTATAGTAATCTTAACTTAGGTACTTATTATACTTTTCATAACTAAGTACTGAGCTTGTACAAAAATAGTAAGCCAGTGCCGTATTATCTGTAATTCGTTACTCGAATCCTAAGTGCGGTAATTTAGTGATTTAATCAAATTATAAGCTGAGCTTACAACATTTACGTGAGAAATACTCAGAAAATCTTCAACACTGTTAAGCTGATGTTTGGTGGAGCGTATGGTGATGCATGTATGCTAAAGTGGCTCCCCAGACACCGCATCCCTGGCCCTCGGAAACTACCCTTTCAAGTACCGTGTCAGCGATCAGAGGGTCTGTTAAGCTGACACTGACGAGATAATTAATTCGAAATTATTTGGACACGAAGACACATTAGGGCTTGAAACAAAGTCATCACAATTTTCCCTTCGATTTTCATTTTTATTTGTTTTAGTCATATTTAAAACCGCAAATAGCCGAACTGGAGTGGGGTAGGGAACTGGTAAGTATCAAAAAAATTCTGATTGTTCGCTCGTATAATTTTTTAGTTGTTTTGTCAGGGGGAGGGGACTTGTGATGGACATGCGGGTAACTAAGCCCTCTTACTACGCCCATGGCTATACTATTTGTTACTGGTGAACATGACAACTTCCGCGTTTGGGTAAGACTATTTCTTGTCGATGGGCACTAAATGGTACTTACATTATCTAAGTAGAATCTACTTTCATATGAGACATAACAGGTTCCATATTTCGCAACTAGTACGTCATGTCCCTAATAAATATGCGAGAAACATTTGGACAACTACCCCGCCTAAAATGATGCATTATTTCTGATCCAAATGCCACTAGTATCATGATAATTGACATGTTCCTGCAAAATGATCATATATCTTGTCCACAATTCACCTACGATGCCTACCGATAGCCTCTCGAAAACCGATGGCACATCCAAGGAAGAATTAACCATTAACAAGTTCTACAGCTCATCGCAGTAAAACAATAGGGCTTTTGCATCATTTGAAGTTAAATAACAAGAAGAAGAACTAGATAAAATTCGGCCGAAATGCCATTACATAGATATAATGAAAAAATTATTCAACATGACACACAATTACAACCTTCTTAAGACAAAATGAGCATTCAGTACTCTAGTTAAGCAATATCACAATTATTTCAAGTTTAAAATACAAAACACGTTCCACTAAAGTATTTCTCTAGGAGCTTCCTTGTTTCTGAATCGTCATTTTTACCCCCGCATTCATTTCCTCACGATTCTTCTCCTGGGACGAGCAGCTGAAATTAATTACTATCGATTAGACGTTATAACCTGGAAACGAAAATTATCTCAGCCTTTTCAAACGCATGTCGTACCGGATATGTTTTCGTTAACAATCTTACATAACTCGGGTTTCGGAGCAATTGGACGATAATGGTCATTCTTTTTGGTTTCCTCCAAGGCAGGTAATGGATTGTGACCTACAACAAGTTTCCTCTCAATAATACGACCTGACTTTTCCATAATATAAATGAGAGGCGGAAATGCAAAGTAGACTAAGTGCCATTTAGTAAATTTTACAGGAGAGCGAAAAACAATATTGCATCGATTACCACACTACCACACATCTCAAAACGGTTTCTGGATAGCACAACAGCATAACTGGCACTTAGTATACTTTGCATTACAACGGATCTTGGACTTATAAGTAACGCTATCTTTAGGTCGTAAATGAGGTAGGTTAGGCAGTGTTACCACCTTTTTAGAATATTTGGGTGTGTCTGGGATGGCAGTTAGTCTACTTTGCGCGAAAAAATCAAAATCGAAAAAATGGCACTTAGTCAACTTTGCATTTCCGCCTCTCATATAAATAATCAATAGCTTCGTGGTTCAAAAACCTTGCTAATAGTGAGAAGCAGTACAGCTACCCAAATGACTGCAATTTTAATTTCACTCGAAAAAAATCACGTTCCACGTATAATATCCACCTAATGAAGAAATAATACTCACAAATTTGTGGTTCACTGCCCTGGCTTCTTGCAACTACCACAGGCACATTAGCAGGAGCCAACATCAGACTCGAACCGATGTCCCATTGTAGCTCGTTTCTGTACTCGGAATAAAAACTTCCAGCAATAATCTCATCGTCTTTGATTTCTTCACACTTATTTTGATTAGACGTGACGTCGGTAGCGCACACAACGTAACTGGAATGTCCGTTGCATTCAACAACATAATCATTGAGAGTACTTGTATTCTGTTCATCCTGTTGCATTTC
This sequence comes from Acanthococcus lagerstroemiae, assembly GCA_031841125.1. Lineage (NCBI taxonomy): Eukaryota > Metazoa > Arthropoda > Insecta > Hemiptera > Eriococcidae > Acanthococcus > Acanthococcus lagerstroemiae. Next base: position 4,547,578 of record CM063109.1, read on the forward strand.
AATGATGATCACATCCGATTGCGGGACTTGTTCATCATTCGACTTCTGGTAATTGAACGTGATGAATTCGTTCATGTCGTCTTGCAGCCCTGTGCAGATTTTTACTCCGATTTATTTTCATTAAAAAAGCCGGGCCGCAGTTTAAAAAATGTAAGAAATAGCTACTCACTTTGATGCTGGGAATTGGGAATACGTTCAACAGGCTGATCAACTTCGTTATGAACCAGAGGATTGTCGAAAATATTCCTAAATGAGGAGAATCACAATAAATGCATTACGGTATTTTATAACAACTGCACATACGAATGGTTCTTCTTGTTCTCAGGTCATAAAATACTTTAGAATTCAAAATGCATGGACATACTCGTTAGCTTCATTCTCCAGCGACAGATTTTGTGAGCAGCCTAGAAAAATTGAAAAACATTATTTATCGTTTATGGTTCCACAAAATGCGTACATCCATCATTTAAATAATTAAAATGAGGCAAAAGATCCACAATACAAGACTGGACATCATCAATTTTTATAAGAAATGCCGAAGAAATACGCAAAAAAAGCGAACAACTCCCATTTCATTTTATACCTACGTTAAGAAAATTAGTAGAACATGCGTAACTCCAAAACAATTTTCAATAAGAGATACAAAATTTTGTATTTTACTAATAAGGAGGAAATAACGAGAATGCAAAGAGGCAGTCAGTCAGATAAGTCGATAGAAAGCCAGGCAGGTGAGTAAGAAGCCAGATAGAAAGCAGACTCCATGGAGGTAAGGGGTCAGACAGACAGTCAAGCAGACGCCGGGAGACAGAAGACAAACAACAGGTGAACCAGGCAATCTGCCTATGTTTTGAGCAGCAAAGTAGCTGGGGGATAAAGCTCTTGAGTTTTCCATTCCTAAAATACCAAAACGTTATGTGTATAGTTTTTCATTAATTTCAATATTAACTGCTAAAATGGGCATACTTAACAAACTTTGAATGAATTCGTCACACAGATTCTCAGATAATGTTTGCTCAGCGATACTTTCAATCACGGCGTGGTCTTTTGTACACGTGTCGATTTTCTTCTCAGGAGTAGCGTTAATTTTCTTATTTATATTTTCGGCAATAAGCTCATGCATTTTATAATCCTCTAATAGCATTCGCTGCATACGCTGTAACATAATTCACGTTAATTTCCGTCGAAAATACCTAACAAGTTAGGCATTCGCAAATTATAATTATGTACTTACAGCAACATCAATATTTTCATTTTCGCGAGCAGGGTAATTTATTTTCGGTTCTTTATTTGAAGCAGCATCATTGCTAGATACGGTCAAGTTCTTCGTCATTTTCCTCCGTGATTTCACTGCTCCTACATTCATGAGAGCCGTCACAGGCTCATTTGCTTTTGTACATGATCGAAGAAATCTTCCCGATGTTCTCCGATCGGCTTCAAAAATCGGTTCATTACTAATGACCGCTGGTTCACGACTTTTTCTATCCATTGCAGATTTCTTTAAGCTGCAACTCTGGTTCTCTAGTTTTTCCGAAAAGGTCTTTTCATTGCTCCAAATTCGACCAGTTTTAAATCGTATGCAACTCTCTTCAGATGATTCCTTTTGAAATGTAGGGACTGTGTCAGCTACTTCCTCTTTTGGCTTCGGCACATCAACTTTCTTTTTTCTAGTCGACTTCTTCGAATTTTCCCGCAATTCAAATGAATTGTTGAAGATTCTAGTTTGACATCTTTGTGGTAATATGAAATTATCGTAACGAGTTGTCTTACGCCTGTTCCTCTTTGAACTTTGCTCGTTTCTCGAACAATCGGAAGCAGTAGAATCGGTATTACAAATATCTATAGATACATTCTTATTATTTCTTGCATTGGCGTCATTTTTTGGAGAAGGTCTGATCTCGATATTGACTGTGCTGGCGATTTCGTCTCCACCGATATTCTAGAACAGTTATGAATTTGAAAAGATTTTTGGTATAGGCTACTTTTGAAGATACTGAAGTTCCAACACAGCTACGACTGTAACTCGATTACATTCGTTCGTAAATACAACAACTTACAGTGGTCGCTGGAGTATCCGCGCCGGAGTCAGTATCCTTTTCAATGCTGTTCAATCTATTTAACGTCAGTAGAAATCTTAAAGCAGCAACTGAGTCTTTGAATTTGTCCACATCCGATAATTCATCAACGGTTTTTAAAACTGCAATCCAGTTTTAGAAGAATGGTGTAAAGTCGAAATCGTCTATGTAAACTAAGAATCAGTACTTACTTAAATTGTCTGCGTTTAAATATTGCTCTAGGATTTCACTCAACGGCAGTCCATGCGCCTGAGTCCAAAAAGTACGATCTTCTTTAATCAGTTCTCTACTTTCTTCCAGATGAGGAGACATTTCTAGAAACTTTGTAGCAACACTAGGACAATTCATGCTCTTCAACTGTCCTATTATATCGAATACAGAAATTAACGCTGATGCAGTTTTATTACTCACTAGTTATCAGTACAATTACCAAGTTTATCAACATTCTTACCGTAAACGAGCCTGGCAATTTCGGAAGGCAGCAAAAATGGTGCAGAATCTTCCATGATTAATTATTATAAATTACATTGATTAGGTACGAAGATTATTGAGACAGCGGACAGGAACGAAAAATTTCTTATCAAACAATCAGAAATTATCCCGCCAATTTAACCAAGGCATCAATGATGTCAGTGATGCATAAAAAGAACTTGAATTTTTCTAATAATTTACCAGTAAATGACGGTAATTTAAATAATTTCATAGTAGGTAAATAATGAAAAGTGAATAATAAGTACTAGCATTCTAGTGATTTCAACTCTATAACCTCGGCCATTAACTATAAACTTCTATGAATATGGCCCTTATGACAGAGGCTACATAGCACCATTATCTTAAGACTCACACGAACACATACGTGGAGCAGTACGTGAATACTTCCTTCGTCGTTAAAATTATCAAAGCAGCCAGACAATAAACTACAACAAAACGAAACAGCACATCGCCGCATTCACATCAATCAACTTTTATCCAAGTACGGAAGTTCAACTTATTCCACAGTCATGTTTTCCGACCTATACTTCAGTGCAATCAGAGCTAACCTTTCTCATGGCTACTTGGTTTTTGGAATGTCAGTTCTTCTTCAAGATCACTTCAACACATAGATACAGCGAGCGAGCAATTGTCACTGATCGGAAATGAATTTATTGTGTATAACAATAGAAAACTGTAGTATCTTAATCGTTTTAAAATAAAGCAAATTACAAGAAAGAAGCTTTCGGTCTTCTGATAGAGAAGGTATTGTACGATCGCCGCTTGCCTTGGACTCGGTGAGGCAACGGGAACCGAATTTTAGAATCGTGGAACTGTTTAATATGCGGTCTTCGGCAGCTCTTAGCAGCGACAGGTTCCACTTTAATAATCTGTAATCACATGAATTCGATTATAACCAAATTAACTGTAATTCTCTAAATAAAATAATAGATAACTGAAGGCAATATAAATACATTTCGTTCAGGTGACTTCGTGGTTAAAACCGGCTCTAAAATTTTAACAGTATTTAAAAGTGAACTTGATTTTTACATAGTTTATTTTAAACACACTTCCACGACAAAATTTAGACTACGTCCCCTCTCCACTTTTTTCAGCATATCGTAAAAAAAACAACATTTTTATCGAAGTTTCGAAACCATTTCAACATGACACTTTATCTTCACATAAATACATCAATGCGGATCTGTAAAGCGTAACTCCAATTTTCATCAGAATGTCAAATTTTGCATGAAAATCTTGATACTGAAGGGTGTATCAAAATTTAATGCGGCGAAAACGAGATGAGAAAAACTTATGTAAAGAAAATACACAGCATATACTAATGAAAATAAAAATCGATACAGTGCTGGTTTCCGAAAACCAAACGAAACAATTTCAAAATAATGACCATAATGTTCATAATCAGTCAACTAAAATTTTCTGATTTTTAAATTACGAGTATTAACTTTAATGAACACTTTACGAACCTGTATTGAGTGAGCTCTAGCCCTATGACGGGCACCCATATCCCGGTAACACTGTGTAACAGCCAGACCAACAGATACATCACGGTATTCACGGTACATGTTATGGGTTCCCGAACGAGAATCGTATCGCAGCCAAATACCGAAATTCTTGATTTTAGTGGGCGATGACTCTGGTATCTGCAAAAGAGATAACATAGTTTATACTTTTCACTCAATGTGACACAATAATGTAATTAAGTTGATAGAAAATTCGAAGCTTACTTCTTTTAAAGAAACGATTTCTCCAGTCGTTTTTTTGACTTTCTTGAGCTGCCCCAAAAAGTACCAAAATCGAGATTTTGCTACGATGCGGTCTGGAGCGAATATTCTCATCTTATACAACGGCGGGTTCAACAGTTTCGGACCTGGTAGTCTGCGTCCGATGACTTCATATTCTTTCAACTGAAATCATCGAACATTCGGGCTTAATTCTAAGCTTTCAAGCATTCGAGCTAAATTTGAAGTTTTCACTAACATAATAGATAAATTTCTTTAGGAATTAACTTTCTCATAGATTACTCGATTTACGACCAGAAATATTCATCAATTAGAAACCTACTGAGACAGCCGAATACTTTCGGTATTAATGCGTTATGGCACGGGAAGTGCGTAACACGACGCATCGGAAAAACAGTATATCAAGACACATGGTTGGCAGAGTATGTGAGAAAAGGAAAAATACCAATGGAGCTCGTAGTTCATATAAATGGATGAAACTGCAATTTACTTACGTCGCCTTTAGCTTTCATTGTGGATTTTGAGTAACAGATTTATTTTCATACGAGCAATTCCACGAACAAATTCAACCGCAATCACATCTACTGAACAAGAAGAGGAATTTCTTCCACATTGAACATTTCAACATAAGTTTATTGGCATTTGGCACTGTAGTTGCACTTTCCACTGTTCCAAGCTGTTCCCCTAGAGCACTGTAAACATGGGTATAATCATCCGCCATTTTGATTCACATTGCGCCCGTCGATGCCAAATTGACTACGCGGCTTTGACTATACTACTCAAGATGGCAGATGTTCATTGTTGGTTGTTTCGGTGCTCTAATATTATCAGCGTGACGTCAACGCAGTATGCACACGAGTACAAACGTGTACGTTTTCCCCAGTACCCTACCCAGCGTTTTTTGATAGTTTGATTATGATAACGATTAAAGTTTTATGGATTAATTTGTAGATTTTACAGACGAAAGATTAGTAATGTAAAAAGTAATCGCATTATTAGTATCTCGTATTAGAAGTGGAGAATTAAGGTTGATGATTGTTGTAACCAGATAACTACATTCGCTGCAGTAATCATCATGTCCAACTACGACTGGGAAGAAGTAAAGCGGCTTGCAGCAGACTTTCAGAGAGCTCAGTTGAGTTCCGGTGCCCAGAAGTCAGTTTCTCAAGTTCATTCTGTTATCTTAAATTTTGACTTCTATTTCAATTGATAGCATTTCCTCGTTAATCTATATTTAGTGAGCTAGATAGGTAAGTTCTACATGTGTTAAAACCACACAATATTTTGATGACAGGTTATCAGAGAAAAATTGTGTTGAAATCATTGCAAAACTCACCCAACTGAAACTGCTGGATATTGTTTTTACCACGGATGGCAAAACCTACATAACACCGAAGTACCTCATTAAAGAAATCCGAGACGAGCTCTATGTACATAATGGTGCCGGATTATTTTGATAATTTGATATCGAAATGTTGGTGTATGGACTAACATCTTACATTATGTACACTCAATTATTTCAGGTAGAGCGAATTTGATCGATGTCGCGAAAGCACTGAACGTAGATTTCAACGTTGTATCGTCTTTAGCTCATGAAGTTATAAAAGAAGATTCAAGCATCAAATTCATTTTGGGCCAATTAATTGATCATTCGTACACGGTTCACATAGCCGAAGAGATTAACGATCGACTGCAACAACATGGTTTAATCAGTATTACAGAACTAGCCCGGACCTTCGATTTACCTGGAGATTTTATTCATTCGGTATTATTCAGTAAATGAGAGTGGTTTCTGAAATATTATTTCAATACCCAAAATATTTATTGTTATCGTGTTTCAGATTATCAAGGAAAACAGTGGCCGTGTGATTATTGGAGTGAAACAAGACAAACAAGATCAACAAACCTATTACACAGAAACTTTTATGGCTCAGAATAAAGCTATTGTCAGAGGGGCTCTTGTTGCTGTTACTAAGCCTACTCTAATCAGCACAGTCATAAGTCACTGCGGAATGAACGAGAATATTTTTTTCTGTTAGTGTAAAGTCGTTTCGAAATTGCGTTTATCGTTGTATATATTTTCATGTATTGTTGTCATTGTTGTTTTACATTTTCATCGATTGCTTCAGCTCTGATTGATACGTTAATCGAATCGAAGCAGATTCCTGGTGTTCTAACAGAGCGATGTGGTCGTATTTGCACGTACATACCGCAAATTTACTTGCGAACTCAAAGCGAATGGGTGAACAACTTCTACCAGCAAAATGGATACTTGGGTGAGTTGAGATTCTATTTTTTTAAACTCGAGTTAATAGTAAGCTTAAATCAGAATGTACTGTCTGTTGCAGAGTACGATGCCTTAAGCCGAGTAGGAATCAATGACCCAAAGTCATTTATTGCAAAATCACTACGGTCAGAAGAAAATCTGTTATACCTGAAAAATTGCGCGATCGGCCAGCAACTGTTGGATCAGATCGAAGCCTCAATTGAAGAAGTTGTTAATTCGAATTTGTGGATCAATATTCTGGTAATGCGAGTATCTTAATATAAGGTTGTAGACAATGTTATACTTGATGTTTTATTCATATTGGTATATGTATAGAGCGTCCTTCCTACTGTGATTGACTCTGATGATGCTGAAATTGTGTTGAGAAATGCGGTCAATAAGTATCGCAAACTATCTGGAATTGAAATCTTCAGTCAAACTTACGCCGTATCTGAATTGTTTCTTACTTCCATTCAGACTCAGATTGTAGAAAAGATTATTCCGGATAAAATAACAGAAGTAAGCTTTCTTCAAAATATCGCTTGTTTCGATTAATTTCCTTCTATTCTAACATTCATTATGTTGATGACAGGCTGTCAATTCTGGAGTTTACGAACAGTACTTAATCGAGTCGAAAACCAACAGTTCGAGCAATGACAATGAAAGACGAGATCTAACTCGGAAAGAAGAAAGAAAAAAGAGAGCAAATGTTGGTAAAAGTGGAGGTGGCACTCAGGTATTTGTCTTCTTAATTTGAATAAATCGCTAGCTTTCAATCGTTTTTTCTGGTTAAAAAAGAAAACCGTTATTTATTATAGGGTAGAGAAACAAAAACGAAAGCAACGAAGAAAAAGTATGGAAAAACTGCGAGTAAAGCTGATTCTGATGACGAGAGCTTTAAGAAATCGAGTGAAATCGTTTCTCTGGAGTTGATATCTCATGAAGAAATACAAACTATTATTGAAAATGATAAATCTTTCAAAGATGAAGAATTTGATTATTCAGAATTTGTAGAGGCGCTAGTGCAGTATTTGCATCCGTAAGCCGTTTTCATTATCTAGTGTTACTTCCGTCGTATAGGGTGATTTAATAACATACACCGTGTTGTCAAAAAGTTAATGAAGAAGATTCAGCAGGTCGAAGATCTTGATTGAAAATGTGCGATGGATGTCTACTATATATGAAGCTGGAAATTTCCACCGTGCAGAGTTACTTAAGGGAACCAATGTTACTTTTGGTGTACACAGTGTTGTCTTGGTCGTTTGAAGCAACGCTCCCCGTATTCAGTCTATTCTTTTATTTCAGAATTGTGAATCGAGTGGGATTAATCCAGTGTCAAACCTTATACGAAGCACGATTAGCTAATATAACCAACTCTAAACGTAAAATGAACGCCGAACTTCAAGATAGTATCATTTCTACCTACCAAGACCTCAAGCAGTATTACAAAGGCATTAAGGAATTCAGTGACGAAGACGGTCAACTATTGTTAAATAAGTACTTGCTGAAAACAACCGGGACACAGTTAGTGAACACGTGCTTTACGTTCATCAATGATAAGAATGAGGAAATCAACACAACTGAGGTATTTAGGTCTTCATAGTTTGTCAGTTAATTAGTTTATAGGAAACTATTAGATATTGTTCCAATTTCTCAGTCTAGGCAAAAGATTCTGTCCACTATTGATAACAAAGAGCTGAAGGACTCGTTCAATAAACTTCATAAGTCACTGAACGGAAATTCGGTCGAAGAGTTCATGAGTTCGGTCGAAAATGCTCTCAGTGCTGTGAATATCATGATGAAGAAAATGGATAAGAAGAAAGAAAAGTAGGTTACCATGAGTGCACCTTCTTGATTGCGTTAGTCGCTATGATATATCGATAGATCGAGACCTTTCTGTTGAAAGACCTGATTGCGATATTTTATCGTAAATCATCCTTACTGTTTACCTAAAAATGTTAAGCTTGCGCCCGTCAAGCTTTTTAAATTTATTATTTGTGTATTTCTCTGTTTAAAAGTAGTCTACATAATTTATAGGTCTCTCTTAGAGTCTCACAAACAAGCATTGATCGAGAAGTTGAAGGAAACTGATAACCCATCTCTAATTCTACACCTGGTGTCGTTAATTTTATTCCAATCTGTAACACAAAACATGCTGAATGCATCTGGTCGCTTTGTGTCCAATATTCTAAATCTAATTGAAAAACGTCTCCCAGCAGATGCGTTTGCAATATTACAACGTTATCACGGTTGGTCTTCTGAAATCTGATGAATTTCTCAATTTTATTAATATTGGATCATGCATTAATATTATTTATTACGTATTTTTTGTCGTAGGATTGGTGATGAACATTTTCAAACTCAGCGAAGAAGATGAATCATACTCGATAATCAACGAAGAGTTGACTCAAGTTACCCCATTAGTAAAAGAATTGGTGTATTCCGTAGCTAGTAAGTGATAGCATCGGAATATCGTATTATGATAAAATTAATTTTTAAAAAAATGTAATAATACTCCTGTGATGTTTTGTATAGTATTCTTAGGAATTTGGGAAATAATTTTATATCTGTGAATCATTTTTGTTTCTGCTGTCAATTGTAAATCGTGTGTTTAATTCTTAACTGTGCAACATTTGTATTTCATTGATGTTTCCTATTCGTGTACAATTTTTAGAATAGTCCGATAGTGATTACTAATATCCTAGTTGAATTATTATATACGTTCTCTGACGAGAGCGTATATTCGAGTGTATACAGTTGTAAATTATAGTGTTGTTTTGTTTTAGTCAAATACATTTTTTGGATACGTATCAGACCAATGTATAAAATATAATGATTTTTCGGCTGATCAATTTAGTTTAATTTGATAATCGTAAAATATAACTACTAAATAATATTAATTTATGCAATATAAGTCCAGAAAATGCCGAGTGATAAGATTGTGCTTATCAATATCAATCGAGCGTAATTCAAACAATGTATTCACAAAGACCAATGTTCATTAGTGACTGACAAAATCAAAAAATCCGAAAATTCTTTGCATTTTAAAAATCAAAATTTTGATCCACAATTTTTGCCATTTGAATTTAAGGAACAATGATTTTGAAATAAAAATTATTTTCAACAAAATTGTAAATCATATTTTGGAAAATAATTTTTAATTATTTTTGGAGAAACAATTTTAAGTGAAAATGTAATTTTTAGTGCATACCCCCCCCCCCCCGCCCTTAAATCAGGAGACAGTCAGCCCTTGCAGTCCAGTCATTATTATTATTATTATTATTTTCGTAACGCTCCTAAGTAACGCTTTTTTCCGTTGTGTGCCAAAATAAAGACATAAAAATGTCAAAAATTGCGTGCCCTAATTGTTTAATTTGACCCACGCCGCATAACGTCACCATTTCGCCAAGATTACACAATGGCGACAGTGGACAGTCGTTCGTGGTTTTTTTTTTCTCAGAATCGTGAAAATAATATTTTGAAAAAAAGAACCTAAATGTTATCTGATTTTAGGTCTTTTTTTCGAGGCAATTTCCACCCTGGAGACAATTCTACTGTAATACTGCAGGCTGCAGTCAATGCGCGGACAACATCATCTAGCGGCATTTCTTATAAGTTTCCCAAAGAAAATTTCGGCAAAAAAGGGAACAATCGCTGTTTCTATTCATGTAGGTTATGTAATGTGTGAAACGAACATTTTATGATTTCAATTTCACAGTCACAGAAGTGCTACTTCAAAATTACCATTATGGTGGCTGTGAGACGCCATCGTTCCTTTGAGTAAATGTACTTTATTATATTCGTATGGTATGTGTGATTATTAGTGAAATTCAAACAGTTATGAATTAACTGACCGAAGGTATTTTTGTGTTACTATTACTTATCGGTTTTGGGTTGACTCTGGCTAGTAAACTTATTAGTTCTTATCGGAACTGGTACTCAATCGGGTAAGGGCACTGAGTTGAAACGTAAACTTCATTATATAATGTTTATTTTTAAAGCACCTTGCCTTATGTTTTACATTCGCGATAAAGTGTACTTCACGAAGTATAGAACATTATCCTGTGTTGTTCGAGTCGGTATCCTACCTTCTCGGCCTACTTTCTAATTAGTTTCTTCATATTGATGTGTCGAACTTTTTGCCGCCTTTGGATGATCTTTGTAAACATAGTATTCGCTTCGATACCGGTTTCGCTGTGTGAGTTAGTAATTGCTCGAATTTTGAGTTACGTTCTGATGTTTTCAAATAATACGCTACACACAGTTTTGATGTAACAATTCTTTTTGTTACGCGTAATCTGTAGTTATTTGCAATAATCGTTGCTAGTGACTACTGGCTGCATATGTAATGGTGTAATCACACTGTTTACTAGAGCTAGTATCACTATTTGAAATCCATTCGCAAAAATGAGATATGTCAATTTCATTTTTTATTTCAGTTGTTGAATTATGAACGCTATGAGTGTATCTCCGGTCAAACCACCTTTGAATCCTGGGAATTTGGCGGTCCCCACTGTGCCGACAAACTTATCGAAAACACCGTTACCATCTGGTAACAACTACGCTCCTCTGAATTTGATGCCGGAGGGAAAGCCGATTGCACCTGTCTCGATCACACCTTCAACTCCTGAGAAGTCGATGGACCTGTGCTCAAAACCCCCACTACCGGCACCAACTTCTAATGGAACCGTTTTCCCTATACCAGAATCGAATCAGAATGCAGTCGTATCTAATGCTCAGAATTGCGTTGAGAATTATGAGACCGCTGAAAATCTATCAACCACCAATGTGCCCGCTAAACCCGAAATTACTCCGATAGAACCGCCAAAAATCAAGAATGACGTCGAAGAAAAAAAAGTCGATGCGAAGAAAGCGATTCCACCTGTAAACGATACCTCGGTTAACGTAAAAGGTTCGTACGGTATCTATATTAGTGAGAGTATTTTATTTTGTACCATTTGTGTTCTTATTGCGCGTTATTATTTTGCAGTTATCGAGAAAGAACCATCTGCTCAAACAGTTACTGCGAATACAGTAGCTACTGCTGTGGAAAACATTCCGGCCAAAGCAGAAGAGAAGAAGGAACCAGGAGTCGCCAGTTCGGCTGATAATGTTCAAAATAATCTCGTTGCGACACCGCCAAAGAAAGAGCCGGTACCGGAAACAACTAAAGTCGAACCATCGCCGAAGAAAGAAAGTACACCTAGTACTCCCAGTAAGCATATTGCGCCTAGTTCGACCACTAGCCCCGAAGGTAAAGTGCCCGAAGCAAAAGCGGACATCAAGTCTGATAAAACTGACGCAGTTGAAGAAACGAAATCAGCAGCTCCTGCCAAGAGTACGCCTCCTAAAACTACAAAACGTAAAGCTAAGGTGAGCTCGGTTCTGAAATACTCAACTACAGTTCATTAGCACGTTATAAACATATTTCTCATGCGACGTTATGTATTGCCCAGGCACCTGTAGAGGCAGCCGAAGATGATGCAGCTGATGGACGTAAATCGAAGAGAACTCGCTTACCTACACAGCCTTATCAGAGTCCGATTCCCGAGTTGCAGCTGATCGCAAAATTGGAAACCCCTGCGAAGACCACGCCGAAAAATCCGAGCGAAAAAATCATAGCCTTCTACAAGTACGCTGAGTTGCTGCGTTCAGATTCTTTCAGTTTTGAATCTAATTCTCCATATTTTGCATTTTACCTATCTTATTATTTTCCAGAGGCGAATTTCTAGCCGTAAGGAACCCAGAAGGAAGTTTCTACATTTGCCAGGCATTTCAAAATATTTATAGAAGCAGTTCGAAAATTAAAATCAGATGGCTCACTAATTTGCCGCAAAATATTTACACACCTGATTTCTACGATACGACGGGTAATTATTGTTGCTTGGAAATTTCAGAGGCTTAATAGTAGCCAGAATACCGCTATTTTCCACTGATGAGTTCATTCGAGAAGTATGTTTCCATCAAGATTTATCCCGTAACTTTCCAATGTAGTATTCGTAGTATTCTGTTTGCTATGAAGTATGAAAATAGTCCTGTTCAGTATTTTCGTATTCACTCCATAATTTGGAAAATTGGAATTTCAAAGTAACTCGAATCATTAACTAATAGGAGTTGGGTAATTTCATTATGTTTCATGAGGATTCTACTTGCCATAATTTTAATAGTTTCTCTGTTTCGCATTGCACTGACACCACATTCAATTTTCGTACTGATTATTGGTGAACGTTCCTAAAACATCGAACCTATGAACTCAATCGCTTTTAGTGATTATTATATATTACAGATTATTGAATTGAAATTCATGATTCATACCAATTCCACTGCTGATGCTACATTCTTTATATCTGTCTGTGTTTTTTAATTCGTAGAATTTGATTGTATTCTAACTAACGTGAGCATGCCTCGAGTGGAGAAAGACCGATGGAAGTTACCAGACCACGAGCTCACCAGAATTGAGAACATATTGAAACGAGCTCTGGACGTTGAAAAAGGAGTAGCCGAACAGCCATCTGTGACAGAAGAACACCCAGACGGATGTAAGTATCGTCATGCTGTAGTAGATTAATTTCGTTTCCATCATTACTGTTACTTGTATTTTTAGCCTGATATCTTCCGTAATTCTCCATTTATTGTTTGCTCTTTTCTGTGAGTTCTGTTTCTTCTGGCATTCCTGTCTTCGTATGTTTTCTGTAACTATCGTTTCTGCCCCTCTCCCGTCCATCTTCCAGTTATAAAAAAAAAAAAAAAAAAAAAAAAAATGTTAAATGTTGTGGGAGAGGTGGTGGTTACACCGAGTGCTCAGACTTTAATGTCCATTGCACTATGGCTCTAACGTGTTGAGCCATTTGTAGTAGCGCCAGGTTGCTTTCTACATTGTCCGTGTAGTACTACACCAACTTCACTAGCCGGGTTATTACAACCCTGAGTTCCGTTGGAGCACTCCCACCGACGCTCCGGCCAGTTAACAGCGTTCAGATGCTGGTAACAGATTGCGTGCTTTTCCATTACCTCTGCTGCTAACTGTTGCGCCTCGGTACGTTCCAGGTAATAGTTGTACAATGCACGTAGACATTACCTGAAACGCTGGCTGTAGCGGTATTCGAACTCCGGACCTTTGGATTTCAAAAGCCGTCGTTCTTACCGCTACGCCACCGAGGCGACGTCTTCCAGTTATAAGCCCCTGTTGTATTTTCTGCAGTTTCATTCTTTCTGAATTTCCGTGTTTTCTGGGTCTTTGCAAGGCAAATATTTTACTACAATGCTTGTGCTTTTATTCTTCCACTTGAAAAAAAAAAAAAAAATTGTTTGCCATGAAAGAAGGTGTACGAGTATATCTGATTCAGTGCTAAACAATCACTTTGATTCAGAAAAAAATGTATGTATTTCTAGTTAGCCAACAAGCGTTCGTTAAAATTAACAGTCTTGTCTATTCGTTCTTGGTTTGCGAGTCCGTGAATCCAATCAGACGTGACTTGATCGTGCTTAACTAATTTGCTTTGCAATCTTACTTTCCCTGAAAAACTGTCTTATCAAGAATTCTTATAACTTGCTGTCAAGTCCTATCCCTTACCCATAAACCTTATCATGCAGGCAGAAGGGCAGATAAGTAGGCTTCCACCTTTTTCTTCTATTTAAACGAGGTTAGGCCTGTAAAGACTCATTACAACGAATCGGTATCTGATGAATAAGACTCATTAAAAACTATTTTAGTCGTATTTAAACTTGTTAAGACTGACTAAGACTAGTTAAGACTTCGATGAAATGTATCAAAACTCTTTAAGACTATCCAGACAAGAAAGTGCTTATTAAGACACATTTTGAATCAACAAGATCTCTCTCTGTTAATAAACTTGATGTTGAACTACGTTGAGATTTGCCTGCTCTGAATATACAGCTCCGAGCTTGTCATTATTATTTCTTCTGTTGCTATTATTCTATTTGTTCAGGTTTTTTTCTGTCATTTTCAATCTTCTCTTCATCGTGAACGTCTTTCCTATGGTTTTTATACTTTGGTATGTTTAGTCGTTTCTGTTCTATCACTGTTCTTTATTTACTATTTTCTCTATTTTTTACTGAAAACCTTATCTTGACCGCATCAGATTGTTTTCTACCTGAAAAATAGCCGAGGCAGTTGTTTTTACAAGATTGACAGTCAATGATCTTGCCATATGGGCAGACAATCATGCTGCCCTTCCCACCGCCTCCCATACCTTTCAAAGTAGTGTGGCCTAGCTTGGTTACTATGAATTGAGCATCGGTTTTCGAAGAAGTTTTAGGCCGTGAGACCTTTTTGAAAACTGGTATTAAATTATTATGCGGAACTTTCGATATACGACTACAGACGATTCTCCAGATAAAACACCAGATAGGTGTCATTCTGAAATCTGGAAAATTTCTGGAACAAATGTTCCCTGTAGTTGGCCGTCAGTTATCATGCCAGACTGCCAGAAAAATACAGCCTTCTACGTCGCCTCGCCTGCCTTTCAAAATAGTGTAGTAGTCGAGCTTAATTACCATGAATTACTGCATAGGAACCTTTTTTGATGAAAAGCTGCAGACAGTACTGTTTTAGTAGCGTGATCGTGGAAAAACTTTACCGATTACCAATTCCTGATGAAAACCAGAGCAAATATCATTACCAGCGTTGGTAACCAGTTACCTCTCTTGG